>JAPPVO010000036.1:57680334-58324730 GCA_030407325.1 Camellia japonica
TCCAATACATCAATCCTATCCATGCTCAATTATACATCAAAAATTTATACAGTAACATATTTATCATTTTTTAAATCCATGGTTTCTCATTAATTGTTTCAACTGACTTTCTAATAGAACAATTATACAAATGTATATGTTGCAGAGAGAGATTATTGACAAGTACATGAAGGATGAGAAGCCAACTCTCAACCACCCTGATAAATTTCAACAGAAGACAGAGAGCGTCATCAACAACCCAAACAAGAAGACACGTCGTAAGTTTATCAATAAAAAACACTGTTATTTAAAAAAAAAAAAAGTGACGAAACCAAATTATAATATTTTGTTTTCAAAATGTTTTTGCAGGCTTGATTGTGGAATCATTGTTTGCTATATCATGAGGCAATATGTTTCCAAAAACAACATAATCCTACTTTTTCCAAGGAAGAATGCAATCAATTGAGAGCTATATGTTAACTATCTTCTTGACTGACCAACAAGTTGCTCAACGACAAATACCTGATGAAAACATTGATGACTTGCCTCTGCAATAATCAACAGATCTGGAATAGAAGAAAACAAAAGGAAACACTGATTCATTTGGTTGTTAGAATGTCAATACTTCAACATTTTGCTTGTTTGCTTGTTACAGTGTTACTTGTATTTTGATGATTTTGGTTCTTACTTTCCTCCAATGAATATTACAATGCTTGGTTGTTACAATGTCAAAGTTATGGACAGTGCTTGGTTTTACAATGTCAAAGTTATGGACAATGCTTGGTTGTTACAATCTCAAATTTGCTTCAATGAAACATTCAGTCTTTTTTAGCCATATCTTACCAGATCTGGCTTTTGATATCAATCTTGTTATCCAAATTTCATTCAAAATATTGATTCTAATCTGAGTATTTGTGTTGAATTTAAAGGTTAATAACAGGTTTGGAGTCACTATACTGATAAATTTATTTTTTATAGTGTTTTGTTTACCCTGATAAATTTATCACTGTTTCAACAAATTTATCACTGTGAACACTGATAATTTACCACTGTTCAAACAAAAAAACCAGCGACTCTCTCTCTCTCTCTCTCTCTCTCTTCATTCTTTTTCCCCAATTCAAGTAAACAAAACACTATAAAAATAATAAAAAAATTTTACCTAATTGAAAATTAAACACAAGCACTATTACATTGTCCAAATTGAAAATTAAAATACTGTTACAATTTGTAGATATTCCCAACTTTGAGAATGATGTAAGAACATGCCATCCTTTGTGATTTCTGAATAATCAAAACCATTTGATACTTCAGTTAAATTAATGTTAAGTTTGATAGTGAAAACATTTTTACCACTTCATTTGCGGCATTGAAGTGTGGATCTTTAGCCATTGCTCCCCTTGGTCTCAAGGAATTGTATAATTTCCATGAACCTTCTTCAATGTCAAGGACAAGTATTGTCTAGTGAAAATCTTGGTGGATTGGGAAGAGAAGGTATCTTGCTTTCATGGCTTCAGGCATCATTTTGTTTAGCATTCTCTTTCTTGCTTCCTCATCTTTTGTAGTCAACAAGTGCTAACAAATATGGATAAAAAAAATAATGTTAATTTAACTTTAAACTTTTTCAAATTAAATAGGTGGTGAGTATGAAACTTTTTGTCACTGTGATCAAAATTTTATCAATCCATATCCAAATTTATCAGTGCATTGCAAAATTCATTTATACTACATATAAAGGGAACACATCTATTGGTGTCTTGAGGCCTTTTTTTCTCCTCCATGTGAAATGGATCTTTATATCCCCTAATATATTTATACTATGCTTCTCTTTCATTCTGAAAATATTCATA
Source organism: Camellia japonica (assembly GCA_030407325.1). Lineage (NCBI taxonomy): Eukaryota > Viridiplantae > Streptophyta > Magnoliopsida > Ericales > Theaceae > Camellia > Camellia japonica. Next base: position 57,682,161 of record JAPPVO010000036.1, read on the forward strand.
GATGATCTGTAACAGGCTATATATCCATACTGCTTATTTCAAGTACACTCATGTGAGTTTGCACATCTACTAATATATATATATATAATGATTCTCTCAATTCCATAGTTGTAATGAAAGTTGTCCGTTACTTAATAAATTACATCAAACAAGAGCTCTATGAGGCTTCACCACTAACAAAATGAAAGTGAACTATGTCCTGTAACATCATAGCATATAATCAAGCTATTTCAATTTCAACACATCTCAATATTTGTTGAAGTTCTCAATATCATATAGTAGTTTCGAAAACCCAAAAAAGTGCCCAGAATTTGTAATGAAAGTCTGGGATTTACTCATACTGTGGTGCCACAATAACAAGGTCAAAATATATAACAGTGATCACAAAATCTGAGTCATAAATTCTGGTTTGATTTGCTTGACTTTTTGTTTCACATGTCAAGCTTTGAATTAGGAAACAGGGCCAATTAAAGAGGGAAGGTAGTGTCATATGTTTGAAACTAGTTACTCAGTTAAGCAAACAGAGGTTATACACTGATAAAAAACAAAACAAGTGTTGTTCCTCAGTTAAGCAAACTAGTTACTTACATGGTAACTTGAAATGAATACGAATGATGTTGTTCCTTGTTTTTGTGCAAGCAAGTGTTCTGCATATGCATCTATTACCTGTGTTGAAACAAAAAACAAAACAAGAAATTAATATAAATCAAACACTAAAATGTTATTTTAATGAGTTACAAATTCAACTTACAATGCCTGCCAAATCTTGACCCTTCAATATTTTGTCAATGTCATTTATGTAGACAAAGGTTCCATGGTAAGATCCTTGCCACACTGGTTGATCCTTGAAAAAAGGTTATTAGTGTTGGAATAATAAATTTATTAATATTTTTGGAATATTTTATAGCGATCCGGTTTTCCCTCCATTATTTATTGTATTCCGGACTCGGTTCCGTGGATGATTGCTGCTGTCTGTGTCGCGTTTCCGTCCTTTAACTCTTTGTATTTGAGTTTTGGGTTGTGTTGGGTAGGTTTGAAATAGGTTGGTTGTGTTTAGAAACAATAGTTAAGGCCCAGATTTTGGCCTTCACGCTCGAGCGGCCCTTTTGCATTTGTTCCTCCACTTGAGCGGGCAGTCTGACGCTCGAGCGGGATTCTTCAGCCTTCAGTATTTTTCACAGGTCAGAAATACTGGGATTGTGCATCGGACGCTCGAGCGTCCACTTTCACGCTCGAGCAGGGACCTTCGTTTGCAAAACTTCTGGAAGTGTGTATTCCACGCTCGAGCGGCGCTTTTCACGCTCGAGCAAGAGTCTGTGTCTGACACTCGAGCGGGGCGTTCCACGCTCGAGCGGGCTGTATTGTATATCAGTCCGAGATGAAGCTTTTGAAATCACTTTTTCGGCCCTCTCTCTCTCTAAAGCATTCCAAAACCCTAATTTGAGAGCTTCTCTCTCTAGAATACATCTTCTCTCTACAAATACATCTAGTTCTAGCGATCTTCTACCCTAGTTCCTTTGTATAAAGTGTGGAGCTTGGCGTGATCTTCGTTTTGATCCGAAAAAGTTGGTGTTTGGAGCGTCTTGGGTTTCACCTTCATCTCCTTTGGGTCTCTTCATTTGAGGTAGGGATAACTACTCATATTTATGGCCTTTGACATAAACATATAGTCATTTTGATTTAATGTTGTAGTTAGAAAAATTTGGGTGTTAGGGTTTCAAAACTTGAAATGTATAACGAGGGGTTTTGTTCCTTTTAAACTATACATGTATATATGGGTCTTAAAATGAGGTTATTGATGTTTATTGATAATATTTGGACCTTTGGGTCAATGTTGAGAAAATGGGGAAAATGCCTTAGTTGGGTTTAATCGGGTCATTGGTGTAATTAATGAAATTAATTATGAGAATGTAAAATTGGTTTAGAAATAATTGTTTTGGACTATCGGTGGAGGATAGTCTTGATTGTTGTAGATATTGCATGATGATTAGGTGAATTAAAACTAATCAATTGAGTATGTCATTGAATATGACGGATGGAACAACACATTGAATATGTGCTTGCTTGATCATTGTATATGATAAGTGTTTAAATACATTGTATATGTATCTTGTTTGGGAGGAGATAGGGGATGTACTCCATGGTTTGAGAGGAGATAGGGGATGTACTCTCAAACCTGTTTGGGAGGAGATAGGGGATAGACTCCATTGATAACTAAGTTGGCCAGAGTGTCCAGGGTGAAAGTCCCGAAATCTTGATTACGTTTGTATAACGTAGATGAATTGAAGTGTTGAAGTATTATTGATATGAGTTGTAGTCTCATTTTGAATTAAAGTATGGAAATGTTAATGATGTGAGTTGTAGTCTCACCTTAAGTGATTATAATCGATGTATTGTTAACATGAGTTGTAGTCTCATTATAAATAGTCTGGATGAGCAGAGAACCATATCTATGAATTGGTTTGGATAATGAAACGAACAGCGATTGATATATATATATATATCTGTGAATATGGGTTTGTTATGAAGGATATGTACGTTAGTTTATATGAGTTAAACATTTATCAAAAGCTAATGTTTTAGTTATCATTCATATTATGTTTAGTATATCTCTACTGGGTTTTGGCTCACCCTATATGGGACATCCTTTTCAGGTGCAGGTGATATGCCGCCTCCAAGGATGTAGCTTGGGAGGTTGTAGAAGCTGAAAGCTTACTTTTGTGATTATCTTGTGTATTACATGTAAATTCAAGCCAAGGGCTTAATGTGTTTAGAGTTAGAACTCTCTATTTTTGTAACCAAGTGTTGGCTTGGAAAGTTGTAAGCCCGTAGGGCATTTACTTTTGTTGTCAACGTGTAATACTTTTGAACTAATTACTTTGATGAATGGAAAAATGTTGTATTCTTTTATGTCTATGGATGTCTTAAATGCTTGGTTTATACGTATTATTTTGAGGGGGTTACAACTTGTTATCAGAGCGTACCGGGTTTGAATGCTTTGGGTACGTGGGAAGTGGTTAGTACCACAGTGGGTTTGTGTCGCTTGTTAGAGACTTTTGTACGATGTTATGTGCTTAGGTGATAACATGCTTGCGTGACTAAGTAGGTATGGAATTTAGTTTCTAGGATATTGATTGGATCCTTGGGTTTCTGGGAGTCCTGATGGAAAAACACTTGATCAATGCTGTTTCTAACTGGAACTCTAGCAACGCCACGTGACTGTCATTATCCAGAAATGAAATTCGTAAGTGTTTATGTGATTATATGCTTACGTGGAGTGAATTACAATTGTCCATATATTAAGATGCGAGTGAAATAGCTTCGGCACATTTGTAAATGTGCTAATGTTCTTGTTACCTTTATTAGGATGTCAGGTCGAGGATGTGGTGGTAGGCGTGGTAGGCCTAGGAGGCAGGAGGTGCCTATACCGGATGAGATTCCGGCGCAACATGAGGGGGTTGGTCAGGCCAATGTGGCCGAGCCAGCAGGTCAGCAGGCCATGGGTGCCTTAGCCCGCGAGATGGCAGGAGCATTAAGGGAATCCATGGACATTCTCAGGGCTGAGAATCAAGTCCAGGCCCATGTAGTTGAAGTAGGGCCGTCTTTTCTGAAAAGGGAGTTTTTCCGGTCAAATCTGGACGAGTTTGTGGGTGATCCTAAAGAGCCACTTAAGGCTGACGAATGGCTTGAACAGATGACAAAGACGTTTGATATGCCTGGCATTGAAGATGGTGGCTTGAGGGTGACCTTGGCGTCCTTCCAGTTGAAGGGAGATGCGGGTCAGTGGTGGAAGTTTATGCGAGGGCGCATTAGAGGGACTTGGGAGGCTTTCGTCGATGCCTTTCAGGAGAAGTTTTTGCCTCCCACTGTTAGGGAGAAGTTGAGAGACCAGTTCTGTCGGCTTAACCAGCTGAATACACCAGTGGCAGAGTTTGAGGCCACCTTTACCAGCTTATCGAGGTTTGCACCAGAGTTGGTGGTGACCGAAGAACGTAGGTGCTTGGAGTTCGAGAAGAAATTGAGGACCAGACTCATGCTTCGAGTGGCTGGGTCCATGACTAGGGAGTATGGGTGCCTTGTGCAGGCTGCAGCCCATCTTGAGACCATTATGGAGGTGAAGGAAGAGATGATGAGGGGCTCCAAGAGGAGTCAGGAAGGTCAGGGGGACGGTAAGAGGCAGAGGGGCTTTAACCCTCAGCAGTCTCAAGGAGCATATCCTAGATCTACCTTTCCAGTATCGAGTTCAGGTTTTGGGAGAGGCGGACATGGAGACTTCACTTGTTACAAATGTGGTCAGCTGGGCCACAAGTCTCTAGCTTGCCCGCAGAGGAGAGGAAGGCAGAGAGCAGCTTCATCTTTGGCTCGTCCTCAGAGCCAGAGTCAGGGCAGAGGCCAGCCGCTCTCTTGTTACCAGTGTGGTCAGGCGGGGCACCTGAAGAGGTTTTGTCCGCAGTTGAGTGTCACATCTGGTGCATCTGGTTCGAGGCAAACTCAGAGCCATCAGCCAGCTTAGTCAGTTCAGGCCTCGAGGGCCAATCATAGAGCCTCTTTGGCTTAGTCGGTGCAGCAGTCTTATGCTCCGAGGGGTGAGCAGGTAGATTAGAGGCCTTTAGGGCGCGTGTATGCTGTTACAGCGCAGGATCTTGTACCGGCTCCATCTGTTGTGAGAGGTACCTTTTTGTTTTGCAACTCGGTTGCTAATGTGTTGATTGATATGGGTGCATCCCATTCCTTTATATCTGCTGCATTTACATCTATTTTGGGGTTGGAGTTGGCGTAGTTAGCATCTCCTATTGGTGTTGTATCACCTGTTGGAGGTGAATTGATTTTGAAACAAGGGTGTAGAGGTTGTGATATAGAGGTCGTTGATCGTCGGCTTCCATTTTCATTTGTAGTAATGGTTATGTCGGGTTTTGATGTGATTTTGGGTATGGACTGGTCATCGTCATACCGGGCTGTTATAGACTATTACCGCCGGAGGGTTACTGTATGTACCTTAAGCGGGGATTATTTTCATTTCTTGGGGGATTGGGTTGGTAGAGTCTTACCACCGGTGTATGATCTGCGAGGGCGGAGTGAACTTAGTTGTCTCCTCTAGTTGTATGAGTAGTGAGTGTGATGAGACTAGGACTGAGTTGCCCAGAGTGGTTTGTGAGTACTTGGACGTCTTTCCCGAGGATCTTGTTGATTTACCACCCCATCGAGAGATTGAGTTCTCCATTGACTTAGTGCCTGGCACGGCACCAATTTCTATGGCACTGTATCATTTTGCCCCAGCCGAGTTGAGTGAGTTGAAGATTCAACTCCAGGAGTTGCTAGATAAAGGGCTTTATTCGCCCTAGTACTTCACCTTGGAGAGCACCGGCCCTCTTTGCTAAAAAGAAAGATGGGGCTTTGAGACTTTGTATTGACTACCGGAAGTTGAACCGGGCTACGGTTAAGAATAAATACCCTATGCCTCTTATAAATGATTTGTTTGATCAGTTGAAAGGTTCCCGCTGTTTCTCTAAAATAGATTTGAAATCGAGTTACCACCAGTTGAGGGTCAGGGAGGAAGATATCTCGAAGACGGCATTCTGCATGCGGTATGGCCATTATGAGTTTTTGGTGATGCCTTTTGGGCTCACCAATGCACCGACTGTGTTTATGGATTTGATGAACCGGATCTTCTGGGAGTTCTTAGATCGTTTTGTGGTCGTCTTCGTGGACGACATTTTGATTTATTCACCTTCTGAAGAGGAGCACGATGAACACTTGAGAGTGGTGCTTAAGTTGCTTAGAGCCCATAAGTTGTATGCTAAGTTTGGAAAGTGTGAGTTTTGGCTAAAAGAGGTTAAATTCTTAGGCCACGTGGTATCCGGGGAAGGGGTGACTGTAGATTCATCCAAGATAGAGGCAGTGCAAGATTGGGCACAGCCTAAGAGTGTCTTTGAGATCCGCAGTTTTCTGGGATTGGCTGGTTATTACCGTAGGTTTGTAAAAGATTTCTCCAGGCTAGCTTCGCCGTTGACTAGATTGACGCGGAAAGGGGTCAAGTTTGTATGGAGTGAGACTTGTGACAGGTCGTTCCAAGAGCTTAAAGTTAGACTTACCACCGCTCCAGTTTTGATTATTCCGGAAAGGGGTTTGGGTTATGTTGTATACTGTGATGCCTCATGAGAGGTTTGGGTTGTGTGCTGATGCAAGAGGGAAAAGTAGTAGCCTATGGCTCACGTCAGTTGAAAATACATGAGAAGAACTATCCTACACATGACCTAGAGTTAGCGGCTGTAATTTTTGCCTTGAAGATTTGGAGGCATTACTTGTATGGTGAGAGATACGAGGTGTTCTCGGATCATAAGAGTCTGAAGTATCTGTTTACACAGAAAGACCTGAATCTGAGACAGAGGAGGTGGATGGAGTTCATTGAGGATTACGACTTTGAGTTGCACTATCATTCGGGGAAGGCCAATGTTGTGGCCGATGCCCTTAGTAGGAAGTCCATTAGCGATGTAGCTTGCATAGCCATCCGAGAATGGGAGATGTTGGGTACTCTTGGCGAGTTTGACTTGCTTTTGGGTGAGTCTGTTGAGTCTGCAGCCTTGTTTTCTGTGGTTGCACAACCTACGCTTGTGAATCAAGTGTTAGAGGCACAGAGGGGTGACTTTGAGGTAGAATCCTTCCGGGAAAGGATATCCAGTGGGAAGGTAGAGAAGGGCTTGACGGTGTATCCCGACCTGAGTGTGAGGTACCGAGACCGCTTGTTTGTGCCGGAGTCTTGTCGAGAGGAAGTACTCCAAGAGTTTCACCATTCATGCCTTGCGGTATCCGGGAGGCACAAAGATGTATTATGATCTGAGTCGCCAGTTTTGGTGGAAAGGGATGAAGAAAGATGTGGCGGTTTTTGTATCTAAGTGCCTTACTTGTCAGCAAGTGAAGGCCGAGCATCACAGGCCAGCGGGTTTGTTACAACCCTTGCCTATTGCCGAGTGGAAATGGGAGCATGTCACGATGGACTTCGTTGTAGGTCTCCCGAGGACTCAACGGGGCAGTGATGCCATTTGGGTGGTAGTGGACCAGTTGACTAAGTCAGCGCATTTTATTCCTATGTGCGTGAGAGATTCGGTAGATCATCTTGCCGACTTGTATATTCGGGACATAGTGAGGTTGCACGGAGTCCCAGTGTCGATCGTCTCAGATAGAGATCTGCGTTTTACTGCTAGGTTGTGGCAGAGTTTGCAGAGTGCCTTGGGCATTAAGTTGACCTTTAGCACGGCTTACCATCCTCAGATTGACGGGCAGTCCGAGCGTACTATTCAGATCCTTGAGGATATGCTTCGAGGCTGTGTCACTGACTTTAGTGGGTCGTGGGAGAGGCACTTGCCCTTAGTGGAATTTGCCTACAACAATAGTTTCCAATCAAGCATTGGTATGGCACCGTTTGAGGCCTTGTATGGCCGACCTTGTAGGTCTCCAGTGTGTTGGGCTGAGGTAGGTGATGCACCTTTGTTGGGCCCGGAGTTGGTGCGGGAAATGATGGAGAAAGTTGAACTTATCTGTAAGAGGTTAGTTACAGCCCAGAGTCGCCAAAAGAGTTATGCCGACCATAGGAGGAGGCCTCTGGCATTTGAGGCTGGTGAATACGTCTTTCTGAAAATATCACCTAGGCGGGGTTTGATGAGGTTTGGGAACAGTGGGAAGTTGTCCCTTCGGTTTATTGGCCATTTTGAGATCCTTGAGCGGATTGGGGAGGTTGCATACCGTTTAGCTTTACCGCCGCATTTGTCCGAGGTACATGACGTGTTTCATGTTAGTATGCTTCGGAAGTACGAGCTGGATCCGTCTCATGTATTGGATTAGACCGATTTAGAGGTAGCTGAGGATGCCTCGTATGAGGAGAGACCGGTTCGGGTCTTGGATAGGCGAGATCAAGTCTTGCGAGGCAAGACGATACCCTCGGTAAAGGTCTTGTGGAAACATCATGGAGTGGAGGAAGCCACTTGGGAACGTGAGTTAGAGGTCTGTGGGAAATACCCGGACTTGTTTGTTAATGATTAACCATGTATTGGGAATTTTATTTCTTGATGAAATCTAAAAAAAACGTTGTATATGTCTTGGCTTATGGAAATATTGAAATTGTTGAATACATTTCGGAACCATGAGTTTAATTTAACATTGTATATGTTGAATGTGGTGTAGGAATGCAAATATATCGTTAACATTGAATATGTTATTGAATTGTGGCATATATGTGTTGAAATTGATGGATTTCCAGGGAATGCATGTTGATAATACATGTTGGAAGTTATATTGTAAGTGCCTCTTGAAAAGAGATGGAATGACCGGTAATGGGTCAAGTTAATGAATGTTGAATTATAATCTTGTCGAGAATTGAACAATCAAAATTTTTTTTGAAACTTATGTTGATAATTTTGGGGACGAAATTCTTTAAAGGGGGAAGGTTATAGCGATCCCGGTTTTCCCTCCATTATTTATTGTATTCCGGACTTGGTTCCGTGGATGATTGCTGTTGTTTGTGTCGTGTTTCCGTCCTTTAACTCTTTGTATTTGAGTTTTGGATTGTGTTGGGTAGGTTTGAAACAGGTTGGTTGTGTTTAGAAACAAATAGTTAATGCCCAAATTTTGGCCTTCACGCTTGAGCGGGGCTTTTCACGCTCGAGCGGGCCCTTTGCATTTGCTCCTCCGCTCGAGCGGGCAGTTTGACGCTCGAGCGGGATTTTTTAGCCTTCAGTAATTTTCACAGGTCTGAAATACTGGGATTGTGCATCGGACGCTCGAGCGTCCACTTTCACGCTTGAGCGGGGACCTTCGTCTGCAGAACTTCTGAAAGTGTGCATTCCACGCTCAAGCAGCGCTTTTCACGCTTGAGCAGCGCTTTTCACGCTCGAGCAGGGCGTTCCACGCTCGAGCGGGCTGTATTGTATATCAGTCCGAGATGAAGCTTTCGAAATCACTTTTTCGGCCCTCTCTCTCTCTAAAGCATTCCAAAACCCTAATTTGAGAGCTTCTCTCTCTAGAATACATCTTCTCTCTACAAATACATCTAGTTCTAGTGATCTTCTACCCTAGTTCCTTTGTATAAAGTGTGGAGCTTGGCGTGATCTTCGTTTTGATCCGAAAAAGTTGGTGTTTGGAGTATCTTGGGTTTTCACCTTCATCTCCTTTGGGTCTCTTCATTTGAGGTAGGGATAACTACTCATATTTATGGCCTTTGACATAAACATATAGTCATTTTGATTTAATGTCGTAGTTGGAAAAATTTGGGTGTTAGGGTTTCAAAACTTGAAATGTATAAAGAGGGGTTTTGTTCCTTTTAAACTATACATGTAGATATGGGTCTTAAAATGAGGTTATTGATGTTTATTGATGATATTTGGACCTTTGGGTCAATGTTGAGAAAAAGGGGGAAAATGCCTTAGTTGGGTTTAATCGGGTCATTGGTGTAATTAATGAAATTAATTATGAGAATATGAAATTGGTTTAGAAATAATTGTTTTGGACTATCGGTGGAGGATAGTCTTGATTGTTGTAGATATTGCATGATGATTAGGTGAATTAAAACTAATCAATTGAGTATGTCATTGAATATGACGGATGGAACAACACATTAAATATGTGCTTGCTTGATCATTGTATATGATAAGTGTTTAAATACATTGTATATGTATCTTGTTTGGGAGGAGATAGGGGATGTACTCCATGGTTTGAGAGGAGATAGGGGATGTAGTCTCAAACCTGTTTGGGAGGAGATAGGGGATGGACTCCATTGATAACTAAGTTGGCCAGAGTGTCCAGAGTGAAAGTCCCGAAATCTTGATTACGTTTGCATAACGTAGATGAATTGAAGTGTTGAAGTATTATTGATATGAGTTGTAGTCTCATTTTGAATTAAAGTATGGAAATGTTAATGGTATGAGTTGTAGTCTCACCTTAAGTGATTATGATCGATGTATTGTTAACATGAGTTGTAGTCTCATTATAAATAGTCTGGATGAGCAGAGAACCATATCTATGAATTGGTTTGGATAATGAAACGAAAAGCGATTGATATATATATATATATATCTGTGAATATGGGTTTGTTATAAAGGATATGTACGTTAGTTTATATGAGTTAAACATTTATCAAAAGCTAATATTTTAGTTATCATTCATATTATGTTTAGCATATTTCTACTGGGCTTTGGCTCACCCTATATGGGACATCCTTTTCAGGTGCAGGTGATATGCCGCCTCCAAGGATGTAGCTTGGGAGGTTGTAGAAGCTGAAAGCTTACTTTTGTGATTATCTTGTGTATTACATGTAAATTCAAGCCAAGGGCTTAATGTGTTTAGAGTTAGAACTCTCTATTTTTGTAACCAAGTATTGGCTTGGAAAGTTGTAAGCCCGTAGGGCATTTACTTTTGTTGTCAACATGTAATACTTTTGAACTAATTACTCTGATGAATGGAAAAATGTTGTATTCTTTTATGTCTATGGATGTCTTAAATGCTTGGTTTATACGTATTATTTTGAGGGCGTTACATATTTGATACTTATAAATTCAATATGAGTTAATGATAAACAGTCGGCAAAAGTGAACTACAGAAGTCAAGAGAGAAGATTGTTACTTTTTTTTTTGTATTCGCCCAATGTGCAATGAGATTTTGCCTTGATTTTGCTGTTGAAAATTTCATTTGAAGTTTTCAATTTCTTCATTGCAAGCTACTGTTGTGTGTGTTGTTCTTCCGAGTACTTTTTTGCCTCAGCCAATGTTGCAATTCTCTCATGGAGTATTTTGTTTTCTTCATCTTTCCTTTGCATTTGTTTTTTTGTAGTTTTGTGCTGATCTTGCATTTCCTTTTTTAGCATGTTGAGTTGCTGCAGGGTATCATTTGCAGTTTGAAGGATGTCCTTTTCCATTTGTAACCTTTCCATTTTGAGCATGTCGTCTTCTATCCTCTAAAAAAAAAGTACTTCTACCAAATTGGGATCCACTTTAGGCTCTTTGTCAACTTTGTTTCCTTCACTCTTTTGTGATTCAAAGGGTACTGTTTTCTTTTTCTTTTTTTTGGGGGGCATATTTTTATGTGGAATTGGTTCCCATGTTTCATGTTTGGATTTGTCTTCAGTCAATGTTTTGTTCTCTTCTTTTTCAGAAATTTCAGTCTGATTTTGTTGCTAAAAATCAGTATCTTCATCTTTATCCTGAATTTCTTCTCTAGTAGCATTCAGTAATTTTTTTTCTCTTCATCTGTGTGTTTCAAATTGTTCTCCTACACAGATGAAAATTAAAAAAATGAATGATATGATACAAATTTCAGAGATAAATTTCTCATAGCAAATTTTATTACTCAATTAGGAAAATTAAACAAATCTATAATTGTTATAAGCAAATTTTATCACTGAACTAGGCATAGTAAGCAAACCTGTCATTGTATATCAAATTTTATCACTGAATTAGCAAAAGTAAGCTAATAAAGTAATTTTATCACTGAATTATCAAATTTTATCACTGAATTAGCAAAAGTAAGCTAATTCAATTCATTTTTACGGATAAATTTATCAATACAGGAACCTAATCAATTCTAGTCGAATATAAAGTAACACAAATAAAGTAAATATGAAACAAAACTCATGCACAGTAGACAAATAGAAAAACATTCACTGCATAAAAGAATTTATCACTCAATTAGGTATACTAAGGGAAATTTGTCACTCAATTAGGAAAATTAAATAAATTTATCAGTGTGAACAAAAATTTATCACTGCATAAGATAATCTATCATTTGTTTAAACAAAACAAACGTTAGCATTGCATACCACAATATCTTTTAGCTCTTGCAAGGATGAACTTGCCAATTGCTGTCCCACACATGTGATGTTCCATTTAGCAAATCTTGAGATTGCATTTTTGGCATTGGGTTTGATGGTGCTTGTGTGTTCACATATCTAATACTGTTGAAGACAAAAAAATTGTTATAAACAAGTATTTAGTAACGTAAATATTATAGTTCATAAGTTATAAGTGAGGTATTTACTTGCCAATACGACCATCACACATCTGGACACTTTATCAATTTGATTGATGTTTCTTTCTATTGATTTTGTGAGCTGTTGCTTTTGCTGCGTCGCACCCATCATAAGACTTCATTTTGTCAAATCCCCAAGATATTTCATGAACCCCCAACCAATTGTAGTGCTAGTACCAGGATATAAGAACAGCAAGCAAATCAAGAGGCACACAAGCCTCACACATCTTCTCTGTCTTCCTTCTTCTTGCTTCTCAAAAGTTTGGTTTCAACTTTTGGATTGAAGCACTTGTCATTCTATTCTCTCTTATTTTTCCTTCTTTTTATACCAAATCTATGTCATCTTTTCTTCCATATACAAGATTCATCTTCTTTTTGTCCACATGCAATCCCAAAATTAACTTGAAATCATTTCTTTTCAACTTCAGCTTCTTCCCCCCAATTTGAAATGTGGATCCATCCATTTGGTATATTTGCAAGATTTTTGCAACCACATCATCATATTTTATTGAATCTGCTTTTTGCACCTTCTTTCTTTGACAAAATGTCAACTAGAAAGAAGAAGGGAGTCTTTTTCAATATTTTGGAAATGCTCCTTTTCAAGTTTCGTGTGGCATTGAAGAATCTAATGAGGGATAGCATGTTTTGAGCGGTACACATATTTTGCTTCACGGTCATGAATTTGATCACTTCTTGTTTTTCTTCCTCTCTATTTTCTTCTTGCCTTTTGGTTTGTGCTGCTTTGGTTCTTGTTTGTTTTATTAGGGCTTGGTTGTTATTTCTGCTTGTTTCTGTTGTTGGTGTTTGGTTATTCTTTCTTTTTATTCTCCTTATTTTTTAGCTTCATTTGCAGGTTTATCCTTCTGCTGTCTCTGTCTTTTGTTCCTTTCTTGTTGTTTGCTTATTGTTTCTCTTGTTGCTGTTTCCTTTGTTTTGTCTTGTTGCTTTTTTGTCTCTTTGTTGTCTTTCTCTTCTTGCTTTTGTGTTTTTGCAGTTAAGATCTTCTTTCTGGCATAGATAATGTCGAGAGAGCTCACAACATCTATATAAAAGAAGGATATCAATGAAGTAGGCAAACCATGCAAAATTTATGGATATATGACAAAATTTATCATTTAATTAAGCAAAGAAACACTGATAAAACTTGAATATATTCATAATTCCTTTGTATTGATTTTGTTAGCTAGCAAACAAAATAATTCAAACAATTAAAGAAGAATAAGAAGAATTATGACAAAATTTATTACGTAATTAAGCAAACAAAGCTTATATAGTGAAGAGTTCTAATAATGACTAGCAAAACAGACCACTCAATTGGGGTTGGGTCAGATGCATGTGGCAACAGTTGGGAAGGAATTCATTGCACCAATTCATGTGTGACATCTATATAAGTTAGTATTGTGTTTCACCTTTAATGCATTGTTGCGGTTTCCTTATTTTTTCTTTTGCTTCTGCTTGTTTTTTGAGTTCATTTGCAGGTTCATGTTTCTGATGTCTCTGTCTTTTCTCCCTTTTCTTGTTTTTGCTTGTTGTTTCTGTTCTTGCGGTTTTCCTTTTTGTTGTCTTGTTGCTTTTTTGTCTCTTTGTTTTGTTTCTATTCTTGCTTTTGGATTTTTGCAGTTAAAGATCTTCTTTCTGGCATAGATAATATCATGAAAGAGCTCACAACATCTATATAAAAGAAGGATATCAATGAAGTAGGCAAACCATGCAAAATTTATGGATATACAACAAAATTTATCATTTAATTAAGCAAAGAAACACTGATAAAACTTGAATATATTCATAATTCCTCTGTATTGATTTTGTTAGCTAGCAAACAAAATAATTCAAACAATCAAAGAAGAATAAGAAGAATTATGACAAAATTTATTACGTAATTAAGCAAACAAAGCTTATACATTGAAGAGTTCTAATAATGACCAGCAAAACAGACCACTCAATTGGGGTTGCGTCAGATGCATGTGGCAACAGTTGGGAAGGAATTCATTGCACCAATTCACGTGTGACTTCTATATAAGTTGCTATTGTGTTTTACCTTTAATGCATTGTTACTGTTTTCTTATTCTTCCTTTTGTTTCTGCTTGTTTTTCAACTTCAGTTGCAGGTTCATGCTTCTGCTGTCTCTATCTTTTGTTCTTTTCTTGCTGTTTGCTTGTTGTTTCTGTTCTTGCGGTTTCCATTTTGCTATCTTGTTGCTTTTTTGTCTGTTTGTTGCCTTTCTTTTCTTGCTTTTGTGTTTTTGCAGTTAAAGATCTTCTTTCTGGCATAGATAATGTCATGAGAACTCGCAACATCTATATAAAAGAAGGATATCAATGAAGTAGGCAAACCATGCAAAATTTATGGATATACGACAAAATTATCATTTAATTAAGCAAAGAAACACTGATAAAACTTGAATATATTCATAATTCCTCTGGATTCATTTTGTTAGTTAGCAAACAAAATAATTCAAACAATCAAATAAGAATAAGAAGAATTATGAAATTAAGCTAATTTATCACTGAGGCAAATTCCGCAATAAAAAAGAAAAAGAAGAAAAATAGACTGAGGCAAATTCTTCCCCAAAAGATCAAATTTGTTTAAGTTGATGAGTCTATTGACTATTGTGTCAATCATCTTCTTCCTACATCAAATTTTTGCAAATGTATCCCTACATAGAAATGGAGATGGATGTGTAAGTGATAAACTTATCAGTTGGTTTGGTATGTGAACCAAACTTATGAGTTGGTTTGATAAACTTATTAGTTGTATATTTATTTATGTATCTATTGTTACTATTATCTATACTATCTATACTATTATATTATGTGAGCCCCTATATTGGTTTGTTGAAGCTTTTGCCATGTGGCATTTACATAATTTAAAAAAAAAAAACTAATCAAATTTTACTTGATGTCAGTTACTCTCTTATGGGAACAAACAGTTACAGAACCACACCCTATAGTATGGGTTAATTATCAAATCTATAAATTGGTTTGAGTCCTACAATAGAAAAAAAGGTTTATCAGGGTAGATGCCTTGATTTGATGCACTTTTACTATAAGGTAAAAGTATTGCAAGGCTTCTATTTGTAGGCTACATCAACAGCATGATTTGTATATTTAAATTGGATAAAGATCATTGAGTTATTTTTTTCAATTTACAATTGGTATTTCAATTGTTAGTACATCTGTATACAGTTTAAGCTATTTCTTTTAGTGGAATTTTAGTATGAAAATTTGCTCAAACAACCATTATCCAAAAAAAAAAAAAGAAAAAAAAATATCAATTATAAAAATGTTACCAAAAGAGAGGTGTAGTTTATAATTGATCAAATATTAAACAAAAATCACACAAAAAATTAATCCATAAGGTGTAAAAAAATTGCAATTTTTGAGAAATTGGACCTAGTGAAATAACCAAATAAAAAATAAAATAAAATATATCAAAAGAAGGATGCAAGTTATTATCAATCAATATTAAACAAAAGTCAAGCAAAATTTAATTTATAAAAAATTACACACATGTAGTGTGTGCCCGTTCTAATTACTATTATATATGTGAGCAACTCATTTTAATCTCTTGAACCCACTCCCTACTACTTTAGTCTCTTGAACTGACTCCCTCCTTTTTTGTTAACTGATTTTTTTTTGTATCAAAAATAATTTTTTTTTTTTTTTTTAAATGAACCTAATTTTGAACTTGAAAACCAACACCCTTATCACTTGATCAATAAACATTTTACATATTCACAAGTTTTATTTTCCGAAAATGCCCTAATATTGTTGAAATTTGCAAGTTGTAATTGAACCATATCTAGGGTTTTTGAAAATGTGTTTGACTAGGGAGAGAAATAAGGGTTTCAGTTGCTTACGTTTTACAGGCATGTTTCCTCGAATTTTTTGTTCGAATCGGTTGATTTGGTGTTCGAATCGCCTGAGTTGTGTTCGTTGTTCCGCCTGAGAGTGGAAGGGATTCGCCGACGATGGAGAATGAGAAAAACAGGGCTTCAATCGCATGACTCACGCTTTTGTTTCCCATGTCTGGCAAATATATTGTGTTAGAATAGTACCTTTTATTTATTTATTTTTATTGGTGATAAATTTATCAATGGCAAATATCTTGGTACAATAACAAGATATTTCGAGTTTTGCAATTCATTTTCAATTTAAATTGTTCAACATTTCAGTTTAGAAAATGCTTCAGCTTTCTCATATTCATATTCAGATGAAATATAAACATATTATATTTGGTATTGAAATAAAATATTTGTAAAACTTATTAAAAAATTTTAAAAAAATTAAATTAGCTATCAACTTAAAATTAATAAAACCTGATTCTTAAATATTAGTATTTTGCATTGTAAAATTATAATATGATCTTTCAACATTCTTGAGCTCATGTGTAATTAAGTACAAATAATTTTTTTTAATTTTTTTTTTTTTACGAATGTATTCTAAGCCTTTTATTAATTTTTAAATTTGACACAAATAATCAGATTATAATCAATTTTTTGAATGAAATTTGCATAAAACAAGACTGATATCAAAAGCCAAATCTGGTAACAAATGGCTAAAAAACATTGAATGTTTCATTGAAGCAAATTAATAACCCAAATGATCAAAACAATGTAATATTGTTTGTGTTTTA
This sequence comes from Camellia japonica, assembly GCA_030407325.1. NCBI lineage: Eukaryota > Viridiplantae > Streptophyta > Magnoliopsida > Ericales > Theaceae > Camellia > Camellia japonica. The sequence continues at coordinate 57,698,808 of JAPPVO010000036.1, forward strand.
ATTTTTAATTTAGATAAATTTTTTATTTTTTTTATAGTGTTTTATTTACTTGAATTGGGAAAAAAGAATGAGAGAGAGAGAGAGAGACAGAGACAGAGAGAGAGAGATTTTACAATAGAACTTTTTTTTTTATATCAGTGGCAAATATCGTGCTACAATAGCAAGATATTTTGAGTTTTGCAATTCATTTTCAGTTTAAATTGTTCAAAATTTCAGTCTAGGAAATGCTTCAGTGTTCTCATGTTCAGATGAAATATACATGAGAACATTCTTGAGCATTCTTGAGATTTTATAAACATGAGAACACTCTTGAGCATTCTTGAGCATTTTAATAACACCTAATTAATTCTTAAATATTAGTATTTTGCATTGTAAAATTATAATATGATTTTTCAACATTCTTGAGCTCATGTGTAAGTAACTACAAATAATTTTTTTTTTTTGAAATTTATTCTAACTGTACTTATATCTTATTTTTAAAAATTTTACAATGATCAAAACAATGTAATAGTGTTTGTGTTTTAATTTTCAATTTAGGTAAATTTTTTATTTTTTATAGTGCTTTGTTTAATTGAGTTTGGAAAAAAGAATGAGAGAGAGAGAGAGAGAGAGAGAGAGAGAGAGAGAGAGAGAGAGAGAAGAGAGGTGCTGGTTTTTTTGTTTGAACAGTAATAAATTTATCAGTGTAAACAAAACACTATAAAAAAATAAATTTATCAGTATAGTGATTCGAAACCTGTTATTAACCTTTAAATTTGACACAAATAATCAGATTATAATCAATTTTTTGAATGAAATTTGCATAAAACCAGACTGATATCAAAAGCCAAATATGGTAACAATATGGATAAAAAAGACTAAATGTTTCATTGAAGCAAATGAAGAACCAAAATAATCAAAACAATGTAATAAGGTTTGTGTTTTAATTTTCAATTTAAGTAAATTCTTTATTTATTTATAGTGCTTTGTTTAATTGAGTTTGGAGAAAAGAATGTGTGTGTGTGAGAGAAAGAGAGAGAGAGAGAGAGAGAGGTGGTGGTTTTTTTGTTTGAACAGTGATAAATTTATCAGTGTAAAAAAAACACTATAAGAAAATAAATTTATCAGTATAGTGATTCCAAACCTGTTATTAACCTTTAATTTGACACAAATAATCAGATTATAATCAATTTTTTGAATGAAATTAGCATAAAACCAGACTGATATCAAAAGCCAGATCTGGTAACAATATGGATAAAAAGACTAAATGTTTCATTGAAGCAAATGAAGAACCAAAATGATCAAACAATGTAATAGTGTTTGTGTTTTAATTTTCAATTTAGGTAAATTTTTTATTTTTTTTATAGTGCTTTGTTTAATTGAGTTTGGAAAAAAGAACGAGAGAGAGAGGTGCTTGTTTTTTTGTTTAAACAGTGAAAAATTTATCAGTGTTTACAGGGATAAATTTATCAGTGAAAACAAAACATTATAAAAATAAATAAATTTATCAGTATAGTGACTCCAAACCTGTTATTAAGCTTTAAATTTGACACAAATAATCAGATCATAATCAATTTTTTGAATGAATTTGCATAAAACAAGACCTATATCAAAAGCCAAATTTGGTAACAATATGGTTAAAAAAGACTGAATGTTTCATTGAAGCAAATTTGACATTGTAACAACCAAGCATTGTAATATTCATTGAAGCAAAGTAAGAACCAAAATGATTATAATCTTTGTCCCAAATTATTCAAGCATTGTTGTCATTGTCTATTGTGTCCCAAAACTCCTTGTCTTCAAGCACCGCTTCTATTGCCTCATCAACGATTTGCTGGGTGTCTGTTTGTTGGTTAGTCAACAAAGCATCTATGATATCTGCTCTGATTTGCTGCATCTGCTCCTTTGTTAAGTTGGGAAAGATGTCTTTGTTACAGACATATTCTCTCATGAGGTAACAAACTATGACGCCACAATCAAGTCTACGATGACATTGGAAAAACAAAGTTAGTAGTCATCAATGATAATTTTATCAATGTAATGTGTTTGGTTTTCAGAAACTTACGAATGATCAACTTGTTGGGGACAATCATTCATTTCAATTTCTGTTTCTTCATGAAACTTGTTACCTTTAATGAGTTTGGGATTGTGATGTTGAAGGTATTTTTCAATAACCTTTCTCTGCAAAATATATAATAATTAATTGGTGTTTGACAAATAAATGCATAATAAATTTGATATAGACAAGGGGAATGGATGATATCATAATTAATTGGTGTTTTACCACTTTGTTTGCCTCATTTAAGTGGTTATCTGTTTCTGTGCTTGGTCTCATTGAATTGTAAAACTTCCATGAGCCATTTTCAGTATCGAGTACTAACAACGTCCAATGCTTTTCATTGAAAATTGAAAAAAGAAGATATCTTTCTTTGACAGCTTCTAACATCATTTTGTTCAACAATTGATTTGTTTGTTTCTGCCTCATCCTTTGTGGTGAACAAATACTGTGTTTTGCAATATATTAGTTTTGATTACAATGTAATTCGTTAATGGTAATTTTATCACTATAAGGCTGGATGAATGAGAACTTATGCACTTGATTTAGACAAGGGGAATGGATGATATCGTAATGAAATATATATATATATATATATATGTAATTTACTTACATGGCATGATGTAGTAAATATATATGTTGTTCCTGCTTGCTTGCGAGCTGAGGCTGAACTTTGGTTTCGGTTGCTCTTCTGTCATTAAGATTTCCTTGTATGCATTTATTGCCTGTTTTAAAAACAAAAGCAAACAAGGTTAATGAGAGAATTATTATTTGGTATTACAATTGATATATGCACAAATAGGGATTTGATTTTACATTTCCAGAAAGTTCTTCGCATTTGACTATTTTGTCAATATCATCCAAGTACAAATAGCTGCCTACTTCCTTTCCTTGTAAGATTGGATAACTGCAAATGTGAAAACAAAATTTATCACTGTATACCAAAATTTATTGCTCAATTAACGAAACAAAGGTTAGGGGAACAAATTGAGCATCAAATTTTACTTGATGTATCAAATCCGAACAATGAAATGAAGTACAGAACATAAACTCAAATGCCTAAATAATTTGATACCATAGATGAGACACCATGAAGATTAGCAAAATATATCACTCTACCAAACAAATTAAGTAAAATTTATCACTATGTAGCAAATTTTATCACTGTATATCAAAATTTATCAATGAATGAAGTAAACAAAGGTTATACATTGATAAATGCATGACTATATACTAAAATTTAGATTCCAAATTTGGAAATTTTAGGACCAAATCATGTTCTTACCTGCTGGTTTTTGTTGCCCAAAGACTAGTGAGTTTCATCCTTGATTTCTTTGGCAATTTGTGAAACACTGGATAGGAAGTGTCAATTTGTTTTGTTGGATGTTGATGTTGTGTTTGCTCTTCTTTTCTGTTCTTTGCACTTTCTTCAACCATTGGTTCTACTTCATCAACTGTCTTGTTTTGCTTTGGTTGTCTTTTCGTTATGTACCAAAAATCTGGATCTTTGTGCTCTTTTCTTGTTTCTCTATTTTTCACCATTTTTATCATTGAGCTCACAAGAGGCGATGTTTTGGGAGTGGTGGCTTCAACTTCAACTGCGATTTGTTCTTCTTGACTGTCCAGGTAGAGATTTGATTCGACCAACATTGCAATTCTCTCATTAAGTAGCACTATTCTCACATCTTTTACTTTCATTTGTGTCTTTGCTTTCTTGCTCTGTTCTTCCATTTGTTTACTGAGCTTCATGAGTTGGTCCTAAAGCTCATCATTTTCTGCTTGGATTCTTGCCTTCTCCATTTCTAGCCTTTGGATTATCAGGACATTCTCTTGTAGTTTCTGAAAGGTATGTTCATTAATTTTGACATGGTAGATATTTGTTTCATAGGCAAGTTTCCTTTTTGCTTTCCTCTTTTCAGCCGGTGTTTAATGCTTGAATCCTGGTGAAGTTGTTGGACCAACTTTCTGTTTGATCATTGTTTCTTCTTCATCATTTTCTAGGTTGTCAAAAGAAAGCTCATTTCTTTGCACATGAATTGGACCTTCTTCAGTTTCATGCTGAAAGTTGGCTTTCCTTCTTGCATTCTTTTTTGATTGCAATGTTGTTGATTTCCTCTTTTTTTGAGCACATGTTTGATGCTTGGGATTCGGTAAATTTCTTCCTGGATTGAGACTGAATATCTTTCTGAAAATTGGTTCTTCTTCCTTTTCACATAATTCAGTCTGCTCTTGTTCCTCAAAGTTACATTCTTCATCTTCATGCTCATCATCTGTTTGTGGTTGCAATTGTCTTGTATATGTTCTGTTTTCAATTGTGTCTTCAAATTGCTCTCCTACATGAATGAAAATTATTCAAAAGAATGATAAGACGCAAAGTTAAGTAATAATTTATCATTCGGTGATTCAAATTTATAATAAGACTAGTGATTTGGTTCATGATAACAAGTTTTATCAGTGAATTAGCAACATTAAGCAAAATTTATCACTCAATGAAGCTAACTAAGAAAATTTATAACTGTGAGCAAAAAGTTATCAGTCCATATCAAAATTTATCGCTGCATAGCAAAATTCATCACTCAATTAAAGAAATAAAGGTTATACACTGATAAAACTTGTTTATTGAATAATTTCCTAGCACAGATGAAATGCCTAAATAATTTTTCTACCACAAATGTGACACCTTGAAGATTAAGAAGAATTTATCAGTCTTTCTAAAATTTATCACTGCATAACAAAATCTATTATTTGTTTAAACAAAACAAAGGATATCAATGGATACCTCAATATGTTTCAGATCATGCAAGGATGACTTTGCCAATTGTTCTTCTAAATGTGTAATGTTCCATTTTGCAAATCTTGGGATTGGGTTCTTGTCATTTGGTTTGATGATCTTTGCATGCTCACATATCCAATACTGTTGAGGACAAAAAAAAAATGTTATAAATTAGTATTTAGTAAATGTAAATATTATAGTTTATAAGTTGTAAGTGAGGTATTTACTTACCAATAAGATGATCACACATCCGCACACTCTATCATTTGGTTGATGTTGCGTGCTATTGATCTTGTAAGATGTTGTTTGCTGCGCCACACCAATCATAAGACTTCATTTCGTCAATATTCTCGAGGTATTTCATGAACCCCCAACCAATTGTTGTCCCATACCCGGATACAACAAAAGCAAACAAACCAGAAGGCACACAAGCCTAACGACATCTTCTACATCTTCATTGTTGTTGCTTCTCAAAAGTTTCGTTATCAACTTTTGGATTGAAGCACTTGTCATTCTGCTCTCGGTTATTTTCCTTCTTTGCACCATAGCTACCTCATTTTTTTCTTCCGTATGCAAGATTCATCTTCTTCTGTCCACATGCAATCCCAAAATTAACTTGAAGTCATTTCTTTCAACTTCAGCTTCTTCCCAGCAATTTCAAATGTGGTTCCATCCATTTGGTAAGTTTGCAAAATTTTTGCAACCACATCATCATATTTAATTGAATCTCTTCTTTTAACCTTGTTTTCACTCAATGTATCAACCAGAAGTGAGAAAAGTGTCTTTCTCAATAGTGTCAAATGCTCCTCTCTGAGTTTTGTTGTCTTGAAAAATTTGATAAGAGATTGAATGTTAGAACGGTAGACATACTTTGCTTCATTATCATGTATCTGTTCAGTCCTATTTTTTCTTCCATCAATCTTTTTCTTCCCTCTTGCTTTGTGGAGCTCTGTAGCTTGTTTCAGTTGTTCCTGTTTGGGCTCCTCATTGTCAATGTTAGATTCAGGTTTAACTTCTAGTTGATTTTCACTTTCATGTGTTGTTGGCTCTATAACAAACTCAACTTTTTCAATCTTTTTCTTTTTGAGAAACTTGTTTCTCGACGACGTAATTTTTACGATGATCTGGGAAAAACATCTGTAAAAAAACATTGAGCATGAACATTGAAAATTAAGAAGAATTTATCACTTTATTATGCAAATTAAGCAAAATATAACTGTATAGCAAAGTTTAGATTCCAAATTGCAAAAGAACATGAAGTATCATGGTGAAGATGAAAACATTTGTATAGCAAATTTTATCTTGAATTATAGCAAAAGTAAGCAAATGCATCATTGTATAGCAAATGAACATAAAGGTATGATTATTATGACGTTGAATATCACTCATAAATTAATACTGTATGGTACAAATTCAAAATAGCTTCAAGTCAAATTTTATCACTCAATTATAGTTATGAAAGAAGAAGGGAAGCAAATCCATCGTTATAACAAATTTTATCACTCAATTAGGAAAATTAAGCAAATCTATCATTCTTATAGAAAATTTTCTCATTGATTTGGACAAAGTAAGCAAATCTGGCATTGTATAGCAAATTTTATCACTGGATTAGCAAAAGTAAGCAAATCCATCATTGTATAGGAAATGCACATGAAGATGTGATTATTATGAAGTTGAATATCGCTCATAAATTAATACTGTATGGTACAGATTCAAAATAGCTTCAAGTCGAATTGTATCACTCAATTATAGTTATGAGAGAAGAAGAGGAGGAAAATCTATCATTATAACAAATTTTATCACTCAATTAGGAAAATTAAGCAAACCTATTATTCTTGTAGCAAATTTTATCACTGAATTGGGCAAAGTAAGCAAATCTGTTATTGTATATCAAATTTTATCACTGAATTAGCAAAAGTAAGCAAATCTATCATTGTATAGCAAATGAATATGAAGATGTGATTATTATGAAGTTGAATATCACTCATAAATTAATACTGTATGATACACATTGAAAATAGCTTCAAGTCGAACTTTATTACTCAATTATAGTTATGAAAGAAGAAGGGAAGCAAATCCATAGTTATGAAATAAGAAGAGAAGCAAATCCATCATTATAACAAATTTTATCACTCAATTAGGAAAATTAAGCAAACATATCATTCTTATAGCAATTTTTCTCACTGAATTGGGCAAAGTAAGCAAATCGGTTATTGTATATCAAATTTTATCACTGAATTAGCAAAAGTAAGCAAATCCATCATTGTATAGCAAATGAACATGAAGATGTGATTATTATGAAGTTGAATATCAATCATAAATTAATACTGTATGATACACATTGAAAATAGCTTCAAGTCGAATTTTATAACTCAATTATAGTTATGAAAGAAGAAGGGAAGCAAATCCATCATTACAACAAATTTTATCACTCAATTAAGAAAATTAAGCAAATCTATCATTCTTATAGCCAAATTTTCTCACTGAATTGGCAAAATAAGCAAATCTGTTATTGTATAGCAATGAACATGAAGATGTGATTATTATGAAGTTGAATATCACTTAATTATAGTTGTAAAAGAAGAACGGAAGATGAATACAACTTACGTTTGATTCGCATGTTTGTTGAAGATGAACTAAACAGGGAATATAGATCGAAACGGTGAAGGATTTGCTGGGGATCTGTTCGGAATCAGAATATAGATCGAAACAAAGGTGATTTCTTTGGAAACGATGGGAGATTCAGGGAAAATCTCTTCGTTTGTTTCGATTTCCAAATTGCAAATCGCCTCAGAATGGTTTCCAAATCGCCTCAGACTAGTTTCCAAATCAGAACAATTGAGAAGGAGCGTGTGTTTCACGCGCACAGGGGAGACCTCGTGATATGTTCTTTGCTTCACGCGTGTGGTGTGACATTGAGGGGTAAAATTGGAAACTGAAATAGGGTAGGACTTGGTGGGTATTAATTTGTTTGCATGGGACCGGCTGGTAAGTCCCCCTATACTAAACTATAATAGGATAAGCCCATTTTTTGGGTCTATTTTAAGGGGTCCTACGCCATGGCTTAGTGGGCCTATGCCCAAGGCGGCCCTACCAATAAACATGATTTATATTACAATAATATCACTATCACAACATTTTTATAATATTTTTTTTGTATAATTTTTATATATGAATATTATTTTCATTTTTATTATATCTAGATTAGATCAATTTAATTTAGATATATTTAAAAAGTACAAATTTTGTACAAAAGACTTTTAAAAAAAAAAATTGAATACAACAAAATAAGATAATGTATTGAATTTGTAGTTTTTTAAAAATATTTGGTGAATTTTAAAAAATATAAAATATTATACTTCTTAAATATATTTAGATTAGGTATATCTGAAAAATAAAAATAAAAAATTGCTTAAAATATTAAAAAAAATTCATGAAAAATAAAAATAAAAAAAAACTCAATTTTTTGTGTAAGTTAAATTAAAGAAGATGATTGTTATTTCTCTTGAAATGGCATGAACAAAATATCTATATTATTTTATTATTTTATATGCATTAAGGTTAAGAGGCAAATATGTCATTTTAATCTGATAATGGGTAAGTGTAATTTTTTAAATATGTGAAAAATCTGTATCAAACAAAAATCTCAAGGATGTCAATGTAATTTACCTTATTTTTGTCAATTACAACCTAAACTACTATCTACTTGAGTTTTCTTTATAATTTTTCTTTGATTTTTGTCCAACCACTGTATTGGACCATTCAAATGGTTCTATATCAACTACTTCACTAAAAGTCCCTCCCTGCCATCAGACCATGTTTGTCAGCATGACATTGTCGGTGTTTTGTTTTGTCCATGCAGGGCTCTTACAATATAGTTATTTTTTATTTTATTTTTAAATTATTAATTTTATTTATTTAGTTTTTTAGGTCTCATTTGGCAACTACATATTTTAGTCAAAAATTCAAAAAATCACTATAAGTTGTCATATCACTCTCTACTTTTCTACACATCTTTTCGTAAAAAATAAAAAATTACTAAAATAGCTTGTTCCCAAACAATGCCTTAATATTATAATTTCAACTAACATAATCTAATTTGTGATAACCCTGGTCCGTGTTATGCTAATTAATCTTGATTATGATTGTGATTATACGTTTGATATGATTTTGAGTGTCATTTATATGAATATATGTGGTTTTGAATTTCTATCTGTTCACCGTAGGAAAATCTGTTAGAATCTGTGCTTTGAACTGAAAATTGAAGGCCTTATCGGCCACCGAAGCTAAAATTGACTACGCCATTGTGATTAGCGTAATTTTTAGAGCCTACGGTGAAATTTAATAAGAAATTGATTCGGATCAAAATAATTAGATTAAACTGATTGAATTTGGTACAATTAATTGGCCTTAACCAAGTCTAATTAGATGAGCTTATAAATAGGCCCCATATACACTTAACTCACCATTTTTGAGCTCAAAATCTGAAATGAGCACTCTAGAGAGAGAGTGAGCTGATGGTAGAGAGAGAGAGAAGCCATCCTTGAAGATCTTGATAAGGAGCTCAAGCTTTGAGAGGCTAGGCTCAAGAATTTGCTATAATTTGGAAGAATTGAAGCTCATAGGTGAGTATTTGAGCAAAGATTTATGAGTTTGAGTTTGTGATTTTGTGAATTCAAGGTTAAATGGTAATCAAGAACATGAATGGTGTTGATTATGATGAAATTGAAGTTTATATGCACATACATGCATAGAATTGCCATAAAATTGCATAATCAAGCATGTAAGAAGTTGAATATGAGAAATTGAGTGTTGAATCATACATGCAAGCATAGTTTTGTTGAGTTTCATGGTTATAAGCACCATTTGTACCATTTGTAATAGAAATGGAGTCAAGAATTGACATGCATGCATGATTGATGAAGATATGAAGTTTAAATGCATGAATTTAATGTATTGGAAGTAAGTTTCGTATAATTTGGGTTTGCATGTGATTGATTCATAAGATTTGAGCTTCATAATGTAGTAAATTGGTGTTTGTAGCATGTTAGTAGCTGTGTATGAGAATTATGGGTTATAAAATGCAAGATGCATTAGTTTGAATGCAAGTTTGAAGCTCAAAATGGTTACTGGAAAACCCATAATTCAGCATGTCCGCTCGAGCGGGGAAAGCGCCGCTCGAGCGTGACATGCTAGTTCCTAGAACTTTTGCGGACATGGACGTCCGCTCGAGCGGGGAGATTCACGCTCGAGCGGGGAACCATGTAGTTTGACTCTCAGCTCGAGCGTCCGAAGTCACGCTCGAGCGTAAAAATGAAGTAACCAGTACTTTTGCAGACCAAAGGGGTCCGCTCGAGCGGCGAAAGCTGCGCTCGAGCGGGGATCCCTGTTTCAGATATTTTGAAAAGTGGTTTTATGATTTGTTATCCGTTCTCTTTCATTTCTAAGCACTCTTAGGCATGCATTGAGCATTGTGAATAAGTTAAAATGATAAGAAAGGAGCCTAAGAGGAATGTATAAATTAAGAATGGATTGAATCGTTTGTGACCCATATGTGTTATGTAATGTGTAGGGTCAAGCTCAAAGGCAAATCCACCGGCAGAACACTGTGAGTAATATCTTAGTAAATATATTTTCAAGTATGTTACTTTCCGAATGCTACTTCTGTGTAAGCTCCATAGATTTGTTGATTTGAAATATGAATGAGTATTCTATATGCCTAATTTTGTATAAGGCCGTTTGATACGTTTGATATATCTGAATTGGGCCTAAGGCCGTTTGCCGTTTGCCATTGATATGTTTGATATATCTGAATTAGGCCTAAGGCTGTTTGACATGAATGATTGGGCCAAAGGCCGTTGGACATGAATGATTAGGCCAAAGGCCGTCGGACATGAACGATTGGGCCAAAGGCCGTTGGACATGAATGATTGGGCCAAAGGCCGTCGAATAAGAACGAGTGGGCCAAAGGCCGTTAGACATGAATACAAAGATGGGCCAAAGGTCATTTGAATATGTCATTTGATATGTTTGAATACCGTGATGGGCCAAAAGCCGTTTGAATGAAAAGGATCATGATCATGAATATGAAATACGCATGGATATGAATATAAAGAGAATGGGCCCGAGGTCGTTTGATACGCCTGATATATTTGAATTGGGCCTGAGGCCGTTTGACATGTTTGAATCAGACCAAAGGTCGTTTTGAATAAAGAGTTGGCTGGACCAAAGGTCGTTTCGTATAGATGGACCCGAGATCGTATTGTTTTATATAAGAATTGGACCTGAGGTCGTTTTGCATATGGACATGATGTGTTGGACCTAAGGTCGTTTTGCTTTGTTGAGATTTGTAAATCTGGTGTGAATGAGAATAGTGGTTCAAATATGTTCATTATAAGTATGATTCATTATGAATGAACCTTATTCATTAACCTCTTTATTTTGATATTATTCAGTGGGCGTTAGCTCACTCTTATCTATATGTATGTAGGTGAGCAAAGGGACATTTAACCCCAGCCTTAGTGGAATTTAAGAAAGGAACCCGAGTTTTGTGGAGTCAGCCCAGGTGCCTCACGCAAGAGGCTTTGTTTATGATCTTTTGTATTTCTTTTGCTACTTCTATTGGTCATGATGGACCATTTATGTATATAAGCTTTTGGCATGGCTGACTATGTGTTTGAATGATCCTGGGTATGCAAGATGTTAACACTGATATGTGCTGTAAGTTATTATTAAGTATATGTGAAATGTTTTGACATGCCATGTAAGCAAAGCTCACTGGACAAATTTTTTATGTTTGCTTCCGTTTTGGCCACTTCACTCTGTTGCTATATATTTGTTTGGTTTGAGGCTGTAAGTAATCTCATGATTACTGGCTGGTTATGACCTTAATCTATAGGGGCGAGTTCGGGTCATGACATAATTGGAGATCATTAACCAAATTAGTATCCATTAAAATCTAATTTGATGCTAAAATAACACTTTTTTTAATCACTATTTTGAAATGGGAGGCATAAAAAAAAGGATGGATAAATTACAAATATACCCCCTGAGATTTGCTTAAAGTACAAACTGTCCCTTGTGGTTTGGAAAATTATAAATACCCCTTTGTTAGAATTTTTTATTTAACAGAATTAACTAAAAAAAATAAAATTCATAATTGCTCTCCTTTACATTAATAAAATTACTTAAATTATTAATTGAAACATATTTCTAACATCATTAAAAATTAGTAATTGAATTGATGATTTATTAATAAAAAGGACGATTTGTTATGAAATTAAAAACTTTAGGAGATAGAATGCAATTTCCAAAATCACAAGAGGTGATTTGAATTTTAATCAAATCTCAATAGGCGAATTTATAAATACCCAAAAAAGATGAATGATTGTAGGGTGAGTTGCCTAATGTAATGGCATGAATGTTTGGTGGTATGATTTAACTTGTTCAAATTGTAAAATTACCTTTTGACCCATTAAGTTAGGTTTCTATCATTTGATTTGAGCTGATTGTCTCTAATTGGATTATATAAACTGAATTTAAAAATTTTAAGAACTAAATAAATGAAATTAATAATTTAAGATTAAAATAGAAAAAAATGAAGTAATTTAAGAGATAAAAATGAGAGTAAACCAATTCGTATTTTTTTTAAAATTTAAATTGTTAATACTAATAGGAGAACAAAAAGATGCAACAACGGTCTCAAAATGCTTTTTTTTTTTCTCCCATTCTAAAACACTTTCAATTATAAGAATTATATATATCTCAAGATTCTTGTGACTTGATATTGTTGGCTTATTTTTCCTACGAAGGAAAATATCATAAATGCGAGCGTGCCAGCGAGGATTGAAAAATCCTTACAGATTAAATTCAAACCAATTATCAAGCAATTGTGTTGATGGTTCTTTTGCCTCAATGAACATGACTTCAAAATTGCCAAGTGTAAAGAAAAGAAAAATTAAAAGAATAAAGAGGGAGACGGAGAAAGATGATTGAGTGAACAATCAAACTAACCATTAATTTATCTCTACTCCTATGTTTCGAAAAGGAAGTGCATAAAATAAAGTGCAGAGAATTTATCTCTACTGCTATGTTTCGAAAAGGAAGTGCATAAAATAAAGTGCAGAGAATTTATCTCTACTCCTATGTTTCGAAAAGGAAGTGCATAAAATAAAGTGCAGAGAACTTACCTCTACTCCTATGCTTTGAAAATGAAGTGCATAAAACAAAGTGCATGAAATATAAATGACAAGAAAAATAGATATCAATTGTCTTTGATTTGAATTTTGAACTTTTTACAATGTAGCCATGAATGGCTATTTATAGGCAAACATTTGTAGGAAAAAACTACCTAAAACTACCCACTTTTCCACCTCCTCCATTTCATACTCCATGATATTCCATAACTTCCTTCAACCTCTACTTCATGCTTCGTGTTCTCCATTTTGTCCTCCATCATCTTTCTACATTTGATAATTTCTCATAACCTCCAAATGAGTAGGAGGGCGCCACATGTCTTGCAATTATATAAATAATAAATAATAAATAATAAAATTGCAGATTTATGGCGCCAACATTACCCTTTGCGGCCATTAAAAATGATGTTTACTTGAATTTTTGAAGGACCGAACCAAGGACATGACTAATCTAAGCAACAAAGTGTTTCAAATAATATCAACAAAGTGCTTCCAATGATATAATAGTACCAACAAAGTGTTTTGAATGAGCATGAAATTGTGACTAGATGTCTCGAATTATATATATATGCCTTGAAGGGATATTATATATATACTTCGAATCGACGTTAATCCGTTGAAGGAAATTAAACAATTTTATTTTACTCATACTTCAAACACTTAGAAAACTTGGAACCTTTTGAAGTAGGTTAATATTGCTTGCACTTAGAATCATTCAGAATCTCATATTTTCCAAGGCAAAGTTAATATCCAAACATGATTCACCTTAACAAGCTGTTACACAAGCTAGCTATTATGAACTAGTAACAAGCTTCGAAGGTGGTATAGAGGACAAAAATCATCCTTCCAAGGTCGAAGGTGCTGGAAAAGGATGAATTACATCCTTGGAAATACTTGGCAAAGTTTCAAAGGCTCACAACCACCATTATCATTTCTTTGAAACTGTTGTTAACGCAAGATGAAATGCTTCGAAGCTTACAAAATCATGGCAAAAGGGATTTCAAAGCAACTTTTGGCCAACATTGTGATTATTCAAATTTTTTATATTTTGGTTCACACATAATTAATAAAAATATTAATTTCGTGCTTCAAACCAACTTTTGTAGAATACTAGTTACATTTTCATGTAACAAATGGCTACAAAAATGTTTATGAGTAAAGCCACTAATTATCATATCAAAAATAAGCATTATTTGACAATTAATTAATTTCCATTTTACATATATTTGAAAGGAGGTACACATTTCGAAAGCTTTCTCATCTCATGTTACATTTCGAAGGTGTTTATTGATAACAAAACCACCATTCGAAAGTCACATATGTTACTAAAGGATCAAAGTCATCCTTCGAAAGTGCTCACGACATCTCTTTGAACCAAATCCAAAGAGTTGGATTACTATGAAATTAGTTTGGCATTTTAACTAGCCATTAGTGACTATAAAATGATATTTCAATGAATACATATAACTAAAGAGAAAATAGAGAAAACAAGAAGATATCAACCTTATTAATTTTTGCTGAATGAATCTATTACACGGAGGAAATAGTATATATACAAGATTGATACACTTAACCTAACCATAACCGTCTAACTAAACTATAGTTAACTCTAACAAACTAACTGCCTAGCCTTGGTAATTCACACGTGATTACTGAAGCAGCTGCTTTAACTTTGCCATGTTGTAACTGCTGTTGGGGTTGCTCTGCTGCTGTGGCTACTACTGCTTTGCTGCAGCTCTGTGACTGCTGCCTTTCATCCCTCCTCAAACTCATAGGACGGGGAAGGACTAAGAGTTTTCTTTGAAGGTACTGAAACCTAGCCACAGACAGAGGTTTGGTGAAAATGTCTGCTATTTGATCAGCGGTAAGAATATGACAAATGTGAAGCTTCTTGGCTGCAACTTTCTCTTGAACAAAATGATAATCCACTTCAATATGCTTAGTTTGAGCATGAAACACAGGACTAAAAGTCTCATGATAATCTACTCCCTCAATTTGGAGAAAGCCCTCGGCAACTAGTCTAGCTTTATGTTTAGCTATTGTGCCATTTGAATTCTTTTTCAACCTATAAACCCATTTGCAGCTAGTGGCCTGTTTACCAGGTGGTAAAGAGACTAAGGTCCAAGTACCTTGCTTTTGAAGAGCTACATATTCATCAAGCATAGCAGTCTGCCAAGCAGAAGATGAGGCAGCCTCAGAATAGGTTTGATGTTCAAAGGGAGTAGTGGAAGCAAGAAGAGAGACCGAAGTGGAAGAGGAAGCAAGCTGTTTGGATTTAGACCTGGTAATCATGGGATGAACAGTAGATGGAACACAAGGAAGATTGATAGAAATTGAAGAGATAGAAATTTAAGTAGAAGGATCAGTAGAAATAAAAGGAATAAGAGGAGAAAGATGAGGAACAACAACTGAAGATGGAACTTGTTGCTGTGAGGAAGCTGGTGAGGAAGAGATGATAGGAGTTGGAAGATGCTGTAGCTGCTGGAAGAAAGAAGATGGATAAGAAGAGTGAGATTGAGATGCAACAGCAAAAGAAGCTGGCCAGAAAAAAGTTAACCAACTGAGAAACTATAGATGAAGGAGAAGAAAAAGAAGCCTTAAAGGGAAAACAAGACTCATCAAAGCCTACATGTCTAGAGATGTAAACTTTGCCTGATTAAGAATCAAGACATCTATACCCTTTAATAGAAGGTTGATAGCCAATGAAAACACAAGGAATGGATCTTGGTTGGAGTTATTAGTAGTATAAGGCTTGAGCCAAGGATAACACTTACATCCAAAAGATCTTAAGAACTGGTAGTCAGGTTTTTGCTTGAACAAAACCTCATAAGGGGTAAGATTGTTGAGTTTGAGAGTGGGATGTCTGTTAATCAAAAATACTACAGTAGCAAAAGCATCAAACCAGTAGAATAAAGGAAGGGAAGAATGATGCATGAGAGTAATTGTGGTTTCAATGAGATGCCTGTTTTTCCTCTCAACCCCACCATTTTGAGAGGGTGTATGAGGATAGGTCAACTGATGTTCAATCCCTTTTTGTTTAAGAAAAACCTGAAATTGAGTGCTTAGATATTCACCCCCATTGTCACTCCTTAAAACTTGAAATTTAGTAGAGAATTGTGTCTCAACAAAAGCTTTGAACTCTAGAAATTTGGAAAAAAAACTTCACTCTTACAATGAAGAGGAAAGAGCCATGTAAATTTGCTAAAATCATCAATGAACAACACATAGTCTTTCAAGCCTGAAATAGGAGGAGAAAAGGGGCCTCAAACATCAGTGTGGATAAGAGCAAAAGGCTTATTTACAATAGAATTTGACAAACAAAAAGGTAACTCTTGGATACATAACAATGTTCACACAAACTAGAGCCTTTATTAGACAGAAATGAAGATGTAGGTCCTAAGTGATGATGAGAAATGATGTGATGAAACTTCTTGTGTGAAGAATGACCAAGACAAAAATGCCAATTTGGAGGAGCTGGAGTAGTAGAGCAAAAAAGGCAAGCTTGAGAAGAGAATACAGCAGAATCAGAGACTGGACTGACTGGATATAGTCCATTTGAGTAGCAGCCTTTATACAGGATTCTCTGAGTACTCTTGTCCTGGATAATAAAAGAATTTTCATCAAAACTAATAGTATAATGATTGTCCATGGCCAATTGATGAATTGAAAGTAAATTTGAAGAAAGAGTAGGAACATAAAGTAGTTTATTAAGTTGGAATGAAAAAAAGGGAGTTAGAAGGAGTCCTTTACCAGTATGAGCAATAGGAGGTGTGTTCCCATTACCTACTGCTACCTAATCTGAACCACGAAAAGGTTGATATAGAGAGAGGTTACTCAGATCATGTGTCATGTGAGTGGTAGCTCTAGAATCAAGAAACCAGCTGGCTTCAGATTGTGGAGCTGTGTTGGTTGCAACATAGGCCTTAAGATGACTGGTAGAGGATGAAGGACTAGAGTAATGGTTTTGAGATGAAGCCTGGAAAGTTGCATCTAGTCTATACCAACAGTCTAGAGCTGTGTGATTTCCTTTTCCACAAATTTGACAGATCACAATAGGACTGTTTGTATGCGTATTATAGCCTGCTGTAGCTCTGCCTCTTTGAAATTGAGTGTTTCCACCTCTCTGATTCTAATTATGAAACTGACTATACTGACCTTGAAATCTACCCCATTCTCTATCTCTGACAGCACCTCTGCCCCTATAGGAGCCTCTAGGACCTCCTCTATGAGAATAACTACTCCTTTGAGTAGTGTAGGCAAAAGAACCTATAATTTCTGAAGCATGTGTATACTTGAGAGCAAATTCAACATGGATAGATTCTGAACAAAGTAAAGCACTTAGTTGATCCATGGAGATAGGTTCTGACCTAGCTTGTATGGTGGTTTTTAAAGCATTGTATTCTTCAGGTAGCCCATTCAAGATTAAGAGGACTAAATCTTCATCATCAACAGGTGATAAAGCCAAGGCAAGCTGATCTGAGATTAATTTGAACTAATTCAAATACTCTTCCATTGTGGATCATTTCTTAACAATTCGATTCAGTTTATTCTTCAATTGATAGATTTGAGATCTTGAAAGAGAGGTAAATCTCTTGGCAAGAACACTCCAGACTTCTTGACTAGTTTGACAACGAATCATAGTTGTGTAGATACAAGGAGAAAGAGTTGCAGTTATGCAGCTCAAGAGGTGAGCATCAATGGTGCTCCATAAGGTGTAATTTGCATTCAAGACTTCAAGATTGTTTGAATCTAACACAACTGATGAAGGGCATACCTCAAATCCATCCATATAGCCAAGAAGCTTTGTTGCTCGCAAGATATTCTGCAACTGACTTTTCCAGACTATGTAATTTGATAAGTCAAGTTTTGTAGTGACAAAGGCACTAAGATTTGAGATTAATAATGTGAGATTTGATGGCAGTGTGATAGATGAAGACATAGAAGAAGAAAAAGAAGAAGATGGTGTAGAAGGAGAAAAGAATGATGGTGCTGCAGCTATGGTGTTTGGAGAAGCCATTGATGAACTTCTCTGAAGAATTGAAGCTCGCAAGAGCCTAATGCTCTGATACCATAAAGACAAAACAAGAAGATATCAACTTTATTGATTTTTACTAAATGAATCTATTACACGAAGGAGATAGTATATATACAAGATTGATACACTTAACCTAACCATAATCGTCTAACTCAACTATAGTTAACTCTAACAAACTAATTGCCTAGCCAATTCACACGTGACTACTGAAGTAGCTGCTCTAACTTTGCCATGTTGTGACTGTTGTTGAGGCTGCTCAACTGTTGTGGCTACTGCTACTTTGTTGCAGCTCTGTGACTGCTGCCTTTCAATAACAGCACAACCATTTATCCTTTGAAAAGAGGTTTAATGACACTCACCTATTCTTAATAACATGCTTCGAAGGTAACCACAAAACCAAATGGTGATGGTTTTATGGGTCAACTAATAACTATATTTTTGGCCCAATATATTGCAATAACAAAATATTATTTGTTAGCCATTCTATCATAGTCATGGTATAGTGTGATTCACAAATCCAAAATAGATTTTGAACAACAAAAGTCATGGTATAGTGTAACCATGAAAATTCATACTGTTTGACACTTTGAAAAATGTCAAAAATTTTGAATTTGTGAACAGTGGCTTGTTCATTATTCTTGACCATGTTTGGTTTAAAAACATGACCTTCACCGAATTGATTTTCATAATTATATGGCAAAGTGGGCTGTTCTTCCATGTTAGTCATTAATGGCTTATGAAAATCCCCCATAGGTATGTTATTTTCATGGCTTGACTCTCTAAAAATTGGTTTTTGAACCCCCCAAGCCATGTATGGAACATCATTCTTAGCCAAATTTGGATCAAGAACATGCTCTTTCGTTATGTTAATTTCATAATTTGGCTCTTTAAAAACGGGCTCTTGAACCCCCCAAGCCATTGATGAAATTATATTTTCACTAATTTCAGTCACAAATGACTTGAAAACATTTTGTAAAACCCCAAAAAATTCAGTCATTAAAGACTTGACAAGAAGGGTTGATAACTCATGTCTCCATTAGCAAATTTTCATATCAAGTTGATGAATTACTCCAATTAAATAGTATATTTTTTCTTCTACCAAACAATATTGTAATGGATGGAAGTTTGTTTCATCAAGAAAATGGATCTCTTCTTGAAGATCCAATATTTTTTGTTTACGCCAAAAGATTTCATCTAGGCTATTTAGAATGGACGAATCCAATTTATTTTTCATTTCTTACACTTGACGTTCCACTAGGCGTGCCAAAACTTGTTGGCTTATTTTTCCTATGAAGGAAAATATCATAAATGCGAGTGTACCAACAAAGATTGAAAAATCCTTACAGATTAAATTCAAGCCAATTATCAAGCAATTGTGTTAATGGTTCTTTTGCCTCAATGAAGAGGACTTCAAAATTGCCAAGTGTAAAGAAAAAAAAAATTAAAAGAATAAAGAGGGAGACAGAGAAAGATGATTAAGTGAACAATCAAACTAACCATTAATTTATCGCTACTCTTATGCTTCGAAAAGGAATTGCATAAAATAAAGTGCAGAGAACTTACCTCTACTGCTATGCTTCGAAAATAAAGTGCATATGTAACAACCCCGACCCATGATTAACTTTAATCCATGTTTAATTATGCCTAATGAGTAATTAAAGTGAAATTTTGCACCATATGTTACCTTATTTGTGTTTATATCTGTTTAACATAGAAAGATTTGTTCATGTTTCTGTTTCGGTTTGTGAAATGAAGGCCTTATCGGCATTCGATTTAGAAATTGACTTGATTTATGCATTATTTGGGATTTATAGAATTTTGTGGTAGGTTTAATTGAAATTCGATTCGGAAGGATTAAATTAGAATAAAATAATTCCAAATGATTAGTCTAAGCAAGAATTCATGAAGCTTCACTAATTAGCCTATATAAGGTCACTACCAAGCCCAAGACTCGTTTTTTCCTCATTCATTTTGAGCTCAAATGTGTGGAAGGGGAGAGAGGGAGAGAGAGAGAGAGAAGCCAACATTTAAAGGAGGAATATAATTAAGAAGGAAATAGAGGAGATTGAATTGAGGGAAGTTTAACTCCAACAATTGCTAACTCAAGGCTTAAAGTAGGAAATTCAACTCCGTAATTATGAATTTGAATTACTTGGCATAAGAATTCAAGAAAATTAGAAGAAATTGTAACTCATACCATGCATGCATGCATAATTCCTTCTATTTTGAGTCTAATGGTTAAAGATTTTCACATGCATGTACTAAGTCTACCATAGTCTTGTAATTTCATCATGTTTTCCATCAAATTACCTTAGTTGATTATGTTTTGGAAGCTATGAGTTCAACTGAATTCATGCATGTCATATTTATAGCATGTTCTTACATTTCAAGATGAATTTTGCACAATGGACTTACTTTTGGGCCTTGATTTCATGAGATGAACTTCAAACCATGATGTTTTACAAGTTCTTAGACATTTTCCAGAATTTTGGTCCAAGAAAATGAGTTTTGAGTTGTGGAATTCGAGTTTGGAGCTTGGGAGTGCAATTTGGAAATTCCAAATTCTGTACTTCCACTAGAGTGTGAAATATATGCTCCCAGAAGTTTCATGTTTTTGCAGACCGCTCGACTGTCAAGAGTTGCGCTCGAGTAGGGACATGAGTCTCACGCTCGAGCGACTATCAAGCGTCCGTCAAGCGTGAAAATCGTATAACCAGTACTTTTCAAAATTTGCAGAACGCTCGAGTGTAGGAAGTTATGCTCGAGCCTCCCCTCACACATTGCATGTCTATTTGAGTAGGGGAAACTACGCTCGAGCAGGGACCCTATTTTTAGAAATTTGACCAAGTGTTTTCCAATGCATTTTAGCATCCTCATTGCATCCTAGTCATTCCTAAGCCAAGATTAAGACATAGTAATGAGGGTAAAATGTAGAAACACACTAAGAATGGAACGTAATGAGTTAAATACATTCCAACGCGTGTTTCAAGTGTGTATTTGTTATGTGTTGATGTAGGTCACGTGCCGTAAACCATTTGATTTGTCTGCTCTGTCTGTCTGCACCCGAAGCCATCTGTAAGTAATAACTTAGTAAAACTATGTTCCACTTTATTTATTTTCTGTATGATGAAATAAGATCTATTTTTTGAAATGTTATATTCTGTACAATGAATGATCGTCCGATTTTTGACAATGTATTTGTGGCATCCTTAGCATCATGTGATATCTGTTAGCTGTTACCCGGTATTGGAGGTTCCATTATGGAACTTAGTATGTCTGCAATCCGTTACCCATACTGGAGGCTCCATCATAGAGCTCAGCATATTTATTATCTGTTACCCGGATCCAGAGGTTCCTTTATGGAACTGGTTACTCATAACCACTATATGTTTTACATCTGTTTTGTATCTTCTCTGTTAGTGCTAATGGATGTACCACATATGATCAAGTATGAACTCTGATTTCTGTATAAGATTTGAACAAGAATGTGAATCGGTTTATGAATCTGAATTATGATTTCTAAATCTGGTATGGACAGCATTCATTAAAACCCTGGCTTCCGCTCACTATTTATATTATGTATGTAGGTGATCAGGCACGTGACTAGACTCAGAGTTGAGGACCTGGTGTCTCAGTTTTTGTCAGCCAACCTTTGTGCCTCCCCGGGGAGGTTCCAGATTAAGTCAAGTTTAGTGGTTGTTTTTGTGAATGTACTAGACTTTGTTTCTTTTGAATTACGGGCAAGATTTTTGATAATATGTTCATAGAGTGATGTGTGTATACTGTATATTTTGATGCCACTCATTAGTTTATAAAAGTTTTAAATTATCTGTCCCATGTATGTCTTCATAGCTCAATGGACTATATATATTTTGTCTATTTGTTTTCGCAGCACCTAACTATATGTTATTCTGTTCAGAGGCCTTTGGTAATCCAAGGATTACTGGCCGGTTACTATGCTAAACCTATAGGGGCGGGTTTGGGTCGTGACAGCATAAAATAAAGTGCAGGAAATATAAATAACAAGAAAAATAGAAATCAATTATCTTTGATTAGAATTTTGGACCTTTTACAATGTAGCCATGAATGGCTATTTATAGGCAAACATTTGTAGGAAAAACTACCTAAAACTACCCATTCTTCTACCTCCTCCATTTCATACTTCATGATCTTCCTTAACTTCCTTCAACCTCCACTTCATGCTCCATGTTCTCTACTTTGTTCTCCATCATCTTTCCACATTTCATAACTTCTTATAACCTCCAAATGAGTAGGAGGGTGCCACATGTCCTGCAATTATATAAATAATAAATAATAAAATTACAGATTTATGGTGCCAACAGATATTATCACATGTTGCAACCGATAAGAGTGTTTGGAATTAAAATAAAAAATAAAAAATAAAAAATCAGCCTAATAAATTGTTAAAATATATTTTTGTTAATAGTAAATATGATTTGAAAAATAAGTTGTTAAAAAAAATGTGTTCTGATCAAGGGGCTATCGATATCCGATCGATATGATTTTTTACAAAGATGAAGTACTCGACGAGCTTTACACATTGAAGGTTCAAATTATTGAAACGGGACTCGTGGTGAGTTCCATGAATCCAACAATACGTTTTAGTCTACTTCGTGAATTGTAGAGAAGCCCATCTCAAAAAGAAAAAAAAGTATAGACAAACCATTAGAGGGAGAGACTAACCAATTCTATACGTTAAGATTAACATGAGTTCCAAGCCACCAAAAAAAAAAAAATCCTAACATGAGTTAGAGAATGTCAGTTTTATTTCTTATTTTATTTATATTATCAGAAACAGTGCTACCGACACAAAAATAAATTACAAAATGGAAGATAGACTGACTACTGACTCCTGTTTGTAGATTGTTTAAAATTTTTTTTTTTAAAATTAAGGTTGCCATCTCACCTAAACTACTCACAATTGACCAAGTCTGAAGCAAAAATGTTAAGGATAAGTGTGTGTTTGAGATTGAAAGTGTGTATATGCAGAAGAAATTTGAATCATATATTGATGTTTCTGGATAAAATTTATGGATTTATAGCATTACTAAAATGTTATGTATTATAAAATTTTATTTTTTTATGAATCATGAATTTTTATTCTACTAAAACTTATTATGAAAATGATATGTGGTATAAATTTAAAATTTGTGAGACGTGGAAAATTGTAGAGACACTCACAATAAATATAGTCTACTAATTTATTTTTTAAATAATTTTGTAGATAATTTTTCTTTTAAATATATAATATTGTTGTAATTTAGAGTTCACACGCTCATGCATGTGGTATTATAATCTAATTCTGAAATAGTACCTCGTTATCTGTAGTTTTGTTTTTTTGTTTTTTTGATAACTGAATGTTTCTGGCCAATTTATGCGCACCTCGATTAATCCGGAACCTTGAAGTTATCTGTGATATGTTCATCAAGATTAGGGGTTTCTACCGATGTCGTACTTTGCCTTAAATCCCCATAGCATCATCTCCCTCTTCATCACCATGCTTCCTCTTCTATCTAGGGTTGCAAACGAACCGAGTTGAGCCGAGTTTTAGTATTTTTGGACTTGTTTATTAAGATTTTAACGAACTCGAGCTCGAGCTCAATAAAATTTTAACGAACCGAGTTCAAGCCAAGTTGGCTTGAGCCTGTTCACACGAGCCTTAACGAGTCAAAAAATTTATAAATTCATACTTGCGTATCAAACTAAAGTTACAATTAAAACTTTGATTATACAATTTGAAAAACCTAAGTGATTCGTGATTAGATCAAGATTTAATTGTTTCAATTCCCAACCAATTAAAACTCACAATCTAAATCATCAAGCACGTATGAAAGTGATTTAGATTGTTGTTTCAGAAAACAATGAATCGACACAAACAATTTTTACGTGAAAAAACCACAATTGAAGCACCTTCAATTGTAATCAAAAAATCACGGGCGAAACGTCACAAATCAATCCACTACTGAAGAAAAAAAGATTACAAAGATACCAAACAAATTACCAAAAACGCTTCCAATCTGTCTTCAAATCTTCTGTATGTCTTTCACCACAACCTTCATTCGGAATTGATTAGCTTGATGTTGAATCCACAACATCTATTGTCGAATCAACGACTACACACAGCATCAAACTCCTTTGATTACTCTGTGCTTGAATCTTCGGATTCTACCAAAGAAGAATACTCTCAAAGAAGATCAAACAAGCTCCTTGATGTGTGCTTATAAGAACATGAATTCAAACTCAATCAAACATCAAGGAAAACCAGAAAAATATTCCCAAATGAAAAACCTAAAACCCTTAAAAAAAGATCTAGGAAAAGTTACCCTAGATTTGGAGCAACATGAGGTTTTATAGAGGTTGAGATCGCGAGGTCCGCTAGGTGGGAATGGACTCGAGCGGACTCTATATCGCGTGTTCCAAACCAGTTCACGCTGAGCGGAAGATCCCAGCTCGAGTGTAAAAACACACCACTCAGTATTTTTGCAGACGCGCAAAATACTGTGAAGTGTAAACTCCCTCGAGCACCACTTTGCCCGCTCGAGCGGGAAGACCAAAAATGAAAATTAAACTCAATTTAAGTCCAAGTTTTCCAAGGAATTTGACAACAAGTAGGGTCCTAACAATCTCCCCCTTTGTCAAATCCCGGACAAAACTTTCTAAACAATTTTCCTAACAAACTAACTAAAACATCAACAACCTCAATATTTTAAAGAAAACAAACCACTATATAAAAAAGCAACCACAAGACTGAATGCGACGACCATGAAACACGCAATCCTTGAACAATCCACCTAGGAAACAACATACAAAAACCAAAAACTGTGGAATTGGATAAATAGCCAAATATATATATATATATATAAAACAAAAGTAACCCAAAATCCAAAATCAAAAATAATGCATGCATCAAGTATATCTCAAGTATTTCTAACAAAGTATCTCTAACATCCAAAAATATCTCTAACATCCACTCCCCTTTTTGTCCGGGAGAGAAAAAAACAATAGAGAAAACGGTGCAACAAAAACAAAGATATGTTGTGCAAAAAGAATACAGCCAAAAAAAATCTGTGCAACAAAGATCACTGAGCTGGTGGTTGTGGAGGTGACTGATCTGTAGAAGAGACAAGATCTGAGACAAATGAGCAGAGGACTGTGCAACGGACTCCTCAATGCCTGGATGAGGCCTCCAATCGGTGAGCGACATCAACAGTAGTCTCAAGATCGTAAGCTTGGCCTGAAAATATCCATCCGGCCCTCCAGAGATCAAAATGAGACAATGACTGCTCGAAATGAGGAGCTGGCCTCAGATAGTAAGATTGGAGGTGGCTCTCCCCCTCACGCAGCACCGCATCATACTCTGCCTCCTCGGCCATAGGCTAACAACTTTTTGACATGGAGGTATCATTCTTTCATCCCGGTGCATACTGCCTGTTGCCTGGTCACAATAAGTTGGGAGTCCAGAAACTACCACTTTGTGGCTTCCATTGCTACTTCAACTTCACCCTGCGATCATTGCCTCATATTCTCTTCATTGTTTGAGGCTTTGAACCCAAACGAATTGATGTTCTAACATTCGCCCATCTGAGCAATACTAACACTACTCCTACCCCCGCTCCTTGAGGTTTGAACTAACAAACAAGGGGAAGGAGTCGCCGATTAGATGTCGCAGGGCTTTGGTTTCTCTACTTCTTTTTTGCTATGGTGGGGGGTTTTTCATTCCTAGCTGGGTTTCTTCTTGTTCCCCTGGACCTCTAAACCAGGCTACCGAAGCCGATGTGGGACAGCACCAGGTGTGAACTCGGCCACAAAGTCGGCCAGAACTTGGCCTTTAATTGTCTTTGGGCCTAAACTCTAAGTCATATTGGCCCAGCACTACTCGCCATTTGGCTACCTTTCCTTCAGATCTCCTTCTGCAACAAGGACTTCAAAGGATGCTCTGTCAGTACCACGATTTGTGTGGCTTGGAAGTAGTGATTATTTCTTCGAAGCCATTACAGGGCTAATGTCAATTTTTCAAGGGGTAAGTACCTGGTCTCTCGTTTGCTAGGGTTTTACTCACATAGTATATGCCCTTTGTTCTCTTTTCTCTTCTCTAATTATCACTGCACTCACTGCGCGTTCTAAAAGGCCAAGTATAAGATAGTTTCTCTCCAGGTACTGGATTTGACAGAACTGGAGCTTTTCAGGTAACTTTTAATCGGCCAGGCGACTTCCATTCCTCTGTCCACAAGAAATCTGTGCCTTTTTTAACAAACTGAAAAATGGTTTACACTTATTTAACTTCTGCTTATAAATCTGTTAGGGCTACGGCCTTTCCAGTCAACATCTGCACTTGTTTTGCCATGTCGGGCTTTTCAAGTCCAGGATAGCCTTGATTTGATCTGGCTTGCCTCAATGCCCCTTTTGGTAACCAAGTATCCCAGAACTTACCAAACCCAACTCCAAATGCGCATTTCAAAGCATTAAGTCGGAGCGATATGTTCTAAGGATATCAAAACCTGCTTTTAAGTCGCAGGTGATTCTCAGGTTCTTTGGTCTTCACGACCATGTCATCAATGTACACTTCCACTGTTTGCAATCAGATTTCTGAACATTTGGTCACCAACCTCTGGTAGTTGCTTTTGCATTTTTTAACCCGAAAGGCATCACTCTTAGCAATACAGCCCTTTTGGAGTGATAAAGCAGTCTTCTCCTTGTCGGGGGATACATTGCTATCTATGTATCCCCTTAAGCGTCAAAGAAGCTCATCCTTCATGCCTGAAGTGGATCTACTAATTGATGATCTTGGAGAGTGGGAAACTGTCTTTGGGAAAGCCTTATTAGGCTGGTAAAGTCCATCAGACCCTCACTTCCCATTCTTCTTTTTCACAAAATTGTGTTTGACAACCAAGTTGGGTAGTTTACCTCCCGAATGGCTCTGGCCTCAACAATTTGTCCACTTCCTCCTCTACTCCTCCACATAAACCAAGTCGGCCTCTTGCTCGCTAAATGAAGGTTTAGCCGACCTTCTACATTTAGTCTATGGCAAGCGACCTCGGGTCAATGCCAGCATCTCTATGGCGTCAGGCAAACACCTCTATGTTTGCTCAAGAATGACTCTAACTCCTTTTCCTCCTCCTTGGCTAGTCCTGAACCGAGAAGGAAGAAGCCTTCATCACCTTGTTGGACCAAATTTTCTTTCAGGTTTCCTCGCTTTTGTCGGCCGGCTCTTTGCCGACATCATCCAGACCTCCATGTCCGGTCCTCAATTTCACTGTTTTTGCCTCTCACGTTAGGTGGATTTCATGATGCCATGGAGAATTCTTTGTCTGTACCGATCCCCTTGACCTCCTCAATTCCATGTTCTATTGGGAACCCAACACTGGTGCAGTGTTGAGGGAACACCCTCATTGTGCAACCATGGCTCCCAAGATAACATTGTAAGAGAGGGGGTGTCAATTACTGTGAACTCTTATTTACCTTCTTGGTGCCTCCTCACCTCCAAATTCATTGCTCCTAGGGGCATGTCAGGGTTCTATAAACCCGACCATTGGCTGTTGGACTGCTCCAAATATCTTAGTGAAGGCCGAGCTCTTTTAACATCTGACATACATATGTCACAAGAGTTGCCTTGGTCAATCAGAATGCGCCTTACTGGCATTCTCCAATTTTAAGGGTTCTACAGAGCATGTTGTGCGGATGCTGCACTATGTCTAGGTCTACTTCAGTAAAGAACACCATTGGTCCTGGCACTCGTCTTCCTAGGCCTCTTTTGTGGACTTGATACACATCTGTAAGTGCTTCACCCTTTGAGTCTCCCACGTACCTCTTCTCATTGACCCTCGAGTGATCAATGTGAATCCATTGATCACTCAGGTCCTCTGCTTGCTTTGTGGTCTGTGAGGTGGTGTTGCGGTGCCTGGGGCAGCCTTGCCTCTCTTCCCTCGTTCTGGCCTCTTACTAGGTCCCTTAAGTGACCTTGTCTGACCAGATCTTCCAAATGCGCCTTTAGGGCTCTACAACCCTACGTCAGGTGTCCATCTTATTGTGGTAAGCACAGTGCTTCCTTAGATTCTCTCCATAAATTCGCCAGGGATCCTCTCGCGCTCTGTATACGGCTAGTTCCTGATCCTTTTAGTACTTTATAAACCGGGATTCGGAAATAGTGTGACTGCCTGTGCAGCCCTTAGTCCTGTTTCTTGTCTATTAAATCTAGTATTACCTCACCCTCCTTCGCGAGCCGTTTCTCTTTTCTTGCTTCGGTGCCTTTGCTTGGTGTATTCTCTTCTACTCGGCATATTTCTCGATCCTTGCCATGACTCCTCCATACTTTTGGCAGAGTCTTTCTAGTGACTTTCGAAGATACATCATCTCCAGCGTTCTTAAAACACACGACCCCAACTCTTGGTTACATCTGGTATTCGTTGAACACCTCATAATACCTTTTGCATAAGCCCTGAGGTTTTACCTTCACAATTTTCACAGCCATCAGGGAGTCTACCCTCAATGGCTGCAATTTGTTTGTAAAAACCTGGCCACAATCATCTCGGCAGGCCTTCCCAAGCTTCAAGTTCTTTCGCAACTTGTGAAACCAATCTGATGCATATTTCCCCAAAGGATGAGGGAACACCTGCAGAGCAATATTATTCCCGGTATATGCCATTGAATTCAGTATAAGCCGAGTGAAAGTTCGGATCTGACTAACCGTCATATATCTGGAACCTGGCATATGGAATCTTTTGGGCTTCAAACTTATCCAACTCTCCTAAGACGAGCATTTTCGGCTTGACGGTGATGTGACGTCGGCATTCTCCTCTTCTTTTGGAGGTAGTCCCACAAATCCTCCTTAGTCCGACTTTAGTCTCTTTGGCGCCTACTCTAGTGTTTTAGTGTCTTTTTGGACTTTTCTTCATTCACTGTATCAAAGCAAAGTTCCTTCCCCTGAAGTGCCGATGTTCTTTGCATAAGTTCCTTGGTATGAGGTGTCCTCTAAGACTCTCCTCTCATTAATTCTTCTCGCAGTGTCCCGTGAAGGCTGATGTGAGCGTTCCTTCACTTTGTCTGCTAAGGGACTCTGGGATTGCTTTCTGCCCCCCTTTTGGGTGTCATTCTTGGCCTGGAATCGGCGTTTCCTTCAATGGAAATGGTGGTGTATGACTTGTTTTGCATCATGAAGTTGACAACCGATTCAGTCTCCAACTTGTTTGCCATTCCCTTAATCTCCGTCCCTTTTCAACATCTATCTTTCATACTAAGAGTCGCTTTCGTTGTAATACTCGTCTCGATAAATACCCTAAAAAGATGAATGGTGTAGGGTGAGTTGCCTAATTTAATGGCATGAATGTTTGGTGGTATGATTTAACTTGTTCAAATTGTAAAATTACCTTTTGACCCATTAAGTTAGGTTTCCATATTATTGATTTGAGCTGATTGTCTCTAATTGGATTATATAAACTGAATTTAAAAATTTTAAGAACTAAATAAATGAAATTAATAATTAAGATTAAAATAGAAAAAAATGAAGTAATTTAAGAGAAAAAATGAGAGTAAAACCAGTTCGTATTTTTTTTAATTTAAATTGTTAATACTAATAGGAGAACCAAAAGATGCAACAACGGTCTCAAAATGCCTTTTTTTTTTCTCCCATTCTAAAAACACTTTCAATTATAAGAATTATATATATCTTGAGATTCTTGTGACTTGATATTGTTGGCTTATTTTTCCTACGAAAAAAAATATCATAAATGCGAGTATACCAGTAAGGATTGAAAATCCTTACAGATTAAATTCAAACCCAATTATTAAGCAATTGTGTTAAAAAAACGGTTCTTGCCTCAATGAAGAGGACTTCAAAATGCCAAGTGTAAAGAAAAGAAAAATTAAAAGAATAAAGAGGGCGGAGAAAGATGATTGAGTGAAACAATCAAAACTAACCATTAATTTATCTCTACTCCTATGCTTCGAAAAGGAAGTGCATAAAATAAAGTGCAGAGAACTTACCTTACTCCTATGCTTCGAAAATGAAGTGCATAAAATAAAGTGCATGAAATAAATAACAAGAAAAATAGAAATCAATTGTCTTTGATTTGAATTTTGGACCTTTTACAATTTAGCCATGAATGGCTATTTATAGATAACATTTGTAGGAAAAAACTACCAACTTTTCCACTTCCTCCATTTCATGCTCCGTGTTCTCCACTTTGTCCTCCATCATCTTTCTATATTTGAACTTTCTCATAACCTCCAAATGAGTAGGAGGGTGCCACATGTCTTGCAATTATATAAATAATAAAATAATAAAATTGTAAATTTATGGCGCCAACATTACCCCCCGCACCATTAAAAATGATTACTTGAATTTTGAAGGGCCGAACCTAGCACATGACTAATCTAAGCAACAAAGTGTTTCAAATAATATCAACAAAGTGCTTCGAATGATGATATAATAACACCAATAAAGTGTTTCGAATGAGCATGAATTTGTGATTAGATGTCTCGAATATATATATATATATATATATGCCTTGAAGGGATATTATATATATACTTCGAATCGCATCAATCCGTCGCAGGAAATTAAATAATTTTATTTTACTCGTACTACAAACACTTAGAAAACTTGGAACCTTTTGAAGTAGGTTAATGTTGCTTACACTTAGAATCATTCAGATCCTCATATTTTCCAAGGCAAAGTCAATATCCAAACATGATTCACCTTAACAAGTTGTTACACATGCTAGCTATTATGGACTAGTAACAAGCTTTGAAGATGGTATAGAGGACCAAAAATCATCCTTCGAAGGTCGAAGGTGCCGGCAAAGGACGAATTACATCCTTGGAAATACTCGGCAAAGTTTCAAAGGCTCACAACCACCATTATCGTTTCTTCGAAACTATTGTTGATGCAAGATGAAGTGCTTTGAAGCTTACAAAATTATGGCAAAAGGGATTTCAAAGCAACTTTGGCCAACTGATTATTCAAATTTTGTATATTCTGGTTCACACATAATTAATGAAATATTAATTTTGAACTTTTGTAGAATACTAGTTGCATTTTCATGTAACAAATGGCTATAAAAATGTTTATTAGTAAAGCCACTAATTATCATGTCAAAAATAGGCATTATTTGACAATTAATTAATTGCCATTTACATATATTTGAAAGGAGGTACACATTTCGAAAGCTTTTTGTCTCATGTTACATTTCGAAGGTGTTTATTGATAACAAAAACACCCTTCAAAAGTCACATATGTTACTAAAGGATCAAAGTCATCTTTCGAAAGTGCTCACGACATCTCTTCAAACAAATCCAAAGAGTTGGATTAATATGAAATTAGTTTGGCATTTTAATTAGCCATTAGTGACTATAAATTGATATTTCAATGAATACATATAACTAAGAGAAAAAGAGAAAAAACAAAAGATATCAACCTTATTGTTTTACTGAATGAATCTATTACACGGAGGAGATAGTATAGATACAAGATTGATACACTTAACATAACCATAACCGTCTAACTAAACTATAGTTAACTCTAACAAACTAACTGCCTAGCCTTAGTAATTCATACGTGACTAGTAAACGTAGCTGCTCTAACTTTGCCCTTACTGTAACTGCTGTTGAGGCTGCTATGGCTATTGCTCTGTGACTACTGCCTTTCATTCCCCTCAAACTCATAGGACGAGGAAGGACTAAGAGTTTGCTTTGAAGGTATTGAAACCTAGCCACAGATAGAGGTTTGGTGAAAATGTCTGCTATTTGATCAGTTGTAGGGAATATGACAAATGTGAAGCTTTTTGGCTGCAACTTTCTCTTGAACAAATGATAATCCACTTCAATATGCTTAGTTCGAGCATGAAAACAGGACTAAAAGTCTCATGATAATCCACTCCCTCGATTTGGAGAAAGCCCTTGGCAACTAATCTAGCTTTATGTCTAGCTATTGTGCCATCTGAATTCTTTTTCAACCTATAAACCCATTTGCAGCCAATGCCCTGTTTACCAGGTGGTAAAGAGAACTAAGGTCTAAGTACCTTGCTTTTGAAGAGCTACATATTCATCAAGCATAGTAGTGTGCCAAGCAGAAGATGAGGCAGCCTTAGAATAGGTTTGAGTTCAAAGGGAGTAGTGGAAGCAAGAAGAGAGACCGAAGTGGAAGAGGAAGCAAGCTGTTTGGATTTAGACCTGGTAATCATGGGATGACAGTAGATGGAACACAAAGGAAGATTGATAGAAATTGAAGAGATAGAAATTTAAGTAGAAGGATCAGTAGAAATAAAAGGAATAAGAGGAGAAAGATGAGGAACAACAACTAAAGATGGAACTTGTTGTTGTGAAGATGGAACTTGTGCTGTGAGGAAGCTGGTGAGGAAGAGATGATAGGAGTTGGAAGATGCTGTAGCTGCTGGAAGAAAGAAGATGGATAAGAAGAGTGAGATTGAGATGCAACAGCAAAAGAAGCTGGCCAGAAAAAAGTTAACCAACTGAGAAAACTAGATGAGAAGGAGAAGAAAAAGAAGCCTTAAAGGGAAAACAAGACTCATCAAAGCCTACATGTCTAGAGATGTAAACTTTGCCTGATTAAGAATCAAGACATCTATACCCTTTAATAGAAGGTTGATAGCCAATGAAAACACAAGGAATGGATCTTGGTTGGAGTTTATTAGTAGTATAAGGCTTGAGCCAAGGATAACACTTACATCCAAAGATCTTAAGAACTGGTAGTCAGGTTTTGCTTGAACAAAACCTCATAAGGGGTAAGATTGTTGAGTTGAGAGTGGGATGTCTGTTAATCAAAAATACTACAGTAGCAAAAGCATCAACCAGTAGAATAAAGGAAGGGAAGAATGATGCATGAGAGTAATTGTGGTTTCAATGAGATGCCTGTTTTTCCTCTCAACCCCCCCATTTTGAGAGGGTGTATGAGGATAGGTCAACTGATGTTCAATCCCCTTTTTGTTAAGAAAACCTGAAATTGAGTGCTAGATATTCACCCCCCATTGTCACTCCTTAAAACTTGAAATTTAGTAGAGAATTGTGTCTCAACAAAAAGCTTTGAACTCTAGAAATTTGGAAAAAAAACTTCACTCTTACAATGAAGAGGAAAGAGCCATGTAAATTGCTAAATCATCAATGAACAACACATAGTCTTTCAAGCCTGAAATAGGAGGAGAAAAAGGGGCCTCAAACATCAGTGTGGATAAGAGCAAAAGGCTTATTTACAATAGAATTTGACAAACAAAAGGTAACTCTTGGATACATAACAATGTTCACACAAACTAGAGCCTTTATTAGACAGAAATGTAAGATGTAGGTCCTAATGATGATGAGAAATGATGTGATGAAACTTCTTGTGTGAAGAATGACCAAGACAAAAATGCCAATTTGGAGGAGCTGGAGTAGTAGAGCAAAAAAGGCAAGCTTGAGAAGAGAATACAGCAGAATCAGAGACTGGACTGACTGGATATAGTCCATTTGAGTAGCAGCCTTTATACAGGATTCTCTGAGTACTCTTGTCCTGGATAATAAAAGAATTTTCATCAAAACTAATAGTATAATGATTGTCCATGGCCAATTGATGAATTGAAAGTAAATTTGAAGAAAGAGTAGGAACATAAAGTAGTTTATTAAGTTGGAATGAAAAAAAGGGAGTTAGAAGGAGTCCTTTACCAGTATGAGCAATAGGAGGTGTTTCCCATTACCTACTGCTACCTAATCTGAACCACGAAAAGGTTGATATAGAGAGAGGTTACTCAGATCATGTGTCATGTGAGTGGTAGCTCTAGAATCAAGAAACCAGCTGGCTTCAGATTGTGGAGCTGTGTTGGTTGCAACATAGGCCTTAAGATGACTGGTAGAGGATGAAGGACTAGAGTAATGGTTTTGAGATGAAGCCTGGAAAGTTGCATCTAGTCTATACCAACAGTCTAGAGCTGTGTGATTTCCTTTTCCACAAATTTGACAGATCACAATAGGACTGTTTGTATGCGTATTATAGCCTGCTGTAGCTCTGCCTCTTTGAAATTGAGTGTTTCCACCTCTCTGATTCTAATTATGAAACTGACTATACTGACCTTGAAATCTACCCCATTCTCTATCTCTGACAGCACCTCTGCCCCTATAGGAGCCTCTAGGACCTCCTCTATGAGAATAACTACTCCTTTGAGTAGTGTAGGCAAAAGAACCTATAATTTCTGAAGCATGTGTATACTTGAGAGCAAATTCAACATGGATAGATTCTGAACAAAGTAAAGCACTTAGTTGATCCATGGAGATAGGTTCTGACCTAGCTTGTATGGTGGTTTTTAAAGCATTGTATTCTTCAGGTAGCCCATTCAAGATTAAGAGGACTAAATCTCATCATCAACAGGTGATAAAGCCAAGGCAAGCTGATCTGAGATTAATTTGAACTAATTCAAATACTCTTCCATTGTGGATCATTTCTTAACAATTCGATTCAGTTTATTCTTCAATTGATAGATTTGAGATCTTGAAAGAGAGGTAAATCTCTTGGCAAGAACACTCCAGACTTCTTGACTAGTTTGACAACGAATCATAGTTGTGTAGATACAAGGAGAAAGAGTTGCAGTTATGCAGCTCAAGAGGTGAGCATCAATGGTGCTCCATAAGGTGTAATTTGCATTCAAGACTTCAAGATTGTTTGAATCTAACACAACTGATGAAGGGCATACCTCAAATCCATCCATATAGCCAAGAAGCTTTGTTGCTCGCAAGATATTCTGCAACTGACTTTTCCAGACTATGTAATTTGATAAGTCAAGTTTTGTAGTGACAAAGGCACTAAGATTTGAGATTAATAATGTGAGATTTGATGGCAGTGTGATAGATGAAGACATAGAAGAAGAAAAAGAAGAAGATGGTGTAGAAGGAGAAAAAGAATGATGGTGCTGCAGCTATGGTGTTTGGAGAAGCCATTGATGAACTTCTCTGAAGAATTGAAGCTCGCAAGAGCCTAATGCTCTGATACCATAAAGACAAAACAAGAAGATATCAACTTTATTGATTTTTACTAAATGAATCTATTACACGAAGGAGATAGTATATATACAAGATTGATACACTTAACCTAACCATAATCGTCTAACTCAACTATAGTTAACTCTAACAAACTAATTGCCTAGCCAATTCACACGTGACTACTGAAGTAGCTGCTCTAACTTTGCCATGTTGTGACTGTTGTTGAGGCTGCTCAACTGTTGTGGCTACTGCTACTTTGTTGCAGCTCTGTGACTGCTGCCTTTCAATAACAGCACAACCATTTATCCTTTGAAAAGAGGTTTAATGACACTCACCTATCTTAATAACATGCTTCGAAGGTAACCACAAAACCAAATGGTGATGGTTTTATGGGTCAACTAATAACTATATTTTTGGCCCAATATATTGCAATAACAAAATATTATTTGTTAGCCATTCTATCATAGTCATGGTATAGTGTGATCACAAATCCAAAATAGATTTTGAACAACAAAAGTCATGGTATAGTGTAACCATGAAAATTCATACTGTTTGACACTTTGAAAAATGTCAAAAATTTTGAATTTGTGAACAGTGGCTTGTTCATTATTCTTGACCATGTTTGGTTTAAAAACATGACCTTCACCGAATTGATTTTCATAATTATATGGCAAAGTGGGCTGTTTCTCCATGTTAGTCATTAATGGCTTATGAAAATCCCCCATAGGTATGTTATTTTCATGGCTTGACTCTCTAAAAATTGGTTTTTGAACCCCCAAGCCATGTATGGAACATCATTCTTAGCCAAATTTGGATCAAGAACATGCTCTTTCGTTATGTTAATTTCATAATTTGGCTCTTTAAAACGGGCTCTTGAACCCCCGAGCCATTGATGAAATTATGTTTTCACTAATTTCAGTCACAAATGACTTGAAAACATTTTGTAAAACCCCACAAAATTCAGTCATTGAAGACTTGACAAGAAGGGTTGATAACTCATGTCTCCATTGGCAAATTTTCATATCAAGTTGATGAATTACTCCAATTAAATAGTATATTTTTTCTTCTACCAAACAATATTGTAATGGATGAAAGTTTGTTTCATCAAGAAAATAGATCTCTTCTTGAAGCTCCAAAATTTTTTGTTTATGCCAAAAGATTTCATTTAGGCTATTTAGAATAGACAAATCTAATTTATTTTTCGTTTCTTACACTTGACGTCCCACTAGACGTGCCAAAACTTGTTGGCTTCTTTTTCCTACGAAGGAAAATATCATAAATGCGAGCGTGCCAGCAAAGATTGAAAAATCCTTACAGATTAAATTCAAGCCAATTATCAAGCAATTGTGTTAATGGTTCTTTTGCCTCAATGAAGAGGACTTCAAATTGCCAAGTGTAGAGAAAAAAAAAATTAAAAGAATAAAGAGGGAGACAGAGAAAGATGATTGAGTGAACAATCAAACTAACCATTAATTTATCGCTACTCCTATGCTTCGAAAAGGAAGTGCATAAAATAAAGTGCAGAGAACTTACCTCTACTCCTATGCTTCAAAAGTGAAGTGCATATGTAACAACCCCGACCCATGATTAATGTTAATCCATGTTTAATTATGCCTAATGAGTAATTAAAGTGAAATTATGCATCATACGTTACCTTATTTGTGTTTATATCTGTTTAATGTAGAAAGATCTGTTCATGTTTCTGTTTTGGTTTGCAAAATGAAGGCCTTACTGGCATTCGATTTAGAAATTGTTGATTTATGCGTTATTTGAGATTTATAGAATTTTGTAGTAGCTTTAATTGAAATTCGATTCGGTACGATTAAATTAGAATAAAATAATTCTAAATGATTAGTCTAAGCAAGAATTCATGAAGCTTCACTAATTAGCTTATATAAGGCCACTACCAAGCCCAAGATTCCCTTTTTCCTCATTCATTTTGAGCTCAAACGTGTGGAAGGAAGAAAGAGAGAGAGAGAGAGAGAGAGAGAGAGAGAGAGAGAGAGAGAGAGAGAGAAGCCAACATTTAAAGGAGGAAGAGAATTAAGAAGGAAATAGGGGAGATTGAATTGAGGGAAGTTTAGTTGCAACAATTGCTAACTCAAGGCTTAAGGTAGGAAATTCAACTCCTTAATTATGAATTTGAATTACTTGGTGTAAGAATTCAAGAAAATTAGAAGATTAAGCATGAGAACCAAGCTAAAATTTGAGAATTGTAACTCATACCATGCATGCATGCATAATTCATTCTATTTTGAGTCTAATGGTTAAGGATTTTCACATGCATGTACTAAGTCTACCATAGTCTTGTAATTTCATCATATTTTCCATCAAATTACCCTAGTTGATCATGTTTTGGAAGCTATGAGTTCAAATGAATACATGCATGTCATATTTATAGCATGTTCTTACATTTCAAGATGAATTTTGCACAATGGACTTACTTTTGGGCCTTGATTTCATGAGTTGAACTTCAAACCATGATGTTTTACAAGTTCTTAGACATTTTCCAGAATTGTGGTCCAAGAAAATGGGTTTTGAGGTGTGGAATTCGAGTTTGGAGCTTGGGAGTACAATCTGGAAATTCCAGATTCTGCACTCCTGCTCGAGTGTGAAATACATGCTCCCAGAAGTTTCATGTTTTTGCAGACCGCTCGAGTGTCAAGAGTTGTGCTCGAGCGGGGACATGAGTCTTATGCTCGAGCGACCATCGAGTGTCCGTCGAGCATGAAAATTGTATAACCAATACTTTTCAAAATTTGTAGAACACTCGAGCGTAGGAAGTTGTGCTCGAACGTCCCCTCACACATTGAGCGGAGGAAACTACGCTCGAGCAAGGACCCTATTCTAAAAATTTGACCAAGTGTTTTCCAATGCATTTTAGCATCCTCATTGCATCCTAGGCATTCCTAAGCCAAGATTAAGACATAGTAATGAAGGTAAAATGTAGAAACACACTAAGAACGGAACGTAATGAGTTAAATATATTCCAACGCGTGTTTCAAGTGTGTATTTGTTATGTGTTAATGTAGGTTATGTGCCATAAACCGTTTGATTAGTCTGCTTTGTCTATCTGCACCTGAAGCCATCTGTGAGTAATAATTTAGTAAAGCTATGTTCCACTTTATTTATTTTCTGTATGATGAAATAAGATATATTTTCTAAAATGTTATGTTCTGTACAATGAATGATCATCCGATTTCTGACAATGTATTCATGGCATCCTTAGCATCATATGATATTTGTTAGCTGTTACCCGGTATTGGAGGTTCCATTATGGAACTTAATATGTCTGCAATCTGTTATCCGTACCGGAGGCTCCATCATAGAGCTCAGCATATCTGTTATCTGTTACCCGAATCCGGAGGTTCCTTTATGGAACTAGTTACTCATAACCACCATATGTTCTACATCTGTTCTGTATCTGCTCTGTAATCGCTAATGGATGTACCACGTATGATCAAGCACAAACTCTGATTTCTATATATGATTTGAACAAGAATGTGAATCTGTTTATGAATTCGAATTATGATTTCTGAATCTGGTATGGACATCATTCATTAAAACCCTTACTCTGTTATTACTCACTGGGCTTCCGCTCACTATTTATATTATGTATGTAGGTGATCAGGCATGTAACCAGGCTCAGAGTTGAGGACCTGGCGTCTCAGTTTTTGTCAGCTAACCTTTGTGCCTCCCAAAGAGGTTCCGGATTAAGTCAAGTTTAGTAGCTATTTTTGTGAATGTACTAGACTTTGTTTCTTTTGAATTACGGGCAAGATTTTTTATAATATGTTCATGGAGTGATGTGTATATACTGTATCTTTTGACGCCACTCGCTAGTTTATAAAAGTTTTAAATTATCTGTCCCATGTATGTCTTCACAGCTCAATGGACTACATATATTTTGTCTATTTGCTTCCGCAGCCCCTAACTATATGTTATTCTGTTCAGAGGCCTTTAGTAATCCAAGAATTACTGGACGGTTACTATGCTAAACTTATAGGGGTGGGTTTAGGTCGTGACAGCATAAAATAAAGTGCAGGAAATATAAATGACAAGAAAAATAGAAATCACTTGTCTTTGATTTGAATTTTGAACCTTTTACAATGTATCCATGAATGGCTATTTATAAGCAAACATTTGTTGGAAAAACTACCTAAAACTACCCACTCTTCCACCTCCTTCATTTCATACTCCATGATCTTCCGTAACTTCCTTCAACCTCCACTTCATGCTTCATGTTCTCTACTTTGTTCTCTATCATCTTTCCACGTTTCATAACTTCTCATAACCTCCAAATGAGTAGGAGGGTGCCACATGTTCTGCAATTATATAAATAATAAATAATAAAATTACAGATTTATGGTGCCAACAGATATTATCACATGTTGCAACCGATAAGAGTGTTTGGAATTAAAATAAAAAATAAAAAATCAACCTGATAAAGTGTTAAAATATATTTTTGTTAATAGTAAATATGATTTGAAAAATAAGTTGTTAAAAAAAATGTGTTCTGATCAAAGGGCTATCGATATCCGATCGATATAATTTTTTACAAAGATGAAGTACTCGATGAGCTTTACACATTGAAGGTTCAAATTATTAAAACGGGACTCGTGGTGAGTTTTATGAATCCAACAATACGTTTCAGTCTACTTCGTGAATTGTAGAGAAGC
The DNA here is from genome assembly GCA_030407325.1 of Camellia japonica. Taxonomy (NCBI): domain Eukaryota; kingdom Viridiplantae; phylum Streptophyta; class Magnoliopsida; order Ericales; family Theaceae; genus Camellia; species Camellia japonica. The sequence goes on from JAPPVO010000036.1 coordinate 57,738,505, forward strand.
CCATCTCAAAAAGAAAAAAAAAGTATAGACAAACCATTAGAGGGAGAGACTAACCAATTCTATACGTTAAGATTAACATGAGTTCCAAGCCACCAAAAAAAAAAAATCCTAACATGAGTTAGAGAATGTCAGTTTTATTTCTTATTTTATTTATATTATCAGAAACAGTGCTACCAACACAAAAATAAATTACAAAATGGAAGATAGACGGACTACTGACTCTTGTTTGTAGATTTAAAGTTTTTTTTTTTTTTTTTTAAATTAAGGTTGCCATCTCACCTAAACTACTCACAATTGACCAAGTCTGGAGCAAAAATGCTAAGGATAAGTGTGTGTTTGAGATTGAAAGTGTGTATATGCAGAAGAAATTTGAATCATATATTAATGTTTCTGGATAAAATTTATGGATTTATAGCATTACTAGAAATGTTATGTATTATAAAAAAAAAAAAAAAATTATGAATTATGAATTTTTATTCTAAAACTTATTATGAAAATGACATGTGGTACAAATTTAAAATTTGTGAGATGTGGAAAATTATAGAGACACTCACAATAAATATAGTCTACTAATTTATTTTTCTAAATAATTTTGTAGATAATTTTTCTTTTAAATATATAATATTGTTGTAATTTAGAGTTCACATGCTCATGCATGTGGTATTATAATCTAATTTTGAAATAGTACCTCGTTATCTGTAGTTTTTTTTTTTTTTTGATAACTGAATGTTTCAGGCCAATTTATGCGCACCTCGATTAATCCAAAACCTTGAAGTTATCTGTGATTTGTTCATCAAGATTAGGGGTTCCTACCAATGTCGTACTTTGCCTTAAATCCCCATAGCATCATCTCCCTCTTCATCACCATGCTTCCTCTTCCTCCTAGGGTTGCAAACGAGCCAAGTTGAGCCGAGTTTTAGTATGTTTGGACTTGTTTATCAAGACTTTAACGAACTCGAGCCCGAGCTCAATAAAAATTTAACGAACCGAGTTCAAGCCGAGTTGGCTTGAGCTTGTTCACAAGCCTTAACGAGTCAAAAAATTTATAAATTCATACTTGTGTATGAGACTAAAGTTACAATTAAAACTTTGATTATACAATTTGAAAAACCTAAGTGATCCGTGATTAGATCAAGATTTAATTGTTTCAATTCCCAACCAATTAAAACTTACAATCTAAATCATCAAGCACGTACGAAAGTGATTTAGATTGTTGTTTCAGAAAACTATGAATCGACACAAACGATTTTTACGTGGAAAAACCACAATTGAAGCACCTTCAATTGTGATAAAAAAAACCACAGGCAAAATGCCACAAATCAATCCACTACTGAAGAAAGAAAAACTATAAAGATACCAAACAAATTAGCATAAACACTTCCAATTTGTCTTCAAATCTTTTGTATGTCTTTCACCGTAACCTTCATTCGAAATTGATTAGCTTGATTTTGAATCCACAACATCTATTGTCGAATCAACGACTACACACAGCATCAAACTCCTTTAATTACTTTGTGCTTGAATCTTCAGATTCCACCGAAAAAGAATACTCTCAAAGAAGATCAAACAAACTCCTTGATGTGTGCTTATAAGAACATGAGTTTGAACTCAATCAAACATCACGGAAAACTAGAAAAATATCCCCAAATGAAAACCCTAAAACCCTTAAAGAAGATCTAGGAAAAGTTACCCTAGATTTGGAGCAACATGAGGTTTTATAGAGGCTGAGATCGCGAGGTCCGCTCAAGTGTGGGAATGGACACTCGAGCGGGGACTCTATATCGCGTGTTCCAAACCAGGGTTCACGCTTGAGCGGAAGATCCCATGCTCGAGTGTAAAAACACACCACTCAGTATTTTTGCAGACGCGCAAAATACTGTGAAAGTGTAAACTCTGCTCGAGCACCACTTTGCCCGCTCGAGCGGGAAGACCAAAAATTGGAAAATTAAAACTCAATTTAAGTCCAAGTTTATCCAAGGAATTTGACAACAAGTAGGGTCCTAACAATCTCCCCCTTTGTCAAATCCCGGACAAAACTGTTCTAAACAATTTTCCTAACAAACTAACTAAAACAATCAACAACCTCAATATTTTAAAGAAAACAAAGCCACTATATAAAAGAGCAACCACAAGAGCTGAATGCGACGACCATGAAACACGCAATCCTTGAACAATCCACCTAAGGAAACAACTATACAAACCAAAAACTGTGGAACTGGATAAATAGCCAAATATATATGTATATATATATCTAAACAAAAGTAACCCAATATCCAAAATCGAAAAATAATGCATGCATCAAGTATTATCTCAAGTATTTCTAACAAAGTATCTCTAACATCCAAAAATATCTCTAACATCCACTCCCCTTTTTTGTTCGGGAGAGAAAAAAACAATAGAGAAAACAGTGCAACAAAAACAAAAGATATGTTTGTGCAAAAAGAATACTAGCCAAAAAATATGTCTGTGCAACAAAGATCACTGAGCTGGTGGCTGTGGAGGTGACTGCATCTGTAGAAGAGACAAGATCTGAGACAAATGAGCAGAGGACTGTGCAACGGACTCCTCAATGCACCTAGATGAGGCCTCCAATGCGGTGAGCTGAGCATCAACAGTAGTCTCAAGATCTGTAAGCCTGGCCTTGAAAATATCCATCCGGCCCTCCAGATGATCAAAATGAGACAATGAACTGCTCGAAATGATGGAGCTGGCCTCAGATAGTATGAACTGGAGGTGGCTGCTCCCCCTCACTGGCAGCAGCCGCATCATACTCTGCCTCCTCGGCCATAGCAGCCTAACAACTTCTTTGACATAGGCTATCATTCTTTCATCCCGGGTTGCATACTTGCCTGTTGCCTGGTCCATAATAAGTTTGGAGTCGCAGAAAACTACCACTTTGTTGGCTTCCATTGCTACTGCTAACTTCAGCCCTGCGATCATTGCCTCATATTCTACTTCATTGTTTGAGGCTTTGAACCCCAAACGAATTGACTGTTCTAACATTCGCCCATCTAGCGATACTAACACTACTCCTACCCCCGCTCCTTGACGGTTTGAACTAACAAACAAGTGGAAGGAGTCGCCGATGTAGATGTCGCAGGGCTTTGGTTTCTCTACTTTCTTTTGTTTTGCTATGGTGGGGGGTTTTTCATTCCTAGCTGGGTTTCTTCTTGTTCCCCTGGACACCTTAAACCACGGCTCACCGGAGCCCGATGTGGGACAGCACCAGGTGTGAACTCGGCCACAAAGTCAGCCAGAACTTGGCCTTTAATTGTCGTTCTGGGCCTAAACTCTAAGTCATATTGGCCCAGCACTACTGCCCATTTGGCTACCCTTCCTGTCAGATCTCCTTACTGCAACAAGGACTTCAAAGGATGTTCCGTCAGTACCACGATTTTGTGGGCTTGGAAGTAGTGATTCAATTTCTTCGAAGCCATTACCAGGGCTAATGTCAATTTTTCTAGGGGTAAGTACCTGGTCTCTGCGTTTGCTAGGGTTTTACTCACATAGTATATTGCCCTTTGTTCTCCTTTCTCTTCTCTGATTATCACTGCACTCACTGCGCGTTCTAAAACGGCCAAGTATAAGAGTAGTTCCTTTCCAAGTACTGGATTTGACAGAACTAGAGCTGTTGTCAGGTAACTTTTCAAATCGGCCAAGGCGACTTCACATTCCTCTGTCCACAAGAAATCTGTGGCCTTTTTTAACAAACTGAAAAATGGTTTACACTTATTTTAACTTCTGCTTATAAATCTGTTCAGGGCTACGGGCTTTCCAGTCAACATCTGCACTTGTTTTGCCAATGTCGGGCTTTTCAAGTCCAGGATAGCCTTGATTTGATCTGGGCTTGCCTCAATGCCCCTTCTGGTAACCAAGTATCCCAGCAACTTACCAAACCCAACTCCAAATGCGCATTTCAAAGCATTGAGTCAGAGCCGATATGTTCTAAGGATATCAAAACCTGCTTTTAAGTCGGCCAGGTGATTCTCAGGTTCTTTGGTCTTCACGACCATGTCATCAATGTACACTTCCACTGTTTTGCTAATCAGATATCTGAACATTTTGGTCACCAACCTCTGGTAGGTTGCTCTTGCATTTTTTAACCCGAAAGGCATCACTCTATAGCAATACAGCCCTTTTGGAGTGATAAATGCAGTCTTCTCCTTGTCGGGGGGGATACATTGCTATCTAATGGTATCCCCTATAAGCGTCCAAGAAGCTCATCCTTCCATGCCCTGAAGTGGCTTATTAATAAAAGGGGCGATTTGTTATAAAATAAGAAATATCGGGGATAAAATGTAATTTCCAAAACTACGGAAGGCAATTCATATTTTAATCAAGCTCAAGGGATGTATTTGTAATTTATCCATATTTTTTTTAGATCGGGAAGAAAATCTTCATGTCAAAATTGATAAAAGATCGGATCAATCTCTTACAGTGGTAGCAAAAAAATCTCATAAAGGGAAACAAACTTCTGTAAGAGGAAGAATCCTAACCTTCATAGAGGAGGAGAAAAAACTTTTACAAATGAGGGACACAACCTCTACACAGGAAGGATTATAACAGCAAACACTAAAAAAAAAAAAAAAAAAAAAAAAAAAAAAAAAAACTAAAAATAACCAAATCCAAGTCGCCAAACGCATCCAAAATTCCATTACACCACAACTTTCAACTTGAAATCTGAAGACCTGACCTCTGCTGATCAAGATAGAACATTGAGGTTGAGGTGGTCGCCTAGCACGTGAAACAAATGCGTTAAACAGTGTAGGTCTTTGGATTGTGAGAGGATCTGAAACTAGATCTTAAAGTTTACGGCGCGAGCATAAAAGTTTGGGTGCAAACCAAACATCAAATCTAGAACATCGGAAAGAGGGAGAGGCGATGCCAACACCAGTGGCCAAAGAAAGATCTCGTGAAAGATGATCCATGGAGACAGGAAGGTGGCAGATCTAGTGATGGTATGGTAGTGGCGGCCCAAAAAAGGGTTAGAAGGACAAGCTTCCAATATTATGAAGCAAAATGACAAAGAAAGAGAAAAAAGAAGTGGAAGGAGAAGAGAGAAGGCCGGCGGCCAGAACCCCTACCTACCTCAAGTAGCACACCTAGCAGAATGCTTAGAGAGGGAGGCTTAGAGAAGACATTCACAATAAATACATGTAAATGTTAACATACATGTAACCATAATAATAATGCAGAATTGGACTTTACAGGATCTTGAATTCAATACAACTCAAGAATAAAACGAATAAACCTTTGTCAGCTATTGAATTAGAGAAGTTGAAAAAATACCCTTAATAGTTGAACCTTGAATTCTTGGCTCACCTTCTTCTCTTTGTCTCTCTTAATTAGGATGACTATAGAACTTAGAGTGATGGAAAAATACTTATCATATGAAAGGAAAGTCACCCATCCTTATATAGAGGAGAGAAGAGGGCCAGATAAACTCTATTAGAAGAATTCCTATCCATCAAGGTTTTCTTCTTATCTTAGAAGAGTAATTATATTAAAATTATAATTATTGAACTTTATCTCAAATATTCTAATTAATATTATATTAAAATTCTAATTCCTCAAAGCATGCCACAAACTCAACCTCCATAGTAAATGAAGCAATAGTGGATTGCTTTGAGGCTACAAATCATGCTTTATGGTTGTGAAATTTCATCTCAGGACTTGGTGTTGTTGACTCAATTGTCAGGCCGCTGAAGATATATTGTGACAATACCGCAACAATTTTCTTCTCTAAGAATAGAAAGTACTCTAGTGGTTCCAAACACATGGAAGTAAAGTACTTAGTTGTTAGAGAAAGAGTCCAGAAACAACGAGTGTTAATTGAAAACTTAAGCACCTCTCTTATGATTGCTGATCCATTCACAAAGGGATTGCCACCAAAGACACACAAAGAGCATGTTATCAGGATGGGTCTTTTGAGCAACCCATGACGTGTATGGTTAATCTTGAGTGCTTATTTTTATTTGACACTATTTGCACATTAATTATTTTGTTTATATTTTTCCTGTTTCTAAAAGTATGTATACACATTAATTTGAATATTGATAAATAGGAAATGTCTTAACAAGACAAATTACAGGGCCTTTCAGGAAAATAATTACATATCCCGATAATGGACTGGGTTGGCGAAGGTTATCGATGGTGTGGTGCATAGAAGGAAATATGACATAAATGTTATATAACTGCTATGACTCACATTGGTGATATGAAATAATCATAGTATTATAATTTCTAATATATCTGAACTTATTGGCTATTTTTAAAATTCGTGATCACGTGTCAAAGTTTTTAGTGTGAAATCCAATGAGTCAAATTTTTTATAAATTGCATATTTTTGGAAAAACTCATAATTGCATCATAATCGACTTAATGGGCCAAGTGGGAGAATGTTGGATTTATTTTCTAGTGTGGCCCAATAGCCTACATATTTTTTACATGTGTTTATTTTATTTGGACTCCACAATTAGATAAAGCCAATATTTGAGATAAAGTTCAGTAATTAGATGAAGCATAGTGGACTGCTTCACACTTTTCCATGAAATTGCTCCACTAGCCAATAGAAAAACAAAACCTGATGTAGATTTTCTACTATCAAGGCAACCAGCAAAATCTGAGTCTGAGTATCTGGTCACTTCCAACTATTTGATCTCCTATAGGTGAGCATATAGTTCTTTGTCCCCTGAAGATATCTCATAACCTTCTTTAATGCTTTCCAATATTCCTTTCCAGTATTGCTTTGGAATCTTCCCAACATTCCAACTGTAAGACTAATATCTGGCTTGGTACATGTATGGCCATACATCAAGCTCCCTACTGCTGATACATATGGAATGTCCTTTATTTGTTTTCTTTCCAAGTCATTCCTTGGATACTATTTTTTACTTAATTTATCACCCTTCATGATGGGTGCATTACCGGCTGAACAAAACTGCATATTGAATCTCTCCAAAACAAGATCAATATATCATTTTTTGAGATAGTCCTAGCAATCCTTGAGATCGATCCCTAAAGATCTTTATGCTAATAACATAGTTTGCCTCACCCATATCGACCATTTTAAAGTTCTTGGAGAGATATTCATTAGTTTCATGCAATAAGCCAAGGTCATTACTAGTTAACAAAATGTCATCTACATATAGCACCAAAATAATGAACTTACTCCTACTAACCTTCAGATATATGCACTGATCAATTGCATTTTCCTTAAATTCAAATGAGGTAATGGTATCATTATTAAACCTTAAATACAATTGCTTGGAAGCTTGTTTAAGGCCATATATAGATTTCTTTGATTTGCAAGCTATATGTTCTTTACCTTTCTTTGCAAATCCTTCTGGCTACTCCATATAAATTTCTTCATCCAAATTCCCATTTAGAAAAGCAGCTTTCACATCCATTTGATGCAACTCTAAGTCATAATGAGCTACCAATGCTAGGATGATTCTAAGCGAGTCCTTCTTAGATACTGGAGAGAAGGTCTCTTTATAGTCTATGCCTTCTTTTTAGTAAAACCCTTGGCAACAAGTCTGGCTTTAAATCGTGTGATATTGCCATTTGCATCGCGCTTGGTCTTGAAGACCCATTTACACCCGACCTTTTTACAATTATTAGGCAAATCGATGAGATCCCAAACACCATTTTGTTCCATGGATTTTAACTCTTCATTTATATCATTGACCCATTTAGTAGAATCATTACTATTCATAGCTTGTGAAAATGGGACTGGATCTTTGTCAATCCTAATATCAAAATCAGATTCCTGTAGATACGCCATGTAATCATCTGGAATAGCAGGCTTTCTTTCCCTCTGAGATCTTCTTAGAACTGCTGGTTATGGTGGTTCTACAATATTTTCAATGGTGGTATCTTCATGAAGTGGTGAAACATGAGGTGGTGAAGGATTTTCATTATGTTGTTTGTTTCCCTCAGCCTGTGGAATAGTCTAAGGAACAACAATTTTTCGATGAGGGTCAAATGTTGGCACATCCACCATAATTTCCTCGAAATTCATCACTCGTGTTTTCTCACTCCCACTAATTTCACCATTCACTAAGAATCTAGCATTTCCAGTCTCCACTATCCCCGTACTGTGATTAGGACAATAAAATTTGTACCCTTTAGACTTGTCTGGATAACCAATGAAATATCCAAATATTGTTTTTGAGTCCAACTTTTTCCCTTGTGGGTTGAAGATTCTTGCCTCTACTGGACAACCCCAAATATGTAAGTGTCTTAAACTAGGTTTCCTACCAGTCCACAACTCAAAAGGAGTTGTGGGGACCACCTTACTAGGAACCCTATTTAAGACATACATTGCAGTGTTTAAAGCTTCACCTCAAAGTGAAATAGGTACAATTGAGTAACTTAACATACTTCTAACCAGGCATTGTATATTGAGCATGAATGCCTTTCTTTTCTAAGAATTTGGCAAATGGGCCAGGATTTTGGCCTAATTCATCATATTTACCATAATACTCACCACCCCTGTCTGATCTCACTATTTTAACGTTTTTATCTAATTGTCTCTTGACTTCAGTTATGTACACCTCATGGATGGCAACAGCTTGAGACTTTTCATGAATTAGATACACATATCCTTAACGTGAGAAATCATCTATAAATGTGATGAAATATTTTTCACCACTAAGATATAGGCTATTGAGTGGCCTGCAAATATCTGTATGAATTATCTCAAGAAACTCATTACTTCTTGTTACATCTTTCTTGGTGTGTTTGGTTTGCTTTCCTTTAATGCAATCCACACATATCTCAAAATCAGTGAAGTCTAGGTTTTTCAAAATTCCATTCATTACCAATTTTTCAATTCTATTTCTAGAGATATGCCCCAACAGTCTATGCCACAAGATTGAGGATTTTTCATTAATTAGACCACGTTTTAAACCAATATTCGAATGCAGAGTTACCAATGATTGTGCAAACTCATGATTTAAGGCAATTTTATATAAACCATCACATAAATTACTAGAACCAATCATTATTGAATTAAACATTAAATTGTGTATTACATAACTAAATAAAATTGAATATCCAACACGATCTAATTTAGATAACGAAACTAAAGAAATTGAAAGAACATAAAAAGTGTCTTCTAGATCCATCTGATGACCCGTCTCTAAGATCAGTCGATAGGTTCCTACAGCTACCACTTCAGCTTTGAGACGGTTCCCCATATCGACAAATCTTTCACTTTCCTTCGGTTTCCTGGTTGAGAGGTATCCCTGCATGTCATTTGTAATGTGGGTTGTGGCCCAAAGTCAATCCACCAAGTATTAGAAGGTACTTCAACAAGATTTGATTCATAACAAACAAAAGAGAATTTCTTACATTTCTTTTGTCAAATTTAGTAATGTGGGTCGCAATCCTTGAATATTTTGTTAAATAATAATATTTTATGAGTTTTGATTTAAATTAAAGCAGTCTCTTCTTATATAAAAAAATAAAAAAATAAAAAAAATAGGAGACTTCAAAATTTCTAGAACGTTTTTAATTTTTGACATTGTGGACCATCATGTGATCGGTAACTATTATTCACAAGTAAGGTGATTACCAAGTAAACTTTGTTGTATATATATTTTATAATTGTTAGAAATTTTATACGACATTGAATATTAAATATTGAAGTGGTCAATTCATCTAGGTGTAATTCTTATTGACCATTATATGAGATATTCATGATTGTCATATTGCATAATTTTATATATGTATATACATATTCATGTTCATCTAGAGTTATTATTATTGGTAATAGCAATCACATAAAAGAAATTCTAGAAATCATAAAAATAGTGATTTCATTAAAATAGTGATTGAATTAATGATAATTAAATAACTCAAATTAATGAATAGAGAATATTGTTGGTTAGTTCCGTATTCATAAGGTTTACTAATTTAGTAGCTGCCAAAGTGACCTAGATTTGTAAAACTTATGAATATAGAACTACATAAAAGAATTGTTAAAAGGGTAATATTAAGGTCGATAATATTCTCAATTGCAGGAGATTAAAACTAGCCCAAAGGACAGTCACTTTCAAATAATTATGAACTGGGTAGGGTAATGTAACTTATGTAATTTGACAGATTAAAATTGAATACCCAAAGGTAACATGACTAATTAAAAAGTTGCATAAATTACTTTAGACCTACGTAAGTGTTTCTTGACGAGTGGATAATAGATATACCTAAGTTTTGCCCAAAGGAAAGACTTATGTGATATCAATAGTTCATCATTATAATTCTCAAAGCTTTAATATGTATATTGTTCTATCTTATTTCAGTGATAGTTCCCATCTCATTGCACTCTCTTGCATCGGGCGTCCTTTTACTTACTGGCTCAAATTTTTCGGAATGGTATGAACATGTTCAGTTTACACTGGGTGTGTTGGACCTCGATATGGCATTGCTTGAAGATAAACCTGCAGACATTAATGAATATAGTATTGCAGAACAAGTTGCCCTTTCTGAATCTTGGAAAAGGTCCAACAGATTCAGTTTGATGGTCATGAAGATGACCATTGCAAAAACATCAAGACCTCCTTACCTCAAACTGTTAATGCATTGGAATACTTAAAGGCTGTTGAAGATCGATTTAGATCTGCTAACAAGTCACTTGTTGGCACTATTATGGCTGAATTGACAATAATGAAATATGATGGCAACCGAGGAGTTCAGGATCGCATCCTGAATATGGCTGACAAAGCTGCAACGCTTAAAACTTTAGGGATCGCGATGTAGTGGTATATAGGATTAAAAATTCAAATTCGTTTAAAATATTTGAAAAAATCCTTTACAAGTAACCAAGAAGCAACAAACATAATGGAATAACGAGTCACGATTAACATAAAAGTTTTACTGCGAAATTTTCATCAATAATATATACAATTGATGATAATAAATATTAGATATTTAATATTCCAAGGTGTATTGATTCACAAAACTTGGCTTGGATGCCACATGTAAATGTTAACATACATGTAACCATAATAATAATGCGGAATTGGACTTTACAGGATCTTGAATTTAATACAACTCAAGAATAAAACGAACATACCTTTGTCAGCTATTGAATTAGAGAAGTTGAGAAAATACTCCTAATAGTTGAACTTTGAATTCTTGGGTCACATTCTTCTCTCTATCTCTCTTAATTAGGATGACTATATAACTTAGAGTAATGGAAAAATACTTATCATATGAAAGAGGAGTCACACATCCTTATATAGAGGAGAGAAGAGGGCCAGATAAACTCTATTAGAAGAATTCCTATCCATCAAGATTTCCTTTTTATCTTAGAAGAGTAATTATATTAAAATTCTAATTACTTTACTTTATCTCAAATATTTGCTTTATTTAATTGTGGAGTCCAAATAAAATAAAACATGTAAAAAATATGTAGGCTATTGGGCCACACTAAAAAATAAATCTAACAATACAATCTATTAATTTATTTTTCTAAATAATTTTGTAGATTTTTTTTTTTTTAAAAAATGTATAATATTGCTGTAATTTAGAGTTCACACACACATACATGTGGTATCATGGTCTAATTTTAAAATAGTACCCATAATCTGCGGTTTGTTCATCAAGATGGTTAGGGGTTCGGTACCAATGTCATACTTTATTTTTAATGACAGGGTGTTTGAGCAGTTTATGTGCAGCTCGATTAATCCCAATACCGATGTTGTACTTTGCATTCTTTTCCATCCAAAACTTGTCAATCTCCATAGCATCATCTCCCTCATCACCATGCTTCCTCCTCTCCCGTTACAACATCAATGTGTCGCCGCCCCTTTCATGAGACCATATCATGCAATGGCTCATAGATGGCTCAAAAGAGGCTGGTTGAGATTGGTATGTGGAGATTTAATATTAGGGTAGTGGTGATATTTCAAAACACAAAAAAATGGTAATAATGAACCAGAAACCCAAAAAAAAAAAAAAAAAACAACAATGGTCACAATCTATATATATATTTATAAATGATTTACAAGTTCATTTTTTAGATTCATTTTTTAGACTCAATGATATGTAAAGAAATGATTAACTAATAATTAGAGAATATATCAAAGAAAATTACCTTTGACATTCTAATTGATTATCACATTATTAATCGGTTTAAAAAGTGAATATAATTTTTGAGTTAGGATTGCAGTGCCAATATATTACTTAACATTGGTATGTGGAGATTTTTATATTAGGACCAAACATGTGCCTAGAGCTCTTTTTATTCATTGCAGAAGCATTACTACAATTTATTTTTCTTCCATGTATGCCAAATTTATTACAAGGTACTGAAGAGCTAGCTTCCATGTCTGCTAATTTTTGTTAGGATCCTAGCAGCGGAGATTATTACCAGGAGAAACGCCAAATTGGTTGCAATAGTCAGTGTAGTACTTAACACGAGCACTGACTGAATTCGAGTCTTTACCATTGCACTCAAGGTCACCGTTGATGGCACGAATTGTTGCACCAAATCCAGAATTCATTTTAGAGTGAACATTGTTCATCCAAAACCACAAGGCGGTCTTGATGACACAACTGGGTCTTTTGCCACAATTTCAGGGTTGTTTAGTCCATCGAACCCCATGCTTCTGCCTGCAGGACCATAGTTGTAGTTCCATGACAGCTGAAGAGGACCTCTTCCATAGTATTTCTTGTTTGGTGCACATCGGTACTGGGTATTTGAACTGTCACAGTAGTTCCTAGAGGCACCATTTATCTCTTCAATATAGCAAAAATCTGCCAATAATAAAAAAAAAAAATTGTGGTAGTTATGTGTGAGATTCATTTCACTCCTCCAGCAAACAGGGACGGACCCAGAATTCTAAAAGGGGCGGACATATCAATATGATCAATTAACTTGCCGGCTCTTCCACCGTTTTTTCTTCTCTATACATTGAGACTTGTAATTTACACTAGTTATGAGAAATTAGATAGACAACAACTTGAGTTTAAAAAATATATAAATATACAGGGGATGTCCACTTAAAATTTAAAAACAAAAATCTAGAAGGGGCGAAACCTGTATAATTTAGAAACAAAAAATAGTTAATACTATGAAATCATAAGTGTGGATTGGGAGAAAGCAATGTAGAAATCTTACGTCCAGTCTCATGCGTGGCATGTGCAAAGAAAGCAGCAATTTCGCGCTTAGAATCATCAGTAGTTCCAGTAGTGCCGAATGAAGGGTAGGAACAGATGGCGTTAAGAAACGCAGACCGGGTGAAGAAGCTTTTCCCTGCACATCCAGCCGAAGCTTGATTGATTATCCCATTGAAAAAGGACTGTGTCACAATATTAGAGACCGAAGCACCGTTGGAACCGGTACAAGGCCCTGATCTGCAGCCTGCACCACAGTAGGCATTGCTAGTGCCACAATACCTATACTGGCTGCAGCAAAGACCTGCTGCACAACCACAGTTCTGACCGACTACGATTTCCGGTAGGATACCACCGGCGAGAAATCCAGCCAGAATGATTGTCAGTAAGTAGGTTTTGAAATTGAATGATAACATTTTGGAATAAAGTGCGTGGATAGAAGAGAGGTGTACTATGGGATGAATTTAAGGTTGAGGGAGACATGTATTTATAGTTGCACAATGAAAAATGCTATGAAAATTCAAATAAAGGAAAAACTATTAATAATTATATTAATGATGGGGTGGGTTGTGGTGGTGGAAGTAACGGGGTGAAGGTGGTGGTTGGTGGTAGTGGCGGCGGAGGAGATGATGACACTGGAAATGCGATGGTATATATAAATGGCAGTTGCAGTGTGGTGATAAATTTTAATTTAAAAAATTATTTATATTTTAAACGTAAACAATATTTCCCTCAAATAATTTTTATACCTTTTCAAAGTAAAAATATTTTTCATTTAAATAAGTTTATTATCCGTTAATCATAAAAAAATAAATTTTCTGTTCAAAAAAAATTTTAAAAATGATTTTTATTTTTATGGATTTTGATCTTTCATTAACCAAACATCAGAAAGTAAAAAAAATTTAAAACAAAATCTAAGAAATATTGTTTGCCGAACAAAATAGAATGGTTTTTAAATTACAGTTTAGCATGTAATTATCTGCAAGTATCTAGAACTATGAAATATGAGTATTTTGAAAAACATGCCGTACCCGTATTGGGTATTTACCGGTATATGGTACCTTGTATGATATTTCTGCATACGTATCGAGAACACGAAACACATACTCAAATTTTTTCTTTTTAATTTTTGGCATATCCAGATGTACCTGGTATATACCTAACTCGTATCGTACCTCAGTTGAAATAATATTTTCTTCTACTATAGAGATAAAACTCATTGGGTGAATTACACTAATGGTCCCTATAATTTGAACCTTGTGTCACTTTAGTCTCTGACTTTTCAATTGTGACACATTTGACCATGAATTTTGAATCTTGTTCCAAATAAGGATAATTGAAGATACCATTGTTCAATTTCAAGGACAAAATTGTCAATTTGATAAAATATAAACAAATTTGACAAAAATAAATGTCAGTAAAATATTTTTGAATCTTTAAAATTAATTTCTACCCACTAAAGATAAAATTATGTAAAATTGATAAATTTTTTAAACATTATTTATTTTACCAAATTAATTTTTATTATGTGTTTGGATGAAGATCATATATATATAATGGATGGTTGTTTTTATTTTCATTAAATTAGTTTCTATTTTTCAAAAGTCAAATATGGCGATAATTTTGATATCATTATTAAACCAATTTATTAAATCAAAAAATTAAAAATTAAAAATATTTCATATATTAAATATATTGATTACACATTAAAAGCTTAGCAATCATCTATTATATCATCATCATCCAAACACATAATAAAAATTAAGTTGATAATAAATAAATGTCTAAAAGATTTATCAGTTTTATATAAATTTATCTTTGGTGGGTAGGAATTATTTTTAAAAATTCAAAAATATTTTTTTGACATTTATTTTTGTCAAATTAGTTTATATTTTATCAAATTAACGACTTTGCCCTTGAAATTGAGCAATGATATTTTCAATTGTCCTTATTTAGAATAAGATTCAAAATTCAGGATCAAATGTCTCACAATTGAAAAGTCAAGGACCAAAGTAATACAAGCCCCAAACTATATGAACTGCTAGTGTAATTCACCCAAACTCATTTCACTAGACTTATTTTTTATTTTTAGTTTTATACTTAGCATGATTTCAAAATTAAACTGTGGTTTGTAAGTTATTTAATATATTGACATTTAATTTTGATTTGTACTTTTACTTTTGACATTAAATGTTAATTATAGGTTGGATCTTAATAAATTAAATCATTTAATTAATTTTCGCATTACTCTAAATTAAAAATAAATATTTTTTTACAAGCATACCAAGCCGTACCTGTATTATACTTTTTTGGATTTTACTGTATCGACGTACCTGTATCGTACTAGTACTAGCACTCGTATCCGTACCCGTGCTTCATAGATCTAGAACGCGTGTAGGAGTAATTTTTTTTTTTTTTAGAACTCCTTAGTAGTGTGTTGAACTAATAACATACTAAACTAATATAGGGAGAATTATATAACCCTGGAAAGATAAATATATATATATATATATATATATGTGTGTGAGATAAATGTTATAAATATTAATAATTATAATTATAATTTTTTTTAATTTTTATTTTCTCCACTGATTTGTAATTCTCCATGAATATATGGCCTTAAAAAAAATCCCAACTGTATGGTACAGTCCGACCTACTGTAAGTCTATTTGGGTCCGTCTCACTAATCTAAACTGCTTATTTTGTAAGACTCTTTGAAAGATAATGCATACCATAATCAGGTTAATTAAACATCAGGAGCCACTCAATCGGATCACATTTATTTGAAAAATAATTAACATACCACATTTAAAATTTTATTATCTCTACAAAATAAATAGTTTGGATAATCAAGACAAACCCAAAATAGGTCTATAATAACTAATTGCGGAAGTAATGTAAGCAAAATATGAGGGAGTTTTTGAGAATTTACAATGCTTTATTATATTGGCTTAAATGCTAATTTATAAAATACATTCGTAAATACAATCAATAAAAGTCTAAAAAGCTATTACTCTAGAAGTCAAAAAGCCTACTGTAGACACCCCATTTTTGACCGCCCTTAAGACTTGGGTGTTACTGATGGTTTACTTGGTGGAGAAAGGTGTGCAGGGTAAAGGTTCAATTTCTTCGGCAAGGAGAGAGACAAATCCCAACTTCATACCCCTTTTGGACCAAAACAATCTTGATCAAAAGATTTTAGATCGTAAAACCCTCTCTTTCAAAATGTTTTGAAAATAAAGTTCCTACGATGTTCCGACGCTCGCATTTCGGTAAATGTTGCGCTTTTCAGTAAACCAAGCAAGGACAAAGCGAAAATGAATGAAAGAGAAATGAAATCTTTGAAAAATCTTTCAAAACACCTTGCTTAGGGGTTTGAAATTGAAGAAAAGAGGAAAGGAGAGAAGAAACCAAGTTGGAGTAGAAGATAGGCAAGAATCTCTAAGAGAGAGATGAGCAGTCCTCGCTAAATCAATCTTATCTGTCTATACACTTGGAGTTAAGCTATGAGGCCACTACCATTGGTAAGAAGACTTTCGGGGCTTCATTTTTCGTCCAAGAATCTCTTAAATCCGAGTTTGGAGGGCGGAGATATGATTGGTTGAAGCTGGGCATCATCTCGGTTGGACCGAAACTGAGCAGCCTTCACCAAAATAAGCATAACTTTTAACACACATGGAATTTTGAGGTAAGGCTGAAAAATTTGGAAAGAAGACTTCCGGGGCTACAGTTTAGGCTCAAGAATGACCTGAAACGGCATCCAGATGAAGGAATTAGGCTTTCTTCAAGTCAGGGATAAGCATTGATTTTTGCCACCGGCCTCCATGGAGGTCCACCGGCCACAATTTGACCTCTGCAGCTATATGTCGGCCAAAAGTGAACCTTACCGGCCAAAAATGATGGTTGGTCGGCACCAAAGATGGCCGGCCGGCCAAAAGTGCCCAAAACTGAAATTTTTGACAGATATTTATCATCTAGCTATTATACACTGCATCAGATATTTTCAATTGAGATATTTCGACCAAAAGCTCCTATTTTGCTATATATAGAGCCTTATATCTCATATTTGAGGGGTTAGAACATTAAAGCAAGTTTTGGGGAGCTTCTCACTCTAAAAAAAACCCCTCTCTCTCTAGAAATTCCAGAGCCAAATCTCAGCTCTCTCTCTCTCTCTTCCTATATTGTGTGTATAGAAGCATATAAGTGCCCAAAAGTGAGTGTTCTTCCCATTTCTTGAGCCTCCACCCTTGATCAAACTTGCCTATCTTGAAGAGGTGATCCTTGGAGGTGTATTTGGAGCTCCTAAGGCTGATTTTGGTCCAAGAAGGACTTGTTTTGGTGCAGAGCTTCAAGGGTAAGCTCCTACTTTTCTCAAGCTTGATTTTGTGCACTTGTATAGCTACCTTTGCATGCTTCTTTTGGCCTGGTTTTCAACTGTCAAAATCTCTGTTTTTATGTGTTAAAAGTGGTGGATTGAAGTCCTTGTGAGTTAAGGGGTGTCCTCCCTTTGTTTGCTCCTTGTTTTGTGAGATTGTGATCCACCTTTGAGCTCTTTTAAGCAAACCTCTTTTGGGCCTAAAAACAACCTTTTTTTCAGAGGTTTTTTAGTGATCAAAAACCAGTTTTGAGGTCTCAAATAGGAGGGGTTAGCCCCTCCTCCTTGTAACTAGTTGTTATGCCTTGTTAGGCTTGTAAAGTAGCATCTTTTTGTGGCTTGTTTTAGCTTAAGCCAAGCATGTTTTAGGCTCTGTTTTGCCATGTTTCAGATCTGTTTTGGTCCGGTTGGTGGCTTGGTTGCTTGCTTCATACACTTGTAGTGTAATTTTGCTCCCTAGCCTAGCTTGTTTCATGCTTTAGCCTATCTTCCTAACATGTGCTAGCTTAACTTTGGCCTGCAATAGTTCATATTTTGCTGTGATTAAGCTCTGTTTTGAGGTGTTAAGGTAGCTTGTGCATTGCTTTGCATGGTTGTGGTTTAAATGCTTAGAATGGTCTAAAGGAGAGCATGCTTTTCTAGTTTGTTTTGGCTATTTTCCAGCATGTTTTAGGCCCTAAATTAACATGTAGAAATTCTGTTTTGGGCTAGATAAAACTCTCATGCATTACATTACATAGTTGTAGTTCATGTGATTCAAGAGCCCATTGTTTGGGCATATCATTTGAGCTTGTTTTGGCGCATGATCATGGCATTTTCAGCATGGTTTTGGCATGTAGAAACACTGTTTTGAGGTGGTTGAGACCTGTATGCATTGTACCATATAGCTATGGTTTATGTGCTTCATTGGCCTCTTGCATGAGCATGCTTCATTGACTTGTTTTGGCCTTTGTTCCATGCACTTTAGCCATTGTTTTGAGGCTGCATAACTCTGTTTCGAGTTGATTTTGTTGTTTAAGGCTTGCCTTGTGTGGTTATGGTGTAATGCTCTTGCATGCCTAGTTGATTAGTCCATTTAAGCATGAGTGCTTGAACCATTTGCATGTTGTAGTAGTGTCTTGCACACAATTTCAGAGCGTACTTCATGCCATTCATGCCACTTCCTTACATGTTTCACTTTCATTGCTTTGAAAGTAGCCTTGAGCCTCTTGTCGGTTTGAGCATGAAGCTAAGACGTTCATGCTTAATGGCTTTAATCCTCTTGAGGGTTTCTACTAGCCAACGGCATGAGGTCTTCTTCATGCTCAAGGCACTTGAGGCTTAGGCCCTCTTTCCCATTAGAGGACTCTCATTTGGACTTAATCAATTAAATGATGAATTGGTAATGCTAAAATGAGTAAATAAAATTGACCAAGTAAAACGACAAGATAAGCATAACATGTGTTTGCATTGCATGTGTCAAGTGTTCGATCGGACATAATATCGAACACAAGGCGGATTAGTCCATTTCATACTCAAAGTGATGAAATGAGCTAATCCCCTTTGTCGCCAACACACTTGATCATGCATGATAGGGTGGTGGCACTTTGTGTGTATTTGTGCATTCGTGTCATATTAAAACGTGCAATTCGACTCCTCGGCCATCATGCATTGAAATGCGTGATTGATGGCCCGAGGGTCGAGGGCCATGCTCCCTTGAGTCCATTGCATGATAAGGAGTGTGTCCATGCATACATTTGCTTGAAAATTCCATGCCATACACTGCTTGCCCTCTACTGCTGTCAACTGCAGGTTTCAGCAAAAAGATTTGGCCGGCCGGCAGTGTTGAGTGCCGACTGGCAGAACATATTTGGCCGAGAGCACCAGATTTGGCCGATGATCCCATTCCCATGGCCGGTGGTACTTTGCTCTGGCCGATGACAATCCGGGGGACTCAGGGAGTGATTCAAAGCAGTTCTGGAAATTTTTGTGATCCTCAGAGGGGCAGGGCAGTGTAAACAGAGGCAACAGTGCTATGGCAGCGAGTTTCCGGGCGAGACGGATCAAGCACGCACCATCCACGCACCCCGAGGCAGGGCTGCGGCCACCTTCTTTCTGCATTTATTTTGTTAATTAATTAAGGGTCTGTAATAATTAATTAGCTAGGATAGTTGATTTGTTATTTGGCCTGTATATTCTTTTGGTCCCTCCGAGCGAGGGCGCAATTGTGTAATAAGCGTGTGTGAGTGTGTGCATGTCTTCCAATCCCACGTCTTTCTTCCCTTTTATTTACCTGCTTATGATGGTAGACTAGGGCATATTTAAGTTGGCATACCTTATGCTATGCATGCGTGCATCCATACATTTGTCTTACATGCACCGGGCTCGGCATATCATGCTAACTGCACTTGTATTTCAATTCCGAGTTGAATACTTGTTAATTGTAGCATTTCACATGCCATCTTTAGAATAGCCGAGCCTGCTATAGTTGCATTTTTGCATGTATTGCATTAAGCATCTCTGTATAGTTAGGATCATACATGAATTTCTAACATAGCTTTTGTTTTGGCTTGGAGTACTCGGTAAGTTTTATGCTTTAGCATCCTTGCATGTATGTGAGTGACTGCCATGATAGCATGCTTACCATGAGGCTATATGCTTATGTGATATAACTGCCTGAGTGCTTGTGGGTGAAGGTTGGGTTATTTGGATTGGAACAATGCATCGACCCTGAGTTTTAAGCCCACCAGATAGTGGCAAAACCATCTTTTCTAAGCTCACCCGAGGGTGGCAAAATCTGCATTTTAAGCCTACTTGCGAGTAGCAAACCATCTTTTAAAAACAAACATGAAATGTTTTGTTCCAATTCAGGCGACCTGGTCTATACTTGTATGCTGTACGCATCACATAGTAAATCTAGGCTAATAACCAGAATAAGAACGCATAATGTTTTCAAAACTAGATATCATGGTTAGTAGAGCCCGATCTTCGGATCGGGCGAGAGGGGGTGCTCATAGCTGACCTTCCCCAATCGTATCCAAGCTCCCGAGCCGAGGCAACTTTGGTGATGACGGACATGTGGCATTTGGCACCGAGTCAGGGCTTCCTAAATTCCCCTATTAAAAAATATTTAGGTGGCGACTCTGTATCTGGCAAAGCAGTCCATGTTTGGCACTTCTTTTCTAAAAATCTGTTTTCTCAAAACGATTTGCCAGATTTGGACTCTTTGGTTCAGATTAAGAACCGTGACAAAAACGAGTCCGAACTGTAGCAGCGCTGAGGTCCCTCGCGGGCTTGTTACACCTATACTTAGTCTTATTAATTTCTTTATACTTAAGTTTAAAGGCCTAGTCGTAGGCTTACACCAATTTTCTACACTAAGTATTTTCACAAACAAAAAAGTCTTCAATATAATAAATACAAAGCCTAGTAAATACATATGCAGTCCCCCTCGCTCGTTTTTTGAAAAAGAGAAATTGTTTCGAATAAGATTTGGCTAATATTTATCTTTTTGTTGTTGTTGCAGATGCTACCAGGTGTGTTGGACAAGGATGCTGTCGATCCAGTATATCTGCAATATGTCTTCATGGGCCCACTATGCTTCCATCATATTGTCTAAATTGTGCATGAAGACAAAATTTTCTGATAATGGAGAATCTTGTGGTAGACTCCATTATTGTGTTTTGAAAGCTTCCATTTCATCAGTTTGCATTGCCAAATCTAAAGGAAGATCTAGCAAATTTCTTTTTGCTAGATTGTTGAGAAAATCTTCTGCTTCACTATGTTCTGTAGCAGCTCTTGTATATGAAATTGGCTCCATAGTAACAAATAGTCTTCTTCCATCAGTTACCATGAAAGGCAATTCACTGTAACTTTTTATTCTTTGTGTCACTTGGGACAACAATATTAGACTTTCTACCCAATAATATTCAGGACATAAGACATTAATTAGTTCATGAGGATTAACAACCTCTTTCTTTGAATTTATTAATGGTCCTACATGAGCTAATTTTAGTCTTTTTCAAGTAACAAATTTTATATGGTTGATAGAATTTTTCCCTTTCATGCCATCCAATGGTGTTGACAATCCAAAAAGTGAAATATTTTTTCAGTTGTAATTTTTTATTGCTTTTAAGAGCATTGCCTAGATCATTTCTGGAAAAATCTTTCCATTGTATATGATAAGAACTTTGAAGAATAACTTGATTAGTTATTCCCCAGTCAATTTCTTCAGAGATCTTCCAATCATTATCCTCATAAAACCATTCTTGGGTATCTAATGTGGTTTTTGAAATATCATCTTGTAAATTAATATTATCAATTGATTTGGAAAGAATTTGTTTAATTCTTTCACAATGGTCTTCTACTTATCTTTATTGAGTCTAAAAAATTCACAGGGAAGAATTGTTCTTACTTTTTCAAAAAGACAAATTCTTCTAATTGTTTCAAAAGAGAGATATGAATATTCATGGTTTATGAATTCAGAAATTTGGAGAATTTTATTTTTTCAAATTTAAAATCTTGATCTCAATTCATTTGTTTAATGAGTTGGAAACAAAGTTTTTGTAACTCATTTATTTTAATGGTTTGTTCCACTGATTGAAATGATAAATTGGACATATGTAATCTAAAACCTTTTTTTGTTTTCGGAAATATGGGTTTTCCACACACCATTTAAGTCATTATAAATTTTTCTAGGAATATCAGGATTAAAAAAGTCTTTAATTTCATATTCATCTAGTTTAGATTTTTGAAACTCAATAGGGATTGGATTGGTTTGCTGCTACTAAAAAATAGGTATCAATAGAGGACTATAGAAAGCATTTTTAGCGTTTGCCAAATTGTCATATGCTTGATAGCAAATTCTAGGAAATCCCACAACTTCCGCATTGCAATCTTTTCAATTTGTGTAAATTCCAGATTTTCTACCTAAAAAAACAACTTAAACTTTTTATGTTTTGGGGATTGCTTTTTTGGCAATTGTCACCCATTCTATGTCAGACTCAGCGGGCTGTTTACCCTTATTCATGGCTAAAAAGAGAAAACACTAGTTTAGTGATTTCTGCTTAAAAAATTTGCAAGAAAATTATTAGTTTCTTTTAAATGTTCAACTTCAAAAGTAGATGTAGCAATTTCATTATACCATCGAAGTCGGCGGCCTTCTTCAATATTTTTCTTGTTAACTAAAAAATCTTTTACTGCTTGATTGTCTGTTCTAACAATAAAGCATTCAAGAGCAAGATATATACGGAATCTTTTTAAAGCAATTTTTATTGCTAAAAGTTCTTTTTCAAAAATAATATATCTTATTTCAACATATTTAAATTTGCCAGAATTTTATCCACAAATTAATTCATGTTTCTGAGTTTTTATGGAAATATGTTTTTTTCCTACTTTTAATTTCATAACTATTTGTTTCTTTGGACTAGGTCCAAAATTGAGAAGATATTGCTTTTAATGCACATCCCCAACATAAATCTGAGGCATCCGTTTCAAAAATAAGTTTATCTCATTTTTTAGGTAAATAAACTGTAGACATGACTGTAGGCATTCATTTCAAGAATAAGTTTATCTCATCAGTTTACAAATTTTTTTCCACACTCAACTACAAGCCCATTTGAGTTCTTCTCCGAACTTGTCCCTTTCTCCACATATAAGTAATTTTTCCTCCACTTATCAATAAAGTGGGGACTAATGATTTCCCACCACAATATAATTACCTGGTACCAAAGGAAAAGAAATGTGCACAACCATTTGTTAGGTTTTTATAATTAGTAATTTTATTTAATAAAAAAAATTAATTGTAATTTTATTTGCCTTTTAATTTCAGTGAGACTATGCGTGTTTAGGTGCGAATCCAACCCGGATTGTGCTTATGCAGAGGAGTTTATGATCTTGATCCTTTCATGTTTGCCACTTCGCTGACTATGTATGGGGATCGAACTACCCGGTTAGCTTGCGAGGGTCCAGGGGGCAGCGCTCCTTGGTGGGTCCAAGGTAGCGCCACGGTAAGGTCGAGGGGCAACGCCCCCAAAGCAAAAAGCAAAAATGTAGTCGAAGTTGTTTGACCGCTTAAGCAGTCATTTGCGCGCTCGAGTGGAGTAAAGGATTATCCAGTACTTTTACAGAACGCCTGAACTTCTGGGAAGAAAGTTTTACCGCTCAAGCTATGAAAGTTGTGCTCGAGTGATCGGCCTATATGTTTCGCACCGACTTTACTCACACCACTCGAGCAGTGAAGTGTACGCTCAAGCGGTCTTCGTGGCTCTATTTTCTATAAAGTGTGTTATTCGCTGTTTTAGGATTTAAGCTATCCAGAATCTTAGAGAGAAAGAAAAAGACAAAGTATTTTCTATTGAAGGCTGTTTTATATGAGTTTTCTTGGTGTATAGAAGGTGATCGATTGATCAACGAACTACAGATTGTCTAACATCAAAGGTTGTTCTTATTATTTCATTCACAAAAGAGAGTGGCGTTCTTCAATAGATTCCGGAGAATTGGAAACTGAAGTTTTGGTGGATTTTGGAGTGGCTCATCGTCATGGATTCGACATTAATTTTGTGGATTCAATGTTGGGTAAGACAATTCCGAGGTGAAGGCGATACTAGAAGAGACACATTAGGTTTGGTTCAATTTGGGTATAGCTTCACTAGGTAATTGAGAGTATTCTTGTGTAATTCTTTTTTGTCTTCTTAGTGGATTATTTTGTGACTTTAGCCTGTAGTTTTTTATTACAATTGGAAGCACCCTAATTGTGGTTTTTTTCACGTTAAATCGTTGTACCGATTTGTCTTATTTGTTTGATTAGGATTGTTGTTTATTGTTTTAAATTAAAATATAATCACGAATCAATATCTCATGAATTTTTAACTTTTTCACCATTTTCAATATTCATGTTGATGGTTACTCTTCATGGTGTTAACTACTTGAATAAATCAGAGGATCAACACTCCGACATCTGAAGGAAATTTTCTATTTTGGAGTTACAAGCAAGGAACTCCATTCTATGGACTCTACTAGAACAGAACTCATATTTTTGTTGGAGATCACCCCATGTGAGGGGTGATCATTTTCTCTATGTGAAAATGAGTTGGCCATGTGAAGAATAAAGACTGCCAACCAACAAAAGTGAAGAAACAAGCTGGCCATGTGCAAGGCCAGCCAACCTCTCCACCTTCTCTTAAGTGTATAAATAGAGATGGTGAAGAGAGAACAAGATACACACAGATAGGAGAGCAATACATGTGATATACAAGAATGTGTATCTCTCTGAGAGTGAGAGCAATAAACCAGAGAGTGTAAGGCAGTAGAGAGTGTGTGAGTTGAGTGAGAGTGTCTCCTCCTCTATGTAATCTCTATTTGTTTGAATGGAAATCTCCGGTTTGCTCCGTAGACGTAGGAGGCCAAACCACGTAAATCTTGTGTCCATTATAGTGTGTTTGATTTCTGGTAGTTCAGGTGGGGTGCCTTAAATCCCAACAATTTGTATCAGAGCCTCGTCGGTCATTTTCGGAACAAAAATAGGGTGTTTTTCGAAACTATCCGGAAATAAAGTTGCTCAAAATCAAATTTTGAGCATAGATGTATCACATTTCTTATTCTCAAATACACAGAGCTTCTGTGTCTATTGTCTATTTTGTTAATTTAGGCATCGAAGAGATTTCCGACACATACATCGGCTAGCTCACGTTTATGTTTTCAGGTAGCAAAGTGACGACGTTTGGAGGAGTGCAAACTTGATCAATAAAATTATACGAAAAGATTCACTACAACATATAAGACTTTTGGCGACTAATTATTTTGGTCCCTAAAACCATTATTTTGGTCTCTAAATGATTTTTGTGACAAAATTAAATGTCACTAAAAGTGCATCTAGAAAAGTCTTTAGCGACGAATTTTTGAAAATGTCACTGAAAATGACAATTAGCGACCAATTTTATTTTGTCACAAAATGTTTGATTTTACAAGCCTAAACATTTGGTCGCTAATACTTCGTCATAAAATGTCCTAATTTGGTCCCGAAAAACAAAATAATGACATTTTAACGACAATGATATTTAGTCGCCAAAAGACAAATAACTTTCTCTACAACACATTTTCGTCGCTGAAAATCAAAGTTCGGATAGCTAAAAATGCACAAAAACTAAATATCATCCAATCATAAAATAAAATAAAATAAAAGTTCTCAAAAAAAATAAAAAATAAAAAATAAAAAATTGACATCCACACATCAAAGACACTCTATTACCAAATCATAATGAGTACAAAGCTCTGAGTATATTCAAAGTTTCCAAACTCAAATTTCAAAATGCTTTTAAAAAGTTTCCAAATTTTGACATATCAAGTAATTCTCAATCAACCGATACTCGTTGCTATCATGAGGAAGCAAAGCAATGTCACAGCGAAGCTTCTTATACTTTTCATCAAGGGACTCCACGTTGTCAGCATCACAAGCACCAAAGCTCCCTAAGGTAGAAAGGTACACAATTATTTAAAACCAAAATTTCCCCTTCTTGCCCAATCTGCTCCTGCCTGGCATTCCTTCATCTTCGTTGACACTAGAGAAGAAAAATGTGATAAACATTAGAGAGTTACCTAGTCATGAAGAGCTCTATTGTGTAATACTCATCACGATTTGTCAATCGCTTAGTAAAATCTCAATATTATCATACATCTATTCTAGCTACAATGATTTCAAGGCTTCATCTCAATACTCATTCATATAGGTGACTAAAAGTAAAAATGGTACATAATCTGATCAAGGAGAACTAATGAGACACCAACCACATCCTACCAGTGTATTTGTGTATGATCATTGTTTCAAACTTACACAAGTTAAAGGATTGAGACAGATCATTGACATCAACAGCCACCTTCAATGCTTAGACCACACAGCTGGACAAAGAGAATGCATTCCATTCTGCCAATCAATCAAAACAACTGTTAGGTATATGTCTGTGGAAGGATCAAAAGCACAGGACAATAATTAATTGTAAGGATCTGGATCAGCAAGCCAGGTCAGGATTACAATGTTAAAATATCAAACTAAAATGAAAAGGAAGACCAATTTGTGTGTGCATGCATTGTAGCAGGGAGGAGGTAAACAATTAAGACACTCTTAGAAGTTTGCAAACTAAACGAAACCATAAAATGAATCATGTTTTTAAAATTATGAATCAATGTTTTTATATGACCCTATCACCTGTATTGTTCACAAAGTTACATAACAAAATAGCCATATCCATGGTCAGTTTTAACTATATTCAGTACCAACTAACAGAACATTTACCACAGGATACTCGGAAGAAAGCTTGACCACATAATTCTGACAGAAACAGAGGAAACAGAGTTCTTGAAACTTATAAATGCTTTAAATGCAGGCTTATGAGAAGTCATTTCATATATACAGCATCCTGATAATACAAGCATAAGATACGGAAGTGTACATTCAGCTAGATAAACTACAAAATATGCTAAGTTGCAACTTGCATTCATGATTGCACATGCTTATCACTTATACATGTATTCATGATATTTGTGTTTCTAAATGATTCCTAATTCATTAAATAGGACTCAGCTAGTTGTGGTTGTTATAGCTAATATATTGCCATTCATAGTTATCCAAAAATAATAATCAAATTTCTTTTACTTGGATTGGGAATTCAATTTTAAGAATCAGATTGCTAAAATTGCTGGAAAAAGAATGGAATAATAAATAAAAATAAAACAATAGTTAGTTTTAATAGAAAAGCAGAGCATCCATGGCACATATATGTATAGAAGGGACCCAAACAATAATTTTGCTGAATTCGCAACCTCTAAACAATATAATGGTAAAAAATTAAAAAAGACTGTCAAGCCCAAGGAATACATACCATCTCGTTTCAGAAAATCACCACCCTGCAGCATAAATAATAAGAATTAGTGAACTGGTAATTACAAAGTAAACCTTTACTACAAAACTGGGTTGGGTACTGCAAAGTTTAGTAAATTTCTTAGGATAGACAACTTAGTAAGTACAACCTTAAAACTACATCACAAGAAAAGCAGTCGTGACCATCAGCCATGTATCCTACAGCATAAACAAGGACAGCTGACTAAAAGACAATTTTTAGGCCACATCTACGTCATTCTTAACCAGAAAAACTAAGCATGTAGGCAATCAATCACATTCTATCCATTGAAGCACTCTCAAGCATAAGAAGCAAAGGACATACCTAAGGCCATTGATCCTTTAATAATGGAATGGAAAAAGGATCCTTTGTAGTGGAGGGGTCTTCCAGTCTTGGGACTAATTCCCTTCTCCCCTGTAAAATATGATATCTTTAAGCATCAGACATAAAATAATCCACTATCAACAACAAAATGGATTAGCATGCACAAAAGAAGTTACATGTCAGACTTTATTTAAAAAAATACTGAAATGCAACAAATCAACAGTAAAACATGAAGCCACGAAAGAAAAATGACTCATTAGAAAGGAAGAAGCTTGTATTGGAAATTTTAACTTATGATACCAACAGAAGACTTACCTGTATAGAGTGCACGAAAATTTTCCGCAGTCTTGGGAGCAACATCAGAGAAAAGCTGTATCACCAAAGATCACCAATGAACTAACTGCAACCATTCAATTTTTGGGAATAAAACATGACATTGAAAACAAAATATCAAGGGCTTTAGAAGAAACAACAAGAATTTCAACTTAATTGCATATGTAGAAAATATTTGACTTGATATTATAGTAGGTTAGTTCAAAATATAGAAATACCTCAAAAACCATCTTTTCAGCAGAATCACCATCAATAGACACATCCAGAAAAACTAGGAGCAACTTCTTGCTCATTTTTTTATGTATTAAAGGATCACAATATCACCACTATCATCACAATGATCTGATAGCAAAGATATGTATTACCAAGAACACCATTAATTCATATATCATATTAGCAATTGAAAACAGCAGGGAAAAAAAAAAGAATGAAAGAGAACTTATGGTAAAAAAATATGCAACAAACCAATCTGCTAATAGATAATTTCAAGATGAAAAAAAAAAAAAAAAAAATCACTTTACAGGAAATTCAAATGTCATTACACAGACAGTTCAAAATAACTAAGCACCCATCCCATGCCAAGCATTACATATGTAACTATAGTGTATATTTAAATATATATTAAATGTTTGGAGAATTGGGGATGCCATGGCCACCTCCAGTGCCATGGTAGTTCCACCCCTGAGTACAGTTAGCCCACAATGCGGAAAGGAGGCTCCAAGAAGAAGTAGCAAGTTTTGTTGGACGTACTCTCTGATTTTTAATATAATGCAGTTTCTTAGTTAAAAATATGTAAGTTTGAAAATTGAATGACACAGGGAACATATCAAGAGTCATTTTTGTATTTTTATAAGTAAATTATCATAAGTTTAGATTTGTCTCTAAAAGATTATTTTTAGAGACCAAATCTAACTAGTCCCTAAATAGTAGTCTCTAAAAGACTAATTTCTTGTAGTAGGCAATTTACTGTCATTAGTTGAGTAGTAGGCAATTTACTGTCATTAAGATCTCAAGAGTTTGATAGCAATACTACATACATATGGCCCAGTGAGAGACGATTCATTCATCATTCTTATTCTTAGTGAGAGAAAATAGAGAAGAAAAAAAATCAATTATGGAAAAGAAAATGATGGTGTAACACCTGAAAAAAACTCACCAAAATTTGGGGGAAACAATAGCTAATTTTACTTATGCTCTTATATTTTATTAATTAGGTAGTTAACATGGAATGGGGAAACTTTGGTCATCTCATCTGCCAAGAACATCTTACAATACTGATTTAGATGCCGATAGCCTGAACCCAAATGATCAAGCAAGGTTCAATCACTGTTAAATTGGTCCCCTTTCCTCCCCTTTCCTCCAATAATCTTGTGAATAACACAACCATGATGATCTTGCTGCAGGGTTTTGAGAAAATGATATCAGGTATGTATCTGGGTGACATTGTAAGAAGAGTGCTTCTCAGGATGTCACAGGAGTCTGATATTTTTGGACCTGTAGCTTCTAAACTATCAGTGCCTTCTATTTTAAGGTATGTTACCATTTCCCTTTTAAATCTCTCTCATTCTTTCTCAGGCATGCAAAATATCAAATCATTCCACAATTTCTGTAATTCAATGTACTCTGCTACTTCAATTTTTAATTTTTAATTTTTTGTGTTCTCATCTACTTATCCTCTGTAGCTGTTTTAAAGGCATATGACATGCAATCTCGTACTCACCTGTAAAAGACACCCTCACACAATTCCATAATTGATTTTTCTTTTTTTTACTTTTCCATAATTGGCTTCTAAATCAATGAAAATCAATTATATAATAATCAGAAATTGAAAATCAAAAAAAAAAAATGATAGTGCAACACCTGAAAACTCACTGAAACAACAAATTAACAGCATACGAAATACAGTATTGATCGAACTGTGCGAGAAAACAATTCTTCATCTCCAACACGCATTGGATTAGATATACATATATACACACACACAAGTTCAATCTATGTAAAGAATTCTTCAATTCCAACATGCATTAAGATATATATATATATATATATACACACAAAAAAAGTTCAATCTATGAAATAATAAGAAATTGAAAGTTCGAATTGGAGCTCTTACAGGTCGATTACGGAGATCGATTACGATAAGAAATTGAAAGTTTGAATTGGAGCTCTTACAGGTCGATTACGGAGAGAGAGAGAGAGAGAGAGAGAGAGAGAGAGAGAGAGCACCAAAATTTGAAGAAGATTGAGCACCCAATCTGCCCTGGAGCTCCCAACTTTAGGGCTGAAGATTGAGCAAACCCGTCGAAGAGAGAATGAGCCAGTTAGGGCTGAAGTGAGTCCCAACTTTTTAATTGTTAAAATGATACTCAAAATGTTTTTAATGACGAAAATATTTGTTCTTAAAATGTTAATAATATATTAGCAACTAAATTTATTGGTCTAAAAAAATTATGTAAATATGTAAGAATTTTAATAGTCATTTTTACAATTTTATTGGTAAATTATCATATGTTTAAAGTTATCTCTAAAAAAATATTTTTAACGACTAAATTTAATTAGCCTCTAAATATTAGTCTCTAAAAAGACTAATTTCTTATAGTGATGATTCTGTCCTCGTACATTCATCAACTAAAATAGTATTAGTGCAAAATAAAATGATCCATTGTATGGAGGAGAGTTACAGAATTTGATGTGAAAATAAAAAGACATTTTAGAAGGAAAAAAACCATGAGACATTTTAAATATAACACCTCATATTCTGAGATGAACATGTGTCTCACTTTTAAACTTGTCATAGTAAAGGACTCGGTAAAGTCATTACTTATGTTTTATATAGGGATGAATATGGTTTGGATTGGACCGGATTGAGGTAAAATCAGAATCAATCCGTTATCTACAGTTCTTGAAAAATTAGAATCAATCCAATCCGTTTAAATCATAAAATCAATCCGAACCAATCCATTTAAATACAGATTGGATCAGTTTAGGATCACGGATTCACATAATTAAATAACAAAAATATATATATAACACTTTAATTTCATAAAAATATAAACATAGCGCTATATTAGTTCTACAATAGCAACATATTTTTTTATAATAGCGACATACTGTTCTAGAATTTAAACAATCATAAGAAAATTGGTTTCACCATAAGATTTAGACTATTACAAATTAAAACTAAAAACTAACAAACAAAAATAATAAGAGAAGATATTATACGGTTTTAAGTTTGAGTTTAGATTTCATATAGAATAAGAGAAGATACTATGGGGAGGATGTATAATAAAAATATAGACTATTTATATACGGTTCGGATCGGTTCCAATCCGGAACCGTGGGGTTCAATCCGGAACCAATCCGTGAACTACGGATTTTTAATTCTTCAATCCGAAACCGAACCGCGGATTCAAAAAACCAATCCAAACCTATCGGATTGGACTGGACTGGACTGGATCAAATTACGGATTTGATTGGTTTTTTGAATCCGCGGTTCGGTTCCGGTTGAAGAATTAAAAATCCGTAGTCCACGGATTGGTTCCGGATTGAACACCACGGTTCCGGATTGGAACCGATCCGAACCGTACACAAATAGTTTATATTTTTATTATACATCCTCCCTTATAGTATCTTCTCTTATTTTATATAAATCTAAACTCAAACCTAAAACTGTATAATATCTTCTTTTATTACTTTTTTTTGTTAGTTTTTAGTTTTAATTTGTAATGGTCTAAATACTTATGGTGAAACCAGTTTTCTTCTGGTTGTTTAAATTCTAGAACAGTATGTCGCTATTATAGAAAAACATGTTGTTATTGTGGAACTAATATAGCGCTATGTTTATATTTTTATGAAATTAAAGTGTTATATATATATATATATATTGTTATTTAATTACGTGAATCCATGGTCCTAAACCGATTCAATCCGTATTTAAATGGATTAGTTCGGATTGGTTCTATGATTTAAACGGATTGGATTGATTCTAATTTTTCAAGAAACGTAGATAACGGATTGGTCATGGTTTTACCCTAATCCGGTCCAATCCGGACCATGCTCACCCCAAGATTTTAATTTTTTTTTAAAGCTGACCTTGAAAAAGACCTCCACACCAAAAAAAATAAAAAATAAAAAATTCTACTCACAAGCATAATACAAGTTCCACATAATTAGAAAATGCCTCTTTCAATAAAAAATACCTATTTGATTTTTGAAAGGTTCACATCATTAAAAAGAAATTTATTGAAAAATATATCTATCTATAATTATAAAAAGACTGGCTTTAATACATAAAAAAATTCCACCAACTTAGAATAGGTTGAAGTTTATTAGTTTTCAATTTATTTTCTACCTAGACTTCATTTTAAACGTGTAAGCGCTAATTACCGGATAATTTATAGCAATTTTCATTTCTTTTCATTTTATAACCTTCATAAAAAAAATTAAAAAAACAAAACTTGCAAAATTAATAATATTATATGAATTTATATTTATATATTAAATTTAAAAGGCTCCCAATAATATTTCGCTTTAGGCCCTGCTAAGTGATAGGCCAGTCCTGAAGAAAATATTTTTATTTATATATATTTATTATATTATTTTTTACTTTTTATATTAATAGAAATTGATATTACAATCTATACTTTCTTTATTTATTTATTTTTTTTTTTTTGGGCCAATGTACATACTCACCACTCCTGTATTATTGAGGATGATGTTGGTGGGTCTTTTCTTCTAGATGCGTATGTGATTAATTAATGGGTTATGTTAAGGATCCTAAATAATTTATCAATTTTTTTATCAAATATTTCACATGAGTGTGGAACCCACACACATGTAGGTTTGTGTGGATCTCACACCCATGTGAGAAGTTTGGTAGAAAATTTAATAGATTATTTAGGGTTTATAACATTTTTCTTAATTAATTGTAAGAGCACATGGAGGGTTTTTTAAATGATGATGCAGAGAGAGCACAGGTAAGAGCATCTTTAATTTTTCATTAATGTTATTTTGAATTTAGGCCACAACTTCTTTTCCATTCGAAATCGGATTGAATTGGGCTATATTGGGCCCAATTATGGACCCATATCGATGACTCAGACCGTTCAATTTGTAGAGTTCGCCTAGTACATCATCTTTGTAAAAAATCACGTTAATCGGATTTCAACGACAATTATGATTTTTAAAATAAATCACAAACACAAATGCATGTTGATCAAGTGTCAATCAATGTCCAATTAACATGATTTTTTGCAAAGATGATGTACTTGACAAGTTTTACACATTGACGGTTTGGATCATCAAGATGGGCCCAAAATCAGGCCCAACAACACCATCCAGTCTGTTTCCAAACTGGAGAGGAGCTGGACCCTTAAATTTAAGGGACATTTACTCACAAGTCCTAATTTATGAACTTATACTTCATAAAGTCCTAACTAAGATTTTTTAGACTTTCAAATCCCATTAAATTTTTAATAATTGGAATTGCCCTTCAAACAATGATTGTTCATCATTTATAATTATCCCTAAAGGAATATGATAATTTGACATTTATTTTGATTTTCAAAACTTTAAAACATCAACTTTCAAATTGAAAAAATTAAAAAAAAAGTATGTGTTTTTTGAAAAATTGAATTTTATTTCTATAAAAGGGCATGATGATGGAACATTGATGTGCAAAACTAAAAAAAAAAAAAAAACTTTAAAAATGAAAAAACTGTAATGTTTTCAATTTTAAAACTAAAAAAAAAAAACCGATAATGTTCTTTGTTTTATTGAATAATTGAATCAAACCAATAAGTAGAAGAGCAAAAATGTTTAATCTCATACTCTGTTTTTTTTCCCATCAGGTAGTGAAACAATTATATGGAACATTAGTTTGCAAAATTGATAATGTTCTTAGTTTTAAAAATTGAGAAAAACCGATAATGTTTTCAGTTTTACTAAATATGACTTAACACTGTGTTTGGATTGAGGGATTTGGAGAGAAAAGAAAAGAAATAGAGAGAAATGTATTTCTCTTCCTTGTTTGGTTATCTTAAGTGGAGAGAAATGGAGAGAAATAGAAAGAAATGGAGAGAAACTCATTTCTCTCATAACCCTTATTTTCAATCTTCCCAAAAGTGGAGAGATTAGGAGAGAAAAGAAACCTACAAATGTTTATATTTTCATAATACCAATTTTACCCTATAAAAATAAAAGAAATAAAATGATTGAAAATATAAAAAGGTTATTTTGGTAATATAACATAAAATAATTTCTTTTCTTTTCTCTTAATGAAATCTAACCAAACAAGAAGGAGAGAAATCACAATCATTTCTTTTCTTTTATTTCTTACTTATCCAAACAAAAAGGAGAGAAATTACAATCATTTCTTTTCTTTTCTTTTCTCTTATTACTTAAGTAATCATTTCTTTTCTTTTCTCTCCTAAGTTACCAAACATAGCGTAAAGGTTCAAAAAATTTTAGATAGGACCTGAGTTACCATAACATTTATAAATAGAACTTTTAGATAATTAATTCTAAATTTAAATAAGGGCCTTGCTAATAAGTGGCTCTAGGGCACAACTAAAAGACAAAATATTTGCAAAACACAATACATTTTTATTGAAATCAATACAGTTTTTAATATTTTTATATATTTTCAAGACACTTTTTACACACTTTCCAACATTAAACAATGCCTATGGGACACTTGTTAGCATTTGCCCTGAAGTAAGGAAAATGCTATAGATCCCAAATTTTGTACTAAACAAATGACTAAATGTCTCACATGGGTGTGGGGTCCACAAAATTGCGGACCCAACACCCATGTGAGACATTTGGTTATTTGTTTGGTAGAAAATTTGGTATCCTTAACATTAATCAGTAAGTAAAACGTTTGATTTTATATGAATTATTTTAATTATTTTATTGAATTTTTATCAATTTTTTTAAAATAAAAAAATCATATCTTATTTCAAACTTTTCTTTTCGTCAAATTTTATGGGGAAAAAAAGTCATATTTAATTCTTAATTTTTAAAAATTTTATCATATTTAAATTGAAAAAATTAGTCTAAGGTCCCTCTCTCGTTTTTAATAATGGTAGAGATCCACAATATTATTTTATGATGTCTAAGGTCTCTCAACTCCACACTCATATATCACAGAGAAATCTGAGTGTCGCAAATCAGATCTTATTTCTCTCTCTCTCTCTCTCTCTCTCTGACCGTTTAGCCTTCTTATTGCTTCTTCCATTTGATGAGAACAATGAGAATAAAGCAAAAAGGAAATAAAAGAGAAAGCGTTGTGAAGTTCTTGGAACAGCTCTCTACCAAATTAGAATTTAAAACAGGTGATCGTTACCCATAAAAACTCTCTGATCAATTAGTGCATCAGAATGAATAGCATATTATATAAAGGACAATTAATACTGGGAACATGGATTTAGCGAAGAAGGTGTTTGATGAAATGCTAAGGAGAAAATTTTTGTCTAAAGAAATTTGGTGTGGGTGACATGTAAAATTTCTCTGTGATGTATCTAGAAAAATTTGGAATTTTTTCTGTGATGTGTTCAGAGAAATTTTGAATCACAGATAAATTTGGAATTTTCTTTGTGATATGTCCAGAGAAATTTGAAATTTTCTCTGTGCTTTGTGCAGAGAAATTCTCTGGATCTATGTTGAGAGACCTTAGACATTATGAAAATATTGAGTGTCTTTTATGCTATAAAATCTTAATACTAGGGACCTTAAAAAAAAACTCCTATTCTAAATATAAATTTAGGTAAATATATATTTCAATTGAAGTACATCTTTTTTTTTTAAAATAAAATTAAGTAATTATATATGCATACTAATATCCAAGAATACATATGATCCACGACAGTTCGGTAGAAAACTGTGCTTGATGAGCTCAAATGTTGAAAGAAAACGTGTACATTGGAGCTAGCCGAGGCTGCTCTGCCAAATAGTCAAATCCAATTTTTTTTAGATTGAACCTAAAATCCAAAGTGAGTTACAAGATTTTTCATTTTATTGACGGATGCTATTCAGTGTATTTGATTTCAATTTTTTGAATTTAATTTTAAAAATTAAGTTTTTTTATTTTTTTATTTTTTGTTTTTAGTGAATATTTTTAAAATTTTAAGCAATTTTTTTTACTTTTTTAAATGCACCTTACTTAGATGTATTTAAAAAGTAAAATATTTATAAAAATATTTAAAAAATAATATATACACAAGAATACAAAAATGTACTGAATTTTCATATTTTTTTATTTTTCATTTTTGGTATTTAGTGAATTTTTTATAGATTTTTTTTTTTCATAAATATTATACTTTTAAGTATATTTATGTTAGGTGTATCTAAAAATTTAAGAAATTATTTAAAATATTTAAAAAATTCAGTAAAAATAAAAAAATACGAAAAATAAAAAATTTTAATTTTATCAAAAATAAATCCTGAATATGAAAACAAACAAGCTGATTAATTTTTAGTGTCGAAATTTCTGATATATTTGACCCTTTTAACGCTTCAATCAATTGATGAACCAAATTTGAACAAGAAGGCTTGGTGGAAACAGCGTTTTATGACTGCCACACAACACATTAATGCTTCACAAGTCTCTCTATTTTTTTATTTTTTTTTTCCGCCAAAGTTAGATTTTATTGATAGATAGAAATACATACGTCAAGAGTGATTATTCCCATTTCTAGAAGGATTACAGCCAAGGTTCAGTATTCCAAACACGAACACTCAACAGCCAACAACCATAGCCCACAACACACTGCGACCAAACTAACAACCATAACCACAACATATTGCGGCACTAACCAATGACCATACTCACAACATATTGCAGCCAACAACAACAAAGACAAAACCATCTCCATGGAGGAAGAAAAGCTTCCACAAAGGAGTGAAAAAACAAGAAAACATAAACACACAAAAAAAAAAAAAATTCAAAAAACTAGATTCACACGATCCATAGCGCAGGACTGACAAGCAACTCTAGTGTTGACTTCAAATCTACAACCCACGGAGGCCGTGAAAGCCTGAATGATAGAAAGCCTCAGATCAGAGAGTAAAAGACCAGATCTAAGAAAAAAACAAATCACCTGCGTAGACATAAAGGAAAGGGGAAGGGAAAGGGGGATCGGATGTCACCGCCCCCACTCCCCAAGGTACAACTTGGGCTTGGGGTTGTGCTCCATCCAGATTTTAAGTTCAACTTGTACTAAGTGCTATCAACTCTTTAGAGTAACGCTCGTGGGCTCTGTCTGAGATTTGTCTAATATACGTGGAAGGAGCATTTTGCATAAGAAAGAGAAAATGTGTGTGAAACATAGGTGAAACGGAGTTATATTTCATTCACATTTCATTTACTTTTTTTCTTTTCCTTTTTAAATCTCTCTCCAAATCTATGAATTAAATACAACCTTAAGATGCAAATGAGTAGTGATGGAACTACAACAAGACCGTGAGGGTCCGTGGCCCCCCCGCTCATGAGAAACAATTGGGTGTATGATACTTGATAAATATGCTTACCATTTGATAGATATATTGGCCCCTAAACTACTACACAGTTGAAATCAAGGCCCATTTTATATCTTGACATTTTATAGACATTTTGTTTATAATTGGGTAGTTTTTTGATTTAATGAATTAAAGGTATAATGGAATGATTATTAGAATGTTGATTCGTACATTTGATTTATTAAAAATAATAATAAAAAATACATGACAAATAAAATTATCATTTATCATTATAAGTGAATTGCCAGTTCAAATGGAGGTTAATCAACGAGTAATCTCATTTCATTTCACTCTTATTCTAATGAACCAAAAATGACATTAGGACTAATTTAATTATTTTAAGAGGTTAAGGGTTTTACTCTTGTCACAAGTAAAAAAAAATTTCTTCAAAGTGTAGTCTCCAATGTACACAAAATAATAATAATAATAATAATAATAATAATAATAATAATAATAAAATGATTTTATTGAGTTAACCAAATAATATAAAGAAAAAAATTTACGAATGTAGAATTTATACAGAATTTTATACCCGTTTAATGTGGCAATAATTTTTTTTTTTTTTAATCTCGCCCCTGAACGCAAGATTCTAGTTCCGTCCCTAAGATTCTAGTTCCGTCCCTGCAAATGAGATTGCAATGGGGTTTTCTCTGTCAAATTGCTTTATTTGAATGCAGAGCATCTCTCTGTATGACTTTGATCATAACAAGTCCATTATTTATTGTATTCGGAAAAATCTCTATTCATTTCGTGTTCAAGTTTTTTTACTGACAAGTTTTATTGGCTTTTGTTTTACATTGTATCAAACATCAGAAAATGTGGAAAACATTTTCCGAAAGTGTTTTCTGCCGACACAAATGGAGCTGAGTTTCAGAACAGGGTGTTTTTGATAGTTCTCTCTGTTGGGGGGTTTAGTAGTTGGCACCTTGTTAACTACTGGTCTACTGGGTTTTTCTGCAATCTTTTTTTTTTTTTTTTTTGGGTTTTCTTGTTGCTCCTGTCTGGATCTTCTTTATACTCTCTTTTATATTGATTGTAATTTTTATCATTACTATCAAAATATATTCCTTCTCTGCGGATGAAATGACTGATAATAACAAATTTATTTTATTTTATTTTATTTTTTTTGCCAAAAAATATATATTTTGAACAACGATATGAAAGCAAAATTTATTAATTAATTGTTGAAAAAACCAAGATTGTTTAGCAGCAACTGAACAATACATTTGAATCTTTACTAGTAATTCCCTCCATATCATGATCAAACATGTACCTAGCTAGAGCTCTTTTTATTCATTGCAGTGGTATTACTGCAAAACTAATAGTAATATTTATTTTCTTCCATGTATGTCAAATTTATTACAAGGTACTGAAGAGCTAGCTTCCATGTCGGCTAAATTTTTTTAGTGTCCTAGCATTGGAGATTATTACCAGGCGCAACCCCAAGTTGGTTGCAATAGTCAGTGTAGTACTTGACACGAGCATTGACTGCATTCGGGTTATTACCGTTGCACTCGATACTGTTGATGCTCGGATTGTTGCACCGAATCCAGAATTTATGACATTGTGAACGTTGTTCATCCAAAACCACAAGGCGTCTTGAACGACACCACTGAATCTGTTGCCACAATTTCCGGATTGTTTAGTCCATCGAACCCAATGCTTTGCCCAGCAGGCCCATAGTTGTAGTTCCATGACAGTTGAAGAGGACCTCTGCCATAGTAATTCTTGTTTGGTGCACATGGGTATTGAGTATTTGATGGATCACAGTAGTTCTTAGAGGCACCATTCATCTCTTCAATATTGCAAAAAACTGCCAAATCAGAAAGTTTTGTGTTAGAAATATGTTGGTAAAATAGAACATTTTTTATTATATGTGATATTTATTTACAACCACCGTGGGCCCATGCGAGGAAGGCTTGGATGAAAAGCCGAAAGCAATTGACGGTCCAGAACAAGTTCCTGAATCGGGAAGGGTGCCAACTAAATACATTCATAAGTACAAAATCCCCGATCATTGAATAACAGGAATAAAATAAAACAATAGATCATGTTGACGATCAATTCCTCCTCTGCCATTTTAAAGAAAGCATTATATTGACTAGACCGTTAGAACTCCTTTCACATTGGCTAAATTGTGCAAAGTTTTCTAGTATATAAATATGTACATGCATAAAGTTTTTCAAATTTGTGCAGATTTTAGCAATTTACGTGTGGATTGGAGGAAAGTGAAGTTGAAATCTTACATCCAGTCTCATGCGTGGCATGTGCGAAGAAAGCAGCAATTTCGCGCTTAGAATCGTCAGCAGTTCCAGTGGTGCCAAACGAAGGGTAGGAGCCGACGGCATTAAGAAATGCAGAGCGGGTGAAGAAGCTTTTCCCTACACATCCAGCAGGAGCTTGATTGATTATGCCATCGAAAAATGCTTGTGTGACTATATCAGGGACCGAGTTCTGACCCAATACGATTTTTGGTACAAAACCGGTGAGAATTCCGACCAGAATGATTGTCAGTAAGCTGTTTTGATATTGAGGGATACCATTTTGGAAGAGAAATGTGTGGATGGAAGAGTGTGTGTATGTGGGATGAAATTAAGGTGAGCGAGACATGTATTTATAGTTGTGCTATGGAAAAAGTGTGGAAAAATCAACATTCCTACTATACGATAAACGTTTTCAAATTAAAGTCTGAAAAAGTCTTTAAAAAAAATAAATTTTGATAACAAAATTAGACACAATCATCTTATATAAGGTGAGTCTTATATTTTTGTGAGTCCCACATTTATATGAAAAAATTGTGTCGAACTCTATAAAAATAGAACAAGTATTAAAGTTTAGATTGCAATTATTAAAAATTATGTAATTATGTGGGTAGAACAATGGTTGAAACTAGGGGTGAGCAGCACATATTTCGATCCGTCAAAACCGATAGAATCGAACTGAACCAATCCGTCGTATTTTGAACGGATGTGTGATGACGAGCGAACGGTTGCGGATTAAATTTTTTCAATCCGCCTAGTTTTAGACAGATGACGAATTTGATATTCATTTGGCTGCAACCGAATCGCCAAACCACGAGCACTCTTAGCAATTTGTAAGACATTGTATTTTTAATTTATTTAGATATTCTGTTTATATTTTCTATTGAAAAAGAGTTTAGATATTCTATTGTGTTTTCAATTTGGAAATCCTTTTATTAAATGGCAAGTGTTGATTTTTGGTATTTTTGTGTGGAAAATAGAAGTTTAAATTTTTTAATTTTTTAAAAAATCAAATTAAATAGTTTTTGAATAAAAAAAGTAATGAAATAGTTTTGATAATGCATGATTTTTTATACGTATTTATTATTGCTATTTGACAATTTGCTTGATAATTTTTTGATTATGTTGAGTTGGATTGTTATAAAAAAAATGTTAATAAGTTGTACTATGTTTAAAATTTGTAAAAGTTAAAACCACTAAACCAATTCGCATCCATCCGTCAACCCACTCAATCTGCATCCATCAATTCGGCAGATGAATGCAGATTGATTTTTTCCAATCTACTAATCTAGCAGATATATGACGAATTAAAGATTTTTCGGCAGCAACCGAACTGTGAACACCCTAGTTAAAGCTTAGCATGCAAGTTTCTGGCTTGACCTTCAATAAAGTGGACTGATTCTCACCATATGATCTTGTTTTTTCTTTTTTCTTTTTTCTTTTTTTTTTAAAATTACAAATTAGTGAAATAGTGAATAATAATTAGACTATAGATGATTTTTTTATATATAACTCTGACACACAGAAAGGACTTGTACCAAATACGAGAAGAACTTGCACCATTTACACAAGACATTAATATGACTATAAAAATACAAATATTCTTACTATACGATAAATGTTTTCAATTTAAACTTTGAAAAAGTCTAAAAAATAATAAATCGATAACAAAATCAGGTACAATCATCTTATATAAAAGGGGTAGTTACGTGTAAATCCTAATAAGTCCTATGAAAAAATTTTGTTATAAAAAAAGTCAATAATTGTAAGTTTTAGCGACAATTTATAAAAATCATGACAAAAAAAGTCACTAATTGTCAATTTTTAGCGACATATGTAAAAAATTGTCACAAAAAATTATTTTTAGTGACAATTTTATCAAGACTTATTTTCAATAGAACTTGATAAAAATTAAATCTAATTATTATGACCTATTGATAGTTTATCCAAGATTGGATGGGGATAAATTACACTTACACTTTCTGAGAATTAGGTTTAATATATATTATCCTTAATGTTTGGAAAATTACACTAACTCCATTGTTATTATAATTATTTAGACGGAGTGAAAATATTGAACGCATGCACTTTCTCTTTTCTTACTTTGCTTTACTTTCTTTTTTTTTTAATGTAATTTCCTCTGTTTTTCTGTTAGGAGTTGTTACCTTTTATATAAGTAGAGAGATTTGTGAAATAAAACTATTAATCACAGGGGTAAGAATGTAATTTTCATAACGTTAGAGGGTAAGATGTAATTGGGTCAATCCTCAGAGGGTATCAGTGTAATGTACCCAATTTTTTTTGGTACAATTTTAACACACAAGAAGGAATTGTAACAAATGCAAGAAAAAATTGTACAATTCACGAAGGATATTTATACCATTATAAAAATGTAAATATTCTTTCACTGTCTCATTAAATAAATATACTTATTTAAATACATCATTTATTTACTTTTTGCATGCATTTGCATAAAAAATTTTAAAAAAATATCCTAAATAAGTAAATTCCAAATAACCCTATGATTTACCAAGGAATGTGCCAAGACATTTTCAATCGTCATGTTGATGGTCCCCACAATACCCATTTACAATTTAGGATAAATTATTAATAAGTTATCAATAGCTTATAAACCACTGTTGAAAATAAGTCTTAATAAAATTGTCGTTAAAAATAATTTTTTGTGAATTTTTTTTTATATGTTTGCAAAAATTGATAATTAGTAACTTTTTTCTTATTACAGTTTTTATAAATTGTCACTAAAACTTACAATTAGTGACGTCTTTTATGTAACGAAGTTTTTAAACTGTCGCTAAAATTTATAATTAGTGATATTTTTTGTGACAATTTTTAAATCATCACTGAAAATTAACAATCAGTGATGTTTTTTAATAGTATTTGATGAAAAATGTCATTAATTATCATAAAACTTACTGAACAATAAATCTACCTATTAAGACTTATACGTAAATCTCTCCTTTTATTTTACTCATTTGGGTTTGGTTAGGAAGAGTTAATCAATGAAATAACCAACTGTTTTAATGATTCTAACAGTTAATATTAATCTAATAACACCATATTGTGCATGCAAAAATACCTTCTCTTTGTAAATGGATGCCCGATCTTTGCGGATAGACAAAACTGGGTCAAACAGAGTTACAAAGATGCCCGATCTTTGCGGATGGACAAACACCGGGTCAAACAGAGTCGGGACTAAGTTAAAAATAATAATAAATTCTCGTACTGAAGTCTATGGACCGACTTGATTTCAGTCTACAAATTTGTTCCAAGTCCAATATTCAAATGTTGCTTCGTTCGGGAATAGGTTAATCTAGTAATTTTTGATTTTTTACTAAAATATGAGATAAAAAAATTTATATATTTGGGATGACTTTTTATTTTCTTACAAAAACATATGTAAAAAGTAAAGAGAAAAGAGAATAGAGAATATTTGACTTTTTTATATAATTTGTTAGATTTTTGACTTTTTTTAATGAATTTTAAACTTTTAAACTAAAATGTGATGTTGCCAAACGAGACCTCGAGTCTACCCAACAGCTTATATATTAAATAAATAAATATATGTGCATTATAAAATTAATTATTAATAATTTTAGAAAAATTAGTCAAAAGTCATTCTCCCATTTTTAATAATGGAAGAGATCCACAATATTATTTTTTGATATCTAAGGTCCTCAATCCCACGCACATCTATCACAGAGAAATTTAATATATCTCACGCTCTCTATCCTCTCTCCCGCTGCTCTTTTCTCTCTCTCTCTCATCGATCTCAACGACGATCTCTTTCCTTAGATCTATCTCTCTTCTACTCTTCTCTCATCTTCGGCTTCTCACTTCCCCCGCCATCTCCATCATCGCCTCAAATCGCCACCACCATTATCGCCTCAGATCGCGATCACCGTCACCATCTCCATCATCGTCTCCTCTTTTTCTCCAACCACCATCAGCGTCCCTCATTGCCACTGTCGTTACTGCAGCAGCTCCGCCTCTGTCGCAAACAAAGAAGCAGGGGAGTGGTGGTGGGAACAACTATTCTAGCTGCCGAATCATCAGACGAAAACCCTATTATACCACCACCAGACTTTGCAATTACCATCACCAGATCTCGCCTCGACTGCTTTCTGACCACTGGATCGACTTATCGTCAAGCTAGACGAACCTCTCTTGGCTACACTTACGTCAATTTTGGCTCTGCCCAAGATGGTTAGACTTTGATTCCCATTTTCAAATTTTTATTTTTTTTATGATTTGTTTGTTTGTTCGATTGCTTGATCGGTTAAATTTTTATTCATATTGATCTTAGTGAAACATCAGATACATACTAGAAATGTCCTTGGATTGAATTTTTTTGGTTTGGACCAAAGAAATTCCCTGGTTTAGACTAAATTTTCTCTGGTTTAGGTTGAATTTTCTCTAGTTTGGACCAGAGAAACTCTCTGGTTTTTTAAATGGAGCACAATGAATTGCTTTGTATTTGTAAAGTTTAGTTTCAAAAATTGACAATTTTGTTTAGAGAAATTTCAATTTTCTCTAGTTTGATTCCATAGTAATTCTCTTTGCACGTAATGAGACAAAGGAATTCCTCTGATTTGAAGAGACTTTCTCTGGTTTAGAGATAATTTCTCTGGTTTGGAAATAATTTCTCTGTGAAGTCCAGATAAAATTATACCAGAGAAATTTCTCTGGTATAATTTTATTTGGACTTCACAGAGAAATTCTCTGTGAACCAAAATTTCTCTATGAATTTCTCTAGTTTGTATCTGTGATTATTTGTTGCGTTGATTGGATTGATTTTTTGATTGGCTGTCAATTGTGTCTGAACCCTCCCAAGTATTGATTTTTTCTTGTTAGATTCATTTAGGTTAGTGTTTATTGGATGATGGGTTTCTGGTTATTAGAGTTTCTTATTG
Organism: Camellia japonica; assembly: GCA_030407325.1. NCBI lineage: Eukaryota > Viridiplantae > Streptophyta > Magnoliopsida > Ericales > Theaceae > Camellia > Camellia japonica. Next base: position 57,783,242 of record JAPPVO010000036.1, read on the forward strand.
ATTCAGTAATAATGTTACTGGATTTGGTTTCTTCAATTGGTCATAATAGCATTAATTTCTCTGGTTTAGAATTTCTTTGGGCAAAGAATTTCTCTGGGAAATTCCCAGAATTTCTCTGGAAATTCTCTTAATTGAATTTTCTCTGGATCCATGTTGAGGGATCTTAGACATTATAAAAATATTATATGTCCTTTATGCTATTTGGCCACTATATTCTAAATATAAATTTAGGTAAATATATATTTCAATTGAAGTACATCTTTTTATTTTTAAAAAATAAAAATTAAGTAAATAATATATATGCATACTAACATCCAAGAATACCTATGATCCACGACCGTTCGGTAGAAAACTGTACACGATGAGCTCAAACGTTGAAAGAAAACGTGTACATCATAGTTGGCTGAGGTTGCTAAGCCAAGTAGTCTAAAATCCAAAGTTAGGTACAAGATTTTTGATTTTATTGATGGATGCTATTAATTTTTGGTGTCGAAATTTCTTATATATTTGGCCCTTTAAAAACTTCAATCAATTGACGAACCAAACTTGAACAAGGCTTGGAGGAAACAGATTTCTATGACCGCCACATGAAGAAGCACCGAATTCACATTACAAGTCTAGACAAACCATTAGAGGAAGAGACAATTCTATACGTTAATATTAACACGAGTCCCAAGCCCCCCACACAAACAGGAAAAAAAAAAAAGAAAAAAAAAAAAAGAAGAAAAGACTATCATGAATACGAGTCTGTAAAATATCGCTTAATCTGTTAAAATCGTTCAATTCGTGCCGATTTATACTAATCCATCTATTAATTGCGAATTAAACTTTAAAATTTATAGTAAGTCTTCAAAATTGTTCTTCTTTACTATAGTTAATACACATAGTTTGATTTTGACTGATTTTTTAAAAAATTAAAATCAAAATTTTTCTTGTTTTTTGGTTTTTAGTAATTTTTTTAATATCTTAAGTAAATTTTTTACTTTCTAAATGTACATAACTTAGATAAATGTAAAAACTAAAATATTTTAAAAATTCAATAAATATGAAAATATACTGAATTTTTATAAATTTTAAATATTTTTTTTTTTGTATTTGATGAATTTTTAATTTTTTTCATAAGTATTATACTTTTTAAATGTATTTAGGTTAGGTGCATCTAAAAAATAAAAATAAAATTCTTAAATTATTAAAATTTTGACTAAAAAAAAATGAAAAATAAAAAAAAAAAAAAACTCAATTTTTTGAAATGGGGGTTCAATTTTCTAAAACTAGACAATGTGATTATTTTTTTAAGGTTTGGCTTCTCTCAAGTTGAGATCAACTTAAGAGAGCATTTGGGCTTAGTAGACTGATTTTGGAACTAATTTTAGTTATCCGAACCGGTCACTTTATAGGACTCATTGAGTAGAATATTCGTGTAAAAAATCAAGATGATCAGATATCAATAGTTATATGTTTGAATCAAATTTGCATCACAAAATATGGATAGCTATTCTTGAAATTATATTTTAAAGAAAATATGTTTCAAACATATAGCTATCGATATCTAATCATCTTGATTTTTTACATGAATATTCCACTCAACGAGTCGAACAGCTTGGATCACTAAAATCGGTTCTAAAATGAGTCTATCAAAATATCAAAGTAAAAATAAATATGAAAAAAAATTAAGATGTGAAATTTGTTACAAATTAACAGTTGCAAGTCTTGCAATAGTTCTATTAAACCAAAATTTCTAATCCATTAACGCATGGTAAAACAAAAAAAAAAAAAAAATTAATAAGAGGAATCAACTAAGCTAGTTGGTTTGTTCTGAACCAATGCACCTCATTAATGTTTTTATATTTTAAAATTAAATGTATTAAGTAATAATCAATTAAACCTGTTTAATAATCATAATTGATATTATTTAAAAATTTGGTGGTGATACATGTACCAATTAGTATACAAACTAGTGTACCAACACTAGTTATGACATTATTATTGACCCAACTCATTAATTACATTACAAATTCCAAAAATCTCTTAAATTATGCCACATTATCAATTGGTATACTAGTTAGTACATCAATTGGTACCTATAGCATTATTATTAAAAATTTGAAGTATCTCTTAAAATGTAAGTTAAAACTTAAGAAAAGTTTAAATCATATAAAACTTATTTAATTCTCACTGAATTTATAAATGCTAAACATAAGTATCGATATATATATATATATATATATTATTATAAACTCACCACCACCACCACCATTAACGCTACCATGCCACCACTACCACCATCATCACCACCATTACCACCATCATCACAATATAAAAATTAAAATATACAATTTAATAAATTTTAAATTTTTTCTTATACATATCAAATAACTTATCTTTAGTTCAATATTTAAATTTTTATCAAATAACTTATTAATTTAAAAAATTCAGCATTCACTTTTTAATACTTTAATTTTTAATTTTTAACTTTTAACTTTCATATTTCAGCTTTAAATAACCACCTTATTATCTATAGCCAATTAATTTGAGTATTTCGTAGTTGAGAGTATACCATCTTGGGTAAATGCATTTATCGTGGTAAGAGTGCCACTGATAGTTTAGGCTTCACTTTGATAAATAATAGTATTTATTACCGAATTTTGGGTAAATTATTTATAGGAAAAATTACCCATAAATCCCATTTTGATAAATGTTACTCTAATTAGTCCTGAATGTTTTTTCTTAAACCATTTAGTCCTTTTTATTTTTGAAATGATATATGTTTTTGGTATATTATATACAGTGTTTACATTTTTACCCCTCCCAATCTCGCCAACAATGGCAGCCATCACAACCCTAATCTCTCTCTCTCCTCCTCTTCCTCAAAACTGAAACACACCCAGAACTATTCTCAAGGTAAATGTTTGCTTAAATCTAACACTTTTCCTAACAAATTCAAGTGTACAATGAGGATGAACTGAGAAGCTTATTTGTTTCTGTAGACTCTGATTCCGTGCGCGAGTCTTGCGGAGAGAAATCTCTTAGCAGACACTTCGAAGACCGTCGAGAAGAACAAAACTTGCAAGCCAAAGGATGATCTAAGAAAAATTGTCACATACATGAGCTTCCCGGACGAAGAAGCAGCAGGATCAAAGAGGCGAAAGCTCTCTTCTTCGTCTGAATCCAACAAGAAGTCGCCGATGTCGATGAAGTCAGTGTCGGTGTCGAGAAAGGACGGTGGTGGTGCAAATTGTGGTGAGTCGAGTGATGAAGATCGGCATTTCAAGATGATGTTCTAATGAATTTGATGATGGATCTCGAGCAATAGTTATAATTTTTTTTTATAAAATAAATCTGATGTTTGAAACACCCACAAACATTAATGAATCTGATGTTAGATGAATAATCCTAATGTTTAATGGTTGATGTTTGATGAATATTATTTGGAAATAATTCTTTTTTTCATTATTTGCAAATAATTCCTAATTTGGAAAAGGAATCTCTACACCTAAATCTTTTTTTGCAGATTCATTAGATTTTTTTCAAACATCAGATTTTTTCAATGTTTAATGGTTGATGTTTGCAGATTCATTATTTGTAGATTCTTTGTTTGATGTTTGCAGATTCATTATTTGTTTAATGGTTGATGTTTGCAGATTCATTATTTGCAGATTCTTTGTTTAATGGTTGATGTTTGCAGATTCATTATTTGCAATAGTTTCAATGACCTATTGTCGATGAAGTCAGTGTCGGTGTCGAGAAAGGACGGTGGTGGTGCAGATTGTGGTGAGTCGAGTGATGAAGATCGGCATTTCAAGATGATGTTCTAATGAATTTGATGAGGGATCTCGAGCAATAGTTTCATTTTTTTTTTTTAAAAAATCTGATGTTTGAAACGCTATAAACATTAATGAATCTGATGTTAGATGAATAATCTTAATGTTTAATGATTGATGTTTGATGAATATTATTTGGAAATAATTCTTTTTTTCATTATTTGCAAATAATTCTTAATTTGGAAAAGGAATCTCTACACCTAAATCTTTTTTTGCAGATTCATTAGATTTTTTTCAAACATCAGATTTTTTCAATGTTTAATGGTTGATGTTTGCAGATTCATTATTTGCAGATTCTTTGTTTAATGGTTGATGTTTGCAGATTCATTATTTGCAATAGTTTCAATTATTTTTTTAAATAAATCTGATGTTTGAAACACCCACAAACATCAATGAATCTGATGTTAGATGAATAATCCTAATATTTAATGGTTGATATTTGATGAATAATTTTGACGTTGCTAATGTTTGATGTTTGATAAATAATCCTGACGTTGTTAATGTTTGACGTTGCTAATGTTTGATGTTTGATGAATAATGTTTGATGTTTGAAAAGAAGGAAAATCATAAAAAGGCTTATAGTAAGCTTATTGGGTAATTCGGTAAATTACACATAAACACCAACCCAAAATTACCCCCTCAATTACTAACCCAGACATGTAAATAAATGGGTACTAATGTCTTTACATATAAAATAGGACCTATTAGTCCAACAAAAAACCTTCGGGACTAAATGGGTTAACATTCCCTAATTTGGGATTTAATGGTGCTTTCCCCTTATTTATAAGCCCTAATTAGAAGACTTATATAAGATATGATCCTATGAAAAAACTTATAACCTAATAGGTTCGATGATTTTCTTGTGGACACATCTATTCTCAATTGTAATTAATTAATAACTTCATTAATGATAATATGAAAATCCAACGTTACCATAGATTATAATCATATCTATATAGTTAGAAATTTCAAATTCAAGATAACATAATTAATGGCAATACCATATATGTGAAATTCAATGTTACCATAGATTATGATCATATCTATATGGTTGAAAATTTGAAATTCAAAAAGTAAATGTAACATGTAACATCCCAAACCTAATATGACATTCCCATATGCTTTTGAAATTCAAAATAACTTGATTAATAGCAATACCATGTATAGAAAATCCAATGTTACCATAGATTGTGATCATATCTATATGATTGGAAATTTGAAATTCAAAACATAAATGTAACAACATGTAACATTCCAAACTCAATGTGACATTCTCATATGTTCTCATCTTAAACTCAACGTAAATATAACATGTAACATCCAAAACCCACCATGACATTCCTATATGTTTTTCATCCCAAACCCAATGTGCCATTCTAATACTCTACCGTCGAATTATGAATAATGTAACCTCCTAAATGTAACATATAATATCCAAACCCAACTCATGTTTTGAACCACCATCACCCCAACCCACCGTAACTTTGACATCATACGACGGGGTTCAACCCACATTCAATTAAAAAATTAAAAACCCAGTAATTTTGCGCAATGTAATGTGACACGTATATAAACACTGAATACAACAACGACACAATACACATTCAAAGACAAATATAACCGAACGTAATACACAAAAGACATAACAACGTTGTGGATGTGGGTTAACATTACAACCTAAATGTAACGTCATTGGATGCTAATGAAAGTGTGCCAATGGATGGCTGTAATAGATTGTCAAACCCATATCACATAAGATGACAGTGAAACATGAACAATCGACACCACACAACAACAAATCTCACCAACTGGAGAAGCAAAAACCATACCTCCTTCCCTCAACCACTTGGAATCTAAATTAGTAGAAGCAAACAAAACACAACCTCCAACCTTGACGACAATATTGGCCATATCCTCATCCAAACAAGCAACATTGTCAAAATCCATCGGAATCTGCGATCAAGGCGACATTCACGCCCACAGACGTAGCCTGCACAATACACTTTCCTAAAAACCTCCAAAAACATAATATGTTGAATGATACAATAACCTATAATATGAAAATAAATAAGGGGTATAATGGTACAATAATACCATTTATTTACAACTCATAAGACCTTATGGAACACATTCCTATCTTAGGACTTGAAACTCTATAAGAAATTACACAGAACTTCACATTAAATAAGTTTTCATAATAGGACTTATAAATAATTTTCTCAAATTGATAATGCATATGAATAATTTTCATGTTAGCACACTAATAGGTGTGTACAATTACTTCATAAAAAATTTATGAACAATCGGCACCACACATGAACAATTGGCACCATACAACAATTACTTCATAAATTTCAAGTCCTATTAGATAAGATGATAGTGAAACATGAACAATAGGCACAACACAACAACAAATCTCACCAATCGGAGAAGCAAAAACCATACCTCCTTCCCTCAACCACTTGGAGTCCAAATCAGCAAAAGCAAACAAAACACAACCTCCAACCTTGACAACAGTATTGGCCATATCCACATCCAAACAAGCAACATTTTCAAAATCCATCGGAGTGGTCTGCATAATCCACTTTCCTAAAAGTCTCCAAAAACGTAATATGTTGAATGATACAATAACCTATAATATGAAAATAAATAAGGGGTATAATAGTACACTAATACCATTTATTTACAACTCATAGGACCTTATGGAACAGATTCCTATCTAAATAGGACTGGAAACTCTATAAGAAATTACACAGGACTTCACATTAAATAAGTTCCCATAATAGGACTTGTAAATAATTTTCCCGAATTTATTTTGTTATAATTTTTTACCTCTTGCCATTATATGTACATATAAAACTCAATTACTCATGGTATATAAAATTAACATCTGTTATTGATATTTCTCTCTCCTTATCCTGCAGTTTAAATAATAAAAATAATAAACAGATCTATTAAGTTCTAAGTAGCCAAGTTGAAAATAATATACCTATACTATTATATATATGAGTACATGACTTGGTGTCTAATAGTGTATTAGCTTCTCCTTTTGCCACGTGGTAAATTTTTCTATCCTAAAATTAAAAAATATTATTCAAAGGTGTGAGCAAGATTTAAACCCAAGACTTTGGGTTTCATTAAAAACACTCTTAAAATTTAGACAACATACACATTATAATATTAATTTCTTTATTATTTGTTTTTATGCATACTTATCTGAATTGCACACGCATTGCGTGTGGCATCCACTAGTATATATATATAATCGATAAAACTGTCAATGATATATATACCAGCCATAGCTATACACAAGACTCAAGTTATGAGCAATGTGTTATTTTTTGGGGTAAATTACACTGACACGCCCGAAATTTCAATTTAATATAGATCTTTCTTACATTTGAAAAATTACATTTTTTCTCTGAGATTTGTAATCTCATTACAGATTGCCCCATGAATTGTTCATGTCATACTCTAAAATTTTCTAAATGACCATCTTGTCATTTTTCCTACCATTTCTTCTTGCTATCATCATGACTACATTCTACAATTTTTCAACATTAAATTCTATCTAAATATATTCTTATTAAGTGATGACATACGAACATAAATTTTATACAGAATTTTTAAATACAATGATATAGTTTAATGGTGACCTTTCACTTTAAAATAAAACACCCATAAACAGGCATGGCCTTGAGATTTTCAGGGTCCAAAGTCGATAATCAATTAATAAACATCACTAGATCATTTGAGGCCCATCATATAATTTTTTTTTTATTCAACGAAATTTTTTTTTGAAGATAAAGGACAAGATTTTGTCAAAATCACAAAAAATACTTAGCATTACATTACAATAACTGATAAGTATCACTTGATTCTCGCTCTTGCATTTTTAGAAGCAAATAAATCAATCATACTTGCATAATCTAGTCTTTTTCCTTTTTGCAAATCTAGACAGATAATTTCTTTTAAGAGTCATGATGAGCTGAGATCAAAATACTTTTTTAGATCAAAACAAGTACAAGAGCACCACCATCACTTAACAAAACACAAAACTTTAAATTATGTGATGTGAACTATTAAACTTCTAATGTTATAATAGCACAGGTACCAAAAGATTAATTCTTCTTGATGATGTAGATTTATATAAATACCAATATTATAATGACAATTGAGCAAAAGACAAGACAAATATTTAGTTAATTAAATAGAAAAAAAAGACCTACATGTGTTGTGCTGCTACTCTGAATTCTTGAGAAATTCGTTAGTACTATGTTGTGCCGCTTCTTTCAAATTTTTGGAAAAATTGAATTAAGAGTTAAGATTAGGAATTAGATATGAAGAGAGAATGAGCCATTTTAATTTTGAATGTGCCCTTTTAATTTTGTAATTGGTCAATTTATTTTAAATTAATTTGGGCATTCTTCAATTTTTTTTGGACTTAAAACATACTCAATACATTACACTAAGCTATAATAAGAGGGGCCCCTTTTTTGGGTCTATTTTGAGGGGCCCTAAGCTATGGCCTGGTGGGCCTATGCCCAGGGCTGGCCCTACCCATAAATATAATTTATATTTACAACAATATCACTGTCACAATATTTTTATGATATTTTTTGTATAAACTTTTATATATGAATATAATTTTTCATTTTTATTTCTACCATTATATCTAGATTAGATCAATTTAATTTAGATATATTTAAAAATTATAAATTTTGTACAAAAGACTTTTTTAAAAAAAAAATTGAATACAACAAAATAAGATAATGTATTGAATTTTTGTATTTTTTATATTTGGTGAATTTTAAAAAATATAAAATATTATACTTCTTAAATATATCTAGATTAGTTATATCTAAAAAAAAAATAAAAATTACTTAAAATATTAAAAAAATCAATTTTTTTGTGTAAGTTAAATTAAAGAAGATAATTGTTATTTCTCTTGAAATGACATGAATAAAATATTTGTATTATTTTATTATTTTATATACATAAAGATTAAGGGGTAAATATTTCATTTTAATCTGAAAGGGAACAAGTATAATTTTTTAAATGTAAGGAAGATCTATATTAAACAGAAATCTCAAGTATGTCAGTGTAAGTTACCCTATTTTTGTCAATTACAACCTAAACTACTATCTATTTGAGTTTTGTTTATATTTTTTCTTTGATTTTTGTTCAACCACTGTATCGGACCATCCAAATGGTTCTATATCAACTACTTCACTAAAAGTCCCTCCCTGCCATCAGACCATGTTTTTCAACATTACATTGTCGGTGTTTTGTTTTGTCCATGTAGGGCTCTAAAATATAGTTATTTTTTATTTTATTTTTAGATTATTAATTTTATTTATTTAGTTTCTTAGGCCTCGTTTGGCAATTACATATTTTAACCAAAAAAAATTAAAACATCACTATAAATTATCATATCACTCTCTATTTTTCTACACAATTTTTCGTAAAAAATCAAAAAATTATTAAAATAATTTGTTCCCAAATGAGACCTTAATATTATAATTTCAACTAACATAATCTAATTGGAGATCATTAACCAAATTAGTATCCGTTAAAATCTAATTTGATGCTAAAATAACACTTTTTTTTAATCACTATTTTGAAATGAGAGGCATAAAAAAAAGGATGGGTAAATTACAAATATACTCTCTGAGGTTTGCTTAAAGTACAGATTGCCCCCTGTGATTTGGAAAATTATGAATATCCCCTTGTTAGAATTTTTTATATAACAAAATTAACTAAAAAAAATTAAATTCATAATTGGTCTCCTATACATTAATAAAATTACCTAAATAATTAATTGAAATATATTTCTAACATCATTAAAAAGTATTAATTGACTTGATGATTTATTAATAAAAATGACAATTTGTTATGAAATTAGAAACCTCAGGAGATAGAATGTAATTTCCAAAATCACAAGGGGCGATTCGTATTTTAATCAAATCTCAAGAGGTGCATTTATAATTTATCCAAAAAAGATGAATGGTTGTAGGGTGAGTTGCCTAATGTAATGTCATGAACGTTTGGTGGTATGATTAACTTGTTCAAATTGTAAAATTACCTTTTGACCCATTAAGTTGGGTTTCCATCGTTATTGATTTGAGCTGCTTGTCTCTAATTGGATTATATAAACTGAAATTAAAAAAATTTAAGAACTAAATAAATGAAATTAATAATTTAAGATTAACATAGAAAAAATAAAGTAATTTAAGAGATAAAAATGAGAGTAAACCAGTTCATATTTTTTTTAGTTTAAATTGTTAATACTAATTGGAGAACCAACAGATGCAACAAAGGTCTCAAAATGCATTTTTTTTCTCCCATTCTAAAACACTTTCAATAATAAGAATTATATATCTCGAGATTCTTGTGACTTGATATTATCACATGTTGCAACCGATAAGAGTGTTTGGAATTAAAATAAAAAATAAAAAATAAAAAATCAACCTGATAAATTGTTAAAATATATTTTTGTTAATAGGAAATATGATTTGAAAAATAAGTTGTTAAAAAAAATGTGTTTTGATCAAGGAACTATCGATATTCAATCAATATGATTTTTTATAAAGATGAAATATTCGATAAATTTTACACATTGAAGGTTCAAATTATCGAAACGTGAGTTTTGTGAATCCAACAATATGTTCCAGTTTACTTCGTGAATTGTACAGAAGCCCATCTCAAAAAGAAAAAAAGTATAGACAAACCATTAGAGGGAGAGACTAACCAATTCTAGACGTTAAAGATTAACATGAGTTCCAAGCCACCGAAAAAAAAATCCTAACATGAGTTAGAGAATGTCAGCTTTATTTCATATTTTATTTATATTATCAGAAACAGTTCTACCGACACAAAAGCAAATTACAAAATGGAAGATAGACTGACTACTGACTCCTGTTTGTAGATTTTTTTAAAAAAAAATTTTAGGTTGCCATCTCACCAAAACTACTCACAATTGACCAAGTCTGGAGCAAAAATGTTAAGGATAAGTGTGTGTTTGAGATTGAAAGTGTGTATGTACAGAATGTTTTTGGATAAAATTTATGGATTTATAGTATTACTAAAAATGTTACGTATTATAAAATTTTATTTTATTTATGAATTATGAATTTTTATTCTAAAACTTATTATGAAAATGACATGTGGTATTGTGAGAGGACTCTCACATGGATTGTAGAGATCCAATGAAGAGATGAGCTTTGCCCCTATAGATCTGCAAAGATAAGCATAGTCGGCGCTACCCAACCGGGGTTGCCGGCCGGAGACACTCCGATGATAAAGTTAGTCACTAGATCCAGAGAAAGAAGATGAAGGAAATAAAGAGTGTCTGTGTGCTGTGTAGAGCAAAGAGATCATACCTGCACTCCATGAGGTGCCTTCCTTTTATAGATGGGGAATGGGTCGAATAAGTCCAATAGTTGGCCTCTTGGCAGACCTTATTTGGGTTAGCCTAATAAACTGATATATATTTTTTCTGGCTCTCACAATTGTCCCAAAACTTTCATTGTCTTCGGTAGAAGGAATGAGAGTTTTTGTTGCCCAATTATGTTGTTCAAATAAGTCGGCAATTGCATTTTGCTCTTTGATATCACTTGGTTGGCCATCAGAGATGGTGGAGTACGAAACTCTATATCTATAAACATCTTCTAGCAAGGCATAATATTTTTAATTAAATTGAAGGTTATAAGCATATATGTATATAGAAATCATACTGAAGACAATAGTTATTCAAAGAGAAAAGAATAGAGGTTCCGTTTTAGAAGCGGGTTTCCCTTGGATTACGCTTGTGCAACATGTTGTCATTCGTGCATGTGCTTATTTAAAAAGGCAATGTGGATGTCTGAGCGTTCTTTTGGAAATTGACAATGGTTATTGTTTTTTGAACTTCGTATTGATTTCTGCGGTAGTTTGCCGAGAAGTAGCTTGGCTTGGCCAAGATGGTTAATTTTGATGCCGAACTAAACTGCCGAGGAATTAAGCTGAGGTGCTAGTGCTATACTAAGGAGCAATGTTGAGCTTTGTGGTGTCAGTCTCTATGAAGTGCCGAACTCTCTGTGTATGAGGCTAATGATAGAGCTTTTAAATCTCCTTTATAGACAACTCCAAAAATTATTTGGGCAAAAAGTGTAATGCCCCAAATTTTGGGAACACCAAGACAATATAATACAATAATATACCAGGGTTTAACTAGCAAATACACAACATTGTACAAGGAATTAAGTACAAAATATAAGTAACTACACTAAAAGGAAATATTAATAATAGTTACAGATAAAATTCTTTGAGTCATTAAATACAGATCAGTTCCTTGATACAAAAAGATTAACCAAAACACAAGAAATACAAAATCTACTCTCTAAGGCAGCCATGGTTCCTAAAAAATTCTAGGGATTCCGTTCTTGGTGTAAAACTCACCTCACCTGGCATAAAACACCATGAACTTAGAATGCCCAGTAAACACACACACCCCAACCCTTTTCCCGTTCCAAATACACAAGTAACATAACTACACGATCATACCACACAGCGAAAGCAATAATTAAGCAGAGCTTATAATTAAATTTTGGTTCTCAAGAACAACAGTCACTTAAGTTAGTCCTAGGCAACTCCCCATAGGATGTCGTTCCTACTCAACCATTAACACTGGCCACGGGCAATTTTGACTCCCCCTTGGTTAATACAATACCAATGCGTCACTTACCGCATAACCACCAGTGCGTTGCTTACCGCACAATTACCAATGATGCCCTCGCACCTAGGTTACATATCCAAGTGGTGACATCACGATCTGCCCCAAGGGAATGGGTGTGACAACCCCAACCTCAGAACTAGTATACTATGTTATTTTAATGAGCCTAATTGCATGATTGTGTGTTGACTTATGTGATTCCATGTTTAATTTGTGATTATCTGTTGTTACATGGATTATCTGTTCAAATTGACAACTTAGAGTCAGAAATTGAGAGCCTAGGCGGCTCCAGAAACTGAAATTGATTGTCCTGATAGGCTAATTAGAATATTTAGAATTTTATGGCAACTTTAAGTAAAATTTGATTCGAATCAAATTAATTAGAATGATTGATTTGAATTTATTAGAATGAAGTGGGATTAATTAGTCCTAACTAAGCTTAATTAACTTAAGCTAATTACATACATATATATGAGCTACATAAGCTCAAATAGACAAAAATACATCTTTGAACTGAGAATTTGAGAGAGAAGGGAGGAGAGCTCAACTTTTAGAGAGAGAGAACAAGGACATTTGTAGAGAATTGTGGAAGACTTGAAGATTTGAACTAGGATTGCACTTGAATTTAACTCTAGGTATGGAAACCACACTCAATTCTTGTAAATAATCCATATAAGAAATGAATTCACCTAGCTATGAGACCAATTGCATGAATTTAGAAAGTATATGCTAAGATCATCTTGGTTATGGAAGAATTGAGCATGATTGCATACAAGTATGCATGAATCTCCAATTTGAGTTTGAATTCCATGAAATTCTTTACATGCATGGAACCCTCACACATTCATTTGAAGAGATTCCATGTTCTTACACTTTTCATACCATTTGGTCAAGTTTTGCAAAGAGATTAAAAAGTTGGTCTCATACATGGTTTCAACTTCATAGTTCAAGATGGATTTTGGGATTTTAGTTCATGATTTTGAGCAATTGGTTCCAAATTAACTATATTTCCATGTTTTATAAAGTTTTCCCATGTTTTTGTGCCTAAAGTATGAGTTTGGAACCTTTTGAAGCTCAAATGTAGTTCTGGAAATCCCAGAATTCGTTGTGTTCGCTCGAGCGAGGAAAGCTTCACTTGAGCGTGAAAATCGTGCTTCCAGAAGTTTTCTAAAATTTTACAGGTCGCTCGAGTGACCAAAGTGGCGCTCGAGCGAGGAACCTTTTCTACTCAGTACCCGGTCGAGCGACCGTCGAGCGGGAATTTCATGCAACCAGTACTTTTGCAGATCACTCAAGCGAAGGAAGTCAAGCTCGAGCGACCACCTTTGTTTTTGATCCTCCGCTCGAGTGTGGGAAGTTGCGCTCTAGCGTGGACTCTGTTTTCAACAAATTTTGAGAAACTCTTTTAAGTGCGTATTTGCATCCTCATGACACTCCAAACATTCTTAGGCACCATTGGGACTCCTATAATCATAGAATAAGTTAGAAACACATAAAGAGAATTGAATTAAAAGGAAATGGAGTTTCAATTGTGCTTTGTTATGTGTTTTGCTTAAGTGGACGTTCGAGGCTTAGTGACAACACAAACCACTGTGAGTAATAACCTTATAAAGATATGCTCAAATTATCTTTACTTTCGAAAATGTTATTGCTATCTAAATGGATATGCGATTGATTGAATGAATTGTTAAAATGATTTGATAATTGATAGCATGGCTTATTGGAACGTTATCTTCTTATAATGAATGAATTTCTATTTTGAAATGGTATTGTGGCATCCATTGAATGTAGGCCCTTGCCTAGGGGTAACAATACCATGGCTAGGCCCTCGCCTAGGGGTAATAATACCATGGCTTTTGGATTGATTGACTTATGGTCCGTTATTCTGGAATGTTGTTACTTAATGGATGTACCACATAAAACGATATTGAAAGATCTTGTTGATTGAAATGAAATTTGGTTTAACAGTGTTATTGAGCTTCATTCATATAACCTCTTTATTCTGTTATTACTCATTGGGCTCTAGCTCACTACTTATTTATATATATGTAGGTGGACAAGTTGAACATCAGAGTTAGATGGTCTCAAGTTTACCCGGGTCAGCCTTTTGAGGAGCTTCCAAGTGAAGTGATCAGGCTCAGGAGGAGCCATGCTTGTTGAACCCCTTTGCGTATTTCCATTTTTTTTTTTTTTTTTATATACGTGTATAATTGGGGTTGTATACTTATAAGACATGAATATGTACTTATGATGGATGTTTCCTTGAAACAAAACTTTGCTTAACATATTTGTTCTCCTCATATATGCACAACTCAATGGATAAATTATATGTCATTTTAGACTTCCGCTAAGCCCCGTACTTTATAATTAAAGGTTCTTTTGTATGGAGGTCGTAGGTAGTCTATGATTACTGGCCGGTCATGACGCTAAACCTATAGGGCGGTTTGGGTCGTGACAGAGTGGTATCAGAGCACGAGTTATATCTCACTCACTTGTCCATTGAGCTATAGAGAGTCTAGAAGAGACTTCAGGATTGCATTCATGTGTAATTAAATATTAGAGTGAGATAAATTGTATAATTACATGTTTTGAATTTGTACATGTGGACATATTTTATTTGGTGTTTTTATTATAATACAAGTCTTATATAGAAAATGGTGAGGAGAATGGGTGATGAGCTAGAGAGGCATCCTCCTCAAGACTGGATAGACTGGAACGAATGATGCACGACATGGCTGAGGCCATAAGACAACAACAGCAATGGCAGCAACAACAACAACCACCACCCCCACCTCCAATGCCTGTGCCACCTCTAACTCCAGGGTGTCAACCGCAGACCTGTACCATTGCTTTGACTAGAGAATTTAAAAAGATGAAGCCACCAGTGTTTCATGGCGGCATTGAACCATTGAAGGCTGAGACTTGGGTCTTGGGGATTGAAAAGTTGTTTGAAGTATTCCCCGTGTACCGAAGCTCAAAAAGTACAGCTAGCTGCATTCACCCTAGAAGATGATGCCAGACGTTAGTGGATGTTGGTACGAGATGATAATAAGGATGTTACTTGGGCTCGTTTTCTGAAAATCTTCTACGAGAAATATTTTCCCCAATGTGTGCGGAACAAAAAGGCAACTGAATTCATGGAACTCAAGCAAGGAAATAAATCAATTGCTGAATATGAGGCTCAGTTTACAGAGTTAGCTTGCTTTGCACCCCACATGGTAGATACGGATTACAAAAAGGCCAGACAATTTGAGGGAGGATTGTGTGATCCAATTCTAAATAAAATCAATGTACTTAAATTACCAACGTATGTGGAGGTACTAGACAGGGCACTGATAATAGAGAGGAATGTGGCCAACCGTAAACAAAACTTCGAATGAAAAGGCAGAAAACAGAATTTTAATAAGGGAACTGCGTCAACGAACAAGAAATTCAAGTCTGGGAGTTCTAGCAATACTGGTTCAAGCTAAAGTGGTAATTCAACACCAACTTGTACTACATGTGGAAAGAAACATGGAGGTGTTTGCTACCGTGCATCAGGAGCTTGCTATCACCGTGGAAAGTTTGGGCACATCGCCAAGGATTATACACAATCACATCAGGGTGACAATTGAGGTGCCACAAGCTCGATTGGGTCAGCTCCCACAACAAAACCAGCTGTAGCACCACCTACCATAAGAAATGAACAAAGGCAAGGAAGAGTTTTTGCATTGATTCTGGGGGATACTCAAAATACTGAGGCCGTAGTGTCAGGTACAACCTCCATTTGTGGTAAACCTGCTTATGCTTTAATTGATTCAGGGTCTACACATTCGTTTATTTCTATGGTTTTTGCTAAAACTCTAAATAGACCTATGGAAATATTGAACTATATACTATGTGTTGCATCACCTACGGGGGGAATCCATGCTATGTTCAACTGTATTTGCTGCATGTGATTTATTCCTTGGGAATGCTACTTTGTATGCCGATTTAATACCTTTAGACATGAGACACTTTGATGTGGTGTTGGGTATGGATTGGTTGACTAAATACTATGCAACTATTGATTGTGCCTTGAAACGAGTAATATTCTGACCTCCCGGACAAGATGAATTTTATTTCGGGAGAAAAGGGTAGTTCCACCACCATACCTCATATCTGCCATGAAAGCCCGAAAACTAATGAATAAGGGTTGTCAAAGGTATTTGTGTAGTGTAATAACTGAACCAACTATATAGACATTACTCTAGACAACAAACTAGTGGTGAGAGATTTTCAGGATGAACTACCCGGTCGACTTGTTGATAGAGAGATTAAATTTACAATTGATCTAATACCGGGGACTCAACCAATTTCTAAAACTCCCTACCGCATGTCTACTATTGAAATGAAGGAATTGAAAACTCAGTTGCAAGAATTGCTCGATAAAGGGTTTATCAGACCAAGTACATCACCATGGAGCGCATCAGTACTTTTTGTGAAAAAGAAAGACGGCACTCTTCGACTATGCATTGATTATCGGGAACTCAACAAGGTAACGGTGAAAAATAAATACCCTTTGTCACGTATTGATGACTTGTCTAATCAGTTGCAGGGGCCACAAATATTTTCAAAAATTGACTTGAGATCAGGGTATCATCAATTGAAAGTTAAGGCTGAAGATGTGGAAAAGACTGCATTATAAGTTTTTAGTCATGCCTTTTGGGGTTACAAATGCGCCCACAACATTCATGGATTTAATGAATAGAATTTTCAAACCCTTCTTGGATGAATTTATCGTAGTGTTTATTGATGATATTCTCATATATTCGAAAAATAGAGATGATCATGAACAACATTTAAGACAGACTCTCCGAATAATTAGAGAAAAACAGTTGTATGGGAAATTCAAAAAGTGTGAATTTTGGCTTGATGAAATTGCATTTTTGGGGCATATCATTAATAAAGATGGTATATCTGTTGATCCTCATAAAATTGAAGCAATCATTAATTGGCCTACTCTTACTAATGTATCAAAAGTTCGTAGTTGTATGGAATTGGCAGGGTATTACTGAAGATTTGTTAGAGACTTTTCAAAATTGTTGTGCCATTGACTCAGTTAACTCAGAAAGGGGAACCATTTGAGTGGACGGATCACAGAGAAATAGCCTTTCAAGAGTTAAAGACAAGACTGACTACAGCTCCAATTCTTGTTATTCCCTTAGGTACCGAAGGTTTTATCATCTTTAGTGATGCATCTCATAAGGGCTTGGGTTGTGTTTTAATGCAGAATGGCAAGGTGATTGCATATGTCTCTCGACAATTGAGGCCACACGAAAAGAACTTCCCTACACATGACTTGGAACTTGCTGTAGTGGTGTTTGCATTAAAGATATGGCGTCACTATTTGTATGGGGTCAAATGTGAAGTGTATACAGATCATAAGAGTTTGAAATACTTTTTCACACAGAAGGAGTTGAACATGCGTCAAAGACGATGGCTTGAATTAATCAAAGATTATGAATTGCAGATACACTATCACCCGGGCAAAGCCAATACTGTGACAGAAGCACTTAGCAGAAAGAATGTGGGGAATCTTGCCTGTTTGCTCACAGGTCAAAGAGAACTACTACTCGAATTTGAAAAACTTGAAATTGAAGTAGTGCCTTTTCAACAAGGTGGCTTGATAGCTGCAATGTTTGCCCAGCCTGCCATTATCGAGGAAATTAAGCAAAAACAAATAAATGATGAGTTTTTGAAGAAGATTTGTGATGAACTTGACACCAAGCCTAAACCAGGGTTCGTAATTGAAGATTATGTGTTGAAATATCAAGGGAGATTGTGTATTCCGAATGATGCAGATTTGAAAAAGAAAATTTTGAAGGAAGCTCACAAGTCGATGTTTGCTATGCATCTAGGAAACACCAAAATGTATCAAGACTTGAAACTAGTGTATTGGTGGCCCAATATGAAAAGGGAAATTGCCAACTCCAACTCTAAATGCTTACAATGCCAACAAGTAAAAGCAGAGCATCAGAAATTGGCAGGGTTGCTTCAATCTCTCCCTATTCTGGAATGGAAATGGGAACATATCACCATGGACTTTGTTGTTGGCCTACCTCGGACACCTAAAGGTATGGACTCTATTTGGGTTATAGTTGATAGATTGACTAAATTTGCTCACTTTCTTGCTATAAAGACTTCATTTACTGCATATAGACTTGCTACTATCTATATTGATGAGATTATTCGACTGCATGGAGTTCCAGTGTCTATTGTATCAGATAGGGATCCTAAATTTGTCTCTAGATTTTGGCATAGTTTGCAGGATGCAATGGGAATAGAATTGAGATTTAGTATAGCATTTCATCCACAAACCGATGGGCAAACCGAAAAGACTATTCAGACCATAGAAGACATGCTTCGTATGTGTGTTTTGGACTTTCAAGGCAGTTGGGAAACTTATTTGCAATTGGCTGAATTTGCTTACAATAATAATTTCCATACTAGTATAGGCATGGCGCCATATGAGGCACTATATGGTAAGAAATGTAGATCGCCAGTTTGCTGGATAGAGGTTGAAGAAAGGGTTATTTATAACTGAACTTGTGCAAGAAACGACCGAAAAGATTAAAATCATTCAACAAAGGCTAAAAACTGCACACAGCCGACAGAAAAGTTATGCAGATCAGCGAAAAAGAGACTTAGAATACAAGGCAGGAGATCATGTATTTATCAAGGTGACACCAATGAAATGGCATATGAGATTTGGAAAAAAGGGAAAACTGACTCCTCACTATGTTGGACCGTTTCAATCTTTGAAAGGTTGGGTCTTGTTGCTTACCATATTGCCTTACCTCCGGGGATGGAACAAGTGCATAATGTTTTTCCATGTATCCATGCTTCACGGATATCTTTGAGATCCATTCCATGTGATTGATCACCATCGAATTGCTCTAGATGAGAATATGATGTATGAAGAATGGCCCGTGCAAATCATTGATCGACAAGTAAAGCAATTGAGGAATAAAACTATTCCTATGGTGAAAGTCGAGTGGAAAGAACATTACGGGAAGGAGGCCACTAGAGAAAAGAAGGAAGAGATGCGGCAACGGTATCCGCATTTGTTCCCATCAGAAGGTACCTTAAGTTTGGAGGACCAAACTTTCTAAAGGGAAAAGACTGTGACGGCCCCAACCTCAGAACTAGTATACTATGTTATTTTAATAAGCCTAATTACATGATTGTGTGTTGACTTATGTGATTCCATGTTTAATTTGTGATTATCTGTTGTTACATGGATTATCTGTTTAAATTGACAATTGAGAGTCAGAAATTGAGAGCCTAGACGGCTCCAAAAACTGAAATTGATTGTCCCGATAGGCTAATTAGAATATTTAGAATTTTATGGCAACTTTAAGTAAAATTTGATTCGAATCAAATTAATTAGAATGATTGATTTGAATTTATTAGAATGAAGTGGGATTAATTAGTCCTAACTAAGCTTAATTAACTTAAGCTAATTACATACATATATATGAGCTACATAAGCTCAAATAGACAAAAATACATCTTTGAGCTGAGAATTTGAGAGGGAAGGGAGGAGAGCTCAACTGTTAAAGAGAGAACAAGGACATTTGTAGAGAATTGTGGAAGACTTGAAGATTTGAGCTAGGATTGCACTTGAATTTAACTCTAGGTATGGAAACCACACTCAATTCTTGTAAATAATCCATATAAGAAATGAATTCACCTAGCTATGAGACCAATTGAATGAATTTAGAAAGTATATGCTAGGATCATCTTGGTTATGGAAAAATTGAGCATGATTGCATACATGCATGCATAAATCTCCAATTTGAGTTTGAATTCCATGAAATTCTTTACATATGGAACCCTCACACATTCATTTGAAGAGATTCCATGTTCTTACACTTTTCATACCATTTGGTCAAGTTTTGCAAAGAGATTAAAAAGTTGGTCTCATGCATGGTTTCAACTTCATAGTTCAAGATGGATTTTGGGATTTTGGTTCATGATTTTGAGCAATTGGTTCCAAATTAACTATATTTCCATGTTTTATAAAGTTTTCCCATGTTTTTGTGCCTAAAGTATGAGTTTCGAACCTTTGAATAACAACTTTGAAGCTCAAATGCAGTTCTGGAAATCCCAAAATTCGTCGTGTCCGCTCGAGCGAGGAAAGCTTTGCTCGAGCGTGCAAATCGAGCTCCCAAAAGTTTTCTAAAATTTTACAGGTTGCTCGAGTGACCAAAGTGGCGCTCGAGCGAGGAACCTTTTCTACTCAATACCCGCTCGAGCGACTGTCGAGCGGGAATTTCTTGTAACCAGTACTTTTGCAGACCGCTCGAGCGAAGAAGTCAAGCTCGAGCGACCACCTTTGTTTTTGATCCTCTGCTCGAGTGTGGGAAGTTGCGCTCGAGCATGGACTCTGTTTTTAGCAAATTTTGAGAAACTCTTTTAAGTGCGTAGTTGCATCCTCATGACACTCCAAACATTCTTAGGCACCATTGGGACTCTTATAATCATAGAATAAGTTAGAAACACATAAAGAGAATTGAATTAAAAGGAAATGGAGTTTCAATTGTGCTTTGTTATGTGTTTTGCTTAGATGGACGTTCGAGGCTTAATGACAACACAAGCCACTGTGAATAATAACCTTATAAAGATATGTTCAAATTATCTTTACTTTCGAAAATGTTATTGCTATCTAAATGGATGTGCGATTGATTGAATGAATTATTAAAATGATTTGATAATTGATAGCATGGCTTATTGGAACGTTATCTCCTTATAATGAATGAAGTTCTGCTTTGAAATGGTATTGTGGCATCCATTGAATGTAGGCCCTTGCCTGGGGGTAATAATACCATGGCTTTTGGATTGATTGACTTATGGTCCATTATTCTGGAATGTTGTTACTTAATGGATGTACCACATAAAACGATATTGAAAGATCTTGTTGATTGAAATGAAATTTGGTTTAACAGTGTTATTGAGCTTCATTCATATAACCTCTTTATTCTGTTATTACTCATTGGGCTCTAGCTCACTACTTATTTATATATATGTAGGTGGACAAGCTGAACATCAGAGTTAGATGGTCTCGAGTTTACCCGAGTCAGCGTTTTGAGAAGCTTCTAAGTGAAGTGATCAGGCTCAGGAGGAGCCATGCTTATTGAATCCCTTTGTGTATTTCCATGTTTTTTATTTTATTTTTTATATACGTGTATAATTGGGGTTGTATACTTATAAGACATGAATATGTACTTATGATGGATGTTTCCTTAAAACAAAACTTTACTTAACATATTTGTTCTCCTCATATATGCACAGCTCAACGGATAAATTCTATGTCATTTTAGACTTCCACTAAGCCTCATACTTTATAATTAAGGGTTCTTTTGTATGAAGGCCGTAGGTAGTCTATGATTACTGGCCGGTCATGACGCTAAACCTATAGAGATGGGTTTGGGTCGTGACAACGGGCTTCCAGGGATACTGTCCCTGTTTGAGACCCTCACTGCCACCCTTATGCCTCTCATTTCTGTTAAGCAACCAGAATACCTCTCATTCCCGACTTCGTTATCCATGGTTGCTACCTACCGATAACATGCGTATTTGCTCCTCAGCGCTCTCCTCAATTTCCAACAAGTTGGGGACATTCAAACCTCATGTGTCCTATCTGTTGACAATGATAACACTGGATCAACCTAGCTAGTCTTGCCTAAAAACTCTCTTTCAGATTTTGCTGCTGTGACTGTTGGGGTTCCCTAGAATACAGCTTCTGTGCTGCATGCCTTCGACTATTCCTTTCCGGTCCCACATTGGATTGGTTGTTTTCTTTCCTCAAACTCCAAATCCTTTTGGAATCTGCTACCTTCCATTCTGAATCAAGTGTTGTGTCAACCACATCTGCAAAAGTTGGAAGTCGCATGGGCAAAACTCTTCCTCGAATTGTAAGGTCTAGGCCCCATTCAAATTTTCGTGCTCTGTCTTCATCGTTTGCCATGTATCAAATCGCATAACATGCTAACTCCTTGAACTTTGCCACGTATTGGCTCACCATCATCTTGCCTTGTTCTAGTTTATGAAATTCACAGATTCTTTCTTGTTTGATTGTGTTTGGGAAGTACTTCCTCAAAAATAACTCCTTAAACTGCGCCTATGTCATTATGGTGATGTCCCTAGATTCTCGAATCAGGGCCCACCTGTGACATTTGAATTTCTTTTTTAAATTTAATTCAATAATGCATTTTAGCTTAAATAACTATCCATTGCTATTTTGTGCCCCTATTATCACAGTATGATATTTCTCACTCTGCTATGTGCTTATAGTTGTTACCCCTTTCAGGTGACGAGATTTAGCGAGATCAAGATGGGGGATAAATCATAGTGTTTTCTTTTTTTGTACTATCTGTATTTTTTATTGGACTCTTGTAATAAAATAAAAGCCCAAATGACTATTTTTGTTTCTTTTTAATAAACTTTTGGTACCCAATTATTTTATTTTAATTTATTTAATTTATCCGTTGTGCTACTACTACAGAAATTTTAGAATTATTTTATTTTTATCTTGTTGCAACGCCAAACCTTTGGGTACCGGGTTTGGGTTGTGATACAACCAATGATCTGCTTCTCCTTCTAGTTGGTAAACTGCTAGAGCAATCCTATCAGTGTGTTCAGTTATTCCCATTGTATTAAACATCTTTTCAATTTATTGGATCCAATTTTCAGCAATTTTAGGATTAGTTTCACCAGTGAAGATCGATAGTCTTTGTTTGCGAAACTCGGAGAATAGATGATGTGTTCTCAGCCTTCCTCATTCTTCCAAAATTTGATTTCCGACATTCTCAAGTAAGTCGGTAACAGGTGCAGGGGCGTGATCGTGATTGTTGACCCCAGGTGTCCCATTCCTGTTTATATTGGCGTCATCGTTGTGGTTGGTGGCATTGTTGTTGCCTACGTATTTGTTTTCTCTTGTATGATTCACCATCTGTCAAATGCACAACGCAAAGAACAGCGAAAAACCGAGTGGAAACGGCGTTATCGGGAATTAAGATTTTAACATAATTAATCTATAATTACAGGGTCTAATAATTAATACTAGGGTTTTAAAGGTGATTATTAATCTACTGGGGTCAATTAGGGTTTACTCTGATTAATCCGCGATGCTTCCCAATTCTAGGGTTTAAAACGCAATTAAGTAAAAATTCAAGGGCTCTATTGAAAGAAACTCAAGGTCAAGGATTTAAAGGTAATTACAAAAATTAGGGTCTCTACAAAAAGTTATGCCAAAGAGAGTGAATCAGTCAAATGCAACATGTGTTCGCATAATCACAAGAAGTAAACTGCTTAAAAGTAAATTGAACCAAAGAGAAAGAAAGAAATTACTAGGCCAACACATTAGCCGAATCGTACAAATGTATGTGTAACAACATTTACACCACCAAACTTGGCCTCCGAATCATGGAATATTAATAGCTCTGCAAACTTAATCAAGAACATATCTTAAATGTGGAGTTTCTAATTAGCTTCATATATAGCCGATCAAAGCATTACCATAAATTACTATAATAACTCATGGTCTAACTTTGTCAATATCTCTTGGTGAGAATTTTTCTAGAGAGAGAATGAAGACCCAGCCATGGGCTTAACGGTAAGATCCCGTTTTGGAGCCAAACAAGTCTGTCAAGCTATTTAGGACATCTTGTACATAAACATATAAATGCAAATATTTATTATCTCGCAACAAATATATATTTATGCAAATATTTATTATCTTGCAACAAATATTATTTTTCATGCTCATGATCAACAAGTGCTGAACAGCGTTTGTGCAAATTCAACAAGTTGGTAGCTATTTGGCATTGCCGAATGACCTATGTGCTGCCAACGGCAATAAGTTGGGATCTGCTACTGTTTTGTGTTTGCTTTTTGAATTTCCAAGAACATTTATAGAGAGAGAAAATCAAGCCTCAATTGTAGATCCATTACCTTCGTCATTTGACAAAATCTATGAGCATACATATATAGACATATACATACATACATATACATAGATATCAAAGTTGAACTTCAATTAGAAATATAATCAAAAAGGAAGAAGACAAAGACCCAATTGTGGGTTTGTTTTTCCTAGAAAGAGATTGGTTAAAACTTGATTTTGTATATAGTGAGATTACTAATCTTGGTGTTCAGATCATATTTACTTACAGTACACTAGTCTGAGCACCTTAAGGGTGGTGTTTTGCTCTTCTCTTCATTGAAATTTGTAGCACTTTCCCACAGACGACGCCATTGTGAGACCAGAAAAATCCTATCACATGGATTGTAGAGATTCAACGAAGAGGTGAGCTTTGCCCCTGTAGATCTGCAAAGATGAGCATAGTCGGTGCCACCCACCGAGGTTGCCGGCCGGAGACACTCCGGTGATAAAGTTAGTCACTAGATTCAGAGAAAGAAGATAAAGGAATAAAGAGTGTCTGTGTGCTGTGTGGAGCAAAGAAAATCATACCTGCACTCCATGAGGTGCCTTCCTTTTATACATGGGGAATGGCCGAATAAGCCCAATAGTTGGCCCCTTGGCAGGCCTTATTTGGGTTAGCCCAATAAACTTATATATGTTTTTTCTGGCTCCACGGGTATAAATTTAAAATTTGTGAGACGTGGAAAATTATAGAGACACTCACAAAAATATAGTCTACTAATTTATTTTTCTAAATAATTTTGTAGATAATTTTTTTTTAAATATATAATATTGTTGTAATTTAGAGTTCACATGCGCATGCATGTGGTATTATAATCTAATTCTAAATAGTACCTCGTTAATCTATATATATTATATTATATTTTTTTGATAACGAATGTTCCGAGCCAATTTTTGTGCACCTCGATTAATCTGAACCCTAAAGTTATCTGTGATTTGTTCATCAAATTAGGGGTTCCTATCGATGTTAGACTTTTCCTTAAATTCCCATAGCATCATCTCCCTCTTCATCACCATGCTTCCTCTTCCTCTTAGGGCTGCAACGAACTGAGTCGAGCCGAGCTTTAGTATGTTTGGATTTGTTTATTAAGATTTTAACGAATTCGAGATCAAGCTCAATAAAATTTAACGAACTGAACTCGAGCCGAATTGGCTTAGGCTTGACTCAAGCTTGTTCACGAGCCTTAACAAGCCAAAAAATTTATAAATTCATACTTGCGTATGAGACTAAAGTTACAATTAAAACTTTGATTATACAATTATATATACAATATATATATATATATATAATATTCTTAAAAAAAAGTCAATATTTCACCAAAATAATAATATCTACTAACACTATATATAAATGTACTATCTATAGTTCAACTATTATTTACATTTATATTTTTTAAATATATAAATAACATATTTATCTTATTTTTTATATAGATTTTTATATTATTTTTAATATATAAATAATAAGTATTAAAGGAGCCGAGTTTTAGAATATTTGGGCTTATTTATTAAAAATTTAACAAACTCGAGCTCGAACGCAAAAAAAAAAAATTAACGAATTGAGTCTAATGAGTTCTTGCCGAGCTGAGATCGAGCTCGAGCTTGAGCTTATTCACGAACGGTTTTGTCATTTGCAACCCTACTTCCTCCCTTGTTACTAGGAATGGCAACAAGGTGGGGCGGGCCGGGGATCACACTCCCCGTCCCCGATCCCCGATGGTAAAAATTTTCCCGTCTCCATCCCCGAACCTCGACGAGAAACCTATCACCGTTCTCGTCCCTGCCCCCTAATGGGGTTCGGTTTCCCCGACCTTGAAAATTCCCCGCCCAAATCTGTTTCAAGAACATTATCAACAAAAACTTTCAACATCAACAAAATCATCAACAACAACAGATCAACTACCAAAAAAAAAAAAAAATGACAGATAGAGACACACACACACATACATGTATACATACACATTAATATAGATCTAAGATCTATGTGTCATCAAACAAATCTAAGATCAGCGATGGTGACTGCAACGAACGAAGGAGGAGATTGGCGGCGATGGACGATGGAGGTGGACGACGGTGACTGCGACGAACAACGGAGGAGGACGACGAAGATAAGAAGAGGAAACGGAGGAGGTGGCGGCGACAAGAAGAGAAAGGTCAGCGACGGAGGTGAAGTGGACGACAAACTCGACGGAGGTGAAGCGGCGGTGCGAGGTGGACGGTGACTCTCGCGTCGTGGATAGAGGCGATGGCGCTGAGAGGAGGAGAGGTGCAAATGAGAGAGAGTAGAGGGGGAGAGAGAGAGAGAGAGAGAGAGAGGGTTATACTTAATAGAGGGGTATATATAGTAATTTTACTTCGGGGGGTAACGGGGATGGGGTTGGGGTTGGGGTTGGGGTTGGAGTTGGGGTTGGGTTGGGGCCGGGGCCGAGAAACATATCACCGTTCTCGGGCCCGAAAATCATCGGGGATTCATTTTTTAATACCATTCCCAGCCCGTCGGGGCTATTTTTCGAGAAAAAACTGCTCTAATCGGGGTCGACTGATAATTAAAAGAAAATGATATTCAAACTTACTTTTTGAGTTCACTTTTTAGATTCAATGATGTGTAAGAGAGATGATTAACTAATAATTAAATAATTATTAAAGAGAGAGTTGTCATAAATATTGTAATTGATTATCACATTATTCAATTTGAAAAGTGAGTCTAATTTTTGGGTCAGAATAGCAATGCCCATATATATATATATATATATATATATAATAAGGGAAAAGGGTTTTTGAAAATGTCTAATTTGTCTTAGAGATACATTTTGATCCAATGGTTTAAATTGCCTCATCTAAATTTCAATGGTTGGGATGTCTTCATTTCCTGCCCAAATGCTCTTTGAGCATCAACGGTTGAGATCAATTACCATCAAGATCTAATGGTATGTAAATTGAAGAAAATCTCTTTCTCTCTTTCTCCTCTCCATCACAGGTACTCATCTCCTCTCTCTCTCTGTCTGATTTCAATTTTTGAACTCTCTTTCTCTTTCTCTCTCTCTCTCTATACCATGCGACGACCACGCACCATCGCGATGCCGACGACCACCAGCCACCTTTCCTCTTTGTGTCATCCTCTCTCGACGACACCACCGACCGCCTTCTCTCCACTCACCCTCCTCTTTCGTTTCTCTCCTCTTGCAAGGTAAACTAGAACTTCCAACTTTTGCAATTCATGATATTTTTGTGGGTTTGATTGTTTCTAATTGCTTGAATCTGGATTTTTTTTAGGTTTGTAAAGTTGAATCTGGATATTTTCTTAATCTGGTTATTTTTGTTGAATTTGGATATTTCTGACATGTAGGTGTTTGGTTGGGTTGATCTTGCAAATGAGAAATGAGTTTTCATTTTTGAAATAGGTTTTGTTTCTTAAATGGTTTCATTTTTAAATTTTAAAAAGTTTTGGATCTGAAATGGGTTTCATTTGATATATATATGTACATGTATGTATAGTCCAGTGGGTCTGAAATGGGTTTCACTTGATTTTGTTCATATTAAAAGGGTTCTTTTCATCCTGTTTTGATTTTGTTCATATTAGAATGGTTTCTTTCATTTAGTAGACTCTGCAGTAAAATAAATTGAAAAACAAGATGGAATTGTATTTTAAATTGTTGGATCCTTTCATTCTGTTTGGGGCTTTTACTAAACTATATGTCTTTTATTATTTAGGGCTCCAAGTAATGAGAAATCTAGGATGCAAAAGGCTTATAATTTTTCGCAACCAGAAGGAACATAAATTCAACGAGTCACTTGTATTTTATCAAGTGGTTTGGTCATCATTATCGTCTGATCCTCTGTCTTTGAGGTTTTTTAAGTCAATGGTCCTTTTATTATTGAATTGTAAAGAAATAATTTCAGCATTTTCAAATGTGTCTTTTAAGGAGTCCGGCTCATCTCTAATTCCCATAGAAGTGGAGGATCCTCCACTCTTTCATGACAACGCAACATGTCAGCACTTAATAATTTATTAGGCTTAAACAATGCCTTTTGAAGCCAAATTGGACAAAGCATTCATCAATTCTCCTTTAAATTTACCTGCCAAGGTTTTCAACACCTACTATGATGGAAGATCATCTTTATTTTTGTGACAACCCTCACCACTATTTACTGATAATACCACTGATTACTGCTAAACTGCGACTGAATATGATTAAGTAACTGATTTGACTGACATTCTGAACTGATTGATTGAGTGTATTAGTTTAAACGCATTTCTATCTGTTTAACTGTTAATTGATCTGTCCATGTTTTAAGTTTGAACTGTAAATTGAAGGCCTTATCGGCGGCCGAACCAGAAATTGATCAGTGTTTCATGTTAATTAGAATTTATGTGATTTTATGGTATGTTTAATTGAAATTTGATTTGAGATGATTAAATTAGATTAAATAATGTTAAATTACATCAATTTGAGTTATTTACCAAATTGCCATTAGTGGACAATGCTAGGCCATCTATTAGTCTTGATTTACCTATGCTTGGCATCACTCTTCATTCATCTTCCTAGAGACAAAACCGACTAGAGAGAGGGAGAGTTAGGACAGAACTTGATTTCAACAAATTTAGCTTGGAGAGTTGAAGAAATTGAAGGTAGATTGCATAATTGAGCTTCTAGACTTGAATTCAAGACCTAAGGTAGGATATTTACCTTCTTGTTTGTGAATTTAAGTTAGTTCTTGCATGATTCATGGAAGATTAGAGTTTTAAAGTCAACAATTGGTTTAAATGTTGAATTGGGTAGTAAATCATGCATGCATGTACATATTCTAGCATTTTGAGGTTGTTTTCATGGAAATTGCTACATGCATGTCCATATCTTGATTATAGTCCATGGATTCAGCATGTTTTTGGAAGGATTGACTCATTTGTTCTTGTATTAGAAGCTTTGAAGTTGGTTAAATTCATGCATGTTGCATGTACATCATGTTCTTGAAGTTTGTTTGGAAATGGGTTCAATTGAACTACCTTTGGGCTTTGATTTTGCAAATTGATCTTTGAAACATGTCATATTATGAGTTTTAAAGTGTTTTCCAGAAAATTAGCCCAAAAGGATCGAATTTGATGCTTTAAATGTTGAGTTTCATGCTTGGAGACAAATCTGGAAATTCCAGATTTTGGATCCACGCTCGAGCAGGGAACTCCACGCTCGAGCGTACACTCTGAGTTCATGCAGTCCGCTCGAGCGGGAAAGTAACTCTCGAGCGTGAAATGTGTATCCAGTACTTTGCATGTGTTTACAGTCCGCTCGAGCGGGGAATGAACGCTCGAGCAAGGACTTGTGTCTCACGCTCGAGCGGGGTTGAGCGCCCGTCGAGCGTGAATTTCATGCATCCAGTACTTTTGCAGTCTGCTCGAGCGAGGAAAGTCACGCTCGAGCGTATCTCTTTTGTCTGCATGTCCGCTCGAGCGGAGAAAGCCACGCTCGAGCGGGACCCCTATTTTAGCAAAAATTTGAAAAGTGTTTTAAAGTGCATCTTTGCATCCTCATTCCATCCTAGGCATTCCTAGCCTAGTTTAAGGCATCTTAATGAGGATAATGCTATAGAACCACACCGAGTCAAGATAGGGACTAAGTTATTGTTTCCCAAACGTGCAACTTAGTGTGTGTTCATCCTGTAACTGTGTAGGGTTGGCATCCGAGGACGCTCACTAGCCTATCTGTAGCCCAGAACTCTGTGAGTAACAATGTTGTAAAGATATATTCGATCATGAATATTTTCTGAATGATCAACTGTACTGCTTTTTGAAATGATATTTCTTACTGAATGAATGCTGGTCCTATTTGCGAACTGTATTCGTGGCATCCATAGCAATTTACTGTTACTGTACTGTTACTGCTACTGTCACAGAGATCTCTGTCGGTTCCCATGTTGGAACCACTACTGTTTACTGATATGATTGCCATCAACTGACTGTTCGGTCTGTTAAGACCTACTGTACTGTTTTGCTATGGGATGTACCACCTATAACTGCTATGACTGAATGACTGATCTACTGTTATAACTGACTGTTTTAAATACTGAAAGGACATTCATTCTTAACCTCTTTACACATATGTTATTCACTGGGCTTTAGCTCACTGTTTATATATATGTAGGTGTCCAGGCACCGGACCGGAGCTAGGAGTGTTGGGTTAAACTCCCTTTTGTAAAGCCAACCACTGTGCCTCACTGCGAGGTTCCAAGTGCTGCCAAGCCAAGGCTGCTTTGGGGTGTTTTAGATTCCCCCTTTCTGTTTCTGTTTTGTATAGACTGTATAGACTTGTACTGTACTGTTATGGTAGGGATTTGGTCCCTAACCTGAATGCCTGTATATGATGTATGTACATACTGCTTTTGTTCCGAATGTGAATATGTTATGAAAAGTCTTTTTGCATACAGACTGTCACAGCTCATTGGACATCTTTCATTTACTGTTTTGGCTTCCGCCAGCCCCTGTACTCTGTATTACTGTCTTTACTGTTAAGCAGGCCTTCGGTAATCACGGATTACTGGCCGGTTACGGTGCTAAACCCATAGGGGCGGGTTTGGGTCGTGACAGAGTGGTATCAGAGCGATATCAAACCACGAGTTATACCGCACACACGTGTCCAAATGAGCTATAGGATGTCCTAGAAAAGTGATAGGGCATTGCATGAGCATTGAAAATGTGTGTGGCCATGACATGAATATATGTGCTAATGTGTTAATATGTTTAAAGTATGCAACTGCCTATGTTTATAATTGTCATAATTGCCTATAGTGAAATGGACAATGAAAGAATGGCCGATGAAATAGAATCATCTGATGCCAGAATGGCAAGGCTAGAAAGAACAGTTGAACTGCTAACTGAGGCCTTAAGGCAACAACAGAACCAACAGCCCCCACCTCCTCCGGTACAGCCGGAACCGAATGTGAATGATGACATAATTGCTCTAACACAGAAGTTTAGTAAAATGAAACCGCCATCATTCCAAGGAGGCCTTGAACCACTAAAGGCCGAAGCCTGGGTTCTTGAAACAGAGAAATTATTTGAAGTGTTTCCGTGTTCTGAAGCACACAAGGTCCTATTGGCCACTTTTACTTTGCAAGAAGAGGCCAAAAGGTGGTGGATGCTTGTCTGTGATACCAATACTGCTATGAATAGGGCTTAATTTAAGGGAGCCTTCTTTGAGAAATACTTCCCTCAGTGTGTTAGGGACCGAAAAGTGACTGAATTTGAACAACTGAAACAAGGCACTATGTTCGTAGCTGAGTATGAATCGAAATTCACTGAACTCGCCAGATATGCACCACACATGGTGGATACCGATTACAAAAAGGCCCGGAAGTTTGAAGGCGGCCTTAATGTTGAAATCCTTGATAGAATTAATGTGTTGAAATTACTGAAATATGTAGATGTTCTTGACCGAGCAATAATGGCTGAGTCGAACATCGAGGCACTGAAACAGATTGAAACACCAGCGACCGAGTGGCGTGGTAAGAGATGAGGCTTCAAGTTTAAGAAAGGCCGGAACAGTTCATTGAATAAAAAGCAAAGTACAGGGTCAACGACCAGTTCCAGTCAGGGAAGTGGTTCTATACCGCCGTGTTCTGAATGTGGTAAGAAACATAAAGGGGTTTGTTATAAAATTTCAGGTGCTTGTTACAGGTGTGGCAAGGTGGGCCACATGGTCAAAGATTGCCCTTATGCTCCTCAGGGCAATAGTAAATCTGCAGCCAGCACTGTAGCATCAATTGTTACACCAAAACCTAACCCCAAAGCTACTGGAAAAGAGCCTATGAGGCAAGGCCGAGTGTTCGCACTCGTACCGGGAGATGTACAGAATACCGAGACCATTATGTCAGGCATACTCTCAATTTGTACTCAAAATGCTTATGTTCTGATTGATTCGGGGTCTACACATTCATATGTATCGCATGCTTTTTTGCGAAAATTAAATAGACCACAGGAACCTATGAACTATCTGTTAGCTGTATCTTCACCTGTTGGAGGATCTATGACTTGTGCTTATATGTACCCTGCATATGAAATTATTGTTGGGGATGTTCATTTGTATATTGATTTACTGCCTCTGAATATTGATCACTTTGATGTGATATTGGGAATGGACTGGTTAACAAAATATCATGCTACCATAGACTGTGTAACAAAACAAGTTGTTTTCCGTCCACCTGGACTGCCTGAATTTGTATTTAACGGAGTTGGAGTAGTACCTCCCCCATACCTGATTTCATCCATGAAAGCTTTTAAGCTGATTAAAAAGGGGTGTAAAGGGTATCTGTGTTGTGTATTAACTGTACCTACTGATGCTAAAACTGATGTGAACAGCATTCCTATAGTCAGAGAATTCCCAGATGTTTTTCCAGATGATTTGCCAGGGGATTTGATTGATAGGGAATTGAGTTCACCATTGATGTGATTCCGGGTACACAGCCAGTATCTAAAGCTCCTTACAGAATGGCACCTACCGAACTGAAAGAATTGAAAATTCAGCTGCAGGAACTGTTAGATAAGAAGTTCATCAGGCCCAGTACTTCACCGTGGGGCGCTCCAGTTTTGTTTGTGAAAAAGAAGGACGGCTCATTGAGACTTTGCATTGACTACCGTGAACTGAACAAGGTAACAGTGAAAAATAAATATCCATTGCCTCGTATTGATGATTTATTTGACCAGTTACAGGGTGCCCAAGTGTTCTCTAAAATTGACCTTAGATCTGGATACCACCAGTTGAAAGTCAAGACAGGGGACATTGAAAAGACTGCCTTTCGAACGAGGTACGGACATTACGAATTTCTTGTTATGCCGTTCGGAGTTACCAATGCACCTGCTGCATTTATGGACCTTATGAACAGAATTTTCAAACCATACCTTGATGAATTTGTAGTTGTTTTCATAGATGACATTTTAATTTATTCCAAAAGCACGGAGGAACATGAACATCATTTGAGAACTGCCCTACAGACCCTAAGGGAACAGAAACTGTATGCTAAACTGACAAAATGTGAATTTTGGCTTGACAATGTTATGTTTTTGGGACATGTAATCAGTAAGGATGGAATTTCAGTTGATCTGCAGAAAATTGAAGCAGTAGTGAATTGGCCTAGACCAACAAATATTACTGAAGCCCGAAGTTTTCTAGGCTTAGCCGGGTATTACAGAAGGTTTGTCAAAGACTTCTCCAAAATTGCCCTACCACTGACTCAATTGACTCAAAAGGGGATATCATTTGACTGGACCGATCAGAGAGAATCAGCCTTTCAAGAGTTAAAGACTCGACTTGTGACTGCACCGATTCTTACCCTACCCTCAGGTACGGATGGTTATAAGATATTTAGTGATGCTTCTTATAAGGGTTTGGGATGTGTTTTAATGCAGAATGGTAAAGTTATTGCGTATGCTTCCCGACAACTGAGATCGCATGAAAAGAACTACTCGACCCATGACTTGGAACTTGCTGCAATAGTGTTTGCACTGAAAATCTGGCGTCACTACCTATATGGGGCGACATGTGAGGTGTATACAGACCACAAGAGTTTGAAATACTTCTTCACACAGAAAGAACTGAACATGAGGCAGCGGAGATGGTTAGAACTGATAAAAGATTATGACTGGCAAATTTTGTACCATCCGGGGAAAGCTAACACCGTTGCCGATGCACTGAGTCGGAAATCGATTGGAAATTTAGCCTGTTTACTCACCGGACAGAAAGAGTTACTATGTGACCTTGAAAGACTTGAAGTTGAGATCGTTTTGCGTGAACAAGGTGGAACCTTAGCTGTTATTTCTGCTCAACCGGCACTGATTGAGGAAATTAAAGAGAAACAGCAACAGGATGACTTTTTGAAAAAGATCATCGAGGAACGGGAATCTAGGCCGAGGCCGGGTTTCAAATTTGAAAACGATGTACTGAAATTTCAGGGAAGGTTATGTGTACCGAGTGATTCTGAACTGAAAAGAAGAATTCTGCAAGAGGGCCACAATTCAAAATTGTCTATCCATCCAGGAAATACGAAAATGTACCAAGACTTGAAACTGAATTTATGGTGGCCAGGAATGAAGAAAGAGATTGCTGACTTTGTGTCGAAATGCCTTCATTGCCAACAAGTTAAACTCGAACATCAACGACCCGCAGGCTTACTGCAACCCTTATCGATACCGGAGTGGAAATGGGAACATATCACTATGGATTTTATTGTTGGTTTACCTCGCTCCAGTAAAGGTATGGACTCAATTTGGGTTATTGTTGATAGACTGACTAAATTTGCTCACTTCTTACCTGTCAAAAGAATCTATAATGCGGACAAATTGGTTAAAATTTATATTGATGAGATTGTTAGATTGCACAGAGTGCCTGCATCTATTGTTTCTGACAGGGACTTGAAGTTTACATCGAGATTTTGGCAAAGTCTACAAACAGCATTGGGTACTGAACTGAGACTGAGTAGTGCATACCATCCTCAGATAGACGGCCAGTCAGAAAGAACCATCCAGACTCTGGAGGATTTACTGAGAATGTGTGTCCTTGATTTTCAGGGAAATTGGGAAAGCCACTTACCATTGGCTGAATTCGCCTACAACAACAGTTTTCATTCAAGCATTGGTATGGCGCCTTTCGAGGCTTTATATGGCAGGAAATGTCGATCTCCTATCTGCTGGCAGAAGTTGGAGATGGGTCTTTGCTTGGGCCCGAGATTATACATAAAACTACTGAAAAAGTGAAACTGATTCAACAGAGATTGAAAACCGCACAGAGCCGGCAGAAAAGTTATGCGGATGTCCGAAGGCGAGACAGGGAATATGAAGTAGGTGATCATGTTTTTGTTAAAGTGACACCAATGAAAGGCCAGACTCGTTTTGGAGTCAAGGGCAAACTAGCGCCGAGATATGTCGGACCGTATGAGATTATTGAGAAAATCAATCCGGTGGCGTATCAAGTAGCGCTTCCTCCTGAAATGAAGCATATGCATAACGTGTTCCATATTTCAATGTTGAGGGATTACCTTCGGGATCCCTTCCATGTTATTGAGCCTACTCGTGTAGTGCTAAGTGATGATTACACTTATGAAGAACGGCCAATTCAGATTGTAAACAGACGGATCAAGAAGTTGAGGAACAAAGAGATTCCGTTAGTGAAAGTTGATTGGCAAAACCATGGTGGCGTATATGCCACTTGGGAAAGGGAAGACGATATGATCAAGAGATATCCTGAATTGTTCCCTCTGGATCCAGTGTTCTTCCAAAATGAAGGTAATTCGAGTTTGGAGGACCAAACTCTTTGTAAAGAGGGGAGACTGTGACAACCCTCACCACTGTTTACTGATAATACTACTGATTACTGCTAAACTGAGACTGAACATGATTAAGTAACTGATTTGACTGACATTCTGAACTGATTGATTGAGTGTATTAGTTTAAACGCATTTCTATCTGTTTGACTGTTAATTGATATGCCCATGTTTTAAGTTTGAACTATAAATTGAAGGCTTTATCGGCAGCCGAACCAGAAATTGATCAGTGTTTCATGTTAATTAGAATTTATGTGATTTTATGGTATGTTTAATTGAAATTTGATTTGAGATGATTAAATTAGATTAAATAATGTTAAATTACATCAATTTGAGTTATTTACCAAATTGCCATTAGTGGACAATGCTAGGCCATCTATTAGTCTTGATTTACCTATGCTTGGCATCACTCTTCATTCATCTTCCTAGAGACAAAACCGACTAGAGAGAGGGAGAGTTAGGACAGAACTTGATTTCAAACAATTTAGCTTGGAGACTTGAAGAAATTGAAGGTAGATTGCATAATTGAGCTTCTAGACTTGAATTCATGACCTAAGGTAGGATATTTACTTTCTTGTTTGTGAATTTAAGTTAGTTCTTGCATGATTCATGGAAGATTAGAGTTTTAAAGTCAAGAATTGGTTTAAATGTTGAATTGAGTAGTAAATCATGCATGCATGTACATGTTCTAGCATTTTGAGGTTGTTTTCATGGAAATTGCTACATGCATGTCCATATCTTGATTATAGTCCATGAATTCAGCATGTTTTTGGAAGGATTGACTCATTTGTTCTTGTATTAGAAACTTTGAAGTTGGTTAAATTCATGCATGTTGCATGTACATCATGTTCTTGAAGTTTTGTTTGGAAATGGGTTCAATTGAACTACCTTTGGGCTTTGATTTTGCAAATTGATCTTTGAAACATGTCATATTATGAGTTTTAAAGTGTTTTCCAGAAAATTAGCCCAAAAGGATCGAATTTGATGCTTTAAATGTTGAGTTTCATGCTTGGAGACAAATCTGGAAATTCCAGATTTTGGATCCACGCTCGAGCGGGGAACTCCACGCTCGAGCGTACACTCTGAGTTCATGCAGTCCGCTCGAGCGGGGAAAGTAATGCTCGAGCGTGAAATGCGTGTATCCAGTACTTTGCATGTGTTTACAGTCCGCTCGAGCGGGATAATGAATGCTCGAGCGAGGGCTTGTGTCTCACGCTCGAGCGGGGGTCGAGTGCCCGTCGAGCGTGAATTTCATGCACCCAGTACTTTTGTAGTCTGCTCGAGTGAGGAAAGTCACGCTCGAGCGTATCTCTTTTGTCTGCATGTCCGCTCGAGCGGAGAAAGCCACGCTCGAGCGGGGCCCCTATTTTAGCAAAAATTTGAAAAGTGTTTTAAAGTGCATCTTTGCATCCTCATTCCATCCTAGGCATTCCTAGGCCTAGTTTAAAGCATCTTAATGAGGATAATGCTATAGAACCACACCGAGTCAAGTTAGGGACTAGGTTATTGTTTCCCAAACGTGCAACTTAGTGTGTGTTCATCCTGTAACTGTGTAGGGTTGGCATCCGAGGACGCTCACTAGCCTATCTGTAGCCCAGAACTCTGTGAGTAACAATGTTGTAAAGATATATTCGATCATGAATATTTTCTGAATGATCAACTGTACTGCTTTCTGAAATGATATTTCTTACTGAATGAATGCTTGTCTTATTTGCAAACTGTATTCGTGGCATCCATAGCAATTTATGTTACTGTACTGTTACTGCTACTGTCACAGAGATCTCTGTCGTTCCCATGTTGGAACCACTACTGTTTACTGATATGATGGCCATCAACTGACTGTTCGGTCTGTTAAGACCTACTGTACTGTTTTGCTATGGGATGTACCACCTATGACTGCTATGACTGAATGACTGATCTACTGTTATAACTGACTGTTTTAAATACTGAAAGGACATTCATTCTTAACCTCTTTACGCATATGTTATTCACTGGGCTTTAGCTCACTGTTTTTATATATGTATAGGTGTCCAGGCACCGGACCGAAGCTAAGAGTGTTGGGTTAAACTCCCTTTTGTCAAGCCAACCACTGTGCCTCACTGCGAGGTTCCAAGTGCTACCAAGCCAAGGCTGCTTTGGGGTGTTTTAGATTCCCCCTTTCTGTTTCTGTTTTCTATAGATTGTATAGACTTGTACTGTACTGTTATGGTAGGGATTTGGTCCCTAACCTGAATGCCTGTATATGATGTATGTACATACTGCTTTTGTTCCGAATGTGAATATGTTATGAAAAGTCTTTTTGTATACAGACTGTCACAGCTCATTGGACATCTTTCATTTACTGTTTTGGCTTCCGGCAGCCCCTGTACTTTGTATTAATGTCTTTACTGTTAAGCAGGCCTTCGGTAATCACGGATTACTGGCCGGTTACGGTGCTAAACCCATAGGGGCAGGTTTGCGTCGTGACAATTTTCTCATCTTCTTCATCCTTCCAAATGCAGAATATTTTGCACAACAGGATACAACCCTATCCCCTTTGTTACGGTAGAGAAAATGTAGGGTTTGAAAATATTTTTATCTTTCCTATTCATAAAATAAAGACAAAAAACTTGCACAAATACATGGGGCATACCCCAAGCCCTAACAAAATCTACAGATAAATAGGACAAAACCTACCCAAGATATAACAGCAGGCTAAATAAGGCAACCACAAGACGTTATCAATGTATCACAAACCTGTTATATCACAAACCATGAAACCATATGTATCACAACCTATTCAGGGACCATGAATACAGTTGGTAGCACCAAAGAGCTGTAGCAAAAAAAGCATATATTCCCTTGCACAGCTTGCAAGGGTAGGCTCAAAAAAACTTAGTATGAGCTTAACAATTTCAGAAAATACCCTGTCCACCCAAAAATAAAATTCCCAGCAGCTATTCTTTGTATCAATAGTCTTCCAACAGTCAAAACACCCTATCCATGACATAGAATAATGAAATCAAAGATAATGAAATTGGTAGTTAAATAAAGAGTGGGATTCTAAAATCATTACATAAGATTGGCTTTAGAAACAAACCCCTTCAGAAACTCATTTTAATATTTTTGAAATAAAAAACCATTCAAAAACACATTTAAATCTAATCAATTTATTAAAATATTTACATGAAAATCACGACCTTTCCTCACCTTCCACCCAACACTACCTTTGCCTTTGCCAATGGAAGCTCGCCTTGATGGATAACATGTTGATTTATTAGAAAGTCAAAAATGCAGGCGTGATATCTTGCTATTAGAGAAAGAATGTTAAACAAAGAAATATCACCTCTCTTTTGCATTAAGAAAGAGAGAGAGTGGTGAGACAGATGAGGCTCTTTTAATTGGCTGCCAGTGGTGACACAATGCATTTTTTTTATTTTAACTTGACAGAACTGCGCTGAGGATTGAGAACTGAACTGAACTGAACTTAGCAAAATACTATGTGAGCCTACTAAGCTGTCTAATGATCAATCACTGTTTTTTAATCATTGAATCATAGTTTGAAGAACACAAAAATAGAACTGAAGCAACAAAAACAGAGCTACAAATTAATGTTGCAACGATGGAGATTGGCCCACTGATTCACCTAAAATGCAGTTCTAATTTTGATAAATTCTGCAATTTTGCAGCATACTAGTTGTTTGTGGTTGAATATTAATTCATTCCTAGCAAGCCAAAGAGTCCAAATAATGGAATCCATGATAGTTGGCTCAAAAGGATAACATATTGGCTCAAAACGCCCTTGGCAACCTAAAAATTAACTCACAATCCATCTTGGAATTTTTTTTGTCCTCTACTATCATTTGTTATATTTATACAGATTGTAAGTGTTACAAGTGTTTCAAGTTCTACACTAACCATTTGTTATATTTATATAGATTTACAGTCTAAATGGGATGAGATTGAAGTTTATGAGATATAATGGGATTTATGTTTATGTGTTTAATAAGTATCAGATAATGTGTTTTATCCTCTACCATCTAGAACTTGCTATTTAGAGCTCTCAAATATGCTGGTTTTTGGACTTTTTTTTGTCAATACTTTTTTTTTTTTTTTGGCTTCTCTAGCTGTTTGATTATTGAAAAAAATAGAGGATAATTTTATAGCTTCTGAAATTGTGAGATTGAGTTTGATAGGCTCACATTAGAGAGCTTGATAAAAAATTGAAACTTCTTAAGAATCTTTTGCATCCAAACATTGTGGTTGGAATTTGATTACATATATGTGTTCTCATTGCCTAAAAATTTGGTAGGCTCACATTAAATTT
This sequence comes from Camellia japonica, assembly GCA_030407325.1. Taxonomy (NCBI): domain Eukaryota; kingdom Viridiplantae; phylum Streptophyta; class Magnoliopsida; order Ericales; family Theaceae; genus Camellia; species Camellia japonica. The sequence continues at coordinate 57,823,357 of JAPPVO010000036.1, forward strand.
TTTTTTTTTCAATTTAATTCTACATTGATTCATTTAACACTTTATTTTTTATTGACAAATAGTAACATTTTATCAACAATCCCATGATTCTTTGATTTTGAATTGTGTGTGTGTGTGTGTGTGTGTTTTTTTTTTTTTTTTTGTTGACTTAAATGTACTATGTAATTTCTTTCTTTTTGTATGTTATTTGAGAAAGAATTTGTATAGCCATGACCATATCCATTTGTAAATGGGTCAAAGAAAGGTAGAGATTGGTTTTTTGGGTCCAACATTATCATCCAAGACCATATCCATTTGTAATACATATAATTTTTGTATAGCCATGACCATATCCATTTGTAATATGTACAATTTTTTAGTAGAGGGATAATTCTTCTACTTCTTTTTTTTTTTTTTTTCCCATCTCATATGCAAAATCAGCAACCACCTCAAACTGAAATCTTATTGTTGAAGCATATCATACAATCCAATCATATTGGTGAGTTGGCTTTAAAATGAAGTGCTAACCACCCTCTTTCCAACTTTGCCGATCTACTCTAGCCTTGCTCGATCTCCCCCCCTAAAGCTCCAACTCCCTCTTCCCAATCCCTAACTCACTCCCCCTTCTCTCTCAGGCACAATTTTTGTTCTTTGTAGTATCATTGTTTGTATAATTTTGAATATTTTTTATGTGGTTCATGAAATCTGTTTGTATTTTTGTCAACCATTCCCATTACTGATATAATTTTCTATCTATCTTTTTATTTAATTTGTGTTACAGGAGAATTTGTAATGTCCCTTGGTTCTTCGGTCGTAGAATGGTGAAGTTATGTCAAATGTATGAAAATTTGGTATGGATTTTTTCTAAATCAATTTTTGAAATTTGATTTCTTCTTGCTTAAAGATTAACAATTTTTGGTGTTTCTAATATAATCACTATTTGTAAGAATATTTTTTTTATGTAATTCATGATTTTTTGGTTTTTTTCTAAATCTATTTCTGAAATTTGATTTCTTCTTTGCTAAAGGTCAACAATTTTTGAGGTTTCTAATATAATCACTATTTGTAAGAATATTTTTTATGTGATTCATTATTTTATTTTTTATTTTTTTTATATCATTTGAATACTCATGAAATCTGTTTGTATATTTGAGGTTTATGTGATTCATGATTTTTTGGATTTTTTCTAAATCTATTTTTGAAATTTGATTTCTTCTTGCTAAAGGTCAACAATTTTTAAGGTTTCTAATATAATCACTATTTGTAAGAATATTTTTTATGTGATTCATTATTTTTTTTCCATGTATTTTTATTTTTTATCATTTGAATACTCATGAAATCTGTTTGTATATTTGAGGTTCATGAAATTTTAAAAGCATTATAACAATAAGAGGATTCATATGGCCGAAGTGATTCACAATTATTTTAGTAACTCCTATATTGTTGTTTATTTCCTAACTACACATTTTGTTATTTCGGTCAAAAATTCCCAAGCCTACTTCACAATATTTCCTGCACATTTTCACATTCAAAAGTTGTTGTACATGGTTTTCTAGAATGGAATCCCCTCTAGATGATCTTTTGCGTTATTCTGCAGGAAATAATTGAAGTAATTCTGATTATGCTTTTACGAGATCATCCAAATAATTGAAGGTATTCATTGACATCTACTTTTCATATTATGCTTAATCAATCATTATTTCTGTTAGTTGTTGATTTTGATGTTTTTTATTTTTTATTTTTTATTTCTTGATGCACTTTTAAATTTCTTTAACACATTAACTGGTTTACTTTGGTTTTATTGAATTTCTATCATAATGGATTTGGTAAGTTGTTGATGAAGTAGAGAGGGTGTGCGGTAGGGGAGGGAAAGACAAAGATGGTGGTAGCAATGTGATGGGAGAATAAATTTGAAAAAATACCAAATATTTAGTTTTAGAGAAATTCTATATAATAAGGAAGGGTAGCTTTGATCCTAGGATCGCTTCTCTCTTTCATCCACAGTCCATTTCCAACACTGATTTTGAAAATGTATTTGTCCTATGTGGCAATTTGGATGGTCTAGATTAATTTAATCCAATGGTCTATTTTTTAACACTTCACCCATCTCAAATTCTAGATATCTCTCAATCCCTCCTCAGCTTTGCCCCTTCCTCCTAGCCACCGCCTTATCAAAGTCTAATTTTTGTTGTCTAAGTTTTCTAATTTTTGCTTTCACTATTTTTGTGCCTCTTTCATTACATAATGAGCTTTTCCTTTTTTGATTTTTTCCTTTTCCTATTATGCCAACTAACAGATCTCTAAAAACATTTCTATCTTCAACTCAAGCTGTGATGAGATCCTTAGGTGCCTTTGTTTTCTAATTTGATTTTGATTTGGTTTTTGTTTACAATTCTATTTTGGGTTTGTTTTTAAACATTTGTATTCCTAGCATTATTGTTTAGATCATATGAGAGCTCCTTTATTCAGATTTATATTTGTCTGCTTGCTTTTCTTTTCTTTTTTTTATTTCTTTTATTTATTTATTTTATTCTTTGTTTTGGACTTTGTTGTTAACCATTTAGAGTGAACTTTTTTTTGGGTGAATATTTAGAGTGAACTTTGTTGCATTAATATCCTTAATTTGATTTTCTTGGGAAAATTGAATCTTTGAGGACTGTTTGAGGATTAAAAATGGAGTGTGAGGCTAACAGTGAGTTTAAGGAATATTAGATGTTGATAATTTGCGCTTCGTTTTGGTTGGGGAGTGCCTTTAGGCATAGATCATTCGCTAGAATATTTTGATATATTTTCCTTTTGATAATGTCTTTTTCTCACAGAAATGCTTATTTTTCTTTCTTTTTTATTTTTTCTTTTTTGGTGAGATACTGAATTTTTTATTTTGTCACAAAAGTTTTTTTTTTTTTTTAAATTTTAAAAGAGGTTCAACAACCTTCAAAGTGTTGACATTGCATTTTTTTTTAGTCCCAAGATGGTTCTTGAATAAAATTCTTATCAACTGGTATGGTTCTTTAACAATTAAAATATTAGTATGATTCAAGACTATATAACACTTAATGTTTCATAATATTAGTATTGTTGTTAAACTTTTATTTGGTGTTACCTGTAGGTTGTGTTTTGTCAAGTTTATATGTGGATCATAAGCTGATTTTTTGGCTTATTACGAAAAAATGTATAGAAAGTAGAGAGGTGATGTGACCCAAATAAGTCAATAAGTCAATGTTTTGGTTGATCTAGATGTTTTGGCTTTTTGTAGATTTTGTGAATGATTTGATTTCTTAGCTTTGTTATCCCTTTGGGGGCTAAATTTTTGTATCTTTGCATCATCTTGATGCTTTTTAATAAAGTCTGCTTATTTATGAAGAAAAACGAAATTGATGCTGAAAGCTCCTCATGTTCAAATAATTGAATGCAACATTGTGGTCTTTTCTTAATTCCAACACAGATACATACTTAGCAATGTAGTAATAGGTGTAATATCAGTTTTGCCATGGACTACTAGATTTGTCATGTTCATCAAAAACAAAGAATTTAAAGTGTTGATATCACAGTTTTTTTAGTCCCAAGATGGTTGTTGAATAAAATTCTTATCAACTGGTGTGGTTCTTGAAGCATTTTTATTTATTTAACAATTAAAATATTACTATGTTTCAACACTACAAAGCATTTGATACTACATAATATTAGTATTGTTGTTACACTTTTATTTGATGTTACCGGTAGGTTGTGTTGTGCATCTAATTATGTCGAAAGCTCCTCATGGTTGAATAATTGAATGCAACATTGTGGTCTTTTCTTAATTCCGACATTGATGCATACTTAGGAATGTAGTAATAGGTGTAATATCAGTTTTGCCATAGACTACTAGATTTGTTATGTTCATCAAAAACATAGAATTTAAATTTGTTCTTGCATGCATGATTTTTTTTTGGTTTGCATATTCTGGATTTTTCTTCCAATGAAAAGCTGGATAAGTGAATATTGACCCAAGGGCACAACAAGATGGATCTCATGGATTTTTTTTATTAGTTTAAATGCGTTCGTAATTTCTAAGCTTATTTCTTTTGATGGGATTAAGTGAGAAATAGGGAATAATGTACAATTAATGATTGTGTAAGATCTTAGATTTTAAATATTCAAGCAGTCTCATCACTGTCTAATGAAATCATGCATGATGTAGTCAATTAACTTTTACTTCAAAGCCTATTTATTTATTTAACATGCTTACTTCAATTAACTTTTCTTATGTGGCTTTATATGAACAAACTGTAAAGGTTCTTCAGATCAGGGAAGGCGAAGGAATTGAACCAAACTTTTATAATACTAACTCACAAATTGTAGTGATGGTTGCATTTGGTAATTCTCGAAGGCATTTGGAAGCATTGTCCTTTTTTTTAACACTACGTAAAAAGAAGTGCAGGACTTAATATTGTTTTTCCTATTTAGTTCTATTATAGTCCATTACAACTCCAGGCAAATTTTTTTGAAGGGAATAAACCGGTTATCTACGTTACACTTTCATACTTACGAAGATGAGGAACCTTAACTAGGTGTCCTATCTTTTTATTTTTAATACAATAGTTTGTTTTGCCTCTTAGCTTTTGTCAGCATTAGTCGAAACCTTAACTAGGTGTCCTATCTTTTTATTTTTAATACAATAGTTTGTTTTGCCTCTTAGCTTTTGTCAGCATTAGTCAGTTTCGATTGTTTGGATTTTCTCAAGTGTTACTTTTTTTAAATGGTAATTTTTTTTTAACAATATTTTTTTTAGCCTTCCATGAGGAATCATGTATTTTGATCATGAACAAATTGTTCAAGTGTGAATATAATAATTGCTGGTATTTAGTTTGATAATTGCAGGTAAATTGGGGAAGACACTGGTGCTTTTATCAAGAAGAGTTATGTTATAAATTTTTTTATGTTCAATTTCTCTTAATTCATAATTATTGGTTTTCCTGTTTCTCATAAAAATTTTGAATGAGTTTTCCTGTTATGATTTGTTTTAGCTAATTTTTTTAAGTTGAATTCAAGTGTTGGAGTGATTTTGTTACAGGTGACTGATAAGCATTAGAAACATTGTGGTTGTGTTGCTTTTTTCTATGTGTTTTAATGATTGGTCTTTCATTCTTGACTGGATGATTAGTTTTTTTTTTTTTTTTTAATAAGCTATAATGATTATTCTTTTGTACCAAAATGTTCGTTCACCATTCCTCTTATGCTTGAAGTATGTCATTTTGAATCGATTTGTTATAATTGAATTCTATAGCGCGGTGAAATTGTTGTCATTTTGAATTGATTTATTTTAATTGAGTTTTGTAGAGTGTGAGGTACCAAAAAAATTGTTGAGAGTGCCTTTAGGCACGAGTTATATATATATATATATATATATTTTAATTTATATTTTACTATTTTGATTTGCAATATTACTAAACATTATAAATTTTATATTTTTATTCATTAATTTGTATTAAGGCTAGGGGGAGTTGTTATTTCAATTAAGTTCTATAGAGCGCGTTGTACAAGCAAAATTCTTGAGAACTCTTTAAGAATCAACAAAAAATGCTAGACTTCATAAATTTTAACATGATACTTACAAATTACAACTATATTTTGATCACAATATTATTTATACCGTGCCTTTAGACACGGGCATACACTAGTATATATATATTACTTAACATTAGTATGTGGAGATTTTTATATTAGGACCAAACATGTACCTAGAGCTCTTTTTATTCATTGCAGTGGCATTACTACAATTTATTTTTCTTCCATCTATGCCAAATTTATTACAGGTACTGAAGAGCTAGTTTCCATGTCCGCTAATTTTTTTTAGCATCCTAGCAGCGGAGATTATTACCAGGAGAAACGCCAAGTTGGTTGCAATAGTCAGTGTAGTACTTAACACGAGCATTGACTGCATCCGGTCTATTACCATTGCATTCACCACCGTTGATGGCTTGGATTGTTGCACCAAATCCAGAATTCATTTTAGAGTGAACATTGTTCATCCAAAACCACAAGGCAGTCTTGAACGACACGACTGGATCTTTTGCCACAGTTTCCGGGTTGTTTAGTCCATCGAACCCAATGCTTCTGCCGGCAGGACCATAGTTGTAGTTCCATGACAGCTGAAGAGGACCTCTGCCATAGTATTGCTTGTTTGGTGCACATGGGTACTGTGTATTTGATCTGTCACAGTAGTTCCTAGAGGCACCATTTATCTCTTCAATATAGCAAAAATCTGCCAAATCAAAAAAATTTGTGTCAGTTATGTGTGATATTCATCTCACTCCTCCAGCAAACAGGGAGGGACCCAGAATTCTAGCAGGGACGGACATATCAATATGATCAATTAACTTGCTGATTCCTCCACCGTTTTTTCTTCTTTATACATTAACACCTGTAATTGACACTAGTTATGAGAAATTAGATGGACAACAACAAAAAATTAAAAAAAAAAAAAAAAAAAAAAACCATACAGGGACTGCCACTTGAAATTTTAAAACAAAAATCTAGAAGGGGCGAAACCTGTATAATTTAGAGATTGTTAATAGTAAATACTATGAAATCATAAGTATGGATTGGGAGAAAGGGATGTAGAAATCTTACGTCCAGTCTCATGCGTGGCATGTGCGAAGAAAGCAGCAATTTCGCGCTTAGAATCATCAGTAGTTCCAGTAGTGCCGAATGAAGGGTAGGAACCGATGGCGTTAAGAAATGCAGACCTGGTGAAGAAGCTTTTCCCTGCACATCCAGCAGAAGCTTGATTGATTATCCCATTGAAAAAGGACTGTGTCACAATATTAGAGACCGAAGCACCGTTGGAACCGGTACAAGGCCCTGATCTGCAGCCTGCACCACAGTAGGCATTGCCAGTGCCACAATACCCATACTGGCTGCAGCAAAGGCCTGCTGCACAACCACAGTTCTGACCCACTACAATTTCCGGTAGGATGGCACCGGCGAGTATTCCGGCCAGAATGATTGTCAGAAAGCTGTTTTTGATATTGAGGGTTACCATTTTGGAAGAGAAATGTGTGGATGGAAGAGTGTGTGTGCTGTGGGATGAAATTAAGGTGAGAGAGACATGTATTTATAATTGTACAATGGAAAATGTGTGGAAAAATCGACATTCCTACTATACCATAAATGTTTCAAATTAAAATTTGAAAAAGTCTAAAAATAAATAAATCGATAACAAAATCAAACACAATCATCTTATGTAAGGTGGGTCTTATATTTTTATGAATCTTTTTTTTTTTTTTTTCGTGAGTCCCACATTTATATGAAAAAGTTGTGCCAATACTCTATAATATTAAAGTATAGCTTGCTATTATTAAAAATTATGTAATTAATTATGTGTAAGATGAACAATGGTTGAAGCTTAGCATGCAATTTTCTAACAAGCTTGTAGACTTTGGTGTTTGTCTTGGCCTTGACTAATATTAAAGTTTAGCTTGCAATTATTAAAAATTATGTAATTAATTAAGTGTAAGTAGAACAATGGTTGCAGCTTAGCGTGCAATTTTCTAACAAGCGTGTAGAGTTTGGTCTCTGTCTTGACCTTGACTTGTGAGTCAATAAAGTGTGCTGATGATTTCTCACCATATGATCTTGTCTTTTTTTGTGGGGAGAAATTACGAATTAGTGGGATAGTTAAAAAAATAATTGTAATAGATGAAATTTTTTTTAGTACAACTCTGACATATAAAAAAAGAAATTATACCAAATACAAAAAAAATTTACACCATTCACATAAGACATTTATACCACTATAAAAATGTAAATATTCTTTCACTATCTCATTAAATAAGTACACTTACTAATAAGTACACTTATTTCAATCACATTATCTTTTTGATTTTTTGCACACCTTTAATAAAAAATAAAAAAACATATACTAAAAGCAAACGCCAAACAACCGCTCACAGAATGATTTGTGCCAAGAAATTTTCAATCGTCATGTTGATGGTCCCCACAATACCCAAAAAATTTCGGACCTTGCGGCGACCCGGCCTGGCCCGCAGCCCATCCACCCCACCCCCAAGCTCTCTGCCAATGGTCAGAAAATTTAAAAAAAAACAAAAAAATTTTGAATTCAAATCAAACGGTCAAATGATCGTTTAACACCAAACGGGCAATTTTTTTTTTTAAAACAAATTACCCCCTCTTCCCAAACTCCTATAAATATTTCTCCTCTCTCATTTTATTTCTCACAAACAATTCTCTTTCTTAAACTCTCAATCTCTCTCAATTCTCAACTCTCTCAATTAATTTTGAAGTCTCATCCTTAAGTGACAATTATAATTGTGAAAGAAGAAATTTTTATTAGAAGAAACTAATTTTTGTATCGTATTCGCTAATCAATAACATTAATTAGTTGAATTAAATTTATTAGTTAATCATTTTTTACATTAATTATTTCTTAACAAATATTAGTTGTTATTGTTTACTCATTATTTAAATTAATTGTTAGTTCTTATATATTATTTTACTTACATTACTATAGATTTTAATATTCCTAATGTTTATGTCGATATTGATGCATATACTACATAACATGAATATGTGATTCTCTTTCTCATCTACCTAATATCCCTTTTTCAACAACTGGATCATCATATAGGGGCACAACTTGTAGTGTTTGGGAGCATTTCGAAGGAATCTCTGTATATAAACTTAATGGTTAATTACAACTAAAGCAAAATGTAAATATTGTGTACACTTATTTAGTGTTGCATCTGTAGGGGTACTAATCATCTAAAAAGGTATGCTAATGGACATTTACAAAGTCAACAATATGATATCAGAAGTCAAATACAATTACGGGTTTCATCAACTGGTTATTTGTAAACATTTTCTTATGATCCTATATGTGTACAAAATTTTGTAGTTGATTATATTATAAAACAATAACAATCTTTTACTAATAGTGAATGTCTTGATTTTTTACAAATGGTTTACGAAGATTTTGCACCACAATCAAAGTTTTTCAAAAAAATAATACTAGAAATAAGATTTTAAAGAAATTTAAGGATATTAAAAGTGAATTATTTGACATCTTAAAAAATTTGAATGAAAAGGGCAAATTATGCAAATGGTCCCTATAATTTACCTGTTTTATCATTTTGGTCCCTGTTGTTTCAATTTGGTCAATTTTGCCCCTGAATTTTGCGAATATTGTCATGCTAGTCCAATAAATAACGGCGATTAAGTTTGATGAACGGAAAATCAAATAATGTGTCAATTTGGTCCATGTAGTTTATAGGATGTGTCAATTTGGTCTCTGTAGTTTATAAGATGTATCAATTTGATTCCTGTAATTTATAGGAAAGTCAAAACAACAGGGACTAAATTGGCACATCATTTGATTTTCCATGCATCAAACTTAACCGTCGTTATTTATTGGACTAATATGACACAATCCGTAAAATTTAGGGACAAAATTGATCAAATTGAAACAACATGGACCAAAATGATAAAATGGGTAAACTACAAGGACTACTGCTGTAATTTGCCCGAATGGAAACAACTGATCTGTGGTCAAATAATGGTTTAGAATATCAATGTATCACTACACATTTTATTAATAATGACTGGAAATTAAATAAAAGAAATATTTTATTTAGATTAGTTGAACTTCCATAAAATGGTCATTCGCATGTGTAGAAATAAGAAATGTATTATATGAATGGATTTTGTAAAATAAAATATTTACTATTAGTTTAAATAATGCAACATATTACAATCAAACTGTAGCCCATTTGAAATCAACTTTACAATTACTTGTTGATGGTGATTTATTTCATATTTGTTGTTGTGTCCATATTTTAAACTTGATCGTTAAACCAGCTAAGCATGTATACGAGACTTCTGCACTGGTAATAAAAAAAATGCAGTTGTTACTATTATATCTTCTACTAATCAAATTTTGAAATACAGGAAAATTTATCAACGAGAAGGTATGCCATTTAAAAAATTAATTTTAGATATAGACAGCAAGCGGAATTCAATGTATAATATATTAAAGAGAGCTTGTAAACAAAGAAAAACAATAGATTTATGGGTAAATTATAAATACACCCCCTGATGTTTGTTTAAAATACGAATTGCCTGCAATGATTTTGGAAATTACATTCCATCTCTTGAGATTTCTAATTTCATAACAAATCACCCATTTTATTAATAAATTATCAAGTCAATTAACAGTTTTTAATGATGTTAGAAATATGTTTCAATTAATAATTTAGGTAATTTTATTAATGTATGGGAGAGCAATTATGAATTTCATTTTTTTTAGTTAATTCTGTTAAATAAAAAAATTAAAACAAGAGGGTATTTGTAATTTTCTAAACTACAGGGGGTAATCTGTACTTTAAGCAAACTTCAGAGGGTGTATTTGTAATTTACCCTTGATTTATTTTTTGCAACAACATTAATAGGAGTAGTACTGATTCTCACAAAACTTAATTGACGCTAAGTAACCGTATATAAAGATTTTCTAAAAGTTTTTTCATACTGCAACAAAATTATTTTCTTATATATATACTCATATTTCACCATTTGTTTTACATATATTAGCAAAAATAATGAAAGTTTTCATAAAATATATGGGTAATAAATATTATGTAACCATTATTGCTGCAATGAAAGAAAAATTTGATAAATATTTTGATCTCATCTTTTAGGTTTAGTCATAATAATTGATCTTAGGTGTAAGGAAATTGTATTTTCGCTGATCAAAAACAATTTGCCCCTATTATGCGAATATGCAAAACATTATTTGAAGAGTACATGGTTGTTGCATCTGTAAATACACATACACACTACACCAGCCTCATCTCGAGGCAAAAGATTAAGTATTTTTTAGTAATAAAAAGTAGAAGAATATCTCAATATACAAGCGTAAATAATTTTGAATTACAACTTTATTTGGAAAGCCCAATAGTAGATGATTTTGAAGATTTTGATATTTTGGATTAGTGGAAACAAAATGAAACTATGTAGCCTGTACTTTCATAGATGAGCCATGATATACTAACCGTTCCTATTTCTACAGTTGCTTCAGAAATAGTTTTTAGTGCAGATAGACAGATGTTGAGAGATTATTGCAGCAGACTTTCGTCCCAAAATGGTTGAGGCACTAATGACATTTAGAGATCGTATGCATATGCTTACGAGAAGAGTAGATTATAGTGAAAATGAGAGAATTCAAAGCGATTAGGATGAAATATCCTCGGGCAACGCGAGTGAATTGTCTGTCTCCTCCGATGATTGATCAATAATTTATTTTTCTCTATTTCATTTCATTATTTTTTTTTTATTTTTTTTTGGTATTAAATTATTGAAGTGGAGTATATTGCAAATGATTGGTAGGCTAGTAGGTGCTAACCTAGTTGGGATGTACTTGACCTATAGTGATGCAATTGCTCTACCATCATCAATAATCTACATATATTTTATTTAATGATATTAAATTTTGTAATATTTTATTTCATTTTGAAATAAAAATTATTCATTCAATAAAATGTTGTTTATTTAACGATTTTAATATTGAAAGTTTCATTTTGACATATATAAAATTATTCATTTCAAAAGAAAAAAATTAAATAATTTCATACTTTTTTAGTCATAATCAAAAAAATATAAGTCACACATAATTAAATTAAATATCACTACACATAAAATATTACCAAACATCTCATTAATCTTAACTAAAATAGTCTAGTACAAATTTTAATTTGTTTTTTTTTTTATCCCTCACGAATAATCTATATACATAACATATTTAGGTGGTGTTTGGTTATCATGTTTGGCTAAATAATCACAAAAAGACAACAACAAAAAAAGGTCAAAAAATCACAAAAAGCCAAAAATCACAAAAAGACAAAAAAAATCCACTATTCTAAAGCTAAAAAGCCAATCAAGAATACCAAACGAACAAAAAAGTCCCAGGCTAAAAAAGCCAACTAAAAAAATCATTGCCAAACGAAGGCTTATTGTTTATTTTTTGTTTAAAAAAAAAAAAACCGCTAGGTCTAGCCCATAGCCCAAGGCCCATGGCCAAAGCCCAGGCCCGCCGGTCCGACCCTAGGCCATAATTTGAGTGGGCCTGGACTTGGACCCCACTTTTCAACCTGGCCCCAAAAAAAACAGGAGCTCGCATGGCATGTCATGGGCCAATCTCGATTCTGGGTGGACTGGACCATATTTACACCCCTAGTTAGGAAGAGTTAATCAATCAAACGTTTAATATTAATCTAATAAAACCATATTCCGTGCATGCAAAAAACCTTTTCTTTGTAAATGGATGCTCGATAAACACTGGGTCAAACAGAGTCTGGCCAAAGTTAAAAATAAGAGGATTGATATTTCGATTCAAAAGTTAGACTTACTTTATAAATTTAGTGATGTGTTAAGAAGATAATTGGTTGATAATTATCAACCAATTATCTTCTTAACATATCATTTGATCTAAAAAGTAAGTCTTAAAAGTAAGGGAGACTTATTTATAAGTCATTTTTCAGACACTTATGGTAGGCTAAGTCCTGTGTAATTTCTTATAGACTCTCAAGTCCTATTTAGATAGGAATGTATTCCACAAGATCCTACATAAACGTAACGTGACGTGACACCTACATAAACGTAACGTGACGTGGCACCTACATAAACGTAACGTAACGTGACACCTATATAAACGTAACGTAATGTGACACCTACATAAACATAACGTGACACCTACATAAACGTAACGTAATGTGTCACGTTACGTTTCACAAACTTAATGAGTTTTTATTTTTTTAAATTGAATGTGAAAATGTTGTTGGTTTATGTTGGTGTCACGTTACGTTTCATATAAATATGATCTATGGTAACATTCAATTTCCTATATAGGAAATTGAATGTTGCCATAGATCATAGGTGTCACGTTACGTTTATGTAGGTGTCACGTTACGTTACGCTTATGTAGAATGTTGCCATAGATCATAGGTGTCACGTTACGTTTATGTAAATGTCACGTTACGTTACGTTTATGTAAATATGATTTATGGAAATTGCATAGGTGTCACATTACGTTTATGTAGATGTCATGTTACGTTACTGTTGGCTTTTTGGCTTTTCGAAGGGTATTTTTGTAAATGCGAGCGTGCCAGCAAGGATCAATCAGTCCTTACAGAAATTATAATTGCCAACCAATTATCAGACGATTGTGTTTTAGTTCTTTCAGCCTCAATGAAGAGGACTTTTACTGGTGGCTTGACTTAGGAGAAATTAAGAGAAATAACAGTTAATATGAAGAACAATCGAAGTATTTCACTAACATGAACACTTACAATGGTCCAAACTCAGCCTCGAAGAGGTTTACAGCAACAGTCTACTGGATTTACTTGAAACTACTCCTATGAATCGAAGTGCAGTGCAGGTATTTAAAGTGCAGGAAATTAAAGTACAGGAAATGTAAAACTGGAAAAGAAAATATGAAGTAAAGACTGGTTTGTATGATCTGAGTCTGGGGGTTTTTTTCTGGGGACCTCCTTGCTATTTATACTCCTCAAGGATGACCATCAAACTGCACTTCAAACTGTCGAACCGCTCCTCCATGATTGCTGATCATGCTGCCTTAGAAGTAGTTCCACTACGCCTTTTCTTGCAGTTGAACTTCCCTCTTGTATTTGAATTTGAATATGAGCAACCGTTGAAGCCACGTCATCTTGTATCTCTTTATTGATCCTGTGCTATTCAGATCACGTTAGAACCAATCTTCACTGCCACGTGTACGATCAAGATCGAAGACTTGAGTAGTCTCCCCATACTATCCTTGCTTTGCCACGTGTCGAATTGTAATTGGCTTTTACAAAATATGTAACCAACATTACCCCCCGCACTAATATACCCAATACTTGGTGATATTAGTGGATCGCAGCCTTTCCCGCCCTTTTGGAATGTGCATAGAGTCTATCTTCTGGAAACACAACCGTCATCTCTTTGGTGGTCATTTGCATTAACTCTTTTTCAATTTGTTGAACGTCCCAATACCTTAGCATTCGAACAGACTATGGCTCAATCAATTTCCCTTTCCATTGATCAAGTACCCGAAGAGCCATTGAGTAATGCTGTTTCCCCTCGAAAGAACCTCCACGCATTCATTGGCCACCTTTACCCGCCTTTCTATATTCAGGTCATGGAAGCCTTTGCAAATTACCAACCTTTGGGCTATGAACACGTTGTCCTTAATCCTTCGATTCAACGAAGACACAGATGTAAGAAGTTCTCCTTTGACTCCCTCTTGTAACGACTGCTCTCAAACCTTTGATTTGGCAAGTTGCAATATGGATTTAGGAAACTCTTCTTCACAAAATTCTGCATGGGATGAAGCTGCAACTTCTTCCCTTCTGGGGTTTCTGACTGGACAAGCTGGTCGACATCTGAGCCCTGGGATTTGAGGGAACGAATCAACCATCATTTTGTTGAGTTCACTGATCCTTTGGAGTTTCCTTCCTACGCTCGAAGTTCAGTGGTCTATCCCTACGTGCCCATTGACCATCGACGTAGTTTGGAGGAGAATCTGCTTGTAGCATGGTACACATCTTACATGCCTACAAAGATGATGCATGCTACCCGGCACCTAGAAGAAGCACAAGGGTACAATCCATCATTCTTAGCCAAAAAAGCGAAGATTTGTTCTTCTGACTGGCTTGATTATATTAATGCCTTTGTTCCTTCCACCCCCATGCCATCTCCCATAATAGAAGCATCCACACCTTCTTCTCCATCTTCTGAAGCAGAAGAATCTATACCTTCTCCTCCACCAACTCTTTGCTGGACAGAAAAACTGAGGCTTGCACTCCCCATGAATGAAGTTTTTTCACCTTACAAACCTCCATCATTTCCTACTTCAGTTGAGCGAAAACAAGCTCAACTTCTGCTTGCAGCTTTCTCTCACTTGCCTTTCAATGTTCTTGAGGACGCAGTCCCTCTCAAGAACTTTCAATGGGCTTGTGATATTCTGACTAGGAGCCATGTCCTTAATCCCCTTGCCCAAGCAGAACTTCATATGTTCCTGGACCAACTTCCATTGCTCCTTTACTGGCATCGAAATTCTAAGGCTACTACACAATCCTTAGACCAACTTTCGTCTCTTCGAATTCATGCCCAGTACGAAGCAGAGAACTTTATCGAAGAATTCGATGATTTCAAGAATAAAGATTCTGCGTATTGGGATGATTTGGTCATAGACGAAATGGAACAAAAATTGAGAGAAGAAGCCTTTGAAATAAAGGCTGAAAAGCTCTACTACGAAGTGAGAGCACATCAACTCATGCAGCCAACATTAGAAGAAATAGAGGATATAATAAAGAAATAACAAAATTTCATTGATCACTGTTGGACCAAATTTCATGATCTTGTTATTTATTCTATTACTTATTTTTATGAGCTTGAGTTTGTACCCAGATAGGGTTACTTGATGTAATTGCCTTGGCTTGAATACAAACAAAGTTTTTCTGTATCTGACATTGTTTGACTCTGTTTCCTTTTGTCTTTAAAAGCCAATTCAGAGCTTCGAATTGAACAATCTCATCCTTCGAATCTGGACTCAATTTTTTTAATGAAACACTAAAAGAACCAACATGTCTTTTTCCAATTTATGGAGTAAAGTTGACAATTCTGGCTGATATCATCTAGAATTAGTGCTTCGAATTCAACAACTTTACCTTTCAACACTAGCTATAACCAATATATGGTCCTGGTTAATATAGCCAATTAATTTTAAATTGACCAATTTTGCTTCGAAGAACAGTCTGTGCTGTTTTAGTTCAAAAGGCAATTCCCTCTTATACATATAAAAAACCAATGATTGGTTTTGATGCTTCGAACAGTGCTCCTCATCCTTAAAGAATCCTAGGATTTGCTCCGAAGGTCGTTACTTTGATTAATAACCCTCAAACAGGTCTTTAAACCCTTTAAAGTAAACCAATACTCGAGCATTCTAGCATCTTTAGGCATGTAGTATGCTTCGAAGCCGGCTTCTGTTTCGAAGCCGTTGTATTCTGGCTTTTGGTGCCAAAATGTGGCTTCGAAGCCAAATGTTTTACTTCGAAGTTGACTTCAGTATTTGGGCTGTGTTTTTCCCTCCAAAAGTATCAATATTGAAGGAAACTCTTCGTATTCGTACTTTTAGTACTGAACGACTTACACAATATATTTTCAGACACAAAGCTTTTAAAAACCCCTTTGTTTCGTATTCTGAAATCACTTGCTCTTTCAACACACAAACCCTACCGATCTTTTGTTAACCCTCTCTTCCTTCCTGCTTGCTACCAATGGATTCTTCCTCGCTAAAAGTGCTTGCTGGCGACCGTATCAGTCCTACCATGGCTTTGAAACGATGTATTGATGAAGAAATCACCAAGCTAACAACTGGTGAACCAAGCGCCATAAATGGACGTCTCTTTGTTCCTCGACATGGCAGTCAACAAGAGTACGTTCTAGGTCCCATCTTTCGGGAAGCTCCTGACCAACTCCCAGCTTTATACCCTCGTTTGGAGGACCACTTTCTTCTTTACGAAGGAGAGCTCGACTGGAACAATTGGAGATTGACCCGACCTCATCGCTGCTGGCCGACATTGAGAACTGAATGGGAGGAATGGTATGACAGGGTTGTACCAGCAAGAGAAGATGACTTACAAGAGCTCTATATCCTCGACGCCCTTCGTCTCTCCAGGTTCATCATCCCTGAAGATCCCTTCTTAATTCCGGCTGCTTTATGTTTTTGGAATGTGGCCTTTAATTTCTTCCAATTTCGATGTGGCATGATGGCTCCCACCATTCTCGATATTTGCCATCTTTTAGGGCTTTCCCCTCATGGCTCTCCTTTTACTCCCAACTACCCGGACCTTCCTGTCAAATTTCCCCTTCCAGCCTTAACCTCTTCTTATAGTGACTTTGTAAAGGCTGAAAATAAAAAGGAAGGCCCTGTGAAAGACAGAGAATTCTTTTCCTTCATTTTGTACTGGTTATGCAAATTTCTTTTTTGCACATCATCTCAGAGGATTATGCCTGAGTTTGCTCCCCTTGCAAAGGCACTTGTCTTGAAAAAGCATATAGCTCTTGCTCCTTACCTGTTAGGCCATATATACAGAGCTTGCTCCCAATTTTGTGAAAGACCACTTGATGTTAACCAAGGAGGTCCCTTCTGGGTGCTCCAGCTCTGGCTGTTCGCCTATTTTACTGATCTGCATTCTAAATGCCTCAGATTTCTTGTCCAGGACCCTAGCACTTATGGGGAGAAGTATGCTAGGATTGTCCTTTACCCTGCTTCTTTTGCTCATTACTTTACTTTCTTTTACCAACTTCCTATTTCTCCGTCTGCCTCCTTCTTTTGTCCGTTCGAAGCCAATAGAGGACCATCCTGGCTGCAGACTTTTCTGGCCGATAAAGAATGCTCCACCTCACCTCACAAAGATATGTGGGCCTCTATACTGCTACCAAGGGAATTGTTCATTGGCACTTTGAACCCTCGAGCTTATAAGTGCATTTCTGAGGTGTATTGTCCTTCCCAGTTTGCCAGACAATTTGGGCTCACTCAAGGGATACCTGTCCACTTTGCAGTCTCTCGAATGTTCACCTTACTGCTAGAGATTTGAGAATATCCAAATCCAAGCTAGAGACGGCAATACTCAAACTGCTGAAGGAATTGAATGAGTTCCAATTTGTCCCCTTTCTTCCATCTGGCTTAGTTTTGAAAAGATTCCAGAACTGGTGGACAGCCAATATGGAAGTGCGCCTATCTGTGCACCCTCATGACTTGCTAATAAGGTTGGGAGTGCCTTCAAAGGCCAAGTCAGCAACAGCTGAGGACATCCCTTCTCTTCCTGAAGCTGCCACAACTACTCCTGCAGCTTCAACCCCTCCAGCTAGAGTTACTAGAGCTGCTTCGAAGAAGGGTAAGTATTTTCAGATTTCCCCTTTTCTTTCTTTTGAATCTCTTGTTCGTTTCCCTTATACTTGTGTTCTTTGGTGCAGGGTCTCCGCAAGAAGAATCCCCCAAGAGAGCTGAGACTTTAGCTCTTCTCAAGAAGAAACAACAAAAACAGAAAAGGAAGCTAGTCCTTCCTCCTGAGGAACCTGAATCTCTGGAAGAAGAAGAAGAGGTTGAGCAAGAGCAAGAAGTGCTCTTGCAGAGAACAAAGAGACAAAAGGTGGCTGTCTCCACTTCTGATACAATCGAACCTCCTTCCCTCGAGACAACCACTACAATAATGGGGAAAGAGCCTATCTGTGAAGAATCTGAACCCCAAATCGAAGAGAGGGGGATCGAAAAGGAGCCAGTAGCATCACTGCCAAGAAGAAAAAGAAAGAAAGTGACTGTTCCTGCCACTGACTTGGTTGAAGACCCTATTCATGAAGCAGCTGCCAAGGCAGTAGAGCAGGAACATTCCAAGGAAATAATTGTCTTTGAGAGGGCCGAGAAGAAACGGCAGCAACAACTTTTGAGAGATGAGGCTGCTACTGCTGATGCACTTCAAAGGGAAGCTGTAAGAAGGCAACAGACTGCCGAGCATTATTCCCTTCGCAGCTCTCCCATCAGTGTTAATACCTCTGGAACAAGTAAGTTCTTTCACACTTCCGCTGTTTTCTCTTTGTCAACTTTTGATACTGAATTTTGACAGTCCTTTGTATTTCTTCCTCTTGCAGCAACAACTATTGCATCCATCTTTCCAGCGAGGGCTCCCTCGATTTCAGTTGAAGTTGACCAGATGCAACATGTGAAAACCATCCAAATCATGCTCCCACTCTCTAAGCCTATATTCGATATACCTTCTTTGAGTCCAAACATCCCTGCATCTCTTTTTCTTGGCTTAGAGCCATATCTCCCCTTTTTGACTTTTGATCAGCCTCAGTCTACTTCTTCTTCCTTCACAGAAATTCCAACTGCTACTCCATCTCCGATGGCAGTTGATTCCCTTATAGAGGGTGCTGGTAATCTTCCAATTCATAGTTCATCACCTTTGCCTACTTCCAGCCCCTCTTCTCTTGATTCATTGGTGGCTAAGACCATAGAGGCTGCCAAGGATGCTCCTTTCATTTCTCCTATCCCCATGCAGTCCTTTGTGTCTTCCACCACAACACTCTCTGCACCCTTCATGTCTATGGATGAGGTAGACATCTTTGAAGCCAGACTGGCTAGTCTCTTCGACATACCCTCTACCTCTTCATCATTCAATGCTGAAGCTGAGCCATTAGTCTTGGCTGACTCCTTGCTAGAGATTTTTGAGAGTTCTTCCTCCAGCAGCAAGCCTTCTGCACCTTTGATAGATATAGACATATGCCTAGAACTGCTAATTTCTTTCTCAAGGATTCCCTTCGAGGCTCTGCAAAGGCCAATAATCAGAAATGGATTCCTTCAATGCTGCAAAATTGCTGAGCAGTCTGGCATGAATGCTTCAAGTCATCTATCTCAGGCAGCAGCTACTGTTGATTTCTATCTTAACATCTGTCATGCTGCTAAGGCTGCGGACGAGAAGCTGGCTAGGGACCAGAGTTTTGTTTCTCAGGTGCATACCGAAGTATCAACTCTGAAAGAACAACACTCTTTTGCCTCCCACTTTCGAGTCCAACTGCAGGAGAAGAAAGCTCAGCTTGAAGAGGAGCTAGCTGCAGTAAACCAAGCCTTGGTTCGAACTGACACTAAATTGCAAATCACTAACCAAGAACTGGCCGATCGCAAAGAAGACATGGCTACAGCTATTCAACTAGTTCCCTCACTTAGCAATAGGAAATCTATTGTACAAAAACAATTAAGACATTGTAATGATTTCTGGGCCAATTTGTGGCACAATGTACTTAATTCTTTATAAAAGAACAAATTTTGTCTATCATTCGAGCAGTCTTGTGTTTTTGTATTTAATATTTATTTTATTCCTTGTGTTTCCCAAATGGTTGGAAAATAAGGCTTCAAATATCTGCCATTAATCTTTTTGGGATGTACATACCCATTCAGATTTCTCAAATGGTATGCTCCAAAAGGCAGAACTCTATGAATTTGATATGGTCCTTCCCAGTTAGGTGACCATTTGCCAAACTTATGGCTTTTAATTCCTATTGGGAGTATTGTTTTCCATACCAAATCACCTTCATCAAAGCCAATGTGTTTGACTTTCTTGTTATAATTCTTGGCTGCCTTCTTCTTTTGGAAAAGAATGCTATTTAATGCCAAAATTCTGGCTTCATCTATGCCTTCTAACTCCAAGCACATACTTTGATGGTATTGCTCAGGATCTAACTGATCTTGGCATCTTACCCTCAAAGATTTGACATTAATTTCCACAGGTAAAACTGCATCATGCCCATATACTAAGGCATAAGGAGTGACTCCTGTGCTTGATCTTGGGGAGGTTCTGTAAGCCCATAAGACATCCAACAGAAGGTTATGCCAATCCCTGGGATTATCCTCCACAACCTTTTGTATTCCTTTTTTCAAGGACTTGTTGGATGATTCAGCTTGACCATTGGCTTGTGCATAATAAGGTGTGGAATTAACAAGGCTAATTCCAAACTCTGCCACAAAAGACTTCACCATTTTCCCATCGAATACAGTCCCATTATCCACAGTAATGGTTTGTGGGATGCCAAATCTATGGATCAAGTCTTTAATGAACCCAATGACCTCTGTTTGATCTACAGCCTTATATGGCTTGGCTTCGACCCACTTAGTGAAATAATCAGTGGCCACTAGAATGAAACAATGATGCTTCGAAGAAGGTGGGTGTATTTTTCCCATCATATCCATGGCCCATCCTCTAAATGGCCAAGGCTTTACTACTGCATGTAGGTCAGTTATGGGCACATGCCTTATTGTGCCATGCTTTTGACATGCCTGGCAACCCTTTGCATATTCTATGCAGTCTTTAAGGATAGTTGGCCAATAGTAGGAATGCCTTCGAAGCAACCATCTCATCTTCACACCAGGTTGATGAGCACCACAAATGCCTTCATGAACCTCAGCCATAGCTGTTAATGCTTCTTTTGGGCCTAAACATTCCAGCAATAAGCCATCTCCCCCCCTTTTGTAGAGAGCATTGCCATATATCATATATTGCATAGACTGCAATTTGATTTTCCTGCTGGCCTTCGAAGATGGACCAGCCAAGTATTGCATTATTGGATGCCTCCAATCTTGTTCTTGTAAGTCATTGTGATTGACTTCCAAGACCACATTCCTTTTATTCAAAGGTTGTATTAATCTTTGATATGTTGTTTGGCTTATGTCCCTTTGGGTATTATCCCTTCTCTTGAAGTTCGAAGCTTTCTGAGCTACATCATTAGCCCTATTGTTCAAGAATCTTGGAACATGAGTTACATTTGCTATTTGAAACTGAGAAAGCAAATGCAATGCAACAACATAGTATGGCAAAATACTTATGCTTTGACACTTGAAAACCCCTTTCACTTGGTTAACCACCAATTGAGAGTCTCCAAATATGTCAACTGCATGTACTTGTAATCCAATAAGAATTTCTAGTCCCACTATTAAGGCTTCATATTCAGCCTGGTTATTGGAACAGGTGGCTTCATCCACTCTGAAACCATGTGTGGTTTCTACCCCTTGTGGAGACTTAATCACAATACCAATTCCAGTTAAACCATTGGCTTTCGATCCATCGAACCACATCTGCCATGGCTCAACACTAGCCATACCAAGCTCCATTATCTCTTGGCTCTCTGTTTGAGATGGATGGTCTGCCAGAAAATTGGCTAAGACTTGCCCTTTTACTGCCCTTTGAGGGACATACTCTAGATGAAATTCTGATAAGGCTAGTATCCACTTGCCAATTCTTCCCCTCAACATAGGTCTGGATAACATGTATTTAACCAAATCTGTGGTTGCAATTACCAAGACAGTTGTAGGTAAAAGATAATATCTTAATTTCATTGCAGCAAAATACAAAGCAAGACACAGCTTTTCAACAGCTGAATATTTACATTCACAAGAATTTAAAAACCTACTAAGGTAATAAATAGCTTGCTCCTTGCCTTCTTCATTGTCTTGGGCCAAAAAAGCTCCCAATGAATCTTCTGCTGCAGCTATGTACAACTTCAAGGGCTTGTTCCCCTTTGGTGGCATCAGCACTGGAGGGTTGGCCAAGTAGGCTTTGATACCTTCGAAAGCAATTTGATGCTCTGCTGTCCACACAAATTCCTCTTCATCTTTCAGCCTTAACAAGGAAGAAAATACTTTAGTTTTCCCTGCAGTGTTAGAAATGAACCTTCGAAGAAAGTTAACCTGTCCAAGGAACCTTTGTAATTCTTTCTTACTTGATGGAGGCCTGGCTTCAATGATGGCTTTGGCTTTATTCTGATCAATCTGTATTCCTTTCTTGTGTACCACATAACCCAAGAAGTTTCCAGATGATACGCCAAAAGCACACTTAAGAGGATTGAGCTTCAACTTGAACTTCCTCATTCTTTCAAAAGCTGCTTCTAAATGAAACAGATGCTCCTCCATGGACTGGGATTTCACTACAATGTCATCAATATAACACTCTAGATACCCTCCAATGAGGTCATGAAAGATAGTGTTCATAGCCCTCTGGTATGTAGCCCCAGCATTCTTCAGACCAAATGGCATTTTAACCCATTCGAAGGTGCCAATATTCCCAGGACATCTGAATGCTGTCTTGTGGATATCCTCCTCTGCAATGCAGATTTGGTTATAACCAGAGTGCCCATCCATCATTGATAAAATCTGATGTCCTGCTGAACTGTCTACCAGCAGATCCACTATAGGCATAGGGTACTCATCTTTGGGAGTTGCTAGATTTAAGTTTCTGAAATCGATGCATACCCTCATTTTGCCATTCTTCTTAACTACAGGCACAATATTAGATAGCCATTCAACATACCTGGCTGTCCTAATAAAGCCTGCCTTGAGTAGTCTAAGAATTTCTTCCTTGACTTTCTGAATTACTTCTGGACTCATTCTTCTTGGTTTCTGCTTGTATGGCTTGAAATTAGGCTTCATAGGGAGCCTATGTTCCACTAATGACCTATCCAATCCTGGTAGTTCATTGTAAGACCATGCAAAGCAATCTTTGTATTTCTTTAGAACAACCAACAACTGGTCTCTGTCCAGAGCATTCAAACAAGCACTTATATAGGTGGGCTGCTGCACAGAACCTTCCCCTAAATTCACTTCTTCTAAGGGGTCTTGTGTCTGAGAACTCATTGAAGCTTCTTCTTTGGTTTCTTCAACCTTCGAAGCAACCTTCTTACCTTGTTCTGCTCCTAGGTTCTTTAATTCGACATCTCTGCCCTCTTCCTCATAGACAAAATCTGTCCACAAGGCATCTTCTTCCTGTATCTCCTGGACTTTTGTTTCAATGTCCAATGCACAGTATTTCCCAAGGGTCAAAATTCTGACCTGTTGCTGCTCTTGTTCACAGCCAATTATCATGGCTTTTCTCTCTTGCTTCTGTACTTTCTGGACTATTGCTTTTACGTCCAATGTTGAGAATTTAATCAGAGCCAAAGACTTGGCTTCTTGTTCTTCATCTCTTTGCCTACAACCAGGCATCATTGTCATCTTTAACGACAACCTCTTCATCAGCACTCTCTTGGACTAAGTGCTTCAGGTGTGTCACTTCCTCATCAGCCGTCACTTCGGCTGAGCCATCAGCTTTCCTCAGTATACTGAGTGGTGTCACTCCCTCAATATACAGCTTGGCCTCTGCAAAGTCTGCACAGGCTATGAAGGGTTGAGGATCTGCATCAATCTCCTCTGTCTCTCCATTGCCCAAAGCCATCATGATCTTCTGATGCAAAGAGGAAGGCACACATTTGTTAGTGTGGATCCAATCTCTCCCAAGTAAAGCATTATATTTAGCATTGCTGTCGATTACGAAGAATGCTGTCATGCAGTCCCTGGTTCCCACACTCAAGTTAATGGGTAGAATCCCTTGAGCCATCTGTTTATCTCCAGCAAAGCCAGCGATGGTTGTGCTGGTTGGGATCAACCTGGGATTCTTTTTCCCTAGTTTCTTCAAAGAAGATTTCGGTAATAAGTTCACTGCTGCCCCATTGTCTATCAGGACTCGGTTCAGTTGTATCCCATCGAAGAAAGCCTTGATGTACAAAGGCTTGACATGTTGTGTCATGGAATTCGAGGGATATTCAAAAGGATATGAGAGGTTGATGCTCACCTCTTCCTCGCTCTCACATTCAGTTTCCATCGGGATAGCCATTCCAGGACCATCCTGTACCATACTCACTTGTGATTCCTCACTGGAGACAGGAATAGGATCCATGTCTTGGTCCTCATCCCCAGCCTGGAACTCATGAGGCAATATGTGTACCATATTGACTGATACTGGAGGAAATGAGCCAAATTGGATGGCTGGCTGTACCTTCTTCCCCTCTTGGCTACCTTGCTTGGTGTCTTCAGCAGCATCCTCCATGCTGCACTCTGGCACTTCATTGATAACTGATCCCTTCGAAGGATCTTTCTCAACTGGTTCTTCAGTCAGAAATGTTTGTTCAGCCATGAAGGCTTCGAACATTTCTTCTTCTGCCATTTCCTTCTTTTGGCTCATGCCAATCTCTTCTTCTGTTTCGCTGTCACTTTCCATCAGGGCCTTCTCCAACCCTGCCAAACTAGACTTCTCTCTGGCCTTTAGTTCAGAATGAACCTGGGCCAACTGTTCTCTGCTACAAACCACTTTGCTTTGTAGAGTCGGTTTTGGAGTATGGTCTGACTTCGAAGTCTTCTTTCCTTCTGTCTTAACCAGTGAAGAACTCTCTCCACTTTCTTTCAAATCTTGCTGGTACTGGGTGTACCTGCGCTGAATTTTCCTCCTTTGTGATCTGGAAATGACTGGAACCATATCTGGTTCCTTTGTCTTTGGATGTTTCAGCAATACCCAGTTGTTCGGAGCCACCAAAGGAGGCTTGACCATCCTGCCTTGGTTTCCAACATCCCTTTGGGCAGGCACCTCCCTAGGCTTGTTCTGCATTACAAACCAATCTGGGACCCCAGGTACCCACGAACTTGCTGACTCAGATGTTGAACTGCTTTTTTCAACCTTCGAAGCCATCTTCGAAGCTGGCTGTGAAGGTAAGTGCTTGAATCTGGTCTCATGTTTCGAGCCTGATTCTGGCCTTCGATGGAGGTGGCCACTTTCTGCTCTTCGTGAGGTTGGTCTAGGGGGCCAATCTCTGGCTTTAGTCCCATAACCTGAACTCCTCTCCAATCTTCTTTCAGAATGGCTGCTCTCCATTCTGTAGTAGTTAGGTGGCCTAGACTCATACAAGGGCCTCTTGCCTTTATCACGCATTCTGTCTACTGCAGGCTCAACCACTAATGGTCGCTGCCTATCACTAGCCGGATACGGCCTTTTGTTGTAAGCATTGGTTGACTTAGGACGTCTCTGAACATCCCTATAGTATTGCTTCCCATCAATTGGAAGCCCCTTCAACCATTTGTAGCTCAGTCTGCATCTGGGACACATCCTCTGCATTACAGCTGCTTCCAGGAATCGTCATCCAGTGCTTCTTCATCAGAGTGTTCTTTCTGATGTGAGAAACCTTGTCCAATAACTGGTGGGTTTCTAGTATCCTTCTTGGCAGTTGTCTGGTTGGCAATATGCATTTGCACATTGACCTCTTCCAATTCCTGCAGAGATAAATTCTGAAAGTTTGGTACAACCACATTAGCTGCGCTTTCTCCAACTTCTGGAAACGGGTTACTGTCAATCCCCATGGCCTTTTCTGTTTTGGCTGGGAACTTCAAACTTCCTTTCCGAATTTGCTCTTGGATCCTGTCTCGAAAAACAATGCAGTTTTTAGTCGAGTGAGACCAAGAGTTATGCCATTTACAGTATACTTTTCCTTTAAGTTCATCTGGAGATGGCAGTTTTACTCCTTTTGGTAACTTAAGGAAATTGGCTGCAAGCAAATGATCAAAAATGTCATCTGCTTTTGTTAGGTCGAAAGAGTACTTTCTGTGAAAGTCTTTCTTTTTAAACTGCTGGTCGATGGTTGTATCCTTATGAATTAATGCTTCACAGATTACAGGTTCTTTGCCCACAATCTCTGCTGCATCGATCTCATAATTTGGATCTCTATAATATGTCTTGTACGAGGCATTATTTCGATCTTGTTCCTCCTCTAGTAATGCTTCATATCGAGACACCTTATAGGTTAGTTCGACCAAATCCCTGAATTCAGTTGAGTCAAACTTCTTTCGAAGCCTGAACTCTAAACCGTTTTGAGCCAATCTTACGAATTCTGGCTCTGGTAGGATGACTCTACATTTATTTCGAGCCCTTTTAAATCTGGCAATAAACTGAGTAGCCTTTTCTTCAGGCCTTTGACTCAATCTTGCCAAGTCTGCCATGGAAACCTCTGGCTCCGATTGGAAGAATTGGGCATGAAATGCCTCTTCCATTTGTTGCCAAGTTTGAATGGAGCCAGGTGTAAGGTTGATGTACCATACAAATGCTCCCCCAGTTAGAGAATTTGGAAACAATCTCAGTTTCATATAGTCATGATTAGTGAATTCACCGCATTGAGCAGCAAATCTAGCAATATGCTCTACTGTTGACTGATTTCCAGTTCCATAGAAGAGGGTAAAATCTGGTATTCTGAACCCTCTTGGGTATTCATGTACCCTATCCACCCATTCTGGGTATGGTTTTCTGTATACAGGAGTCTGGACCCCCCGAGCCATCGGTCCACACATCTCCCTAACAATATCAGCAATTTGGTCCCTAGGGACCATATTTTGTGCCTGCTGAACCACTACTGGAGGGACAAACACAGGATTTGGTGGACAACCTTGTGCTTGTGGTCCTCTTGGTCCATAAGGTGGTACATTTGGGACTGGTTGCCCCTGTGGTGCAGGTTGCTGTTGGGGGTATGGGTAACCCCTTTGAGCCTGTCCTGCAAAAGGACCTGCGAAAGGTGCTGGAACAGGTGTTGTGTCCCTTCCATTTGTGGGAAAACCCTCCAACCCCCCGGGTATAAATTCGAATAAGGGATTATTATACCCCCTAGTGCCAGGTATGGCTTCGAACATGGGATTTGTAACCATTCTTATGCCAGTTTCTTGTACTTGGCCAGATCCACCAACTTGTGTGGCTTCACTGTTAAATACTGAGGCATTTTGGCCTGCTATAGGCCTCGAAATGGGTTCATACCAAGACTGAGGTGATGGTCTTTCATAGTTCTGAGTACTAGTTTGACCATTAGGCTGTCCATTAACTTGCATAGGCTGTTTATCTCTAGCCAATCTTTGCTGAGGGACATTTAAAACTTCCTCTGTGTGTCTTGTGTTTGTTGGTTGGTGGTTATTCATTCGATCCAAAAAGGATGTCGCCCACCTTTCCATTGTGTTCATTAATTGTTGTCCCATAGCATCTACTAAGCCATCCCATGGATTTGTTGGCTGGGTAGATGGAACAGTGGATGGTCCAATTCTTGGTTTCGTCCAATATTATGAACATATGGTTCTTGTCCCGAAGTACTGGTCTGTTCGACCATAGGTTCGGATAATATGGGAGTTTCCACAGGATGTGTTACCACATTATCCTCTGGATTAGGTATCTCTACCTCTCCTTCTACGCCTTCTTCCAGCGTTCATTTTCTCCTTGTCGTCTTCGTCTAGCCATTTTAACAAGTCCCACCGGGCGTGCCAAAAATATATGTTGGCTTTTTGGCTTTTCGAAGGGTATTTTTGTAAATGCGAGCGTGCCAGCAAGGATCAATCAGTCCTTACAGAAATTATAATTGCCAACCAATTATCAGACGATTGTGTTTTAGTTCTTTCAGCCTCAATGAAGAGGACTTTTACTGGTGGCTTGACTTAGGAGAAATTAAGAGAAATAACAGTTAATATGAAGAACAATCGAAGTATTTCATTAACATGAACACTTACAATGGTCCAAACTCAGCCTCGAAGAGGTTTACAGCAACAGTCTACTTGGATCTACTTGAAACTACTCCTATGAATCGAAGTGCAGTGCAGGTATTTAAAGTGCAGGAAATTAAAGTACAGGAAATGTAAAACTGGAAAAGAAAATATGAAGTAAAGACTGGTTTGTATGATCTGAGTCTGGGGCTTTTTTCTGGGGACCTCCTTGCTATTTATACTCCTCAAGGATGACCATCGAACTGCACTTCAAACTGTCGAACTGCTCCTCCATGATTGCTGATCATGCTGCCTTAGAAGTAGTTCCACTATGCCTTTTCTTGCAGTTGAACTTCCCTCTTGTATTTGAATTTGAATATGAGTAACCGTTGAAGCCACGTTATCTTGTATCTCTTTATTGATCCTGTGCTACTCAGATCACATGAGAACCAATCTTCACTGCCACGTGTACGATCAAGATCGAAGACTTGAGTAGTCTCCCCATACTATCCTTGCTTTGCCACGTGTCGAACTGTAATTGGCTTTTACAAAATATGTAGCCAACAGTTACGTTTATATAGATATGATCTTTGGTAACATTCAATTTTCTATGTATAGTTTTACTATTATTTATGATATTAATAACTACTATTGAGGGTAAATGTGTCAACAAACTTCCCACAGGACTTATGGGAACATAAGTTTTTTAGTAGAATCATATGTAGCATAAGTCTCCCTAATAGGACTTATAAATAATTTTCCTTAAAAGTAAATGTATATATCATTTTTTAAATAATAATAATAAATTCTCATACTAAAGTCTATGGCCCAACTTGATTTCAATCTACAAATTTGTTCCAAGTCCAATCTAGGACTGTAAATTTGGCCTTGGCCCGGGCTTGGGCTAGCCAATGTCAGGCTTTGCAGGCTCCCACCAAAATTCAGGCCAATCCATGAGCCAGAAAATTAGGCCTAAGGCTAGGGGCAATTCGGGCCTTGGGTAGGCCAGGCCTCGGCTTAGGCTTAGGCTTGGGTAGGGTTTGAACATTTTTTTTTTCCCCTATTTTTTCACCAAAATTTTATTTTTTTAACCAAAAATGACACTAGGCCAAGGCCAGGCTTTGAGTGGGCCTTGAGTGGTCTACGAGCCGGCCCAGGTGGACCGGGCTGGCCTTGGGCCCATGCCTAATCGGGCAGGACCCACCCCGGGCCACGGGAGGGTTTCAGGCCGCTCACAGATCATGGGCTATTTTTACACTCCTACAATCTTAAAATGATATTCAATTTCGAGTCTACCCAGCAGCTTATATATTAAATAAATAAATATATATGCATTATAAAATTAACTATTAATAATTTAATGATTAATTTGGCACAATAGCTTAATATTTATTAGCCAGTATATTCTAAATAGTAAATATAAATTTAGTTAAATATATATTCAATTGAAGTACATCTTTTTAATTTTATAAAATAAAATTAAGTAAATAATATAGGACGATTCTCTCCTGTCTAAAATCTGGACTGGAGAGGGTTGTTTAGGCTCATGGAGCACTTGGTGTATTTTATTCATAAAAAAAATTAGGTCAATCTAATAATTACAATTTGTTCAATGTATGGTTCATTTTTTAAAAATACAAGTATCATTCATTTTTTTAGTGAAAAATATGGCAAATTGAACAAATTACAACTATCGAATCGACCTAATTTTTTTTGTAAATGAAATATACAAAATGTCCAACAAAATAAACAATTTAAATCATCGAAACGAACCCGTGGTGAGTGCCACGGGCCCAAACAGCATATGCATATCCAAGAATACCTATCAGTTCGGTAGAAAACTGGACACGATGAGCTCAAATGTTGAAAGAAAACGTGTACACTGTTGCTATCTGAGGATGCTAAAATCCAAATAGTCTAATATTTAAAGTTAGGTAAAAGATTGACGATCCAAATTTGAACAAGGCTGGGAGGAAACAGCATTTTATGACCGCTAAATGCAGTAACTATTTCACCGGGCTTTGGCCCCACTTGTCACAAAAAAAACAAAAAAACCGAAGTACCTAATTCACATTACAAGTCTAGACAAACCATTAGAGGAAGAGACAATTCTATACTAAGTGTGTTTGATTGGGGGATAAGGGGGGGATTATTCACTATTAGGATTGTAATCCGGAGGAGGCTCTTTATCCGGCGTTTGTTTTTTTTTAATTTCGTCGGACATGGAGTCCGGCCAGACTCCTTATCCCCCATATGGGGGACTATTGTATCCTTGGGGGGGGGGTTATGGGACAATTTTCAAGGGACTATCCACTGTTGGGATTAAGTGATGAAATGACCATTTTGACTCTCTACTATTTAATTATGTATTATATTTAGTAAAATTCAATAAAATTTAAATGTCTCAATTTAAAAATAAAATAATTTTGTTTAACTTTTTATTGATGTTTTATTTATTAAATTTTTTAAAATAATTTTTTATAGATATTTTATTGATGTTTTATTTAAAAATTTTCTTTATAATTTATTTAATTTCATTATTTAAATTTTAATAGATGTTTTATTTAATTTTATTATTTAATTATTATTTTTTAAAAAATAAATTTATTTAAAATTTTAATTAAAAAAATAACATATATTTTTATTGATATTTTATTTATTTTATTTAAAAAAATAAATTTATTTAATTGTGTAAAAAATAAAATAAAATAAAATTTTATTTAATCTAGCTAAAAACTTAAAATATTAAAGATATGTTTAATATTGCTATTACTTAGTAAACAATTAAAAAATGGTAAAATAGTCCTTTGTTCATTTATCCTATCCAGTCTGTCCAACCAAACGTTCGATTCACTAAAAATAGTCATTTCCAGACATCTAATCCTATGAAAAAACAAACACAGGATACATATCCAATCCAACCAAATAGTCCAAGGGATTCACAGTCCTAAGACTCAAGTCCGATGGATTCTAATCTCCCCTTATCTAATCCGTCCAATCAAACACACCCAGATTAACATGAGTCCCAAGCCCCTCCCCCCCAACACAAAAAAAAAAAAAAAAAAATAATAATAATAATAAATAATAACAACATGAGTAGGATTGTACAAAATACCGTTCAATCTGCTAAAATTGACTAATGTGCATTGATTTACACTAATCCATCCACTAATCACGGATTAAATTTTAAAATTTATAATCTGCTTTCAAAACTGCTCCGCTTTACTATAGTTAGTATATATTGTTTGGTTTTGATTTTTTTTTTAAAATTGAATTTTTTATTTTTCGTATTTTTTTATATCTTCAGTAAATTTTTTACTTTCTAAACACACATAATTTAGATGCACCTACAAAGTGAAAATTTGTGAAAAATTATTTTAAAAATTCAATAAATACACAAGAAAATGAAAATATACTAAAGTTTTGTATTTTTTTAAATATTTTTTATATTTGATGAATTTTTCTATAAATATTATACTTTTTGAGCATATCTAGGTTAGGTGCACCTAAAAGATAAAAAAAATTCTTAAAATATTAAATTTTATGACTAAAAAAAAATAACACAAAAAATAAAAAACTCAATTTTCTAAAAGTTGGTTCAATTTTCTCAAACCAAACAAGGTGATTATTTTATTAGGGTTTGGCTTTTCTCGAATTGATCATCTCAACTTGGGAGAGCGTTTGGACTTGGTAGGCCCATTTTGGGACTAATTTCAGTGATTCAAACCGTTCACTTTATAGGATTCATTGAATAGAATATTTATGCAAAACATCAAGATGATCGGATATCAATAGTTACATATTTGAATCAAATTTGCATTACAAAAAATGGATAGCTATTCTTAAAATTATATTTATCATATATTTTTGTAAAAAAAATATGATTCAAACATATAGCTACCGATATCCAATTATCTTGATTTTTTACTCGAACTTTTTACTCAATGAGTCCTAAAAACTAACGGCTTGGATTACCGAAATCAGTTCCAAAATGGGGCTACCAAAATATCAAAGTAAAAATGAGAGTAAAAGAGATTTAAGATGTGAAATTTGTTTCAAATTAGTAGTTGAGAAAATGTCATTTTGCCTCCCAAACTATTACACGATAATTAATTTCACCCAGACTTCGTCTTATTTTAATTTGACACCTAAACTTTTTAAAATTTGATCAATTTACCCCCCACCATTGGATTTCATCTACAATTGTTGGCTACATATTTTGTAAAAGCCAATCACAATTCGACACGTGGCAGAGTAAGGGTAATATAGGAAGACTAGTCAAGTCCTTGATCCTGATCGTACACGTGACAGTTAATATTGGTTCTCACATGATCTGAGTAGCATTGGATCAGTAAAGAGATGCAAGGTGACGTGGCTTCAACAGTTACTCATATTCAAATTCAAATATAGGAGGGAAGCCTAACTGCAAATGATGGTGTAGTGGAACTACTTATAAGGCAACTTGGTCAGCGATCATGGAAGAGTAGTTCGACGGTTTGAAATGCAGTTCGAAGGTCATCCTTGACAAGTATAAATAGCAGGGAAACCCCCAGAAAAAACCCCCAGACTCAGATCCAACAAACCAGTCATTTACTTCATATTTTCTTTTCCAGTTTTTACATTTCCAGTCTTTACATTTCCTGCACTTTAAATACCTGTTCTTTATATTCCTGCACTTTAAATTCCTGCACTGTACTTCGTTCATAGGAGTAGTTTCAAGTAGATCGTCACTGTAAACCTCAACGAGGCTGAGTTTGGATCATTGTAAGTTTTCATTTTTATAAAATACTTCAGTTACTCGTCATTTCACTGTTATTTTGCTTAATTTCTCCTAAGTCAAGCCACCAGTAAAAGTCCTCTTCATTGAGGCTGAAAGAACTAAAACACAATCGTCTGATAATTGGTTGGCAATTATAATTTCTGTAAGAACTGATTGATCCTTGCTGGCACGCTCGCATTTACAAAAATACCCTTCGAAAGCCAAAAAGCCAACAACAATCAAACGAAATGTGCTGATGTGGCACCAAATTTCATTTGAAATTTCATTTTACTTCTAAACTATACCTTAAAAATCAATTAGCCTCCTAAATATTAAAAAAAGGTTAAATATTTAATAAATAATTTTTTTCTCAATAATGAAGAAATTAAATTGCAAATAATATACTGTGCAAAAAAATAATTAAAAAATATATAAAAATCCTCATTTAGAATTGTCTCTTTAAGTTTCAAATTATCTTGAGTTGATCCTGGAGAAACTAATTGAGCTGAACATTTCTTGGCTACTCTATGTGTTTGTGCACTCTCAATTGTAACGAGTTTATTCCCCAAATTAATTTAAATAGAATTAATCAACTAATAATAATTTCAAAATTGAGTGAGTAAAAATTTAGACCACACTTATTATGAGAGTAACATCTTCTTTTGAAATTTGAAAATTTATATTGAACAATAAAAATGAATATGTTGAGATTCGCCTACAAAATTGAGATTACCTACTCGATCATATCATTGATTGAATGACAATTTAACACAAAAGTTAGCAATTACTATCTAAAGGATACTCAGCATGACTAATACTCAATTTTTTTTATTAAAATTTAATTTTTTTATTTTTGAGATAAAAAATTATTAATTAAATATTTAAATTTATTTTGTTAATATTTGGGGGTGAATTGATTTTTAAGATATAGTTTGGGGTGTAAAATGAAATTTCAAATGAAATTGGGTGCCACGTAGGCACATTCTGTTTGATTGTAGATGGAATCAGACAGTGAGGGTAAATTGATCAAATTTCAAAAAGATTAGGTGTTAAATTAAAATAAGACGAAATATAGGTGCCAAATTGATTATCATGTAATAATTTGGAGGCAAAATGATATTTCCTCATGAAAAATATTATGTAAAATTATTTTGTGTTATATATATATAAAATATTATGTAAATTAATATTATATGTTATTCAAATGCTTGATAATTGTTTAAGAATATTTTTCAATCAACTAACAAATTAAACGCATTCCAAACTACAATTTAATTATTTACCAATCTATTATTTATAGTTTTATTTATAATTTTATATTTAAATCGTCTGAAACGCACCATCCACAACCGTAAGAGTCAGTTTTATTTCTTATTTTATTTATATTATCAGAAACGGTGCTACCGAAACAAAAACAAATTACAAAATGGAAGATAGACTGACTACTCACACCTGTATGTAGATTTTTTTTCGTTAAATTCTAGATTGCCATCTCACCTAGACTTCTCATAATTGACCAAGTCTGGAGCAATAATGGTACAGTAAATGTGCGGGTGGAGATTGAAAGTATGTATGTATGTACAGAAGAAATTTGAATCATATATTAATGTTTATGTATAAAATTTATAGATTTATAAGTATTACTGAAAATGTTATCTATTACAATTTTTTTTTTAATGTATTATGAATTTTAATTTTGAAACTTATTCTAAAAGTGTGATATATGGTATAAATTTAAAGTTTGGGAGATATGAATTACATTCACAATAAATATTTTTTCGGTAAATTACAAATATACTTTCTGAGATTTGCTTAAAATACAGATTGCCCCTGTGATTTGGAAAATTACGAATACTCCCTTGTCAGAATTTTTTATTTAACAAAATTAATTGAAAAATGAAATTCATAATTGCTCTCCTATACAATAATAAAATTATCTAAATTATTAATTGAAACATATTTCTAACATTATTAAAAATTGTTAATTGACTTGATAATTTATTAATAGGGTAAATTACAAATGCACCCCCTAAGGTTTGCTTAAAGTATACATTGCCCCCTATAATTTGGAAAATTACAAATACCCTCTAGTCAGAATTTTTTATTTAACAGAATTAACGAAAAAAATGCAATTCATAATTGATCTCCTATACAATAATAAAATTACCTAAATTATTAATTGAAACATATTTCTAACATCATTAAAAATTGTTAATTGATTTCATGATTTATTAATAAAATGGGTGATTTGTTATGAAATTAGAAACTTCAGGGGATGGAATGTAATTTCTAGAATCACGGGGGTGATTCGTATTTTAATCAAACCTTAGGAGGTGTATTTGTAATTTACCCTTATTAATAAAAGGGGCGATTTGTTATAAAATAAGAAATATCGGGGATAAAATGTAATTTCCAAAACTACGGAAGGCAATTCATATTTTAATCAAGCTCAAGGGATGTATTTGTAATTTATCCATATTTTTTTTAGATCGGGAAGAAAATCTTCATGTCAAAATTGATAAAAGATCGGATCAATCTCTTACAGTGGTAGCAAAAAAAATCTCATAAAGGGATAACAAACTTCTGTAAGAGGAAGAATCCTAACCTTCATAGAGGAGGAGAAAAAACTTTCAGAAAGGAGGGACACAGCCTCTACACAGGAAGGATTATTACAGCAAACACTAAAAAAAAAATTAAAAAAAAATAAAAACCGAAAATAACCAAATCCAAGTCGCCAAACGCATCCAAAATTCCATTACACCACAACTTTCAACTTGAAATCTGAAGACCCAACCTCTGCTGATCAAGATAGAACATTGAGGTTGAGGTGGTCGCCTAGCACGTGAAACAATGCGTTAAACAGTGTAGGTCTTTGGATTGTGAGAGGATCTGAAACTAGATCTTAAAGTTTACGGCGCGAGCATAAAAGTTTGGGTGCAAACCAAACATCAAATCTAGAACATCGGAAAGAGGGAGAGGCGATGCCAACACCAGTGGCCAAAGAAAGATCTCGTGAAAGATGATCCATGGAGACAGGAAGGTGGCAGATCTAGTGATGGTATGGTAGTGGCGGCCCAAAAAAGGGTTAGAAGGACAAGCTTCCAATATTATGAAGCAAAATGACAAAGAAAGAGAAAAAAGAAGTGGAAGGAGAAGAGAGAAGGCCGGCGGCCAGAACCCCTACCTACCTCAAGTAGCACACCTAGCAGAATGCTTAGAGAGGGAGGCTTAGAGAAGACATTCACAATAAATACATGTAAATGTTAACATACATGTAACCATAATAATAATGCAGAATTGGACTTTACAGGATCTTGAATTCAATACAACTCAAGAATAAAACGAATAAACCTTTGTCAGCTATTGAATTAGAGAAGTTGAAAAAATACCCTTAATAGTTGAACCTTGAATTCTTGGCTCACCTTCTTCTCTTTGTCTCTCTTAATTAGGATGACTATAGAACTTAGAGTGATGGAAAAATACTTATCATATGAAAGGAAAGTCACCCATCCTTATATAGAGGAGAGAAGAGGGCCAGATAAACTCTATTAGAAGAATTCCTATCCATCAAGGTTTTCTTCTTATCTTAGAAGAGTAATTATATTAAAATTATAATTATTGAACTTTATCTCAAATATTCTAATTAATATTATATTAAAATTCTAATTCCTCAAAGCATGCCACAAACTCAACCTCCATAGTAAATGAAGCAATAGTGGATTGCTTTGAGGCTACAAATCATGCTTTATGGTTGTGAAATTTCATCTCAGGACTTGGTGTTGTTGACTCAATTGTCAGGCCGCTGAAGATATATTGTGACAATACCGCAACAATTTTCTTCTCTAAGAATAGAAAGTACTCTAGTGGTTCCAAACACATGGAAGTAAAGTACTTAGTTGTTAGAGAAAGAGTCCAGAAACAACGAGTGTTAATTGAAAACTTAAGCACCTCTCTTATGATTGCTGATCCATTCACAAAGGGATTGCCACCAAAGACACACAAAGAGCATGTTATCAGGATGGGTCTTTTAAGCAACCCATGATGTATATGGTTAATCTTGAGTGCTTATTTTTATTTGACATTATTTGCGCAATAATTATTTTGTTTCTATTTTTCCTGTTTCTAAAAGTATGTATACACATTAATTTGAATATTGATCAACAAGAAATGTCTTAACAAGACAAATTACAGGGCCTTTCAGGAAAATAATTACTTATCCCGATAATGGACTGGGTTGGCGAAGGTTATCGATGGTGTAGTGCATAGAAGGAAATATGACATAAATGTTATATAACTGCTATGACTCACATTGGTGATATGAAATAATCATAGTATTATAATTTCTAATATATCTGAACTTATTGGCTATTTTTAAAATTCGTGATCACGTGTCAAAGTTTTTAGTGTGAAATCCAATGAGTCAAATTTTTTTATAAATTGCATATTTTTGGAAAAACTCATAATTGCATCATAATCGACTTAATGGGCCAAGTGGGAGAATGTTGGATTTATTTTCTAGTGTGGCCCAATAGCCTACATATTTTTTACATGTGTTTATTTTATTTGGACTCCACAATTAGATAAAGCCAATATTTGAGATAAAGTTCAGTAATTAGATGAAGCATAGTGGACTGCTTCACACTTTTCCATGAAATTGCTCCACTAGCCAATAGAAAAACAAAACCTGATGTAGATTTTCTACTATCAAGGCAACCAGCAAAATCTGAGTCTGAGTATCTGGTCACTTCCAACTATTCTGATCTCCTATAGGTGAGCATATAGTTCTTTGTCCCCTGAAGATATCTCATAACCTTCTTTAATGCTTTCCAATATTCCTTTCCAGTATTGCTTTGGAATCTTCCCAACATTCCAACTGTAAGACTAATATCTGGCTTGGTACATGTATGGCCATACATCAAGCTCCCTACTGCTGATACATATGGAATGTCCTTTATTTGTTTTCTTTCCAAGTCATTCCTTGGATACTATTTTTTACTTAATTTATCACCCTTCATGATGGGTGCATTACCGGCTGAACAAAACTGCATATTGAATCTCTCCAAAACAAGATCAATATATCATTTTTTGAGATAGTCC
Source organism: Camellia japonica (assembly GCA_030407325.1). Taxonomy (NCBI): domain Eukaryota; kingdom Viridiplantae; phylum Streptophyta; class Magnoliopsida; order Ericales; family Theaceae; genus Camellia; species Camellia japonica. Next base: position 57,861,099 of record JAPPVO010000036.1, read on the forward strand.
TAGCAATCCTTGAGATCGATCCCTAAAGATCTTTATGCTAATAACATAGTTTGCCTCACCCATATCGACCATTTTAAAGTTCTTGGAGAGATATTCATTAGTTTCATGCAATAAGCCAAGGTCATTACTAGTTAACAAAATGTCATCTACATATAGCACCAAAATAATGAACTTACTCCTACTAACCTTCAGATATATGCACTGATCAATTGCATTTTCCTTAAATTCAAATGAGGTAATGGTATCATTATTAAACCTTAAATACAATTGCTTGGAAGCTTGTTTAAGGCCATATATAGATTTCTTTGATTTGCAAGCTATATGTTCTTTACCTTTCTTTGCAAATCCTTCTGGCTACTCCATATAAATTTCTTCATCCAAATTCCCATTTAGAAAAGCAGCTTTCACATCCATTTGATGCAACTCTAAGTCATAATGAGCTACCAATGCTAGGATGATTCTAAGCGAGTCCTTCTTAGATACTGGAGAGAAGGTCTCTTTATAGTCTATGCCTTCTTTTTTAGTAAAACCCTTGGCAACAAGTCTGGCTTTAAATCGTGTGATATTGCCATTTGCATCGCGCTTGGTCTTGAAGACCCATTTACACCCGACCTTTTTACAATTATTAGGCAAATCGATGAGATCCCAAACACCATTTTGTTCCATGGATTTTAACTCTTCATTTATATCATTGACCCATTTAGTAGAATCATTACTATTCATAGCTTGTGAAAATGGGACTGGATCTTTGTCAATCCTAATATCAAAATCAGATTCCTGTAGATACGCCATGTAATCATCTGGAATAGCAGGCTTTCTTTCCCTCTGAGATCTTCTTAGAACTGCTGGTTATGGTGGTTCTACAATATTTTCAATGGTGGTATCTTCATGAAGTGGTGAAACATGAGGTGGTGAAGGATTTTCATTATGTTGTTTGTTTCCCTCAGCCTGTGGAATAGTCTAAGGAACAACAATTTTTCGATGAGGGTCAAATGTTGGCACATCCACCATAATTTCCTCGAAATTCATCACTCGTGTTTTCTCACTCCCACTAATTTCACCATTCACTAAGAATCTAGCATTTCCAGTCTCCACTATCCCCGTACTGTGATTAGGACAATAAAATTTGTACCCTTTAGACTTGTCTGGATAACCAATGAAATATCCAAATATTGTTTTTGAGTCCAACTTTTTCCCTTGTGGGTTGAAGATTCTTGCCTCTACTGGACAACCCCAAATATGTAAGTGTCTTAAACTAGGTTTCCTACCAGTCCACAACTCAAAAGGAGTTGTGGGGACCACCTTACTAGGAACCCTATTTAAGACATACATTGCAGTGTTTAAAGCTTCACCTCAAAGTGAAATAGGTACAATTGAGTAACTTAACATACTTCTAACCAGGCATTGTATATTGAGCATGAATGCCTTTCTTTTCTAAGAATTTGGCAAATGGGCCAGGATTTTGGCCTAATTCATCATATTTACCATAATACTCACCACCCCTGTCTGATCTCACTATTTTAACGTTTTTATCTAATTGTCTCTTGACTTCAGTTATGTACACCTCATGGATGGCAACAGCTTGAGACTTTTCATGAATTAGATACACATATCCTTAACGTGAGAAATCATCTATAAATGTGATGAAATATTTTTCACCACTAAGATATAGGCTATTGAGTGGCCTGCAAATATCTGTATGAATTATCTCAAGAAACTCATTACTTCTTGTTACATCTTTCTTGGTGTGTTTGGTTTGCTTTCCTTTAATGCAATCCACACATATCTCAAAATCAGTGAAGTCTAGGTTTTTCAAAATTCCATTCATTACCAATTTTTCAATTCTATTTCTAGAGATATGCCCCAACAGTCTATGCCACAAGATTGAGGATTTTTCATTAATTAGACCACGTTTTAAACCAATATTCGAATGCAGAGTTACCAATGATTGTGCAAACTCATGATTTAAGGCAATTTTATATAAACCATCACATAAATTACTAGAACCAATCATTATTGAATTAAACATTAAATTGTGTATTACATAACTAAATAAAATTGAATATCCAACACGATCTAATTTAGATAACGAAACTAAAGAAATTGAAAGAACATAAAAAGTGTCTTCTAGATCCATCTGATGACCCGTCTCTAAGATCAGTCGATAGGTTCCTACAGCTACCACTTCAGCTTTGAGACGGTTCCCCATATCGACAAATCTTTCACTTTCCTTCGGTTTCCTGGTTGAGAGGTATCCCTGCATGTCATTTGTAATGTGGGTTGTGGCCCAAAGTCAATCCACCAAGTATTAGAAGGTACTTCAACAAGATTTGATTCATAACAAACAAAAGAGAATTTCTTACATTTCTTTTGTCAAATTTAGTAATGTGGGTCGCAATCCTTGAATATTTTGTTAAATAATAATATTTTATGAGTTTTGATTTAAATTAAAGCAGTCTCTTCTTATATAAAAAAATAAAAAAATAAAAAAAATAGGAGACTTCAAAATTTCTAGAACGTTTTTAATTTTTGACATTGTGGACCATCATGTGATCGGTAACTATTATTCACAAGTAAGGTGATTACCAAGTAAACTTTGTTGTATATATATTTTATAATTGTTAGAAATTTTATACGACATTGAATATTAAATATTGAAGTGGTCAATTCATCTAGGTGTAATTCTTATTGACCATTATATGAGATATTCATGATTGTCATATTGCATAATTTTATATATGTATATACATATTCATGTTCATCTAGAGTTATTATTATTGGTAATAGCAATCACATAAAAGAAATTCTAGAAATCATAAAAATAGTGATTTCATTAAAATAGTGATTGAATTAATGATAATTAAATAACTCAAATTAATGAATAGAGAATATTGTTGGTTAGTTCCGTATTCATAAGGTTTACTAATTTAGTAGCTGCCAAAGTGACCTAGATTTGTAAAACTTATGAATATAGAACTACATAAAAGAATTGTTAAAAGGGTAATATTAAGGTCGATAATATTCTCAATTGCAGGAGATTAAAACTAGCCCAAAGGACAGTCACTTTCAAATAATTATGAACTGGGTAGGGTAATGTAACTTATGTAATTTGACAGATTAAAATTGAATACCCAAAGGTAACATGACTAATTAAAAAGTTGCATAAATTACTTTAGACCTACGTAAGTGTTTCTTGACGAGTGGATAATAGATATACCTAAGTTTTGCCCAAAGGAAAGACTTATGTGATATCAATAGTTCATCATTATAATTCTCAAAGCTTTAATATGTATATTGTTCTATCTTATTTCAGTGATAGTTCCCATCTCATTGCACTCTCTTGCATCGGGCGTCCTTTTACTTACTGGCTCAAATTTTTCGGAATGGTATGAACATGTTCAGTTTACACTGGGTGTGTTGGACCTCGATATGGCATTGCTTGAAGATAAACCTGCAGACATTAATGAATATAGTACTGCAGAACAAGTTGCCCTTTCTGAATCTTGGGAAAAGTCCAACAGACTCAGTTCGATGTTCATGAAGATGACCATTGCAAAAACATCAAGACCTCCTTACCTCAAACTGTTAATGCATTGGAATACTTAAAGGCTGTTGAAGATCAATTTAGATCTACTGACAAGTCACTTGCTAGCACTATTATGGCTGAATTGACAACAATGAAATATGATGGCAACTGAGGAGTTCAGGATCGCATCCTCAATATGGCTAACAAAGCTGCAACGCTTAAAACTTTAAGGATTGCGATGTAGTGGTGTATAGGATCAAAAATTCAAATTAGTTTAAAATATTTGAAAAAATTCTTTACAAGTAACCAAGAAGCAACAAACATAATGGAATAGCGACTCACGATTAGCATAAAAGTTTTACTACGAAATTTTCATCAATAATATATACAATTGATGATAATAAATATTAGATATTTAATATTCCAAGGTGTATTGATTCACAAAACTTGGCTCGGATACCACATGTAAATGTTAACATACATGTAACCATAATAATAATGCGGAATTAGACTTTACAGGATCTTGAATTCAATACAACTCAAGAATAAAACGAACATACATTTGTCAGCTATTGAATTAGAGAAGTTGAGAAAATACCCCTAATAGTTGAACCTTGAATTCTTGGCTCACATTCTTCTCTCTATCTCTCTTAATTAGGATGACTATATAACTTAGAGTGATGGAAAAATACTTATCATATGAAAGGGGAGTCACCCATCCTTATATAGAGGAGAGAAGAGGGCCACATAAACTTTATTAGAAGAATTCCTATCCATCAAGATTTCCTTCTTATCTTAGAAGAGTAATTATATTAAAATTCTAATTACTGAACTTTATCTCAAATATTGGCTTTATTTAATTGTGGAGTCCAAATAAAATAAAACGTGTAAAAAATATGTAGGCTATTGGGCCACACTAAAAAATAAATCTAACAATACAATCTATTAATTTATTTTTCTAAATAATTTTGTAGATTTTTTTTTTTTTTAAAAAATGTATAATATTGCTGTAATTTAGAGTTCACACACACATACATGTGGTATCATGGTCTAATTTTAAAATAGTACCCATAATCTGCGGTTTGTTCATCAAGATGGTTAGGGGTTCGGTACCAATGTCATACTTTATTTTTAATGACAGGGTGTTTGAGCAGTTTATGTGCAGCTCGATTAATCCCAATACCGATGTTGTACTTTGCATTCTTTTCCATCCAAAACTTGTCAATCTCCATAGCATCATCTCCCTCATCACCATGCTTCCTCCTCTCCCGTTACAACATCAATGTGTCGCCCGCCCCTTTCATGAGACCATATCATGCAATGGCTCATAGATGGCTCAAAAGAGGCTGGTTGAGATTGGTATGTGGAGATTTAATATTAGGGTAGTGGTGATATTTCAAAACACAAAAAAATGGTAATAATGAACCAGAAACCCAAAAAAAAAAAAAAAAAACAACAATGGTCACAATCTATATATATATTTATAAATGATTTACAAGTTCATTTTTTAGATTCATTTTTTAGACTCAATGATATGTAAAGAAATGATTAACTAATAATTAGAGAATATATCAAAGAAAATTACCTTTGACATTCTAATTGATTATCACATTATTAATCGGTTTAAAAAGTGAATATAATTTTTGAGTTAGGATTGCAGTGCCAATATATTACTTAACATTGGTATGTGGAGATTTTTATATTAGGACCAAACATGTGCCTAGAGCTCTTTTTATTCATTGCAGAAGCATTACTACAATTTATTTTTCTTCCATGTATGCCAAATTTATTACAAGGTACTGAAGAGCTAGCTTCCATGTCTGCTAATTTTTGTTAGGATCCTAGCAGCGGAGATTATTACCAGGAGAAACGCCAAATTGGTTGCAATAGTCAGTGTAGTACTTAACACGAGCACTGACTGAATTCGAGTCTTTACCATTGCACTCAAGGTCACCGTTGATGGCACGAATTGTTGCACCAAATCCAGAATTCATTTTAGAGTGAACATTGTTCATCCAAAACCACAAGGCGGTCTTGATGACACAACTGGGTCTTTTGCCACAATTTCAGGGTTGTTTAGTCCATCGAACCCCATGCTTCTGCCTGCAGGACCATAGTTGTAGTTCCATGACAGCTGAAGAGGACCTCTTCCATAGTATTTCTTGTTTGGTGCACATCGGTACTGGGTATTTGAACTGTCACAGTAGTTCCTAGAGGCACCATTTATCTCTTCAATATAGCAAAAATCTGCCAATAATAAAAAAAAAAAATTGTGGTAGTTATGTGTGAGATTCATTTCACTCCTCCAGCAAACAGGGACGGACCCAGAATTCTAAAAGGGGCGGACATATCAATATGATCAATTAACTTGCCGGCTCTTCCACCGTTTTTTCTTCTCTATACATTGAGACTTGTAATTTACACTAGTTATGAGAAATTAGATAGACAACAACTTGAGTTTAAAAAATATATAAATATACAGGGGATGTCCACTTAAAATTTAAAAACAAAAATCTAGAAGGGGCGAAACCTGTATAATTTAGAAACAAAAAATAGTTAATACTATGAAATCATAAGTGTGGATTGGGAGAAAGCAATGTAGAAATCTTACGTCCAGTCTCATGCGTGGCATGTGCAAAGAAAGCAGCAATTTCGCGCTTAGAATCATCAGTAGTTCCAGTAGTGCCGAATGAAGGGTAGGAACAGATGGCGTTAAGAAACGCAGACCGGGTGAAGAAGCTTTTCCCTGCACATCCAGCCGAAGCTTGATTGATTATCCCATTGAAAAAGGACTGTGTCACAATATTAGAGACCGAAGCACCGTTGGAACCGGTACAAGGCCCTGATCTGCAGCCTGCACCACAGTAGGCATTGCTAGTGCCACAATACCTATACTGGCTGCAGCAAAGACCTGCTGCACAACCACAGTTCTGACCGACTACGATTTCCGGTAGGATACCACCGGCGAGAAATCCAGCCAGAATGATTGTCAGTAAGTAGGTTTTGAAATTGAATGATAACATTTTGGAATAAAGTGCGTGGATAGAAGAGAGGTGTACTATGGGATGAATTTAAGGTTGAGGGAGACATGTATTTATAGTTGCACAATGAAAAATGCTATGAAAATTCAAATAAAGGAAAAACTATTAATAATTATATTAATGATGGGGTGGGTTGTGGTGGTGGAAGTAACGGGGTGAAGGTGGTGGTTGGTGGTAGTGGCGGCGGAGGAGATGATGACACTGGAAAGGCGATGGTATATATAAATGGCAGATGCAGTGTGGTGATAAATTTTAATTTAAAAAATTATTTATATTTTAAACGTAAACAATATTTCCCTCAAATAATTTTTATACCTTTTCAAAGTAAAAATATTTTTCATTTAAATAAGTTTATTATCCGTTAATCATAAAAAAATAATTTTTCTGTTCAAAAAAAATTTGAAAAATGATTTTTATTTTTATGGATTTTGATCTTTCATTAACCAAACATCAGAAAGTAAAAAAATTTTAAAACAAAATCTAAGAAATATTGTTTGCCGAACAAAATAGAATGGTTTTTAAATTACAGTTTAGCATGTAATTATCTGCAAGTATCTAGAACTATCAAGTATGAGTATTTCGAAAAACATGCGTACCCATATTGGGTATTTACCAGTATATGGTACCTTGTATGATATTTCTGCATACGTACTGAGAACACGAAACACGTACTCAAATTTTTTCTTTTTAATTTTTGACATATCCAGATGTACCTGGTATATACCTAACCAATATCGTACCTCAATTGAAATAATATTTTCTTCTACTATAGAGATAAAACTCATTGGGTGAATTACACTAATGGTCCCTATAGTTTGAACCTTGTGTCACTTTGATCCCTGACTTTTCAATTGTGACACATTTGACCATGAAGTTTGAATCTTGTTCCAAATAAGGATAATTGAAGATACCATTGTTCAATTTCAAGGATAAAATCATCAATTTGATAAAATATAAACAAATTTGACAAAAATAAATGTCAGTAAAATATTTTTGAATCTTTAAAATTTATTTCTACCCACTAAAGATAAAATTATGTAAAATTGATAAATTTTTTAAACATTATTTATTTATTTATTTATTTATTTTACCAAATTAATTTTTATTATGTGTTTGGATGAAGATCATATAATGAATGGTTGTTTTTATTTTCATTAAATTAGTTTCTATTTTTCAAAAGTCAAAACGGAGATAACTTTGAATCATTATTAAACCAATTTATTAAATCAAAAAATTAAAAATTAAAAATATTTCATATATTAAATATATTGATCACACATTAAAAGCTTAGTAATCACCTATTATATCATCATCATCCAAACACATAATAAAAATTAATTTGATAAAAAATAAATAAATAAATAAATGTCTAAAAGATTTATCAATTTTATATAATTTTATCTTTGGTTGGCAGGAATTATTTTTAAAAATTCAAAAATATTTTTTTGACATTTGTTTTTGTCAAATTAGTTTATATTTTATCAAATTGATGACTTTGCCCTTCAAATTGAGCAATGATATTTTCAGTTGTCCTTATTTAGAATAAGATTCAAAATTCAGGGTTAAATGTGTCACAATTAAAAAGTCAAGGATCAAAGTAATACAAGCCCCAAACTATAGGAACTGTTAGTGTAATTTACCCAAACTCATTTCACTAGACTTATTTTTTATTTTTAGTTTTATACTTAGCATGATTTCAAAATTAAACTGTGGTTTGTAAGTTATTTAATATATTGACATTTAATTTTGATTTGTACTTTTACTTTTGACATTAAATGTTAATTATAGGTTGGATCTTAATAAATTAAATCATTTAATTAATTTTCGCATTACTCTAAATTAAAAATAAATATTTTTTTACAAGCATACCAAGCCGTACCTGTATTATACTTTTTTGGATTTTACTGTATCGACGTACCTGTATCGTACTAGTACTAGCACTCGTATCCGTACCCGTGCTTCATAGATCTAGAACGCGTGTAGGAGTAATTTTTTTTTTTTTTAGAACTCCTTAGTAGTGTGTTGAACTAATAACATACTAAACTAATATAGGGAGAATTATATAACCCTGGAAAGATAAATATATATATATATATATATATATGTGTGTGAGATAAATGTTATAAATATTAATAATTATAATTATAATTTTTTTTAATTTTTTATTTTCTCCACTGATTTGTAATTCTCCATGAATATATGGCCTTAAAAAAAAATCCCAACTGTATGGTACAGTCCGACCTACTGTAAGTCTATTTGGGTCCGTCTCACTAATCTAAACTGCTTATTTTGTAAGACTCTTTGAAAGATAATGCATACCATAATCAGGTTAATTAAACATCAGGAGCCACTCAATCGGATCACATTTATTTGAAAAATAATTAACATACCACATTTAAAATTTTATTATCTCTACAAAATAAATAGTTTGGATAATCAAGACAAACCCAAAATAGGTCTATAATAACTAATTGCGGAAGTAATGTAAGCAAAATATGAGGGAGTTTTTGAGAATTTACAATGCTTTATTATATTGGCTTAAATGCTAATTTATAAAATACATTCGTAAATACAATCAATAAAAGTCTAAAAAGCTATTACTCTAGAAGTCAAAAAGCCTACTGTAGACACCCCATTTTTGACCGCCCTTAAGACTTGGGTGTTACTGATGGTTTACTTGGTGGAGAAAGGTGTGCAGGGTAAAGGTTCAATTTCTTCGGCAAGGAGAGAGACAAATCCCAACTTCATACCCCTTTTGGACCAAAACAATCTTGATCAAAAGATTTTAGATCGTAAAACCCTCTCTTTCAAAATGTTTTGAAAATAAAGTTCCTACGATGTTCCGACGCTCGCATTTCGGTAAATGTTGCGCTTTTCAGTAAACCAAGCAAGGACAAAGCGAAAATGAATGAAAGAGAAATGAAATCTTTGAAAAATCTTTCAAAACACCTTGCTTAGGGGTTTGAAATTGAAGAAAAGAGGAAAGGAGAGAAGAAACCAAGTTGGAGTAGAAGATAGGCAAGAATCTCTAAGAGAGAGATGAGCAGTCCTCGCTAAATCAATCTTATCTGTCTATACACTTGGAGTTAAGCTATGAGGCCACTACCATTGGTAAGAAGACTTTCGGGGCTTCATTTTTCGTCCAAGAATCTCTTAAATCCGAGTTTGGAGGGCGGAGATATGATTGGTTGAAGCTGGGCATCATCTCGGTTGGACCGAAACTGAGCAGCCTTCACCAAAATAAGCATAACTTTTAACACACATGGAATTTTGAGGTAAGGCTGAAAAATTTGGAAAGAAGACTTCCGGGGCTACAGTTTAGGCTCAAGAATGACCTGAAACGGCATCCAGATGAAGGAATTAGGCTTTCTTCAAGTCAGGGATAAGCATTGATTTTTGCCACCGGCCTCCATGGAGGTCCACCGGCCACAATTTGACCTCTGCAGCTATATGTCGGCCAAAAGTGAACCTTACCGGCCAAAAATGATGGTTGGTCGGCACCAAAGATGGCCGGCCGGCCAAAAGTGCCCAAAACTGAAATTTTTGACAGATATTTATCATCCAGCTGTTATACACTGCATCAGATATTTTCAATTGAGATATTTCGACCAAAAGCTCCTATTTTGCTATATATAGAGCCTTATATCTCATATTTGAGGGGTTAGAACATAAAAGCAAGTTTTGGGGAGCTTCTCACTCTAAAAAAAACCCCTCTCTCTCTAGAAATTCCAGAGCCAAATCTCAGCTCTCTCTCTCTCTCTTCCTATATTGTGTGTATAGAAGCATATAAGTGCCCAAAAGTGAGTGTTCTTCCCATTTCTTGAGCCTCCACCCTTGATCAAACTTGCCTATCTTGAAGAGGTGATCCTTGGAGGTGTATTTGGAGCTCCTAAGGCTGATTTTGGTCCAAGAAGGACTTGTTTTGGTGCAGAGCTTCAAGGGTAAGCTCCTACTTTTCTCAAGCTTGATTTTGTGCACTTGTATAGCTACCTTTGCATGCTTCTTTTGGCCTGGTTTTCAACTGTCAAAATCTCTGTTTTTATGTGTTAAAAGTGGTGGATTGAAGTCCTTGTGAGTTAAGGGGTGTCCTCCCTTTGTTTGCTCCTTGTTTTGTGAGATTGTGATCCACCTTTGAGCTCTTTTAAGCAAACCTCTTTTGGGCCTAAAAACAACCTTTTTTTCAGAGGTTTTTTAGTGATCAAAAACCAGTTTTGAGGTCTCAAATAGGAGGGGTTAGCCCCTCCTCCTTGTAACTAGTTGTTATGCCTTGTTAGGCTTGTAAAGTAGCATCTTTTTGTGGCTTGTTTTAGCTTAAGCCAAGCATGTTTTAGGCTCTGTTTTGCCATGTTTCAGATCTGTTTTGGTCCGGTTGGGGCTTGGTTGCTTGCTTCATACACTTGTAGTGTAATTTTGCTCCCTAGCCTAGCTTGTTTCATGCTTTAGCCTATCTTCCTAACATGTGCTAGCTTAACTTTGGCCTGCAATAGTTCATATTTTGCTGTGATTAAGCTCTGTTTTGAGGTGTTAAGGTAGCTTGTGCATTGCTTTGCATGGTTGTGGTTTAAATGCTTAGAATGGTCTAAAGGAGAGCATGCTTTTCTAGTTTGTTTTGGCTATTTTCCAGCATGTTTTAGGCCCTAAATTAACATGTAGAAATTCTGTTTTGGGCTAGATAAAACTCTCATGCATTACATTACATAGTTGTAGTTCATGTGATTCAAGAGCCCATTGTTTGGGCATATCATTTGAGCTTGTTTTGGCGCATGATCATGGCATTTTCAGCATGGTTTTGGCATGTAGAAACACTGTTTTGAGGTGGTTGAGACCTGTATGCATTGTACCATATAGCTATGGTTTATGTGCTTCATTGGCCTCTTGCATGAGCATGCTTCATTGACTTGTTTTGGCCTTTGTTCCATGCACTTTAGCCATTGTTTTGAGGCTGCATAACTCTGTTTCGAGTTGATTTTGTTGTTTAAGGCTTGCCTTGTGTGGTTATGGTGTAATGCTCTTGCATGCCTAGTTGATTAGTCCATTTAAGCATGAGTGCTTGAACCATTTGCATGTTGTAGTAGTGTCTTGCACACAATTTCAGAGCGTACTTCATGCCATTCATGCCACTTCCTTACATGTTTCACTTTCATTGCTTTGAAAGTAGCCTTGAGCCTCTTGTCGGTTTGAGCATGAAGCTAAGACGTTCATGCTTAATGGCTTTAATCCTCTTGAGGGTTTCTACTAGCCAACGGCATGAGGTCTTCTTCATGCTCAAGGCACTTGAGGCTTAGGCCCTCTTTCCCATTAGAGGACTCTCATTTGGACTTAATCAATTAAATGATGAATTGGTAATGCTAAAATGAGTAAATAAAATTGACCAAGTAAAACGACAAGATAAGCATAACATGTGTTTGCATTGCATGTGTCAAGTGTTCGATCGGACATAATATCGAACACAAGGCGGATTAGTCCATTTCATACTCAAAGTGATGAAATGAGCTAATCCCCTTTGTCGCCAACACACTTGATCATGCATGATAGGGTGGTGGCACTTTGTGTGTATTTGTGCATTCGTGTCATATTAAAACGTGCAATTCGACTCCTCGGCCATCATGCATTGAAATGCGTGATTGATGGCCCGAGGGTCGAGGGCCATGCTCCCTTGAGTCCATTGCATGATAAGGAGTGTGTCCATGCATACATTTGCTTGAAAATTCCATGCCATACACTGCTTGCCCTCTACTGCTGTCAACTGCAGGTTTCAGCAAAAAGATTTGGCCGGCCGGCAGTGTTGAGTGCCGACTGGCAGAACATATTTGGCCGAGAGCACCAGATTTGGCCGATGATCCCATTCCCATGGCCGGTGGTACTTTGCTCTGGCCGATGACAATCCGGGGGACTCAGGGAGTGATTCAAAGCAGTTCTGGAAATTTTTGTGATCCTCAGAGGGGCAGGGCAGTGTAAACAGAGGCAACAGTGCTATGGCAGCGAGTTTCCGGGCGAGACGGATCAAGCACGCACCATCCACGCACCCGAGGCAGGGCTGCGGCCACCTTCTTTCTGCATTTATTTTGTTAATTAATTAAGGGTCTGTAATAATTAATTAGCTAGGATAGTTGATTTGTTATTTGGCCTGTATATTCTTTTGGTCCCTCCGAGCGAGGGCGCAATTGTGTAATAAGCGTGTGTGAGTGTGTGCATGTCTTCCAATCCCACGTCTTTCTTCCCTTTTATTTACCTGCTTATGATGGTAGACTAGGGCATATTTAAGTTGGCATACCTTATGCTATGCATGCGTGCATCCATACATTTGTCTTACATGCACCGGGCTCGGCATATCATGCTAACTGCACTTGTATTTCAATTCCGAGTTGAATACTTGTTAATTGTAGCATTTCACATGCCATCTTTAGAATAGCCGAGCCTGCTATAGTTGCATTTTTGCATGTATTGCATTAAGCATCTCTGTATAGTTAGGATCATACATGAATTTCTAACATAGCTTTTGTTTTGGCTTGGAGTACTCGGTAAGTTTTATGCTTTAGCATCCTTGCATGTATGTGAGTGACTGCCATGATAGCATGCTTACCATGAGGCTATATGCTTATGTGATATAACTGCCTGAGTGCTTGTGGGTGAAGGTTGGGTTATTTGGATTGGAACAATGCATCGACCCTGAGTTTTAAGCCCACCAGATAGTGGCAAAACCATCTTTTCTAAGCTCACCCGAGGGTGGCAAAATCTGCATTTTAAGCCTACTTGCGAGTAGCAAACCATCTTTTAAAAACAAACATGAAATGTTTTGTTCCAATTCAGGCGACCTGGTCTATACTTGTATGCTGTACGCATCACATAGTAAATCTAGGCTAATAACCAGAATAAGAACGCATAATGTTTTCAAAACTAGATATCATGGTTAGTAGAGCCCGATCTTCGGATCGGGCGAGAGGGGGTGCTCATAGCTGACCTTCCCCAATCGTATCCAAGCTCCCGAGCCGAGGCAACTTTGGTGATGACGGACATGTGGCATTTGGCACCGAGTCAGGGCTTCCTAAATTCCCCTATTAAAAAATATTTAGGTGGCGACTCTGTATCTGGCAAAGCAGTCCATGTTTGGCACTTCTTTTCTAAAAATCTGTTTTCTCAAAACGATTTGCCAGATTTGGACTCTTTGGTTCAGATTAAGAACCGTGACAAAAACGAGTCCGAACTGTAGCAGCGCTGAGGTCCCTCGCGGGCTTGTTACACCTATACTTAGTCTTATTAATTTCTTTATACTTAAGTTTAAAGGCCTAGTCGTAGGCTTACACCAATTTTCTACACTAAGTATTTTCACAAACAAAAAAGTCTTCAATATAATAAATACAAAGCCTAGTAAATACATATGCAGTCCCCCTCGCTCGTTTTTTGAAAAAGAGAAATTGTTTCGAATAAGATTTGGCTAATATTTATCTTTTTGTTGTTGTTGCAGATGCTACCAGGTGTGTTGGACAAGGATGCTGTCGATCCAGTATATCTGCAATATGTCTTCATGGGCCCACTATGCTTCCATCATATTGTCTAAATTGTGCATGAAGACAAAATTTTCTGATAATGGAGAATCTTGTGGTAGACTCCATTATTGTGTTTTGAAAGCTTCCATTTCATCAGTTTGCATTGCCAAATCTAAAGGAAGATCTAGCAAATTTCTTTTTGCTAGATTGTTGAGAAAATCTTCTGCTTCACTATGTTCTGTAGCAGCTCTTGTATATGAAATTGGCTCCATAGTAACAAATAGTCTTCTTCCATCAGTTACCATGAAAGGCAATTCACTGTAACTTTTTATTCTTTGTGTCACTTGGGACAACAATATTAGACTTTCTACCCAATAATATTCAGGACATAAGACATTAATTAGTTCATGAGGATTAACAACCTCTTTCTTTGAATTTATTAATGGTCCTACATGAGCTAATTTTAGTCTTTTTCAAGTAACAAATTTTATATGGTTGATAGAATTTTTCCCTTTCATGCCATCCAATGGTGTTGACAATCCAAAAAGTGAAATATTTTTTCAGTTGTAATTTTTTATTGCTTTTAAGAGCATTGCCTAGATCATTTCTGGAAAAATCTTTCCATTGTATATGATAAGAACTTTGAAGAATAACTTGATTAGTTATTCCCCAGTCAATTTCTTCAGAGATCTTCCAATCATTATCCTCATAAAACCATTCTTGGGTATCTAATGTGGTTTTTGAAATATCATCTTGTAAATTAATATTATCAATTGATTTGGAAAGAATTTGTTTAATTCTTTCACAATGGTCTTCTACTTATCTTTATTGAGTCTAAAAAATTCACAGGGAAGAATTGTTCTTACTTTTTCAAAAAGACAAATTCTTCTAATTGTTTCAAAAGAGAGATATGAATATTCATGGTTTATGAATTCAGAAATTTGGAGAATTTTATTTTTTCAAATTTAAAATCTTGATCTCAATTCATTTGTTTAATGAGTTGGAAACAAAGTTTTTGTAACTCATTTATTTTAATGGTTTGTTCCACTGATTGAAATGATAAATTGGACATATGTAATCTAAAACCTTTTTTTGTTTTCGGAAATATGGGTTTTCCACACACCATTTAAGTCATTATAAATTTTTCTAGGAATATCAGGATTAAAAAAGTCTTTAATTTCATATTCATCTAGTTTAGATTTTTGAAACTCAATAGGGATTGGATTGGTTTGCTGCTACTAAAAAATAGGTATCAATAGAGGACTATAGAAAGCATTTTTAGCGTTTGCCAAATTGTCATATGCTTGATAGCAAATTCTAGGAAATCCCACAACTTCCGCATTGCAATCTTTTCAATTTGTGTAAATTCCAGATTTTCTACCTAAAAAAACAACTTAAACTTTTTATGTTTTGGGGATTGCTTTTTTGGCAATTGTCACCCATTCTATGTCAGACTCAGCGGGCTGTTTACCCTTATTCATGGCTAAAAAGAGAAAACACTAGTTTAGTGATTTCTGCTTAAAAAATTTGCAAGAAAATTATTAGTTTCTTTTAAATGTTCAACTTCAAAAGTAGATGTAGCAATTTCATTATACCATCGAAGTCGGCGGCCTTCTTCAATATTTTTCTTGTTAACTAAAAAATCTTTTACTGCTTGATTGTCTGTTCTAACAATAAAGCATTCAAGAGCAAGATATATACGGAATCTTTTTAAAGCAATTTTTATTGCTAAAAGTTCTTTTTCAAAAATAATATATCTTATTTCAACATATTTAAATTTGCCAGAATTTTATCCACAAATTAATTCATGTTTCTGAGTTTTTATGGAAATATGTTTTTTTCCTACTTTTAATTTCATAACTATTTGTTTCTTTGGACTAGGTCCAAAATTGAGAAGATATTGCTTTTAATGCACATCCCCAACATAAATCTGAGGCATCCGTTTCAAAAATAAGTTTATCTCATTTTTTAGGTAAATAAACTGTAGACATGACTGTAGGCATTCATTTCAAGAATAAGTTTATCTCATCAGTTTACAAATTTTTTTCCACACTCAACTACAGGCCCATTTGAGTTCTTCTCCGAACTTGTCCCTTTCTTCACTTATAAGTAATTTTTCCTCCACTTATCAATAAAGTGGGGACTAATGATTTCCCACCACAATATAATTACCTGGTACCAAAGGAAAAGAAATGTGCACAACCATTTGTTAGGTTTTTATAATTAGTAATTTTATTTAATAAAAAAAATTAATTGTAATTTTATTTGCCTTTTAATTTCAGTGAGACTATGCGTGTTTAGGTGCGAATCCAACCCGGATTGTGCTTATGCAGAGGAGTTTATGATCTTGATCCTTTCATGTTTGCCACTTCGCTGACTATGTATGGGGATCGAACTACCCGGTTAGCTTGCGAGGGTCCAGGGGGCAGCGCTCCTTGGTGGGTCCAAGGTAGCGCCACGGTAAGGTCGAGGGGCAACGCCCCCAAAGCAAAAAGCAAAAATGTAGTCGAAGTTGTTTGACCGCTTAAGCAGTCATTTGCGCGCTCGAGTGGAGTAAAGGATTATCCAGTACTTTTACAGAACGCCTGAACTTCTGGGAAGAAAGTTTTACCGCTCAAGCTATGAAAGTTGTGCTCGAGTGATCGGCCTATATGTTTCGCACCGACTTTACTCACACCACTCGAGCAGTGAAGTGTACGCTCAAGCGGTCTTCGTGGCTCTATTTTCTATAAAGTGTGTTATTCGCTGTTTTAGGATTTAAGCTATCCAGAATCTTAGAGAGAAAGAAAAAGACAAAGTATTTTCTATTGAAGGCTGTTTTATATGAGTTTTCTTGGTGTATAGAAGGTGATCGATTGATCAACGAACTACAGATTGTCTAACATCAAAGGTTGTTCTTATTATTTCATTCACAAAAGAGAGTGGCGTTCTTCAATAGATTCCGGAGAATTGGAAACTGAAGTTTTGGTGGATTTTGGAGTGGCTCATCGTCATGGATTCGACATTAATTTTGTGGATTCAATGTTGGGTAAGACAATTCCGAGGTGAAGGCGATACTAGAAGAGACACATTAGGTTTGGTTCAATTTGGGTATAGCTTCACTAGGTAATTGAGAGTATTCTTGTGTAATTCTTTTTTGTCTTCTTAGTGGATTATTTTGTGACTTTAGCCTGTAGTTTTTTATTACAATTGGAAGCACCCTAATTGTGGTTTTTTTCACGTTAAATCGTTGTACCGATTTGTCTTATTTGTTTGATTAGGATTGTTGTTTATTGTTTTAAATTAAAATATAATCACGAATCAATATCTCATGAATTTTTAACTTTTTCACCATTTTCAATATTCATGTTGATGGTTACTCTTCATGGTGTTAACTACTTGAATAAATCAGAGGATCAACACTCCGACATCTGAAGGAAATTTTCTATTTTGGAGTTACAAGCAAGGAACTCCATTCTATGGACTCTACTAGAACAGAACTCATATTTTTGTTGGAGATCACCCCATGTGAGGGGTGATCATTTTCTCTATGTGAAAATGAGTTGGCCATGTGGAGAATGAAGACTGCCAACCAACAAAAGTGAAGAAACAAGCTGGCCATGTGCAAGGCCAGCCAACCTCTCCACCTTCTCTTAAGTGTATAAATAGAGATGGTGAAGAGAGAACAAGATACACACAGACAGGAGAGCAATACATGTGATATACAAGAATGTATATCTCTCTGAGAGTGAGAGCAATAAACCAGAGAGTGTAAGGCAGTAGAGAGTGTGTGAGTTGAGTGAGAGTGTCTCCTCCTCTATGTAATCTCTATTTGTTTGAATGGAAATCTCCGGTTCGCTCCGTAGACGTAGGAGGCCAAACCACGTAAATCTTGTGTCCATTATAGTGTGTTTGATTTCTGGTAGTTCAGGTGGGGTGCCTTAAACCCCAACAATTGGTATCAGAGCCTCGTCGGTCATTTTCGGAACAAAAATAGGGTGTTTTTCGAAACTATCCGGAAATAAAGTTGCTCAAAATCAAATTTTGAGCATAGATGTATCACATTTCTTATTCTCAAATACACAGAGCTTCTGTGTCTATTGTCTATTTTGTTAATTTAGGCATCGAAGAGATTTCCGACACATACATCGGCTAGCTCACGTTTATGTTTTCAGGTAGCAAAGTGACGACGTTTGGAGGAGTGCAAACTTGATCAATAAAATTATACGAAAAGATTCACTACAACATATAAGACTTTTGGCGACTAATTATTTTGGTCCCTAAAACCATTATTTTGGTCTCTAAATGATTTTTGTGACAAAATTAAATGTCACTAAAAGTGCATCTAGAAAAGTCTTTAGCGACGAATTTTTGAAAATGTCACTGAAAATGACAATTAGCGACCAATTTTATTTTGTCACAAAATGTTTGATTTTACAAGCCTAAACATTTGGTCGCTAATACTTCGTCATAAAATGTCCTAATTTGGTCCCGAAAAACAAAATAATGACATTTTAACGACAATGATATTTAGTCGCCAAAAGACAAATAACTTTCTCTACAACACATTTTCGTCGCTGAAAATCAAAGTTCGGATAGCTAAAAATGCACAAAAACTAAATATCATCCAATCATAAAATAAAATAAAATAAAAGTTCTCAAAAAAAATAAAAAATAAAAAATAAAAAATTGACATCCACACATCAAAGACACTCTATTACCAAATCATAATGAGTACAAAGCTCTGAGTATATTCAAAGTTTCCAAACTCAAATTTCAAAATGCTTTTAAAAAGTTTCCAAATTTTGACATATCAAGTAATTCTCAATCAACCGATACTCGTTGCTATCATGAGGAAGCAAAGCAATGTCACAGCGAAGCTTCTTATACTTTTCATCAAGGGACTCCACGTTGTCAGCATCACAAGCACCAAAGCTCCCTAAGGTAGAAAGGTACACAATTATTTAAAACCAAAATTTCCCCTTCTTGCCCAATCTGCTCCTGCCTGGCATTCCTTCATCTTCGTTGACACTAGAGAAGAAAAATGTGATAAACATTAGAGAGTTACCTAGTCATGAAGAGCTCTATTGTGTAATACTCATCACGATTTGTCAATCGCTTAGTAAAATCTCAATATTATCATACATCTATTCTAGCTACAATGATTTCAAGGCTTCATCTCAATACTCATTCATATAGGTGACTAAAAGTAAAAATGGTACATAATCTGATCAAGGAGAACTAATGAGACACCAACCACATCCTACCAGTGTATTTGTGTATGATCATTGTTTCAAACTTACACAAGTTAAAGGATTGAGACAGATCATTGACATCAACAGCCACCTTCAATGCTTAGACCACACAGCTGGACAAAGAGAATGCATTCCATTCTGCCAATCAATCAAAACAACTGTTAGGTATATGTCTGTGGAAGGATCAAAAGCACAGGACAATAATTAATTGTAAGGATCTGGATCAGCAAGCCAGGTCAGGATTACAATGTTAAAATATCAAACTAAAATGAAAAGGAAGACCAATTTGTGTGTGCATGCATTGTAGCAGGGAGGAGGTAAACAATTAAGACACTCTTAGAAGTTTGCAAACTAAACGAAACCATAAAATGAATCATGTTTTTAAAATTATGAATCAATGTTTTTATATGACCCTATCACCTGTATTGTTCACAAAGTTACATAACAAAATAGCCATATCCATGGTCAATTTTAACTATATTCGGTACCAACTAACAGAACATTTACCACAGGACACTCGGAAGAAAGCTTGACCACATAATTCTGACAGAAACAGAGGAAACAGAGTTCTTGAAACTTATAAATGCTTTAAATGCAGGCTTATGAGAAGTCATTTCATATGTACAGCATCCTGATAATACAAGCATAAGATACGTAAGTGTACATTCAGCTAGATAAACTACAAAATATGCTAAGTTGCAACTTGCATTCATGATTGCACGTGCTTATCACTTATACATGTATTCATGATATTTGTGTTTCTAAATGATTCCTAATTCATTAAATAGGACTCAGTTAGTTGTGGTTGTTATAGCTAATATATTGCCATTCATAGTTATCCAAAAATAATAATCAAATTTCTTTTACTTGGATTGAGAATTCAATTTTAAGAATCAGATTGCTAAAATTGCTGGAAAAAGAATGGAATAATAAATAAAAATAAAACAATAGTTAGTTTTAATAGAAAAGCAGAGCATCCATGGCACATATATGTATAGAAGGGACCCAAACAATAATTTTGCTGAATTCGCAACCTCTAAACAATATAATGGTAAAAAATTAAAAAAGACTGTCAAGCCCAAGGAATACATACCATCTCGTTTCAGAAAATCACCACCCTGCAGCATAAATAATAAGAATTAGTGAACTGGTAATTACAAAGTAAACCTTTACTACAAAACTGGGTTGGGTACTGCAAAGTTTAGTAAATTTCTTAGGATAGACAACTTAGTAAGTACAACCTTAAAACTACATCACAAGAAAAGCAGTCGTGACCATCAGCCATGTATCCTACAGCATAAACAAGGACAGCTGACTAAAAGACAATTTTTAGGCCACATCTACGTCATTCTTAACCAGAAAAACTAAGCATGTAGGCAATCAATCACATTCTATCCATTGAAGCACTCTCAAGCATAAGAAGCAAAGGACATACCTAAGGCCATTGATCCTTTAATAATGGAATGGAAAAAGGATCCTTTGTAGTGGAGGGGTCTTCCAGTCTTGGGACTAATTCCCTTCTCCCCTGTAAAATATGATATCTTTAAGCATCAGACATAAAATAATCCACTATCAACAACAAAATGGATTAGCATGCACAAAAGAAGTTACATGTCAGACTTTATTTAAAAAAATACTGAAATGCAACAAATCAACAGTAAAACATGAAGCCACGAAAGAAAAATGACTCATTAGAAAGGAAGAAGCTTGTATTGGAAATTTTAACTTATGATACCAACAGAAGACTTACCTGTATAGAGTGCACGAAAATTTTCCGCAGTCTTGGGAGCAACATCAGAGAAAAGCTGTATCACCAAAGATCACCAATGAACTAACTGCAACCATTCAATTTTTGGGAATAAAACATGACATTGAAAACAAAATATCAAGGGCTTTAGAAGAAACAACAAGAATTTCAACTTAATTGCATATGTAGAAAATATTTGACTTGATATTATAGTAGGTTAGTTCAAAATATAGAAATACCTCAAAAACCATCTTTTCAGCAGAATCACCATCAATAGACACATCCAGAAAAACTAGGAGCAACTTCTTGCTCATTTTTTTATGTATTAAAGGATCACAATATCACCACTATCATCACAATGATCTGATAGCAAAGATATGTATTACCAAGAACACCATTAATTCATATATCATATTAGCAATTGAAAACAGCAGGGAAAAAAAAAAGAATGAAAGAGAACTTATGGTAAAAAATATGCAACAAACCAATCTGCTAATAGATAATTTCAAGATGAAAAAAAAAAAAAAAAAAATCACTTTACAGGAAATTCAAATGTCATTACACAGACAGTTCAAAATAACTAAGCACCCATCCCATGCCAAGCATTACATATGTAACTATAGTGTATATTTAAATATATATTAAATGTTTGGAGAATTGGGGATGCCATGGCCACCTCCAGTGCCATGGTAGTTCCACCCCTGGGTACAGTTAACCCACAATGCGGAAAGGAGGCTCCAAGAAGAAGTAGCAAGTTTTGTTGGGCGTACTCTCTTATTTTTAATATAATGCAGTTTCTTAGTTCAAAATATATAAGTTTGAAAATTGAATGACACAGGGAACATATCAAGAGTCATTTTTGTATTTTTATAAGTAAATTATTATAAGTTTAGATTTGTCTCTAAAAGATTATTTTTAGGGACCAAATCTAACTAGTTCCTAAATATTGGTCTCTAAAAGACTAATTTCTTGTAGTAGGCAATTTACTGTCATTAGTTGAGTAGTAGGCAATTTACTGTCATTAAGATCTCAAGAGTTTGATAGCAATACTACATACATATGGCCGAGTGAGAGACGATTCATTCATCATTCTTATTCTTAGTGAGAGAAAACAGAGAAGAAAAAAAATCAATTATGGAAAAGAAAATGATGGTGTAACACCTGAAAAAAACTCACCAAAATTTGGGGGAAACAATAGCTAATTTTACTTATGCTCTTATATTTTATTAATTAGGTAGTTAACATGGAATGGGGAAACTTTGGTCATCTCATCTGCCAAGAACATCTTACAATACTGATTTAGATGCCGATAGCCTGAACCCAAATGATCAAGCAAGGTTCAATCACTGTTAAATTGGTCCCCTTTCCTCCCCTTTCCTCCAATAATCTTGTGAATAACACAACCATGATGATCTTGCTGCAGGGTTTTGAGAAAATGATATCAGGTATGTATCTGGGTGACATTGTAAGAAGAGTGCTTCTCAGGATGTCACAGGAGTCTGATATTTTTGGACCTGTAGCTTCTAAACTATCAGTGCCTTCTATTTTAAGGTATGTTACCATTTCCCTTTTAAATCTCTCTCATTCTTTCTCAGGCATGCAAAATATCAAATCCTTCCACAATTTCTGTAATTCAATGTACTCTGCTACTTCAATTTTTAATTTTTAATTTTTTGTGTTCTCATCTACTTATCCTCTGTAGCTGTTTTAAAGGCATATGACATGCAATCTCGTACTCACCTGTAAAAGACACCCTCACACAATTCCATAATTGATTTTTCTTTTTTTTACTTTTCCATAATTGGCTTCTAAATCAATGAAAATCAATTATATAATAATCAGAAATTGAAAATCAAAAAAAAGAAAATGATAGTGCAACACCTGAAAACTCACTGAAACAACAAATTAACAGCATACGAAATACAGTATTGATCGAACTGTGCGAGAAAACAATTCTTCATCTCCAACACGCATTGGATTAGATATACATATATACACACACACAAGTTCAATCTATGTAAAGAATTCTTCAATTCCAACATGCATTAAGATATATATATATACACACAAAAAAAGTTCAATCTACGAAATAATAAGAAATTGAAAGTTCGAATTGGAGCTCTTACAGGTCGATTACGGAGATCGATTACGATAAGAAATTGAAAGTTTGAATTGGAGCTCTTACAGGTCGATTACGGAGAGAGAGAGAGAGAGAGAGAGAGAGAGAGAGAGAGAGGCACCAAAATTTGAAGAAGATTGAGCACCCAATCTGCCCTGGAGCTCCCAACTTTAGGGCTGAAGATTGAGCAAACCCGTCGAAGAGAGAATGAGCCAGTTAGGGCTGAAGTGAGTCCCAACTTTTTAATTGTTAAAATGATACTCAAAATGTTTTTAATGACGAAAATATTTGTTCTTAAAATGTTAATAATATATTAGCAACTAAATTTATTGGTCTAAAAAAATTATGTAAATATGTAAGAATTTTAATAGTCATTTTTACAATTTTATTGGTAAATTATCATATGTTTAAAGTTATCTCTAAAAAAATATTTTTAACGACTAAATTTAATTAGCCTCTAAATATTAGTCTCTAAAAAGACTAATTTCTTATAGTGATGATTCTGTCCTCGTACATTCATCAACTAAAATAGTATTAGTGCAAAATAAAATGATCCATTGTATGGAGGAGAGTTACAGAATTTGATGTGAAAATAAAAAGACATTTTAGAAGGAAAAAAACCATGAGACATTTTAAATATAACACCTCATATTCTGAGATGAACATGTGTCTCACTTTTAAACTTGTCATAGTAAAGGACTCGGTAAAGTCATTACTTATGTTTTATATAGGGATGAATATGGTTTGGATTGGACCGGATTGAGGTAAAATCAGAATCAATCCGTTATCTACAGTTCTTGAAAAATTAGAATCAATCCAATCCGTTTAAATCATAAAATCAATCCGAACCAATCCATTTAAATACAGATTGGATCAGTTTAGGATCACGGATTCACATAATTAAATAACAAAAATATATATATAACACTTTAATTTCATAAAAATATAAACATAGCGCTATATTAGTTCTACAATAGCAACATATTTTTTTATAATAGCGACATACTGTTCTAGAATTTAAACAATCATAAGAAAATTGGTTTCACCATAAGATTTAGACTATTACAAATTAAAACTAAAAACTAACAAACAAAAATAATAAGAGAAGATATTATACGGTTTTAAGTTTGAGTTTAGATTTCATATAGAATAAGAGAAGATACTATGGGGAGGATGTATAATAAAAATATAGACTATTTATATACGGTTCGGATCGGTTCCAATCCGGAACCGTGGGGTTCAATCCGGAACCAATCCGTGAACTACGGATTTTTAATTCTTCAATCCGAAACCGAACCGCGGATTCAAAAAACCAATCCAAACCTATCGGATTGGACTGGACTGGACTGGATCAAATTACGGATTTGATTGGTTTTTTGAATCCGCGGTTCGGTTCCGGTTGAAGAATTAAAAATCCGTAGTCCACGGATTGGTTCCGGATTGAACACCACGGTTCCGGATTGGAACCGATCCGAACCGTACACAAATAGTTTATATTTTTATTATACATCCTCCCTTATAGTATCTTCTCTTATTTTATATAAATCTAAACTCAAACCTAAAACTGTATAATATCTTCTTTTATTACTTTTTTTTGTTAGTTTTTAGTTTTAATTTGTAATGGTCTAAATACTTATGGTGAAACCAGTTTTCTTCTGGTTGTTTAAATTCTAGAACAGTATGTCGCTATTATAGAAAAACATGTTGTTATTGTGGAACTAATATAGCGCTATGTTTATATTTTTATGAAATTAAAGTGTTATATATATATATATATATTTGTTATTTAATTACGTGAATCCATGGTCCTAAACCGATTCAATCCGTATTTAAATGGATTAGTTCGGATTGGTTCTATGATTTAAACGGATTGGATTGATTCTAATTTTTCAAGAAACGTAGATAACGGATTGGTCATGGTTTTACCCTAATCCGGTCCAATCCGGACCATGCTCACCCCAAGATTTTAATTTTTTTTTAAAGCTGACCTTGAAAAAGACCTCCACACCAAAAAAAATAAAAAATAAAAAATTCTACTCACAAGCATAATACAAGTTCCACATAATTAGAAAATGCCTCTTTCAATAAAAAATACCTATTTGATTTTTGAAAGGTTCACATCATTAAAAAGAAATTTATTGAAAAATATATCTATCTATAATTATAAAAAGACTGGCTTTAATACATAAAAAAATTCCACCAACTTAGAATAGGTTGAAGTTTATTAGTTTTCAATTTATTTTCTACCTAGACTTCATTTTAAACGTGTAAGCGCTAATTACCGGATAATTTATAGCAATTTTCATTTCTTTTCATTTTATAACCTTCATAAAAAAAATTAAAAAAACAAAACTTGCAAAATTAATAATATTATATGAATTTATATTTATATATTAAATTTAAAAGGCTCCCAATAATATTTCGCTTTAGGCCCTGCTAAGTGATAGGCCAGTCCTGAAGAAAATATTTTTATTTATATATATTTATTATATTATTTTTTACTTTTTATATTAATAGAAATTGATATTACAATCTATACTTTCTTTATTTATTTATTTTTTTTTTTTTGGGCCAATGTACATACTCACCACTCCTGTATTATTGAGGATGATGTTGGTGGGTCTTTTCTTCTAGATGCGTATGTGATTAATTAATGGGTTATGTTAAGGATCCTAAATAATTTATCAATTTTTTTATCAAATATTTCACATGAGTGTGGAACCCACACACATGTAGGTTTGTGTGGATCTCACACCCATGTGAGAAGTTTGGTAGAAAATTTAATAGATTATTTAGGGTTTATAACATTTTTCTTAATTAATTGTAAGAGCACATGGAGGGTTTTTTAAATGATGATGCAGAGAGAGCACAGGTAAGAGCATCTTTAATTTTTCATTAATGTTATTTTGAATTTAGGCCACAACTTCTTTTCCATTCGAAATCGGATTGAATTGGGCTATATTGGGCCCAATTATGGACCCATATCGATGACTCAGACCGTTCAATTTGTAGAGTTCGCCTAGTACATCATCTTTGTAAAAAATCACGTTAATCGGATTTCAACGACAATTATGATTTTTAAAATAAATCACAAACACAAATGCATGTTGATCAAGTGTCAATCAATGTCCAATTAACATGATTTTTTGCAAAGATGATGTACTTGACAAGTTTTACACATTGACGGTTTGGATCATCAAGATGGGCCCAAAATCAGGCCCAACAACACCATCCAGTCTGTTTCCAAACTGGAGAGGAGCTGGACCCTTAAATTTAAGGGACATTTACTCACAAGTCCTAATTTATGAACTTATACTTCATAAAGTCCTAACTAAGATTTTTTAGACTTTCAAATCCCATTAAATTTTTAATAATTGGAATTGCCCTTCAAACAATGATTGTTCATCATTTATAATTATCCCTAAAGGAATATGATAATTTGACATTTATTTTGATTTTCAAAACTTTAAAACATCAACTTTCAAATTGAAAAAATTAAAAAAAAAGTATGTGTTTTTTGAAAAATTGAATTTTATTTCTATAAAAGGGCATGATGATGGAACATTGATGTGCAAAACTAAAAAAAAAAAAAAAACTTTAAAAATGAAAAAACTGTAATGTTTTCAATTTTAAAACTAAAAAAAAAAAACCCGATAATGTTCTTTGTTTTATTGAATAATTGAATCAAACCAATAAGTAGAAGAGCAAAAATGTTTAATCTCATACTCTGTTTTTTTTCCCATCAGGTAGTGAAACAATTATATGGAACATTAGTTTGCAAAATTGATAATGTTCTTAGTTTTAAAAATTGAGAAAAACCGATAATGTTTTCAGTTTTACTAAATATGACTTAACACTGTGTTTGGATTGAGGGATTTGGAGAGAAAAGAAAAGAAATAGAGAGAAATGTATTTCTCTTCCTTGTTTGGTTATCTTAAGTGGAGAGAAATGGAGAGAAATAGAAAGAAATGGAGAGAAACTCATTTCTCTCATAACCCTTATTTTCAATCTTCCCAAAAGTGGAGAGATTAGGAGAGAAAAGAAACCTACAAATGTTTATATTTTCATAATACCAATTTTACCCCTATAAAAATAAAAGAAATAAAATGATTGAAAATATAAAAAGGTTATTTTGGTAATATAACATAAAATAATTTCTTTTCTTTTCTCTTAATGAAATCTAACCAAACAAGAAGGAGAGAAATCACAATCATTTCTTTTCTTTTATTTCTTACTTATCCAAACAAAAAGGAGAGAAATTACAATCATTTCTTTTCTTTTCTTTTCTCTTATTACTTAAGTAATCATTTCTTTTCTTTTCTCTCCTAAGTTACCAAACATAGCGTAAAGGTTCAAAAAATTTTAGATAGGACCTGAGTTACCATAACATTTATAAATAGAACTTTTAGATAATTAATTCTAAATTTAAATAAGGGCCTTGCTAATAAGTGGCTCTAGGGCACAACTAAAAGACAAAATATTTGCAAAACACAATACATTTTTATTGAAATCAATACAGTTTTTAATATTTTTATATATTTTCAAGACACTTTTTACACACTTTCCAACATTAAACAATGCCTATGGGACACTTGTTAGCATTTGCCCTGAAGTAAGGAAAATGCTATAGATCCCAAATTTTGTACTAAACAAATGACTAAATGTCTCACATGGGTGTGGGGTTCACAAAATTGCGGACACAACACCCATGTGAGACATTTGGTTATTTGTTTGGTAGAAAATTTGGTATCCTTAACATTAATCAGTAAGTAAAACGTTTGATTTTATATGAATTATTTTAATTATTTTATTGAATTTTTATCAATTTTTTTAAAATAAAAAAATCATATCTTATTTCAAACTTTTCTTTTCGTCAAATTTTATGGGGAAAAAAAGTCATATTTAATTCTTAATTTTTAAAAATTTTATCATATTTAAATTGGAAAAATTAGTCTAAGGTCCCTCTCCTGTTTTTCATAATGGAAGAAATTCACAATATTATTTTATGATATCTAAGGTTCCTCAACTTCACACTCATATATCACAGAGAAATCGGAGTGTTGCAAATCGAATCTCATTTCTCTCTCTCTCTCTCGATGACCGTTTAGCCTTCTTATTGTTTCTTCCATTTGATGAGAACAATCAAAATAAAGCAAAAAGGAAATAAAAGAGAAAGCGTTGTGAAGTTTCTGGAACAGCTCTCTACCAAATTAGAATTTAAAACAGGTGATCGTTACCCCTAAAAACTCTCTGATCAATTAGTGCATCAAAATGAATAGCATATTATATAAAGGACAATTAATACTGGGAACATGGATTTAGCGAAGAAGGTGTTTGATGAAATGCTAAGGAGAAAATTTTTGTCTAAAGAAATTTGGTGTGGGTGACATGTAAAATTTCTCTGTGATGTATCTAGAAAAATTTGGAATTTTTTCTGTGATGTGTTCAGAGAAATTTTGAATCACAGATAAATTTGGAATTTTCTTTGTGATATGTCCAGAGAAATTTGAAATTTTCTCTGTGCTTTGTGCAGAGAAATTCTCTGCATCGATATTGAGAGACCTTAGACATTGTGAAAATATTGAGTGTCCTTTATGCTATAAAATCTTAATACTAGGGACCTTAAAAAAAAAATCTCCTATTCTAAATATAAATTTAGGTAAATATATATTTCAATTGAAGTACATCTTTTTATTTTTTTAAAATAAAATTAAGTAATTATATATGCATACTAATATCCAAGAATACATATGATCCACGACAGTTCGGTAGAAAACTGTGCTTGATGAGCTCAAATGTTGAAAGAAAACGTGTACATTGGAGCTAGCCGAGGCTGCTCTGCCAAATAGTCAAATCCAATTTTTTTTAGATTGAACCTAAAATCCAAAGTGAGTTACAAGATTTTTCATTTTATTGACGGATGCTATTCAGTGTATTTGATTTCAATTTTTTGAATTTAATATTTTAAAAATTAAGTTTTTTTATTTTTTTATTTTTTGTTTTTAGTGAATATTTTTAAAATTTTAAGCAATTTTTTTTTACTTTTTTAAATGCACCTTACTTAGATGTATTTAAAAAGTAAAATATTTATAAAAATATTTTAAAAAATAATATATACACAAGAATACAAAAAATGTACTGAATTTTCATATTTTTTTATTTTTCATTTTTGGTATTTAGTGAATTTTTTATAGATTTTTTTTTTTCATAAATATTATACTTTTAAGTATATTTATGTTAGGTGTATCTAAAAATTTAAGAAATTATTTAAAATATTTAAAAAATTCAGTAAAAATAAAAAATACGAAAAATAAAAAATTTTAATTTTATCAAAAATAAATCCTGAATATGAAAACAAACAAGCTGATTAATTTTTAGTGTCGAAATTTCTGATATATTTGACCCTTTTAACGCTTCAATCAATTGATGAACCAAATTTGAACAAGAAGGCTTGGTGGAAACAGCGTTTTATGACTGCCACACAACACATTAATGCTTCACAAGTCTCTCTATTTTTTTATTTTTTTTTTCCGCCAAAGTTAGATTTTATTGATAGATAGAAATACATACGTCAAGAGTGATTATTCCCATTTCTAGAAGGATTACAGCCAAGGTTCAGTATTCCAAACACGAACACTCAACAGCCAACAACCATAGCCCACAACACACTGCGACCACCAACTAACAACCATAACCACAACATATTGCGGCCACTAACCAATGACCATACTCACAACATATTGCAGCCAACAACAACAAAGACAAACCAAAATCTCCATGGAGGAAGAAAAGCTTCCACAAAGGAGTGAAAAAACAAGAAAACATAAACACACAAAAAAAAAAAAAATTCAAAAAACTAGATTCACACGATCCATAGCGCAGGACTGACAAGCAACTCTAGTGTTGACTTCAAATCTACAACCCACGGAGGCCGTGAAAGCCTGAATGATAGAAAGCCTCAGATCAGAGAGTAAAAGACCAGATCTAAGAAAAAACAAATCACCTGCGTAGACATAAAGGAAAGGGGAAGGGAAAGGGGGATCGGATGTCACCGCCCCCACTCCCCAAGGTACAACTTGGGCTTGGGGTTGTGCTCCATCCAGATTTTAAGTTCAACTTGTACTAAGTGCTATCAACTCTTTAGAGTAACGCTCGTGGGCTCTGTCTGAGATTTGTCTAATATACGTGGAAGGAGCATTTTGCATAAGAAAGAGAAAATGTGTGTGAAACATAGGTGAAACGGAGTTATATTTCATTCACATTTCATTTACTTTTTTTCTTTTCCTTTTTAAATCTCTCTCCAAATCTATGAATTAAATACAACCTTAAGATGCAAATGAGTAGTGATGGAACTACAACAAGACCGTGAGGGTCCGTGGCCCCCCCGCTCATGAGAAACAATTGGGTGTATGATACTTGATAAATATGCTTACCATTTGATAGATATATTGGCCCCTAAACTACTACACAGTTGAAATCAAGGCCCATTTTATATCTTGACATTTTATAGACATTTTGTTTATAATTGGGTAGTTTTTTGATTTAATGAATTAAAGGTATAATGGAATGATTATTAGAATGTTGATTCGTACATTTGATTTATTAAAAATAATAATAAAAAATACATGACAAATAAAATTATCATTTATCATTATAAGTGAATTGCCAGTTCAAATGGAGGTTAATCAACGAGTAATCTCATTTCATTTCACTCTTATTCTAATGAACCAAAAATGACATTAGGACTAATTTAATTATTTTAAGAGGTTAAGGGTTTTACTCTTGTCACAAGTAAAAAAAAATTTCTTCAAAGTGTAGTCTCCAATGTACACAAAATAATAATAATAATAATAATAATAATAATAATAATAATAATAAAATGATTTTATTGAGTTAACCAAATAATATAAAGAAAAAAATTTACGAATGTAGAATTTATACAGAATTTTATACCCGTTTAATGTGGCAATAATTTTTTTTTTTTTTAACATCTCGCCCCCTGAACGCAAGATTCTAGTTCCGTCCCTAAGATTCTAGTTCCGTCCCTGCAAATGAGATTGCAATGGGGTTTTCTCTGTCAAATTGCTTTATTTGAATGCAGAGCATCTCTCTGTATGACTTTGATCATAACAAGTCCATTATTTATTGTATTCGGAAAAATCTCTATTCATTTCGTGTTCAAGTTTTTTTACTGACAAGTTTTCTATTGGCTTTTGTTTTACATTGTATCAAACATCAGAAAATGTGGAAAACATTTTCCAGAAAGTGTTTTCTGCCGACACAAATGGAGCATGAGTTTCAGAACAGGGTGTTTTTGGTAGTTCTCTGTTGGGGGATTTAGTAGTTGGCACCTTGTTAACTACTGGTCTACTGGTTTTTTCTGCATTTTTTTTTTTTTTTTGTTTTTCTTGTTGCTCCTGTCTGGATCTTCTTTATACTCTCTTTTATATTGATTGTAATTTTTATCATTACTATCAAAATATATTCCTTCTCTGCGGATGAAATGACTGATAATAACAAATTTATTTTATTTTATTTATTTTTTTTGAAAGAAAACCAAGATTGTTTAGCAGCAACTGAACAATACATTTGAATCTTTACTAGTAATTCCCTCCATATCATGACCAAACATGTACATAGCTAGAGCTCTTTTTATTCATTGCAGTGGTATTACTGCAAAAGTTTAAAAGTTTTATTTTCTTCCATGTATATCGAATTTATTACAAGGTACAGAAGAGGAGCTAGCTTCCATGTCGGCTAAATTTTTTTAGTGTCCTAGCATTGGAGATTATCACCAGGCGCAACCCCAAGTTGGTTGCAATAGTCAGTGTAGTACTTAACACGAGCATTGACTGCATTCGGGTTATTACCGTTGCACTCGATACTGTTGATTGCTCGGATTGTTGCACCGAATCCAGAATTTATGACATTGTGAACGTTGTTCATCCAAAACCACAAGGCAGTCTTGAACGACACCACTGAATCTGTTGCCACAATTTCCGGATTGTTTAGTCCATCGAACCCAATGCTTTGCCCAGCAGGCCCATAGTTGTAGTTCCATGACAGTTGAAGAGGACCTCTGCCATAGTAATTCTTGTTTGGTGCACATGGGTATTGAGTATTTGATGGATCACAGTAGTTCTTAGAGGCACCATTCATCTCTTCAATATTGCAAAAAACTGCCAAATCAGAAAGTTTTGTGTTAGAAATATGTTGGTAAAATAGAACATTTTTTATTATATGTGATATTTATTTACAACCACCGTGGGCCCATGCGAGGAAGGCTTGGATGAAAAGCCGAAAGCAATTGACGGTCCAGAACAAGTTCCTGAATCGGGAAGGGTGCCAACTAAATACATTCATAAGTACAAAATCCCCGATCATTGAATAACAGGAATAAAATAAAACAATAGATCATGTTGACGATCAATTCCTCCTCTGCCATTTTAAAGAAAGCATTATATTGACTAGACCGTTAGAACTCCTTTCACATTGGCTAAATTGTGCAAAGTTTTCTAGTATATAAATATGTACATGCATAAAGTTTTTCAAATTTGTGCAGATTTTAGCAATTTACGTGTGGATTGGAAGGAAAGTGAAGTTGAAATCTTACATCCAGTCTCATGCGTGGCATGTGCGAAGAAAGCAGCAATTTCGCGCTTAGAATCGTCAGCAGTTCCAGTGGTGCCAAACGAAGGGTAGGAGCCGAGGGCATTAAGAAATGCAGAGCGGGTGAAGAAGCTTTTCCCTACACATCCAGCAGGAGCTTGATTGATTATGCCATCGAAAAATGCCTGCGTGACTATATCAGGGACCGAGTTCTGACCCAATATGATTTTTGGTACAAAACCGGTGAGAATTCCGGC
This sequence comes from Camellia japonica, assembly GCA_030407325.1. Taxonomy (NCBI): domain Eukaryota; kingdom Viridiplantae; phylum Streptophyta; class Magnoliopsida; order Ericales; family Theaceae; genus Camellia; species Camellia japonica. Next base: position 57,894,119 of record JAPPVO010000036.1, read on the forward strand.
CAGAATGATTGTCAGTAAGCTGTTTTTGATATTGAGGGATACCATTTTGGAAGAGAAATGTGTGGATGGAAGAGTGTGTGTATGTGGGATGAAATTAAGGTGAGCGAGACATGTATTTATAGTTGTGCTATGGAAAAAGTGTGGAAAAATCAACATTCCTACTATACGATAAACGTTTTCAAATTAAAGTCTGAAAAAGTCTTTAAAAAAAATAAATTTTGATAACAAAATTAGACACAATCATCTTATATAAGGTGAGTCTTATATTTTTATGAATCTTATTTTTTTGTGAGTCCCACATTTATATGAAAAAATTGTGTCAAACTCTATAAAAATAGAACAAGTATTAAAGTTTAGCTTGCAATTATTAAAAATTATGTAGGTAGAACAATGGTTGAAACTAGGGGTGAGCAACGGATATTTCGATCAGTCCAAACCGAACCAAACCAATCCGCCGTATTTTGGATTGATGTGTGATGACGAGCGAATGGTTGCAGATTGAATTTTTTCAATCCGCCTAGTTTTGGACAGATGACGAATTTGATATTTATTTGGCTGCAACCGAATCTCCATACTACGAGCACCTCTAGTAATTTATAAGACTCTGTATTTTTAATTTGTTTAGATATTCTATTTGTATTTTTTATTGAAAAAGAGTTTAGATATTCTATTGTGTTTTCAATTTGGAAATCCTTTTATTAAATGGCAAGTGTTGATTTTTGGTATTTTTGTGTGGAAAATAGAAGTTTAAATTTTTTAATTTTTTAAAAAATCAAATTAAATAGTTTTTGAATAAAAAAAGTAATGAAATAGTTTTGATAATGCATGATTTTTTATATACGTATTTATTATTGCTATTTGACAATTTGCTTGATAATTTTTTGATTATGTTGAGTTGGATTGTTATAAAAAAAAAAATGTTAATAAGTTGTACTATGTTTAAAATTTGTAAAAGTTAAAACCACTAAACCAATTCGCATCCATCCGTCAACCCACTCAATCTGCATCCATCAATTCGGCAGATGAATGCAGATTGATTTTTTCCAATCTACTAATCTAGCAGATATATGACGAATTAAAGATTTTTCGGCAGCAACCGAACTGTGAACACCCTAGTTAAAGCTTAGCATGCAAGTTTCTGGCCTGACCTTGACTTGTGCGTCAATAAAGTGGACTGATTCTCACCATATGATCTTGTTTTCTTTTCCTTTTTTTTTTTTTTAAAATTACAAATTAGTGAAATAGTTAATAATAATTAGACTATAGATGAATTTTTTTTGATATAAACACACAGAAATGAATTGTACCAAATACGAGAACAACTTGCACCATTTACATAGGACATTAATACCACTATAAAAATACAAATATTCTTACTATACGATAAAGATTTTAAATTTGAACTTTGAAAAAGTCTAAAAATTAATAAATCGATAACAAAATCAGGTACAATCATCTTATATAAAAGGGGTAGTTACGTGTAAATCCTAATAAGTCCTATGAAAAAATTTTGTTATAAAAAAAGTCACTAATTGTAAATTTTAGCGACAATTTATAAAAATCATGACAAAAAAAGTCACTAATTGTCAATTTTTAGTGACGTATGTAAAAGATTGTCACAAAAAAATTATTTTTAGTGACAATTTTATCAAGACTTATTTTCAATAAGACTTGATAAAAATTAAATCTAACTATTATGACCTATTGATAGTTTATCCAAGATTGGATGGGGATAAATTACACTTACACTTTCTGAGAATTAGGTTTAATATATATTATCCTTAATGTTTGGAAAATTACACTAACTCCATTGTTATTATAATTATTTAGACGGAGTGAAAATATTGAACGCATGCACTTTCTCTTTTCTTACTTTGCTTTACTTTCTTTTTTTTTTAATGTAATTTCCTCTGTTTTTCTGTTAGGAGTTGTTACCTTTTATATAAGTAGAGAGATTTGTGAAATAAAACTATTAATCACAGGGGTAAGAATGTAATTTTCATAACGTTAGAGGGTAAGATGTAATTGGGTCAATCCTCAGAGGGTATCAGTGTAATGTACCCAATTTTTTTTGGTACAATTTTAACACACAAGAAGGAATTGTAACAAATGCAAGAAAAAATTGTACAATTCACGAAGGATATTTATACCATTATAAAAATGTAAATATTCTTTCACTGTCTCATTAAATAAATATACTTATTTAAATTACATCATTTATTTACTTTTTTGCATGCATTTGCATAAAAAATTTTAAAAAAATATCCTAAATAAGTAAATTCCAAATAACCCTATGATTTACCAAGGAATGTGCCAAGACATTTTCAATCGTCATGTTGATGGTCCCCACAATACCCATTTACAATTTAGGATAAATTATTAATAAGTTATCAATAGCTTATAAACCACTGTTGAAAATAAGTCTTAATAAAATTGTCGTTAAAAATAATTTTGTGTGAAATTTTTTTACATATGTTTGCAAAAATTGACAATTAGTGACTTTTTTCTTATCACAGTTTTTATAAATTGTCACTAAAACTTACAATTAGTGACGTTTTTATGTAACAAAGTTTTTAAACTGCCGCTAAAATTTATAATTAGTAATATTTTTTGTGACAAAATTTTTATATCATCACTGAAAATTAACAATCAATGACATTTTTTAATAGTATTTGATGAAAAATGTCATTAATTATCATAAAACTTACTGAACAATAAATCCACCTATTAAGAAAATTCCTCCTTTTATTTTATTCATTTGGGTTTGGTTAGGAAGAGTTAATCAATGAAACAACCAACTGTTTTAATGATTCTAACGGTTAATATTAATCTAATAAAACCATATTGTGCATGCAAAAAAACCTTCTCTTTGTAAATGGATGCCCGATCTTTGCGGATGGACAAACACTGGGTCAAACAGAGTTACAAAGATGCCCGATCTTTGCGGATGGACAAACACCGGGTCAACCAGAGTCAGGACTAAGTTAAAAATAATAATAAATTCTCGTACTGAACTCTATGGACCGACTTGATTTCAGTCTACAAATTTGTTCCAAGTCCAATATTAAAATGTTGCTTCGTTCGGGAATAGGTTAATCTAGTAATTTTTGATTTTTAACTAAAATATGAGATAAAAAAATTTATATATTTGGGATGACTTTTTATTTTCTTACAAAAACATATGTAAAAAGTAAAGAGAAAAGAGAATAGAGAATATTTGACTTTTTTATATAATTTGTTAGATTTTTGACTTTTTTTAATGAATTTTAAACTTTTAAACTAAAATGTGATGTTGCCAAACGAGACCTCGAGTCTACCCAACAGCTTATATATTAAATAAATAAATATATGTGCATTATAAAATTAATTATTAATAATTTTAGAAAAATTAGTCAAAAGTCATTCTCCCATTTTTAATAATGGAAGAGATCCACAATATTATTTTTTGATATCTAAGGTCCTCAATCCCACGCACATCTATCACAGAGAAATTTAATATATCTCACGCTCTCTATCCCTCTCTCCCGCTGCTCTTCTCTCTCTCTCTCATCGATCTCAACGACGATCTCTTTCCTTAGATCTATCTCTCTTCTACTCTTCTCTCATCTTCGGCTTCTCACTTCCCCCGCCATCTCCATCATCGCCTCAAATCGCCACCACCATTATCGCCTCAGATCGCGATCACCGTCACCATCTCCATCATCGTCTCCTCTTTTTTCTCCAACCACCATCAGCGTCCCTCATTGCCACTGTCGTTACTGCAGCAGCTCCGCCTCTGTCGCAAACAAAGAAGCAGGGGAGTGGTGGTGGGAACAACTATTCTAGCTGCCGAATCATCAGACGAAAACCCAATTATACCACCACCAGACTTTGCAATTACCATCACCAAATCTCGCCTCGACTGCTTTCTGACCACTAGATCGACTCATCATCAAGCTAGACGAACCTCTCTCGGCTACGCTTATGTCAATTTCGGCTCTGCCCAAGATGGTTAGACTTTGATTCCCATTTTCAAATTTTTATTTTTTTTATGATTTGTTTGTTTGTTCGATTGCTTGATCGGTTAAATTTTTATTCATATTGATCTTAGTGAAACATCAGATACATACTAGAAATGTCCTTGGATTGAATTTTTTTGGTTTGGACCAAAGAAATTCCCTGGTTTAGATTGAATTTTCTCTAGTTTGGACCAGAGAAACTCTCTGGTTTTTTAAATGGAGCACAATGAATTGCTTTGTATTTGTAAAGTTTAGTTTCAAAAATTGACAATTTTGTTTAGAGAAATTTCAATTTTCTCTAGTTTGATTCCATAGTAATTCTCTTTGCACGTAATGAGACAAAGGAATTCCTCTGATTTGAAGAGACTTTCTCTGGTTTAGAGATAATTTCTCTGGTTTGGAAATAATTTCTCTGTGAAGTCCAGATAAAATTATACCAGAGAAATTTCTCTGGTATAATTTTATTTGGACTTCACAGAGAAATTCTCTGTGAACCAAAATTTCTCTATGAATTTCTCTAGTTTGTATCTGTGATTATTTGTTGCGTTGATTGGATTGATTTTTTGATTGGCTGTCAATTGTGTCTGAACCCTCCCAAGTATTGATTTTTTCTTGTTAGATTCATTTAGGTTAGTGTTTATTGGATGATGGGTTTCTGGTTATTAGAGTTTCTTATTGATTCAGTAATAATGTTACTGGATTTGGTTTCTTCAATTGGTCATAATAGCATTAATTTCTCTGGTTTAGAATTTCTTTGGGCAAAGAATTTCTCTGGGAAATTCCCAGAATTTCTCTGGAAATTCTCTTAATTGAATTTTCTCTGGATCCATGTTGAGGGATCTTAGACATTATAAAAATATTATATGTCCTTTATGCTATTTGGCCACTATATTCTAAATATAAATTTAGGTAAATATATATTTCAATTGAAGTACATCTTTTTATTTTTAAAAAAAAAATTAAGTAAATAATATATATGCATACTAACATCCAAGAATACCTATGATCCACGACCGTTCGGTAGAAAACTGTACACGATGAGCTCAAACGTTGAAAGAAAACGTGTACATCATAGTTGGCTGAGGTTGCTAAGCCAAGTAGTCTAAAATCCAAAGTTAGGTACAAGATTTTTGATTTTATTGATGGATGCTATTAATTTTTGGTGTCGAAATTTCTTATATATTTGGCCCTTTAAAAACTTCAATCAATTGACGAACCAAACTTGAACAAGGCTTGGAGGAAACAGATTTCTATGACCGCCACATGAAGAAGCACCGAATTCACATTACAAGTCTAGACAAACCATTAGAGGAAGAGACAATTCTATACGTTAATATTAACACGAGTCCCAAGCCCCCCACACAAACAGGAAAAAAAAAAAAAAAAAAGAAGAAAAGACTATCATGAATACGAGTCTGTAAAATATCGCTTAATTTGTTAAAATCGTTCAATTCGTGCCGATTTATACTAATCCATCTATTAACTGCGAATTAAACTTTAAAATTTATAGTAAGTCTTCAAAATTGTTCTTCTTTACTACAGTTAATACACATAGTTTGATTTTGACTGATTTTTTAAAAAATTAAAATCAAAATTTTTCTTGTTTTTTGGTTTTTAGTAATTTTTTTAATATCTTAAATAAATTTTTTACTTTCTAAATGTACATAACTTAGATAAATGTAAAAAGTAAAATATTTTAAAAATTCAATAAATATGAAAATATACTGAATTTTTATAAATTTTAAATATTTTTTTTTTTGTATTTGATGAATTTTTAATTTTTTTCATAAGTATTATACTTTTTAAATGTATTTAGGTTAGGTGCATCTAAAAAATAAAAATAAAATTCTTAAATTATTAAAATTTTGACTAAAAAAAAATGAAAAATAAAAAAAAAAAAAACTCAATTTTTTGAAATGGGGGTTCAATTTTCTAAAACTAGACAATGTGATTATTTTTTTAAGGTTTGGCTTCTCTCAAGTTGAGATCAACTTAAGAGAGCATTTGGGCTTAGTAGACTGATTTTGGAACTAATTTTAGTGATCCAAACCGGTCACTTTATAGGACTCATTGAGTAGAATATTCGTGCAAAAAATCAAGATGATCAGATATCAATAGTTATATGTTTGAATCAAATTTGCATCACAAAATATGGATAGCTATTCTTGAAATTATATTTTAAAGAAAATATGTTTCAAACATATAGCTATCGATATCTAATCATCTTGATTTTTTTACATGAATATTCTACTCAACGAGTCGAACAGCTTGGATCACTAAAATCGGTTCCAAAATGAGTCTATCAAAATATCAAAGTAAAAATAAATATGAAAAAAAATTAAGATGTGAAATTTGTTACAAATTAGCTGTTGCAAGTCTTGCAATAGTTCTATTAAACCAAAATTTCTAATCCATTAACGCATGGTAAAACAAAAAAAAATTAATAAGAGGAATCAACTAAGCTAGTTGGTTTGTTCTGAACCAATGCACCTCATTAATGTTTTTATATTTTAAAATTAAATGTATTAAGTAATAATCAATTAAACCTGTTTAATAATCATAGTTGATATCATTTAAAAATTTGGTGGTTCTATATACACTAATTAGTATACTAACTAGTGTACTAACACTAGTTATGATATTATTATTGACTCCACTCATTAATCACTTTACAAATTCCAAAAATCACTTAAATTATGTCACATCATCAATTGGTACACTAGTTAGTACATCATTAGTCTTAAAAATTTGAAGTATCTCTTAAAATGTAAGTTAAAATTTAAGAAAAGTTTAAATCATATAAAACTTATTTAATTCTCACTGAATTTATAAATGCTAAACATAAGTATCGATATATATATATATATATATATATTATTATAAACTCACCACCACCACCACCATTAACGCTACCATGCCACCACTACCACCATCATCACCACCATTACCACCATCATCACAATATAAAAATTAAAATATACAATTTAATAAATTTTAAATTTTTTCTTATACATATCAAATAATTTATCTTTAGTTCAATATTTAAATTTTTATCAAATAACTTATTAATTTAAAAAATTCAGCATTCACTTTTTAATACTTTAATTTTTAATTTTTAACTTTTAACTTTCATATTTCAGCTTTAAATAACCACCTTATTATCTATAGCCAATTAATTTGAGTATTTCGTAGTTGAGAGTATACCATCTTGGGTAAATGCATTTATCGTGGTAAGAGTGCCACTGATAGTTTAGGCTTCACTTTGATAAATAATAGTATTTATTACCGAATTTTGGGTAAATTATTTATAGGAAAAATTACCCATAAATCCCATTTTGATAAATGTTACTCTAATTAGTCCTGAATGTTTTTTCTTAAACCATTTAGTCCTTTTTATTTTTGAAATGATATATGTTTTTGGTATATTATATACAGTGTTTACATTTTTACCCCTCCCAATCTCGCCAACAATGGCAGCCATCACAACCCTAATCTCTCTCTCTCCTCCTCTTCCTCAAAACTGAAACACACCCAGAACTATTCTCAAGGTAAATGTTTGCTTAAATCTAACACTTTTCCTAACAAATTCAAGTGTACAATGAGGATGAACTGAGAAGCTTATTTGTTTCTGTAGACTCTGATTCCGTGCGCGAGTCTTGCGGAGAGAAATCTCTTAGCAGACACTTCGAAGACCGTCGAGAAGAACAAAACTTGCAAGCCAAAGGATGATCTAAGAAAAATTGTCACATACATGAGCTTCCCGGACGAAGAAGCAGCAGGATCAAAGAGGCGAAAGCTCTCTTCTTCGTCTGAATCCAACAAGAAGTCGCCGATGTCGATGAAGTCAGTGTCGGTGTCGAGAAAGGACGGTGGTGGTGCAAATTGTGGTGAGTCGAGTGATGAAGATCGGCATTTCAAGATGATGTTCTAATGAATTTGATGATGGATCTCGAGCAATAGTTATAATTTTTTTTTATAAAATAAATCTGATGTTTGAAACACCCACAAACATTAATGAATCTGATGTTAGATGAATAATCCTAATGTTTAATGGTTGATGTTTGATGAATATTATTTGGAAATAATTCTTTTTTTCATTATTTGCAAATAATTCCTAATTTGGAAAAGGAATCTCTACACCTAAATCTTTTTTTGCAGATTCATTAGATTTTTTTCAAACATCAGATTTTTTTCAATGTTTAATGGTTGATGTTTGCAGATTCATTATTTGTAGATTCTTTGTTTGATGTTTGCAGATTCATTATTTGTTTAATGGTTGATGTTTGCAGATTCATTATTTGCAGATTCTTTGTTTAATGGTTGATGTTTGCAGATTCATTATTTGCAATAGTTTCAATGACCTATTGTCGATGAAGTCAGTGTCGGTGTCGAGAAAGGACGGTGGTGGTGCAGATTGTGGTGAGTCGAGTGATGAAGATCGGCATTTCAAGATGATGTTCTAATGAATTTGATGAGGGATCTCGAGCAATAGTTTCATTTTTTTTTTTTTTAAATAAATCTGATGTTTGAAACGCTATAAACATTAATGAATCTGATGTTAGATGAATAATCTTAATGTTTAATGATTGATGTTTGATGAATATTATTTGGAAATAATTCTTTTTTTCATTATTTGCAAATAATTCTTAATTTGGAAAAGGAATCTCTACACCTAAATCTTTTTTTTGCAGATTCATTAGATTTTTTTCAAACATCAGATTTTTTCAATGTTTAATGGTTGATGTTTGCAGATTCATTATTTGCAGATTCTTTGTTTAATGGTTGATGTTTGCAGATTCATTATTTGCAATAGTTTCAATTATTTTTTTAAATAAATCTGATGTTTGAAACACCCACAAACATCAATGAATCTGATGTTAGATGAATAATCCTAATATTTAATGGTTGATATTTGATGAATAATTTTGACGTTGCTAATGTTTGATGTTTGATAAATAATCCTGACGTTGTTAATGTTTGACGTTGCTAATGTTTGATGTTTGATGAATAATGTTTGATGTTTGAAAAGAAGGAAAATCATAAAAAGGCTTATAGTAAGCTTATTGGGTAATTCGGTAAATTACACATAAACACCAACCCAAAATTACCCCCTCAATTACTAACCCAGACATGTAAATAAATGGGTACTAATGTCTTTACATATAAAATAGGACCTATTAGTCCAACAAAAAACCTTCGGGACTAAATGGGTTAACATTCCCTAATTTGGGATTTAATGGTGCTTTCCCCTTATTTATAAGCCCTAATTAGAAGACTTATATAAGATATGATCCTATGAAAAAACTTATAACCTAATAGGTTCGATGATTTTCTTGTGGACACATCTATTCTCAATTGTAATTAATTAATAACTTCATTAATGATAATATGAAAATCCAACGTTACCATAGATTATAATCATATCTATATAGTTAGAAATTTCAAATTCAAGATAACATAATTAATGGCAATACCATATATGTGAAATTCAATGTTACCATAGATTATGATCATATCTATATGGTTGAAAATTTGAAATTCAAAAAGTAAATGTAACATGTAACATCCCAAACCTAATATGACATTCCCATATGCTTTTGAAATTCAAAATAACTTGATTAATAGCAATACCATGTATAGAAAATCCAATGTTACCATAGATTGTGATCATATCTATATGATTGGAAATTTGAAATTCAAAACATAAATGTAACAACATGTAACATTCCAAACTCAATGTGACATTCTCATATGTTCTCATCTTAAACTCAACGTAAATATAACATGTAACATCCAAAACCCACCATGACATTCCTATATGTTTTTCATCCCAAACCCAATGTGCCATTCTAATACTCTACCGTCGAATTATGAATAATGTAACCTCCTAAATGTAACATATAATATCCAAACCCAACTCATGTTTTGAACCACCATCACCCCAACCCACCGTAACTTTGACATCATACGACGGGGTTCAACCCACATTCAATTAAAAAATTAAAAACCCAGTAATTTTGCGCAATGTAATGTGACACGTATATAAACACTGAATACAACAACGACACAATACACATTCAAAGACAAATATAACCGAACGTAACACACAAAAGACATAACAACGTTGTGGATGTGGGTTAACATTACAACCTAAATGTAACGTCATTGGATGCTAATGAAAGTGTGCCAATGGATGGCTGTAATAGATTGTCAAACCTATATCACATAAGATGACAGTGAAACATGAACAATCGGCACCACACAACAACAAATCTCACCAACTGGAGAAGCAAAAACCATACCTCCTTCCCTCAACCACTTGGAATCTAAATTAGTAGAAGCAAACAAAACACAACCTCCAACCTTGACGACAATATTGGCCATATCCTCATCCAAACAAGCAACATTGTCAAAATCCATCGGAATCTGCGATCAAGGCGACATTCACGCCCACGAACGTTGCCTGCACAATACACTTTCCTAAAAACCTCCAAAAACATAATATGTTGAATGATACAATAACCTATAATATGAAAATAAATAAGGGGTATAATGGTACAATAATACCATTTATTTACAACTCATAAGACCTTATGGAACACATTCCTATCTTAGGACTTGAAACTCTATAAGAAATTACACAGAACTTCACATTAAATAAGTTTTCATAATAGGACTTATAAATAATTTTCTCAAATTGATAATGCATATGAATAATTTTCATGTTAGCACACTAATAGGTGTGTACAATTACTTCATAAAAAATTTATGAACAATCGGCACCACACATGAACAATTGGCACCATACAACAATTACTTCATAAATTTCAAGTCCTATTAGATAAGATGATAGTGAAACATGAACAATAGGCACAACACAACAACAAATCTCACCAATCGGAGAAGCAAAAACCATACCTCCTTCCCTCAACCACTTGGAGTCCAAATCAGCAAAAGCAAACAAAACACAACCTCCAACCTTGACAACAGTATTGGCCATATCCACATCCAAACAAGCAACATTTTCAAAATCCATCGGAGTGGTCTGCATAATCCACTTTCCTAAAAGTCTCCAAAAACGTAATATGTTGAATGATACAATAACCTATAATATGAAAATAAATAAGGGGTATAATAGTACACTAATACCATTTATTTACAACTCATAGGACCTTATGGAACAGATTCCTATCTAAATAGGACTGGAAACTCTATAAGAAATTACACAGGACTTCACATTAAATAAGTTCCCATAATAGGACTTGTAAATAATTTTCCCGAATTTATTTTGTTATAATTTTTTACCTCTTGCCATTATATGTACATATAAAACTCAATTACTCATGGTATATAAAATTAACATCTGTTATTGATATTTCTCTCTCCTTATCCTGCAGTTTAAATAATAAAAATAATAAACAGATCTATTAAGTTCTAAGTAGCCAAGTTGAAAATAATATACCTATACTATTATATATATGAGTACATGACTTGGTGTCTAATAGTGTATTAGCTTCTCCTTTTGCCACGTGGTAAATTTTTCTATCCTAAAATTAAAAAATATTATTCAAAGGTGTGAGCAAGATTTAAACCCAAGACTTTGGGTTTCATTAAGAACACTCTTAAAATTTAGACAACATACACATTATAATATTAATTTCTTTATTATTTGTTTTTATGCGTACTTATCTGAATTGCACACGCATTGTGTGTGGCATCCACTAGTATATATATATATAATCGATAAAACTGTCAATGATATATATACCAGCCATAGCTATACACAAGACTCAAGTTATGAGCAATGTGTTATTTTTTGGGGTAAATTACACTGACACGCCCGAAATTTCAATTTAATATAGATCTTTCTTACATTTGAAAAATTACATTTTTTCTCTGAGATTTGTAATCTCATTACAGATTGCCCCATGAATTGTTCATGTCATACTCTAAAATTTTCTAAATGACCATCTTGTCATTTTTCCTACCATTTCTTCTTGCTATCATCATGACTACATTTTACAATTTTTCAACATTAAATTCTATCTAAATATATTCTGATTAAGTGATGACATACTAACATAAATTTTATACAAAATTTTTAAATACAATGATATAGTTTAATGGTGACCTTTCACTTTAAAATAAAACACCCATAAACAGGCCTGGCCTTGAGATTTTCAGGGTCCAAAGTCGATAATCAATTAATAAACATCACTAGATCATTTGGGGCCCATCATATAAATTTTTTTTTTATTCAACGAAATTTTTTTTTGAAGATAAAGGACAAGATTTTTGTCAAAATCACAAAAAATACTTAGCATTACATTACAATAACTGATAAGTATCACTTGATTCTCGCTCTTGCATTTTTAGAAGCAAATAAATCAATCATACTTGCATAATCTAGTCTTTTTCCTTTTTGCAAATCTAGACAGATAATTTCTTTTAAGAGTCATGATGAGCTGAGATCAAAATACTTTTTTAGATCAAAACAAGTACAAGAGCACCACCATCACTTAACAAAACACAAAACTTTAAATTATGTGATGTGAACTATTAAACTTCTAATGTTATAATAGCACAGGTACCAAAAGATTAATTCTTCTTGATGATGTAGATTTATATAAATACCAATATTATAATGACAATTGAGCAAAAGACAAGACAAATATTTAGTTAATTAAATAGAAAAAAAAGACCTACATGTGTTGTGCTGCTACTCTGAATTCTTGAGAAATTCGTTAGTACTATGTTGTGCCGCTTCTTTCAAATTTTTGGAAAAATTGAATTAAGAGTTAAGATTAGGAATTAGATATGAAGAGAGAATGAGCCATTTTAATTTTGAATGTGCCCTTTTAATTTTGTAATTGGTCAATTTATTTTAAATTAATTTGGGCATTCTTCAATTTTTTTTGGACTTAAAACATACTCAATACATTACACTAAGCTATAATAAGAGGGGCCCCTTTTTTGGGTCTATTTTGAGGGGCCTTAAGCCATGGTCTGGTGGGCCTATGCCCAAGGCCGGCCCTGCCCATAAACGTGATTTATATTTACAACAATATCACTATCACAACATTTTTATGATATTTTTTTGTATAAATTTTTATATATGAATATAATTTTTCATTTTTCTTTCTACCATTATATCTAGATTAGATCAATTTAATTTAGATATATTTAAAAATTATAAATTTTGTACAAAAGACTTTTTTAAAAAAAAAATTGAATACAACAAAATAAGATAATGTATTGAATTTTTGTATTTTTTTTTTATATTTGGTGAATTTTAAAAAATATAAAATATTATACTTCTTAAATATATCTAGATTAGTTATATCTAAAAAATAAAAATAAAAATTACTTAAAATATTAAAAAAATCAATTTTTTTGTGTAAGTTAAATTAAAGAAGATAATTGTTATTTCTCTTGAAATGACATGAATAAAATATTTGTATTATTTTATTATTTTATTATTTTATATACATAAAGATTAAGGGGTAAATATTTCATTTTAATCTGAAAGGGAACAAGTATAATTTTTTAAATGTAAGGAAGATCTATATTAAACAGAAATCTCAAGTATGTCAGTGTAAGTTACCCTATTTTTGTCAATTACAACCTAAACTACTATCTATTTGAGTTTTGTTTATATTTTTTCTTTGATTTTTGTTCAACCACTGTATCGGACCATCCAAATGGTTCTATATCAACTACTTCACTAAAAGTCCCTCCCTGCCATCAGACCATGTTTTTCAACATTACATTGTCGGTGTTTTGTTTTGTCCATGTAGGGCTCTAAAATATAGTTATTTTTTATTTTATTTTTAGATTATTAATTTTATTTATTTAGTTTCTTAGGCCTCGTTTGGCAATTACATATTTTAACCAAAAAAAATTAAAACATCACTATAAATTATCATATCACTCTCTATTTTTCTACACAATTTTTCGTAAAAAATCAAAAAATTATTAAAATAATTTGTTCCCAAATGAGACCTTAATATTATAATTTCAACTAACATAATCTAATTGGAGATCATTAACCAAATTAGTATCCGTTAAAATCTAATTTGATGCTAAAATAACACTTTTTTTTAATCACTATTTTGAAATGAGAGGCATAAAAAAAAGGATGGGTAAATTACAAATATACTCTCTGAGGTTTGCTTAAAGTACAGATTGCCCCCTGTGATTTGGAAAATTATGAATATCCCCTTGTTAGAATTTTTTATATAACAAAATTAACTAAAAAAAATTAAATTCATAATTGGTCTCCTATACATTAATAAAATTACCTAAATAATTAATTGAAATATATTTCTAACATCATTAAAAAGTATTAATTGACTTGATGATTTATTAATAAAAATGACAATTTGTTATGAAATTAGAAACCTCAGGAGATAGAATGTAATTTCCAAAATCACAAGGGGCGATTCGTATTTTAATCAAATCTCAAGAGGTGCATTTATAATTTATCCAAAAAAGATGAATGGTTGTAGGGTGAGTTGCCTAATGTAATGTCATGAACGTTTGGTGGTATGATTAACTTGTTCAAATTGTAAAATTACCTTTTGACCCATTAAGTTGGGTTTCCATCGTTATTGATTTGAGCTGCTTGTCTCTAATTGGATTATATAAACTGAAATTAAAAAAATTTAAGAACTAAATAAATGAAATTAATAATTTAAGATTAACATAGAAAAAATAAAGTAATTTAAGAGATAAAAATGAGAGTAAACCAGTTCATATTTTTTTTAGTTTAAATTGTTAATACTAATTGGAGAACCAACAGATGCAACAAAGGTCTCAAAATGCATTTTTTTTCTCCCATTCTAAAACACTTTCAATAATAAGAATTATATATCTCGAGATTCTTGTGACTTGATATTATCACATGTTGCAACCGATAAGAGTGTTTGGAATTAAAATAAAAAATAAAAAATAAAAAATCAACCTGATAAATTGTTAAAATATATTTTTGTTAATAGGAAATATGATTTGAAAAATAAGTTGTTAAAAAAAATGTGTTTTGATCAAGGAACTATCGATATTCAATCAATATGATTTTTTATAAAGATGAAATATTCGATAAATTTTACACATTGAAGGTTCAAATTATCGAAACGTGAGTTTTGTGAATCCAACAATATGTTCCAGTTTACTTCGTGAATTGTACAGAAGCCCATCTCAAAAAGAAAAAAAGTATAGACAAACCATTAGAGGGAGAGACTAACCAATTCTAGACGTTAAAGATTAACATGAGTTCCAAGCCACCGAAAAAAAAATCCTAACATGAGTTAGAGAATGTCAGCTTTATTTCTTATTTTGTTTATATTATCAGAAACAGTGCTGCCGACACAAAAACAAATTACAAAATGGAAGATAGACTGACTACCGACTTCTGTTTGTAGATTTTTATTTTTTTAATTTTTTTTAAAAATTTTAGGTTGCCATCTCACCTGAACTAGTCACAATTGACCAAGTCTGGAGCAAAAATGTTAAGGATAAGTGTGTGTTTGAGATTGAAAGTGTGTATGTACAGAAGAAATTTGAATCATATATTGATGTTTTTGGATAAAATTTATGGATTTATAGTATTACTAAAAATGTTACGTATTATAAAATTTTATTTTTTTTTATGAATTATGAATTTTTATTCTAAAACTTATTATGAAAATGACATGTGGTATTGTGAGAGGATTTTCCCAGTGAGACCGGGAAAATCCTCTCACATGGATTGTAGAGATCCAATGAAGAGATGAGCTTTGCCCCTATAGATCTGCAAAGATGAGCATAGTCGGCGCTACCCAACCAGGGTTGCCGGCCGGAGACACTCCGATGATAAAGTTAGTCACTAGATCCAGAGAAAGAAGATGAAGGAAATAAAGAGTGTCTGTGTGCTGTGTGGAGCAAAGAGATCATACCTGCACTCCATGAGGTGCCTTCCTTTTATAGATGGGGAATGGGTCGAATAAGCCCAATAGTTGGCCTCTTGGCAGACCTTATTTGGGTTAGCCTAATAAACTGATATATATTTTTTCTGGCTCTCACAATTGTCCCAAAACTTTCATTGTCTTCGGTAGAAGGAAGGAGAGTTTTTGTTGCCCAGTTATGTTGTTCAAATAAGTCGGCAGTTGCATTTTGCTCTTTGATATCACTTGGTTGGCCATCAGAGATGGTGGAGTACGAAACTCTATATCTGTAAACATCTTCTAGCAAGGCATAATATTTTTAATTAAATTGAAGGTTATAAGCATATATGTATATAGAAATCATACTGAAGACAATAGTTATTCAAAGAGAAAAGAATAAAGGTTCCGTTTTAGAAGCGGGTTTCCCTTGGATTACGCTTGTGCAACATGTCGTCATTCGTGCATGTGCTTATTTAAAAAGGCAATGTGGATGTCTGAGCGTTCTTTTGGAAATTGACAATGGTTATTGTTTTTTGAACTTCGTATTGATTTCTGCGGTAGTTTGCCGAGGAGTAGCTTGGCTTGGCCAAGATGGTTAATTTTGATGCCGAACTAAACTGCCGAGGAATTAAGCCGAGGTGCTAGTGCTATACTAAGGAGCAGTGTTGAGCTTTGTGGTGTCGGTCTCTATGAAGTGCCGAACTCTCTGTGTATGAGGCTGATGATAGAGCTTTTAAATCTCCTTTATAGACAACTCCAAAAATTATTTGGGCAAAAAGTGTAATGCCCCAAATTTTGGGAACATCAAGACAATATAATACAACAATATACCAGGGTTTAACTAGCAAATACACAACATTGTACAAGGAATTAAGTACAAAATATAAGTAACTACACTAAAAGGAAATATTAATAATAGTTACAGATAAAATTCTTTGAGTCATTAAATACAGATCAGTTCCTTGATACAAAAAGATTAACCAAAACACAAGAAATACAAAATCTACTCTCTAAGGCAGCCATGGTTCCTAAAAAATTCTAGGGATTCCGTTCTTGGTGTAAAACTCACCTCTACCTGGCATAAAACACCATGAACTTAGAATGCCCAGTAAACACACACACCCCAACCCTTTTCCCGTTCCAAATACACAAGTAACATAACTACACGATCATACCACACAGCGAAAGCAATAATTAAGCAGAGCTTATAATTAAATTTTGGTTCTCAAGAACAACAGTCACTTAAGTTAGTCCTAGGCAACTCCCCATAGGATGTCGTTCCTACTCAACCATTAACACTGGCCACGGGCAATTTTGACTCCCCCTTGGTTAATACAATACCAATGCGTCACTTACCGCATAACCACCAGTGCGTTGCTTACCGCACAATTACCAATGATGCCCTCGCACCTAGGTTACATATCCAAGTGGCGACATCACGGTCTGCCCCAAGGGAATGGGTGTGACAACCCCAACCTCAGAACTAGTATACTATGTTATTTTAATGAGCCTAATTGCATGATTGTGTGTTGACTTATGTGATTCCATGTTTAATTTGTGATTATCTATTGTTACATGGATTATCTGTTCAAATTGACAACTTAGAGTCAGAAATTGAGAGCCTAGGCGGCTCTAGAAACTGAAATTGATTGTCCTGATAGGCTAATTAGAATATTTAGAATTTTATGGCAACTTTAAGTAAAATTTGATTCGAATCAAATTAATTAGAATGATTGATTTGAATTTATTAGAATGAAGTGGGATTAATTAGTCCTAACTAAGCTTAATTAACTTAAGCTAATTACATACATATATATGAGCTACATAAGCTCAAATAGACAAAAATACATCTTTGAACTGAGAATTTGAGAGAGAAGGGAGGAGAGCTCAACTTTTAGAGAGAGAGAACAAGGACATTTGTAGAGAATTGTGGAAGACTTGAAGATTTGAACTAGGATTGCACTTGAATTTAACTCTAGGTATGGAAACCACACTCAATTCTTGTAAATAATCCATATAAGAAATGAATTCACCTAGCTATGAGACCAATTGCATGAATTTAGAAAGTATATGCTAAGATCATCTTGGTTATGGAAGAATTGAGCATGATTGCATACAAGTATGCATGAATCTCCAATTTGAGTTTGAATTCCATGAAATTCTTTACATGCATGGAACCCTCACACATTCATTTGAAGAGATTCCATGTTCTTACACTTTTCATACCATTTGGTCAAGTTTTGCAAAGAGATTAAAAAGTTGGTCTCATACATGGTTTCAACTTCATAGTTCAAGATGGATTTTGGGATTTTAGTTCATGATTTTGAGCAATTGGTTCCAAATTAACTATATTTCCATGTTTTATAAAGTTTTCCCATGTTTTTGTGCCTAAAGTATGAGTTTGGAACCTTTTGAAGCTCAAATGTAGTTCTGGAAATCCCAGAATTCGTTGTGTTCGCTCGAGCGAGGAAAGCTTCACTCGAGCGTGAAAATCGTGCTTCCAGAAGTTTTCTAAAATTTTACAGGTCGCTCGAGTGACCAAAGTGGCGCTCGAGCGAGGAACCTTTTCTACTCAGTACCCGGTCGAGCGACCGTCGAGCGGGAATTTCATGCAACCAGTACTTTTGCAGATCACTCAAGCGAAGGAAGTCAAGCTCGAGCGACCACCTTTGTTTTTGATCCTCCGCTTGAGTGTGGGAAGTTGCGCTCTAGCGTGGACTCTGTTTTCAACAAATTTTGAGAAACTCTTTTAAGTGCGTATTTGCATCCTCATGACACTCCAAACATTCTTAGGCACCATTGGGACTGCTATAATCATAGAATAAGTTAGAAACACATAAAGAGAATTGAATTAAAAGGAAATGGAGTTTCAATTGTGCTTTGTTATGTGTTTTGCTTAGGTGGACGTTCGAGGCTTAGTGACTACACAAACCACTGTGAGTAATAACCTTATAAAGATATGCTCAAATTATCTTTACTTTCGAAAATGTTATTGCTATCTAAATGGATATGCGATTGATTGAATGAATTGTTAAAATGATTTGATAATTGATAGCATGGCTTATTGGAATGTTATCTTCTTATAATGAATGAATTTCTATTTTGAAATGGTATTGTGGCATCCATTGAATGTAGGCCCTTGCCTAGGGGTAACAATACCATGGCTAGGCCCTCGCCTGGGGGTAATAATACCATGGCTTTTGGATTGATTGACTTATGGTCCGTTATTCTAGAATGTTGTTACTTAATGGGTGTACCACATAAAACGATATTGAAAGATCTTGTTGATTGAAATGAAATTTGGTTTAACAGTGTTATTGAGCTTCATTCATATAACCTCTTTATTCTGTTATTACTCATTGGGCTCTAGCTCACTACTTATTTATATCTATGTAGGTGGACAAGCTGAACATCAGAGTTAGATGGTCTCGAGTTTACCCGGGTCAGCCTTTTGAGGAGCTTCCAAGTGAAGTGATCAGGCTCAAGAGGAGCCATGCTTGTTGAACCCCTTTGCGTATTTCCATTTTTTTTTTTATATACGTGTATAATTGGGGTTGTATACTTATAAGACATGAATATGTACTTATGATGGATGTTTCCTTGAAACAAAACTTTGCTTAACATATTTGTTCTCCTCATATATGCACAACTCAATGGATAAATTATATGTCATTTTAGACTTCCGCTAAGCCCCGTACTTTATAATTAAAGGTTCTTTTGTATGGAGGTCGTAGGTAGTCTATGATTACTGGCCGGTCATGACGCTAAACCTATAGGAGCGAGTTTGGGTCGTGACAGAGTGGTATCAGAGCACGAGTTATATCTCACTCACTTGTCCATTGAGCTATAGAGAGTCTAGAAGAGACTTCAGGATTGCATTCATGTGTAATTAAATATTAGAGTGAGATAAATTGTATAATTACATGTTTTGAATTTGTACATGTGGACATATTTTATTTGGTGTTTTTATTATAATACAAGTCTTATATAGAAAATGGTGAGGAGAATGGGTGATGAGCTAGAGAAGGCATCCTCCTCAAGACTGGATAGACTGGAACGAATGATGCACGACATGGCTGAGGCCATAAGACAACAACAGCAATGGCAGCAACAACAACAACCACCACTCCCACCTCCAATGTCTGTGCCACCTCTAACTCTAGGGTGTCAACCGGAGACCTGTACCATTGCTTTGACTAGAGAATTTAAAAAGATGAAGCCACCAGTGTTTCATGGCGGGATTGAACCATTGAAGGCTGAGACTTGGGTCTTGGGGATTGAAAAGTTGTTTGAAGTATTCCCCGTGTACCGAAGCTCAAAAAGTACAACTAGCTGCATTCACCCTAGAAGATGATGCCAGACGTTAGTGGATGTTGGTACGAGATGATAATAAGGATGTTACTTGGGCTTGTTTTCTGAAAATCTTCTACGAGAAATATTTTCCCCAATGTGTGCGGAACAAAAAGGCAACTGAATTCATGGAACTCAAGCAAGGAAATAAATCAATTGCTGAATATGAGGCTCAGTTTACAGAGTTAGCTCGCTTTGCACCCCACATGGTAGATACGGATTACAAAAAGGCCAGACAATTTGAGGGAGGATTGTGTGATCCAATTCTAAATAAAATCAATGTACTTAAATTACCAACGTATGTGGAGGTACTAGACAGGGCACTGATAGTAGAGAGGAATGTGGCCAACCGTAAACAGAACTTCGAATGAAAAGGCAGAAAACAGAATTTTAATAAGGGAACTACGTCAACGAACAAGAAATTCAAGTCTGGGAGTTCTAGCAATACTGGTTCAAGCTAAAGTGGTAATTCAACACCAACTTGTACTACATGTGGAAAGAAACATGGAGGTGTTTGCTACCGTGCATCAGGAGCTTGCTATCACCGTGGAAAGTTTGGGCACATCGCCAAGGATTATACACAATCACATCAGAGTGACAATTGAGGTGCCACAAGCTCGATTGGGTCAGCTCCCACAACAAAACCAACTGTAGCACCACCTACCATAAGAAATGAACAAAGGCAAGGAAGAGTTTTTGCATTGATTCTGGGGGATACTCAAAATACTGAGGCCGTAGTGTTAGGTACAACCTCCATTTGTGGTAAACCTGCTTATGCTTTAATTGATTCAGGGTCTACACATTCGTTTATTTCTATGGTTTTTGCTAAAACTCTAAATAGACCTATGGAAATATTGAACTATATACTATGTGTTGCATCACCTACGGGGGGAATCCATGCTATGTTCAACTGTATTTGCTGCATGTGATTTATTCCTTGGGAATGCTACTTTGTATGCCGATTTAATACCTTTAGACATGAGACACTTTGATGTGGTGTTGGGTATGGATTGGTTGACTAAATACTATGCAACTATTGATTGTGCCTTGAAACGAGTAATATTCTGACCTCCCGGACAAGATGAATTTTATTTCGGGAGAAAAGGGGTAGTTCCACCACCATACCTCATATCTGCCATGAAAGCCCGAAAACTAATGAATAAGGGTTGTCAAAGGTATTTGTGTAGTGTAATAACTGAACCAACTATATAGACATTACTCTAGACAACAAACTAGTGGTGAGAGATTTTCTGGATGAACTACCCGGTCGACTTGTTGATAGAGAGATTAAATTTACAATTGATCTAATACCGGGGACTCAACCAATTTCTAAAACTCCCTACCGCATGTCTACTATTGAAATGAAGGAATTGAAAACTCAGTTGGAAGAATTGCTCGATAAAGGGTTTATCAGACCAAGTACATCACCATGGAGCGCATTAGTACTTTTTGTGAAAAAGAAAGACGGCACTCTTCGACTATGCATTGATTATCGGGAACTCAACACGGTAACGGTGAAAAATAAATACCCTTTGTCACGTATTGATGACTTGTCTAATCAGTTGCAGGGGCCACAAATATTTTCAAAAATTGACTTGAGATCAGGGTATCATCAATTGAAAGTTAAGGCTGAAGATGTGGAAAAGACTGCATTATGAGTTTTTAGTCATGCCTTTTGGGGTTACAAATGCGCCCACAACATTCATGGATTTAATGAATAGAATTTTCAAACCCTTCTTGGATGAATTTATCGTAGTGTTTATTGATGATATTCTCATATATTCGAAAAATAGAGATGATCATGAACAACATTTAAGACAGACTCTCCGAATAATTAGAGAAAAACAGTTGTATGGGAAATTCAAAAAGTGTGAATTTTGGCTTGATGAAATTGCATTTTTGGGGCATATCATTAATAAAGATGGTATATCTGTTGATCCTCATAAAATTGAAGCAATCATTAATTGGCCTACTCCGACTAATATATCAGAAGTTCGTAGTTTTATGGGATTGGCAGGGTATTACTGAAGATTTGTTAGAGACTTTTCAAAATTTGTTGTGCCATTGACTCAGTTAACTCAGAAAGGGGAACCATTTGAGTGGACGGATCACAGAGAAATAGCCTTTCAAGAGTTAAAGACAAGACTGACTACAGCTCCAATTCTTGTTATTCCCTTAGGTACCGAAGGTTTTATCATCTTTAGTGATGCATCTCATAAGGGCTTGGGTTGTGTTTTAATGCAGAATGGCAAGGTGATTGCATATGTCTCTCGACAATTGAGGCCACACGAAAAGAACTTCCCTACACATGACTTGGAACTTGCTGTAGTGGTGTTTGCATTAAAGATATGGCGTCACTATTTGTATGGGGTCAAATGTGAAGTGTATACAGATCATAAGAGTTTGAAATACTTTTTCACACAGAAGGAGTTGAACATGCGTCAAAGACGATGGCTTGAATTAATCAAAGATTATGAATTGCAGATACACTATCACCCGGGCAAAGCCAATACTGTGACAGAAGCACTTAGCAGAAAGAATGTGGGGAATCTTGCCTGTTTGCTCACAGGTCAAAGAGAACTACTACTCGAATTTGAAAAACTTGAAATTGAAGTAGTGCCTTTTCAACAAGGTGGCTTGATAGCTGCAATGTTTGCCCAGCCTGCCATTATCGAGGAAATTAAGCAAAAACAAATAAATGATGAGTTTTTGAAGAAGATTTGTGATGAACTTGACACCAAGCCTAAACCAGGGTTCATAATTGAAGATTATGTGTTGAAATATCAAGGGAGATTGTGTATTCCGAATGATGCAGATTTGAAAAAGAAAATTTTGAAGGAAACTCACAAGTCAATGTTTGCTATGCATCTAGGAAACACCAAAATGTATCAAGACTTGAAACTAGTGTATTGGTGGCCCAATATGAAAAAGGAAATTGCCGACTCCAACTCTAAATGCTTACAATGCCAACAAGTAAAAGCAGAGCATCAAAAACTGGCAGGGATGCTTCAATCTCTCCCTATTCTGGAATGGAAATGGGAACATATCACCATGGACTTTGTTGTTGGCCTATCTCGGACACCTAAAGGTATGGACTCTATTTGGGTTATAGTTGATAGATTGACTAAATTTGCTCACTTTCTTGCTATAAAGACTTCATTTACTGCATATAGACTTGCTACTATCTATATTGATGAGTCGACTGCATGGAGTTCCAGTGTCTATTGTATCAGATAGGGATCCTAAATTTGTCTCTAGATTTTGGCATAGTTTGCAGGATGCAATGGGAACAGAATTGAGATTTAGTACAGCATTTCATCCACAAACCGATGGGCAAACCGAAAAGACTATTCAGACCATAGAAGACATGCTTCGTATGTGTGTTTTGGACTTTCAAGGTAGTTGGGAAACTTATTTGCCATTGGCTGAATTTGCTTACAATAATAATTTCCATACTAGTATAGGCATGGCGCCATATGAGGCACTATATGGTAAGAAATGTAGATCGCCAGTTTGCTGGATAGAGGTTGAAGAAAGGGTTATTTATAACTGAACTTGTGCAAGAAACGACCGAAAAGATTAAAATCATTCAACAAAGGCTAAAAACTGCACACAGCCGACAGAAAAGTTATGCAGATCAGCGAAAAAGAGACTTAGAATACAAGGCAGGAGATCATGTATTTATCAAGGTGACACCAATGAAATGGCATATGAGATTTGGAAAAAAGGGAAAACTGACTCCTCACTATGTTGGACCGTTTCAAATCTTTGAAAGGTTGGGTCTTGTTGCTTACCATATTGCCTTACCTCCGGGGATGGAACAAGTGCATAATGTTTTTCCATGTATCCATGCTTCACGGATATCTTTGAGATCCATTCCATGTGATTGATCACCATCGGATTGCTCTATATGAGAATATGATGTATGAAGAATGGCCCGTGCAAATCATTGATCGACAAGTGAAGCAATTGAGGAATAAAACTATTCCTATGGTGAAATTCGAGTGGAAAGAACATTACGGGAAGGAGGCCACTAGAGAAAATGAGGAAGAGATGAGGCAACGGTATCCGCATTTGTTCCCATCAGAAGGTACCTTAAGTTTGGAGGACCAAACTTTCTAAAGGGAAAAGACTGTGACGGCCCCAACCTCAGAACTAGTATACTATGTTATTTTAATAAGCCTAATTACATGATTGTGTGTTGACTTATGTGATTCCATGTTTAATTTGTGATTATCTGTTGTTACATGGATTATCTGTTTAAATTGACAATTGAGAGTCAGAAATTGAGAGCCTAGACGGCTCCAAAAACTGAAATTGATTGTCCCGATAGGCTAATTAGAATATTTAGAATTTTATGGCAACTTTAAGTAAAATTTGATTCGAATCAAATTAATTAGAATGATTGATTTGAATTTATTAGAATGAAGTGGGATTAATTAGTCCTAACTAAGCTTAATTAACTTAAGCTAATTACATACATATATATGAGCTACATAAGCTCAAATAGACAAAAATACATCTTTGAGCTGAGAATTTGAGAGGGAAGGGAGGAGAGCTCAACTGTTAAAGAGAGAACAAGGACATTTGTAGAGAATTGTGGAAGACTTGAAGATTTGAGCTAGGATTGCACTTGAATTTAACTCTAGGTATGGAAACCACACTCAATTCTTGTAAATAATCCATATAAGAAATGAATTCACCTAGCTATGAGACCAATTGAATGAATTTAGAAAGTATATGCTAGGATCATCTTGGTTATGGAAAAATTGAGCATGATTGCATACATGCATGCATAAATCTCCAATTTGAGTTTGAATTCCATGAAATTCTTTACATATGGAACCCTCACACATTCATTTGAAGAGATTCCATGTTCTTACACTTTTCATACCATTTGGTCAAGTTTTGCAAAGAGATTAAAAAGTTGGTCTCATGCATGGTTTCAACTTCATAGTTCAAGATGGATTTTGGGATTTTGGTTCATGATTTTGAGCAATTGGTTCCAAATTAACTATATTTCCATGTTTTATAAAGTTTTCCCATGTTTTTGTGCCTAAAGTATGAGTTTCGAACCTTTGAATAACAACTTTGAAGCTCAAATGCAGTTCTGGAAATCCCAAAATTCGTCGTGTCCGCTCGAGCGAGGAAAGCTTTGCTCGAGCGTGCAAATCGAGCTCCCAAAAGTTTTCTAAAATTTTACAGGTTGCTCGAGTGACCAAAGTGGCGCTCGAGCGAGGAACCTTTTCTACTCAATACCCGCTCGAGCGACTGTCGAGCGGGAATTTCTTGTAACCAGTACTTTTGCAGACCGCTCGAGCGAAAGAAGTCAAGCTCGAGCGACCACCTTTGTTTTTGATCCTCTGCTCGAGTGTGGGAAGTTGCGCTCGAGCATGGACTCTGTTTTTAGCAAATTTTGAGAAACTCTTTTAAGTGCGTAGTTGCATCCTCATGACACTCCAAACATTCTTAGGCACCATTGGGACTCTTATAATCATAGAATAAGTTAGAAACACATAAAGAGAATTGAATTAAAAGGAAATGGAGTTTCAATTGTGCTTTGTTATGTGTTTTGCTTAGATGGACGTTCGAGGCTTAATGACAACACAAACCACTGTGAGTAATAACCTTATAAAGATATGTTCAAATTATCTTTACTTTCGAAAATGTTATTGCTATCTAAATGGATATGCGATTGACTGAATGAATTATTAAAATGATTTGATAATTGATAGCATAGCTTATTGGAACGTTATCTCCTTATAATGAATGAAGTTCTGTTTTGAAATGGTATTGTGGCATCCATTGAATGTAGGCCCTTGCCTGGGGGTAATAATACCATGGCTTTTGGATTGATTGACTTATGGTCCATTATTCTGGAATGTTGTTACTTAATGGATGTACCACATAAAACGATATTGAAAGATCTTGTTGATTGAAATGAAATTTGGTTTAACAGTGTTATTGAGCTTCATTCATATAACCTCTTTATTCTGTTATTACTCATTGGGCTCTAGCTCACT
This sequence comes from Camellia japonica, assembly GCA_030407325.1. Taxonomy (NCBI): domain Eukaryota; kingdom Viridiplantae; phylum Streptophyta; class Magnoliopsida; order Ericales; family Theaceae; genus Camellia; species Camellia japonica. Next base: position 57,920,411 of record JAPPVO010000036.1, read on the forward strand.
ACTTATTTATATATATGTAGGTGGACAAGCTGAACATCAGAGTTAGATGGTCTCGAGTTTACCCGAGTCAGCCTTTTGAGAAGCTTCCAAGTGAAGTGATCAGGCTCAGGAGGAGCCATGCTTATTGAATCCCTTTGTGTATTTCCATGTTTTTTATTTTATTTTTTATATACGTGTATAATTGGGGTTGTATACTTATAAGACATGAATATGTACTTATGATGGATGTTTCCTTAAAACAAAACTTTACTTAACATATTTGTTCTCCTCATATATGCACAGCTCAATGGATAAATTCTATGTCATTTTAGACTTCCACTAAGCCTCATACTTTATAATTAAGGGTTCTTTTGTATGAACGCCGTAGGTAGTCTATGATTACTGGCCGGTCATGACGCTAAACCTATAGAGATGGGTTTGGGTCGTGACAACGGGCTTCCAGGGATACTGTCCCTGTTTGAGACCCTCACTGCCACCCTTATGCCTCTCATTTCTGTTAAGCAGCCAGAATACCTCTCATTCCCGACTTCGTTATCCATGGTTGCTGCCTACTGATAACATGCGTATTTGCTCCTCAGCGCTCTCCTCAATTTCCGACAAGTTGGGGACATTCAAACCTCATGTGTCCTATCTGTTGACAATGATAACACTGGATCAACCTAGCTAGTCTTGCCTGAAAACTCTCTTTCAGATTTTGCTGCTGTGACTGTTGGGGTTCCCTAGAATACAGCTTCTGTGCTGCATGCCTTCGACTATTCCTTTCCGGTCCCACATTGGATTGGTTGTTTTCTTTCCTCAAACTCCAAATCCTTTTGGAATCTGCTACCTTCCATTCTGAATCAAGTGTTGTGTCAACCACATTTGCAAAAGTTGGAAGTCGCATGAGCAAAACTCTTCCTCGAATTGTAAGGTCTAGGCCCCATTCAAATTTTCGTGCTCTGTCTTCATCGTTTGCCACGTATCAAATCGCATAACATGCTAACTCCTTGAACTTTGCCACGTATTGGCTCACCGTCATCTTGCCTTGTTCTAGTTTATGAAATTCACAGATTCTTTCTTGTTTGATTGTGTTCGGGAAGTACTTCCTCAAAAATAACTCCTTAAACTGCGCCTATGTCATTATGGTGTTGTCCCTAGATTCTCGAATCAGGGCCCACCTGTGACATTTGAATTTCTTTTTTAAATTTAATTCAATAATGCATTTTAGCTTAAATAACTATCCATTGCTATTTTGTGCCCCTATTATCACAGTATGATATTTCTCACTCTACTATGTGCTTATAGTTGTTACCCCTTTCAGGTGACGAGATTTAGCGAGATCAAGATGGGGGATAAATCATAGTGTTTTCTTTTTTTGTACTATCTGTATTTTTTATTGGACTCTTGTAATAAAATAAAAGCCCAAATGACTATTTTTGTTTCTTTTTAATAAACTTTTGGTACCCAATTATTTTATTTTAATTTATTTAATTTATCCGTTGTGCTACTACTACAGAAATTTTAGAATTATTTTATTTTTATCTTGTTGCGACGCCAAACCTTTGGGTATCGGGTTTGGGTTGTGATACAACCAATGATCTGCTTCTCCTTCTAGTTGGTAAACTGCTAGAGCAATCCTATCAATGTGTTCAGTTATTCCCATTGTATTAAACATCTTTTCAATTTATCGGATCCAATTTTCAGCAATTTTAGGATTAGTTTCACCAGTGAAGATCGGTAGTCTCTGTTTGTGAAACTCAGAGAATAGATGATGTGTTCTCAGTCTTCCTCATTCTTCCAAAATTTGATTTCCGACATTCTCAAGTAAGTCGGTAACAGGTGCAGGGGCGTGATCGTGATTGTTGACCCCAGGTGTCCCATTCCTGTTTATATTGGCGTCATCGTTGTGGTTGGTGGCATTGTTGTTGCCTACGTATTTGTTTTCTCTTGTATGATTCACCATCTGTCAAATGCACAACGCAAAGAACGGCGAAAAACCGAGTGGAAACGGCGTTATCGGGAATTAAGATTTTAACGTAATTAATCTATAATTATAGGGTCTAATAATTAATACTAGGGTTTTAAAGGTGATTATTAATCTACTAGGGTAAATTAGGGTTTACTCTGATTAATCCGCAATGCTTCCCAATTCTAGGGTTTAAAACGCAATTAAGTAAAAATTCAAGGGCTCTATTGAAAGAAACTCAAGGTCAAGGATTTAAAGGTAATTACAAAAATTAGGGTCTCTACAAAAAGTTATGCCAAAGAGAGTGAATCAGTCAAATGCAACATGTGTTCGCATAATCACAAGAAGTAAACTGCTTAAAAGTAAATTGAACCAAAGAGAAAAAAAGAAATTACTAGGCCAACACATTAGCCAAATCGTACAAATGTATGTGTAACAACATATACACCACCAAACTTGGCCTCCGAATCATGGAAATATTAATAACTCTACAAACTTAATCAAGAACATATCTTAAATGTGGAGTTTCTAATTAGCTTCATATATAGCCGATCAAAACATTACCATAAATTACTATAATAACTCATGGTCTAACTTTGTCAATATCTCTTGGTGAGAATTTTTCTAGACAGAGAATGAAGACCCAGCCATGGGCTTAACGGTAAGATCCCGTTTTGGAGCCAAACAAGTCTGTCAAGCTATTTAGGACATCTTGTACATAAACATATAAATGCAAATATTTATTATCTCGCAATAAATATATATTTATGCAAATATTTATTATCTTGCAACAAATATTATTTTTCATGCTCATGATCAACAAGTGCTGAACAGCGTTTGTGCAAATTCAACAAGTTGGTAGCTATTTGGCATTGCCGAATGACCTATGTGCTGCCAAGGGCAATAAGTTGGGATCTACTACTGTTTTGTGTTTGCTTTTTGAATTTCCAAGAACATTTATAGAGAGAGAAAATCAAGCCTCAATTGTAGATCCATTACCTTCGTCATTTGACAAAATCTATGAGCATACATATATAGACATATACATACATACATATACATAGATATCAAAGTTGAACTTCAATCAGAAATATAATCAAAAAGGAAGAAGACAAAGACCCAATTGTGGGTTTGTTTTTCCTAGAAAGAGATTGGTTAAAACTTGATTTTGTATATAGTGAGATTACTAATCTTGGTGTTCAGATCATATTTACTTACAGTACACTAGTCTGAGCACCTTAAGGGTGGTGTTTGCTCTTCTCTTCATTGAAATTTTTAGCACTTTCCCACAGACGACGCCAATTATGAGACCAGAAAAATCCTATCACATGGATTGCAGAGATTCAACGAAGAGATGAGCTTTGCCCCTGTAGATCTGCAAAGATGAGCATAGTCGGCGCCACCCAACCGAGGTTGCCGGCCGGAGACACTCCGGTGATAAAGTTAGTCACTAGATCCAGAGAAAGAAGATAAAGGAAATAAAGAGTGTCTGTGTGCTGTGTGGAGCAAAGAAATCATACCTGCACTTCATGAGGTGCCTTCCTTTTATACATGGGGAATGGGCCGAATAAGCCCAATAGTTGGCCCCTTGGCAGGCCTTATTTGGGTTAGCCCAATAAACTGATATATGTTTTTTCTGGCTCCCACGGGTATAAATTTAAAATTTGTGAGACATGGAAAATTATAGAGCCACTCACAATAAATATAGTCTACTAATTTATTTTTCTAAATAATTTTGTAGATAATTTTTCTTTTAAATATATAATATTGTTGTAATTTAGAGTTCACATGCGCATGCATGTGGTATTATAATCTAATTCTAAAATAGTACCTCGTAATCTGTATTTATTTATTTTTATTTTTTTTTGATAACAGAATGTTCCGAGCCAATTTTTGTGCACCTCGATTAATCCTGAACCCTAAAGTTATCTGTGATTTGTTCATCAAAATTAGGGGTTCCTATCGATGTCAAACTTTTCCTTAAATTCCCATAGCATCATCTCCCTCTTCATCACCATGCTTCCTCTTCCTCTTAGGGCTGCAAACGAACTGAGTTGAGCCGAGCTTTAGTATGTTTGGATTTGTTTATTAAGATTTTAACGAATTCGAGATCAAGCTCAATAAAAATTTAACGAACTGAACTCGAGCCGAATTGGCTTAGGCTTGACTCAAGCTTGTTCACGAGCCTTAACAAGCCAAAAAATTTATAAATTCATACTTGCGTATGAGACTAAAGTTACAATTAAAACTTTGATTATACAATTATATATACAATATATATATATATATATATAATATTCTTAAAAAAAAGTCAATATTTCACCAAAATAATAATATCTACTAACACTATTATATAAATGTACTATCTATAGTTAACTATTATTTACATTTATATTTTTTAAATATATAAATAACATATTTATCTTATTTTTTATACAGATTTTTATATTATTTAATATATAAATAATAAATATTAAAGGAGCCGAGTTTTAGAATATTTGGGCTTATTTATTAAAAATTTAACAAACTCGAGCTCGAACGCAAAAAAAAAAAATTTAATGAATTGAAGTCTAATGAGTTCTTGCCGAGCCGAGATCGAGCTCGAGCTTGAGCTTATTCACGAACGGTTTTGTCATTTGCAACCCTACTTCCTCCCTTGTTACTAGGAATGGCAACAAGGTGGGGCGGGGCCGGGGATCACACTCCCCGTCCCCGATCCCCGATGGTAAAAATTTTCCCGTCTCCGGCCCCGAACCTCGACGAGGAACCTATCACCGTTCCCGTCCCTGCCCCCTAATGGGGTTCGGGTTTCCCCGACCTTGAAAATTCCCCGGCCCAAATCTGTTTCAAGAACATCATCAACAAAAACTTTCAACATCAACAAAATCATCAACAACAACAGATCAACTACCAAAAAAAAAAAAAAAAATGGACAGATAGAGACACACACACACATACATGTATACATACACATCAATACAGATCTAATATCTATGTGTCATCAAACAAATCTAAGATCAGCGATGGTGACTGCAACGAACGAATGAGGAGATTGGCGGCGATGGACGATGGAGGTGGACGACGGTGACTGCGACGAACAACGGAGGAGGACGACGAAGATAAGAAGAGGAAACGGAGGAGGCGGCAGCGACAAGAAGAGAAAGGGCAGCGACGGAGGTGAAGTGGACGACACACTCGACGGAGGTGAAGCGGCGGTGCGAGGTGGACGGTGACTCTCGCGTCGTGGATAGAGGCGATGGCGCTGAAGAGGAGGAGAGGCGCAAGTGAGAGAGAGTAGAGGGGAGAGAGAGAGAGAGAGAGAGAGAGAAAGAGAGAGGGGCCATAACTTAATAGAGGGGTATATATAGTAATTTTACTTCGGGGGGTAACGGGGATGGGGTTGGGGTTGGAGTTGGGGTTGAGGCCGGGGCCGAGAAACATATCACCGTCCCCGGGCCCGAAAATCATCGGGGATTCATTTTTTAATACCATTCCCAGCCCGTCAGGGCTATTTTTCGGGGAAAAACTGCTCTAATCGGGGTCGACTGATAATTAAAAGAAAATGATATTCAAACTTACTTTTTGAGTTCATTTTTTAGATTCAATGATGTGTAAGAGAGATGATTAACTAATAATTAAATAATATATTAAAGAGAGAGTTGTCATAAATATTGTAATTGATTATCACATTATTCAATTTGAAAAGTGAGTCTAATTTTTGGGTCAGAATAGCAATGCCTATATATATATATATATATATAATAAGGGAAAAGGGTTTTTGAAAATGTCTAATTTGTCTTAGAGATACATTTTGATCCAATGGTTTAAATTGCCTCATCTAAATTTCAATGGTTGGGATGTCTTCATTTCCCGCCCAAATGCTCTTTGAGCATCAACGGTTGAAATCAATTACCATCAAGATCTAATGGTATGTAAATTGAAGAAAATCTCTTTCTCTCCCTCTCCTCTCCATCACAGGTACTCATCTCCTCTCTCTCTCTGTCTGATTTCAATTTTTGAACTCTCTTTCTCTTTCTCTTTCTCTCTCTCTCTATACCATGCGACGACCACGCACCATCGCGATGCCGACGACCACCAACTACCTTTCCTCTTTGTGTCATCCTCTCTCGACGACACCACCGACCGCCTTCTCTCCACTCACCCTCCTCTTTCGTTTCTCTCCTCTTGCAAGGTAAACTAGAACTTCCAACTTTTGCAATTCATGATATTTTTGTGGGTTTGATTGTTTCTGATTGCTTGAATCTAGATTTTTTTTAGGTTTGTAAAGTTGAATTTGGATATTTTCTTAATCTGGTTATTTTTGTTGAATTTGGATATTTCTGACATGTGGGTGTTTGGTTGGGTTGATCTTGCAAATGAGAAATGAGTTTTCATTTTTGAAATAGGTTTTGTTTCTTAAATAGGTTTCATTTTTAAATTTTTAAAAAGTTTTGGATCTGAAATGGGTTTCATTTGATATATATATGTACATGTATGTATAGTCCAGTGGGTCTGAAATGGGTTTCACTTGATTTTGTTCATATTAAAAGGGTTCTTTTCATCCTGTTTTGATTTTTTTCATATTAGAATGGTTCCTTTCATTTAGTAGACTCTACAGTAAAATAAATTGAAAAACAAGATGGAATTGTATTTTAAATTGTTGGATCCTTTCATTCTGTTTGGGGTTTTTACTAAACTATATGTCTTTTATTATTTAGGGCTCCAAGTAATGAGAAATCTAGGATGCAAAAGGCTTATAATTTTTCGCAACCAGAATGAACATAAATTCAACGAGTCACTTGTGTTTTATCAAGTGGTTTGGTCATCATTATCGTCTGATCCTTTGTCTTTGAGGTTTTTTAAGTCAATGGTCCTTTTATTATTGAATTGTAAAGAAATAATTTCAGCATTTTCAAATGTGTCTTTTAAGGAGTCCGGCTTATCTCTAATTCCCATTGAAGTGGAGGATCCTCCACTCTTTCATGACAACGCAACATGTCAGCACTTAATAATTTATTAGGCTTAAACAATGCCTTTTGAAGCCAAATTGGACAAAGCATTCATCAATTCTCCTTTAAATTTACCTGCCAAGGTTTTCAACACCTACTATGATGGAAGATCATCTTTATTTTTGTGACAACCCTCACCACTATTTACTGATAATACCACCGATTACTGCTAAACTGCGACTGAATATGATTAAGTAACTGATTTGACTGACATTCTGAACTGATTGATTGAGTGTATTAGTTTAAACGCATTTCTATCTGTTTGACTGTTAATTGATCTGTCCATGTTTTAAGTTTGAACTGTAAATTGAAGGCTTTATCGGCGGCCGAACCAGAAATTGATCAGTGTTTCATGTTAATTAGAATTTATGTGATTTTATGGTATGTTTAATTGAAATTTGATTTGAGATGATTAAATTAGATTAAATAATGTTAAATTACATCAATTTGAGTTATTTACCAAATTGTCATTAGTGGACAATGCTAGGCCATCTATTAGTCTTGATTTACCTATGCTTGGCATCACTCTTCATTCATCTTCCTAGAGACAAAACCGACTAGAGAGAGGGAGAGTTAGGACAGAACTTGATTTCAACAAATTTAGCTTGGAGACTTGAAGAAATTGAAGGTAGATTGCATAATTGAGCTTCTAGACTTGAATTCATGACCTAAGGTAGGATATTTACCTTCTTGTTTGTGAATTTAAGTTAGTTCTTGCATGATTCATGGAAGATTAGAGTTTTAAAGTCAAGAATTGGTTTAAATGTTGAATTGGGTAGTAAATCGTGCATGCATGTACATGTTCTAGTATTTTGAGGTTGTTTTCATGGAAATTGCTACATGCATGTCCATATCTTGATTATAGTCCATGAATTCAGCATGTTTTTGGAAGGATTGACTCATTTGTTCTTGTATTAGAAGCTTTGAAGTTGGTTAAATTCATGCATGTTGCATGTACATCATGTTCTTGAAGTTTTGTTTGGAAATGGGTTCAATTGAACTACCTTTGGGCTTTGATTTTGCAAATTGATCTTTGAAACATGTCATATTATGAGTTCTAAAGTGTTTTCCATAAAATTCACCCAAAAGGATCGAATTTGACGCTTTAAATGTTGAGTTTCATGCTTGGAGACAAATCTGGAAATTCCAGATTTTGGATCCACGCTCGAGCGTACACTCTGAGTTCATGCAGTCCGCTCGAGCAGGGAAAGTAACTCTCGAGCGTCAAATGTGTGTATCCAGTACTTTGCATGTGTTTACATTCCGCTTGAGTGGGGTAATGAACGCTCGAGCAAGGACTTGTGTCTCACGCTCGAGCGAGGGTTGAGCGCCCGTCGAGCGTGAATTTCATGCACCCAGTACTTTTGCAGTCTACTCGAACGAGGAAAGTCACGCTCGAGCGTATCTCTTTTGTCTGCATGTCCGCTCGAGCGGAGAAAACCACGCTCGAGTGGGGCCCCTATTTTAGCAAAAATTTGAAAAGTGTTTTAAAGTGCATCTTTGCATCCTCATTCAATCCTAGGCATTCCTAAGCCTAGTTTAAGGCATCTTAATGAGGATAATGCTATAGAACCACACTGAGTCAAGTTAGGGACTAGGTTATTGTTTCCCAAACGTGCAACTTAGTGTGTGTTCATCCTGTAACTGTGTAGGGTTGGCATCCGATGACGCTCACTAGCCTATCTGTAGCCCAGAACTCTGTGAGTAACAATGTTGTAAAGATATATTCGATCATGAATATTTTCTGAATGATCAACTGCACTGCTTTTTGAAATGCTATTTCTTACTGAATGAATGCTTGTCCTATTTGCGAACTGTATTCGTGGCATCCATAGCAATTTACTATTATTGTACTGTTACAGCTACTGTCACAGAGATCTCTGTCGGTTCCCATGTTGGAACCACTACTGTTTACTGATATGATGGCCATCAACTGACTGTTCGGTCTGTTAAGACCTATTGTACTGTTTTGCTATGGGATGTACCACCTATGACTGATATGACTGCATGACTGATCTACTGTTATAACTGACTTTTTTAAATACTGAAAGGACATTCATTCTTAACCTCTTTACGCATATGTTATTCACTGGGCTTTAGCTCACTGTTTATATATATATGTAGGTGTCCAGGCACCGGACTAGAGCTAGGAGTGTTGGGTTAAACTCTCTTTTTGTCAAGCCAACCACTGTGCCTCACTGCGAGGTTCCAAGTGCTGCCAAGCCAAGGCTGCTTTGGGGTGTTTTAGATTCCCCCTTTCTGTTTCTGTTTTGTATAGACTGTATAGACTTGTACTTTACTGTTATGGTAGGGATTTGGTCCCTAACTTGAATGCCTGTATATGATGTATGTACATACTGCTTTTGTTCCGAATGTGAATATGTTATGAAAAGTCTTTTTGCATACAGACTGTCACAGCTCATTGGACATCTTTCATTTACTGTTTTGGCTTCTGCCAGCCCCTGTACTCTGTATTACTGTCTTTACTGTTAAGCAGGCCTTTGGTAATCAAGGATTACTGGCCGGTTACGGTGCTAAACCCATAGGGGCGGGTTTGGGTCGTGACAGAGTGGTATCAGAGCGATATCAAACCACGAGTTATACCGCACACACGTGTCCAAATGAGCTATAGGATGTCCTAGAAAAGTGGATAGGGCATTACATGAGCATTGAAAAATGTGTGTGGCCATGACATGAATATATGTGCTAATGTGTTAATATGTTTAAAGTATGCAACTGCCTATGTTTGTAATTGCCATAATTGCCTATAGTGAAATGGACAACGCAAGAACTGCCGATGAAACAGAATCATCTGATGCCAGAATGGTAAGGCTAGAAAGAACAGTTGAACTGCTAACTGAGGCCTTAAGGCAACAACAGAACCAACAGCCCCCACCTCCTCTGGTACAGCCGGAACTGAATGTGAATGATGACATAATTGCTCTAACACAGAAGTTTAGTAAAATGAAATCGCCATCATACCAAGGAGGCCTTGAACCACTAAAGGCTGAAGCCTGGGTTCTTGAAACAGAGAAATTATTTGAAGTGTTTCCGTGTTCTGAAGCACACAAGGTCCTATTGGCCACTTTTACTTTGCAAGAAGAGGCCAGAAGGTGGTGGATGCTTGTCCGTGATACCAATACTGCTATGAATTGGGCTCAATTTAAGGGAGCCTTCTTTGAGAAATACTTCCCTCAGTGTGTTAGGGACCGAAAAGTGACTGAATTTGAACAACTGAAACAAGGCACTATGTCCGTAGCTGAGTATGAATCGAAATTCACTGAACTCGCCAGATATGCACCACTCATGGTGGATACTGATTACAAAAAGGCCCGGAAGTTTGAAGGCGGCCTTAATGTTGAAATCCTTGATAGAATTAATGTGTTGAAATTACTGAAATATGTAGATGTTCTTGACCGAGCAATAATGGCTGAGTCGAATATCGAGGCACTGAAACAGACTGAAACACCAGTGACCGAGTGGCGTGGTAAGAGATGAGGCTTCAAGTTTAAGAAAGGCCGGAACAGTTCATTGAATAAAAAGCAAAATACAGGGTCAACGACCAGTTCCAGTCAGGGAAGTGGTTCTATACTGCCCTGTTCTGAATGTGGTAAGAAACATAAAGGGGTTTGTTATAAAATTTCAGGTGCTTGTTACAGGTGTGGCAAGGTGGGCCACAAGGTCAAAGATTGCCCTTATGCTCCTCAGGGCAATAGTAAATCTGCAGCCAGCACCGTAGCATCAATTGTTACACCAAAACCTAACCCCAAAGCTACCGGAAAAGAGCCTATGAGGCAAGGCCGAGTGTTCGCACTCGTACCGGGAGATGTATAGAATACCGAGACCGTTGTGTCAGGCATACTCTCAATCTGTACTCAAAATGCTTATGTTCTGATTGATTCGGGGTCTACACATTCACATGTATCGCATGTTTTTTTGCGAAAATTAAATAGACCACTGGAACCTATGAACTATCTGTTAGCTGTATCTTCACCTGTTGGAGGATCTATGACTTGTGCTTATATGTACCCTGCATATGAAATTATTGTTGGGGATGTTCATTTGTATATTGATTTACTGCCTCTGAATATTGATCACTTTGATGTGATATTGGGAATGGACTGGTTAACAAAATATCATGCTACCATAGACTGTGTAACAAAACAAGTTGTTTTTCGTCCACCTGAACTGCCTGAATTTGTATTTAACGGAGTTGGAGTAGTACCTCCCCCATACCTGATTTCATCCATGAAAGCTTTTAAGCTGATTAAAAAGGAGTGAAAAGGGTATCTGTGTTGTGTATTGACTGTACCTACTGATGCTAAAACTGATGTGAACAGCATTCCTATAATTAGATAATTCCCAGATGTCTTTCCAGATGATTTGCCAGGGGATTTGATTGATAGGGAAATTGAGTTCACCATTGATGTGATTCCGGGTACACAGCCAGTATCTAAAGCTCCTTACAGAATGGCACCTACCGAACTGAAAGAATTGAAAATTCAGCTGCAGGAACTGTTAGATAAGAAGTTCATCAGGCCCAGTACTTCACCGTGGGGCGCTCCAGTTTTGTTTGTGAAAAAGAAGGATGGCTCATTGAGACTTTGCATTGACTACCGTGAACTGAACAAGGTAACAGTGAAAAATAAATATCCATTACCTTATATTGATGATTTATTTGACCAGTTACAGGGTGCCCAAGTGTTCTCTAAAATTGACCTTAGATCTGGATACCACCAGTTGAAAGTCAAGACAGGGGACATTGAAAAGACTGCCTTTCGAACGAGGTACGGACATTACGAATTTCTTGTTATGCCTTTCGGAGTTACCAATGCACCTGCTGCATTTATGGACCTTATGAACAGAATTTTCAAACCATACCTTGATGAATTTGTAGTTGTTTTCATAGATGACATTTTAATTTATTCCAAAAGCACGAAGGAACATGAACATCATTTCAAAATTGCCCTACAGACCCTAAGGGAACAGAAACTGTATGCTAAACTGACAAAATGTGAATTTTGGCTTGACAATGTTATGTTTTTGGGACATGTAATCAGTAAGGATGGAATTTCAGTTGATCCGCAGAAAATTGAAGCAGTAGTGAATTGGCCTAGACCAACAAATATTACTGAAGTCCGAAGTTTTCTAGGCTTAGCCGGGTATTACAGAAGGTTTGTTAAAGACTTCTCTAAAATTGCCCTACCACTGACTCAATTGACTCAAAAGGGGATATCATTTGACTGGACCGATCAGAGAGAATCAGCCTTTCAAGAGTTAAAGACTCGACTTGTGACTGCACCGATTCTTACCCTACCCTTAGGTACGGATGGTTATAAGATATTTAGTGATGCTTCGCATAAGGGTTTGGGATGTGTTTTAATGCAGAATGGTAAAGTTATTGCGTATGCTTCCCGACAACTGAGATCGCATGAAAAGAACTACTCGACCCATGACTTGGAACTTGCTGCAATAGTGTTTGCACTGAAAATCTGGCGTCACTACCTGTATGGGGCGACATGTGAGGTGTATACAGACCACAAGAGTTTGAAATACTTCTTCACACAGAAAGAACTGAACATGAGGCAGCGGAGATGGTTAGAACTGATAAAAGATTAGGACTGGCAAATTTTGTACCATCCGGGGAAAGCTAACACCGTTGTCGATGCACTGAGTCGGAAATCGATTGGAAATTTAGCCTGTTTACTCACCGGACAGAAAGAGTTACTATGTGACCTTGAAAGACTTGAAGTTGAGATCGTTTTGCGTGAACAGGGTGGAACCTTAGCTGTTATTTCTGCTCAACCGACACTGATTGAGGAAATTAAAGAGAAACAGCAACAGGATGACTTTTTGAAAAAGATCGTCGAAAAACGGGAATCTAGGCCGAGGCTGGGTTTCAAATTTGAAAACGATGAACTGAAATTTCAGGGAAGGTTATGTGTACCGAGTGATTCTGAACTGAAAAGAAGAATTCTGCAAGAGGGCCACAATTCAAAATTGTCTATCCATCCAGGAAATACGAAAATGTACCAAGACTTGAAACTAAATTTATGGTGGCCAGGAATGAAGAAAGAGATTGCTGACTTTGTGTCGAAATGTCTTCATTGCCAACAAGTTAAAGTCGAACATCAACAACCCGCAGGCTTACTGCAACCCTTACCGATACCGGAGTGGAAATGGGAACATATCACTATGGATTTTATTGTTGGTTTACCTCGCTCCAGTAAAGGTATGGACTCAATTTGGGTTATTGTTGATAGACTGACTAAATCTACTCACTTCTTACCTGTCAAAAGAATCTATAATGCGGACAAATTGGCTATAATTTATATTGATGAGATTGTTAGATTGCACAAAGTGCCTGCATCTATTGTTTCTGACAGGGACTCGAAGTTTACATCGAGATTTTGGCAAAGTCTACAAACAGCATTGGGTACTGAACTGAGACTGAGTAGTGCATACCATCCTCAGACAGATGGCCAGTCAGAAATAACCATCTAGACTCTGGAGGATTTACTGAGATGTGTGTCCTTGATTTTCAGGGAAATTGGGAAAGCCACTTACCGTTGGCTGAATTCGCCTACAACAACAGTTTTTATTCAAGCATTGGTATGGCGCCTTTCGAGGCTTTATATGGCAGGAAATGTCGATCTCCTATCTGCTGGCAGAAGTTGGAGATGGGTTTTTGCTTGGGCCCGAGATTGTACATGAAACTACTGAAAAAGTGAAACTGATTCAACAGAGATTGAAAACCACACAGAGCCGGCAGAAAAGTTATGCGGATGTCCGAAGGCGAGACAGGGAATATGAAGTAGGTGATCATGTTTTTGTTAAAGTGACACCAATGAAAGGCCAGACTCGTTTTGGAGTCAAGGGCAAACTAGCGCCGAGATATGTCGGACTGTATGAGATTATTGAGAAAATCAATCTGGTGGCGTATCAAGTAGCGCTTCCTCCTGAAATGAAGCATATGCATAACGTGTTCCATATTTCAATGTTGAGGGACTACCTTCGGGATCCCTTCCATGTTATTGAGCCTACTCGTGTAGTGCTAAGTGATGACTACACTTATGAAGAACGGCCAATTCAGATTGTAAACAGACGGATCAAGAAGTTGAGGAACAAAGAGATTCCGTTAGTGAAAGTTGATTAGCAAAACCATGGTGGCGTATATGCCACTAGGGAAAGGGAAGACAATATGATCAAGAGATATCCTGAATTGTTCCCTCTGGATCCAGTGTTCTTCCAAAATGAAGGTAATTCGAGTTTGGAGGACCAAACTCTTTGTAAAGAGGGGAGACTGTGACAACCCTCACCACTGTTTACTGATAATAATACTGATTACTGCTAAACTGAGACTGAACATGATTAAGTAACTGATTTGACTGACATTCTGAACTGATTGATTGAGTGTATTAGTTTAAACGCATTTCTATCTGTTTGACTGTTAATTGATCTGTCCATGTTTTAAGTTTGAACTGTAAATTGAAGGCTTTATCGGCGGCCGAACCAGAAATTGATCAGTGTTTCATGTTAATTAGAATTTATGTGATTTTATGGTATGTTTAATTGAAATTTGATTTGAGATGATTAAATTAGATTAAATAATGTTAAATTACATCAATTTGAGTTATTTACCAAATTGTCATTAGTGGACAATGCTAGGCCATCTATTAGTCTTGATTTACCTATGCTTGGCATCACTCTTCATTTATCTTCCTAGAGACAAAACCGACTAGAGAGAGGGAGAGTTAGGACAGAACTTGATTTCAACAAATTTAGCTTGGAGACTTGAAGAAATTGAAGGTAGATTGCATAATTGAGCTTCTAGACTTGAATTCATGACCTAAGGTAGGATATTTACTTTCTTGTTTGTGAATTTAAGTTAGTTCTTGCATGATTCATGGAAGATTAGAGTTTTAAAGTCAAGAATTGGTTTAAATGTTGAATTGAGTAGTGAATCATGCATGCATGTACATGTTCTAGCATTTTGAGGTTGTTTTCATGGAAATTGCTACATGCATGTCCATATCTTGATTATAGTCCATGAATTCAGCATGTTTTTGGAAGGATTGACTCATTTGTTCTTGTATTAGAAACTTTGAAGTTGGTTAAATTCATGCATGTTGCATGTACATCATGTTCTTGAAGTTTTGTTTGGAAATGGGTTCAATTGAACTACCTTTGGGCTTTGATTTTGCAAATTGATCTTTGAAACATGTCATATTATGAGTTTTAAAGTGTTTTCCAGAAAATTAGCCCAAAAGGATCGAATTTGATGCTTTAAATGTTGAGTTTCATGCTTGGAGACAAATCTGGAAATTCCAGATTTTGGATCCAAGCTCGAGCGGGGAACTCCACGCTCGAGCGTACACTCTGAGTTCATGCAGTCTGCTCGAGCGGAGAAAGTAATGCTCGAGCATGAAATGTGTGTATCTAGTACTTTGCATGTGTTTACAGTCCGCTCGAGCGGGGTAATGAATGCTCGAGCGAGGACTTGTGTCTCACGCTCGAGCGGGGGTCGAGTGCCCGTCGAGCGTGAATTTCATGCACCCAGTACTTTTGCAGTCTGCTTGAGCAAGGAAAGTCACACTCGAGCGTATCTCTTTTGTCTGCATGTCCGCTCGAGCGGGGCCCCTGTTTCAGCAAAAATTTGAAAAGTGTTTTAAAGTGCATCTTTGCATCCTCATTCCATCATAGGCATTCCTAGGCCTAATTTAAAGCATCTTAATGAGGATAATGCTATAGAACCACACCGAGTCAAGTTAGGGACTAGGTTATTGTTTCCCAAACGTGCAACTTAGCGTGTGTTCATCCTGTAACTGTGTAGGGTTGGCATCCGAGGACGCTTACTAGCCTATCTGTAGCCCAGAACTCTGTGAGTAACAATGTTGTAAAGATATATTCGATCATGAATATTTTCTGAATGATCAACTGTACTGCTTTCTGAAATGATATTTCTTAACGAATGCTTGTCTTATTTGCAAACTGTATTCGTGGCATCCATAGCAATTTACTGTTACTGCTACTGTCACAGAGATCTCTGTCGGTTCCCATGTTGGAACCACTACTGTTTACTGATATGATGGCCATCAACTGACTGTTCGGTCTGTTAAGACCTACTGTACTGTTTTGCTATGGGATGTACCACCTATGACTGCTATGACTGCTATGACTGAATGACTGATCTACTGTTATAACTGACTGTTTTAAATACTGAAAGGACATTCATTCTTAACCTCTTTACGCATATGTTATTCACTGGGCTTTAGCTCACTGTTTTTATATATATATATAGGTGTCCAGGCACCGGACCGAAGCTAAGAGTGTTGGGTTAAACTCCCTTTTGTCAAGCCAACCACTGTGCCTCACTGCGAGGTTCCAAGTGCTGCCAAGCCAAGGCTGCTTTGGGGTGTTTTAGATTCCCCCTTTCTGTTTCTGTTTTGTATAGATTGTATAGACTTGTACTGTACTGTTATGGTAGGGATTTGGTCCCTAACCTGAATGCCTGTATATGATGTATGTACATACTGCTTTTGTTCCGAATGTGAATATGTTATGAAAAGTCTTTTTGTATACAGACTGTCATAGCTCATTGGACATCTTTCATTTATTGTTTTGGCTTCCGCCAGCCCCTGTACTCTATATTAATGTCTTTACTGTTAAGCAGGCCTTCGGTAATCACGGATTACTGGCCAGTTACGGTACTAAATCCATAGGGGCAGGTTTAGGTCGTGACAATTTTCTCATCTTCTTCATCCTTCCAAATGCAGAATATTTTGCACAACAGGATACAATCCTATCCCCTTTGTTACGGTAGAGAAAATGTAGGGTTTGAAAATATTTTTATCTTTCCTATTCATAAAATAAAGACAAAAAACTTGCACAAATACATGGGGCATACCCCAAGCCCTAACAAAATCTACAGATAAACAGGACAAAACCTACCCAAGATATAACAGCAAGCTAAACAAGGCAACCACAAGACGTTATCAATGTATCACAAACCTGTTATATCACAAACCATGAAACCATATGTATCACAACCTATTCAGGGACCATAAATACAGTTGGTAGCACCAAAGAGCTGTAGCAAAAAAAGCATATATTCCCTTGCACAACTTGCAAGGGTAGGCTCAAAAAAACTTAGTATGAGCTTAACAATTTCAGAAAATACCCTGTCCACCCAAAAATAAAATTCCAAGCAGCTATTCTTTGTATCAATAGTCTTCCAACAGTCAAAACACCCTATCCATGACATAGAATAATGAAATCAAAGATAATGAAATTGGTAGTTAAATAAAGAGTGGGATTCTAAAATCATTACATGAAGATTGGCTTTAGAAACAAACCCCTTCAGAAACTCATTTTAATATTTTTGAAATAAAAAACCATTCAAAAACACATTTAAATCTAATCAATTTATTAAAATATTTACATGAAAATCACGACCTTTCCTCACCTTCCACCCAACACCACCTTTGCCTTTGCCAATGGAAGCTCGCCTTGATGGATAACATGTTGATTTATTAGAAAGTCAAAAATGCAGGCGTGATATCTTGCTATTAGAGAAAGAATGTTAAACAAAGAAATATCACCTCTCTTTTGCATTAAGAGAGAGAGAGAGTGGTGAGACAGATGAGGCTCTTTTAATTGGCTGCCAGTGGTGACACAATGCATTTTTTTTATTTTAACTTGACAGAACTGCGCTGAGGATTGAGAACTGAACTGAACTGAACTTAGCAAAATACTATGTGAGCCTACTAAGCTGTCTAATGATCAATCACTGTTTTTTAATCAATGAATCATAGTTTGAAGAACACAAAAATAGAACTGAAGCAACAAAAATAGAGCTACAAATTAATGTTGCAACGATGGAGATTGGCCCACTGATTCACCTAAAATGCAGTTCTAATTTTGATAAATTCTGCAATTTTGTAGCATACTAGTTGTTTGTGGTTGAATATTAATTCATTCCTAGCAAGCCAAAGAGTCCAAATAATGGAATCCATGATAGTTGGCTCAAAAGGATAACATATTGGCTCAAAACGCCCTTGGCAACCTAAAAATTAACTCACAATCCATCTTGGAATTTTTTTTGTCCTCTACTATCATTTGTTATATTTATACAGATTGTAAGTGTTACAAGTGTTTCAAGTTCTACACTAACCATTTGTTATATTTATATAGATTTACAGTCTAAATGGGATGAGATTGAAGTTTATGAGATATAATGGGATTTATGTTTATGTGTTTAATAAGTATCAGATAATGTGTTTTATCCTCTACCATCTAGAACTTGCTATTTAGAGCTCTCAAATATGCTGGTTTTTGGACTTTTTTTTGTCAATATTTTTTTTTTTTTTGGCTTCTCTAGCTGTTTGATTATTGAAAAAAATAGAGGATAATTTTATAGCTTCTGAAATTGTGAGATTGAGTTTGATAGGCTCACATTAGGGAGCTTGATAAAAAATTGAAACTTCTTAAGAATCTTTTGCATCCAAACATTGTGGTTGGAATTTGATTACATATATGTGTTTTCATTGCCTAAAAATTTGGTAGGCTCACATTAAATTTTTTTTTTTTCAATTTAATTCTACATTGATTCATTTAACACTTTATTTTTTATTGACAAATAGTAACATTTTATCAACAATCCCATGATTCTTTGATTTTGAATTGTGTGTGTGTGTGTGTGTGTGTTTTTTTTTTTTTTTTTTTTGTTGACTTAAATGTACTATGTAATTTCTTTCTTTTTGTATGTTATTTGAGAAAGAATTTGTATAGCCATGACCATATCCATTTGTAAATGGGTCAAAGAAAGGTAGAGATTGGTTTTTTGGGTCCAACATTATCATCCAAGACCATATCCATTTGTAATACATATAATTTTTGTATAGCCATGACCATATCCATTTGTAATATGTATAATTTTTTAGTAGAGGGATAATTCTTCAACTTCTTTTTTTTTTTTTTCCCATCTCATATGCAAAATCAGCAACCACCTCAAATTGAAATCTTATTGTTGAAGCATATCATACAATCCAATCATATTGGTGAGTTGGCTTTAAAATGAAGTGCTAACCACCCTCTTTCCAACTTTGCCGATCTACTCTAGCCTTGCTCGATCTCCCCCCCTAAAGCTCCAACTCCCTCTTCCCAATCCCTAACTCACTCCCCCTTCTCTCTCAGGCACAATTTTTGTTCTTTGTAGTATCATTGTTTGTATAATTTTGAATATTTTTTACGTGGTTCATGAAATCTGTTTGTATTTTTGTCAACCATTCCCATTACTGATATAATTTTCTATCTATTTTTTTATTTAATTTGTGTTACAGGAGAATTTGTAATGTCCCTTGGTTCTTCGGTAGTAGAATGGTGAAGTTATGTCAAAGGTATGAAAATTTGGTATGGATTTTTTCTAAATCAATTTTTGAAATTTGATTTCTTCTTGCTTAAAGATTAACAATTTTTGGTGTTTCTAATATAATCACTATTTGTAAGAATATTTTTTTTATGTAATTCATGATTTTTTGGTTTTTTTCTAAATCTATTTCTGAAATTTGATTTCTTCTTTGCTAAAGGTCAACAATTTTTGAGGTTTCTAATATAATCACTATTTGTAAGAATATTTTTTATGTGATTCATTATTTTATTTATTTATTTTTTTATATCATTTGAATACTCATGAAATCTGTTTGTATATTTGAGGTTTATATGATTCATGATTTTTTGGATTTTTTCTAAATCTATTTTTGAAATTTGATTTCTTCTTGCTAAAGATCAACAATTTTAAAGGTTTCTAATATAATCACTATTTGTAAGAATATTTTTTATGTGATTCATTATTTTTTTTCCATTTATTTTTATTTTTTATCATTTGAATACTCATGAAATCTGTTTGTATATTTGAGGTTCATGAAATTTTAAAAGCATTATAACAATAAGAGGATTCATATGGCCGAAGTGATTCACAATTATTTTAGTAACTCCTATACTGTTGTTTATTTCCTAACTACACATTTTGTTATTTCGGTCAAAAATTCCCAAGCCTACTTCACAATATTTCCTGCACATTTTCACATTCAAAAGTTGTTGTACATGGTTTTCTAGAATGGAATCCCCTCTAGATGATCTTTTGTGTTATTCTGCAGGAAATAATTGAAGTAATTATGATTATGCTTTTACGAGATCATCCAAATAATTGAAGGTATTCATTGACATCTACTTTTCATATTATGCTTAATCAATCATTATTTCTGTTAGTTGTTGATTTTGATGTTTTTTATTTTTTATTTCTTGATGCGCTTTTAAATTTCTTTAACACATTAGCTGGTTTACTTTTGTTTTATTGAATTTCTATCATAATGGATTTGGTAAGTTGTTGATGAAGTAGAGAGGGTGTGCGGTAGGGGAGGGAAAGACAAAGATGGTGGTAGCAATGTGATGGGAGAATAAATTTGAAAAAATACCAAATATTTAGTTTTAGAGAAATTCTATATAATAAGGAAGGGTAGCATTTGATCCTAGGATCGCTTCTCCCTTTCATCCACGGTCCATTTCCAACACTGATTTTGAAAATGTATTTGTCCTATGTGGCAATTTGGATGGTCTAGATTAATTTAATCCAATGGTCTATTTTTTAACACTTCACCCATCTCAAATTCTAGATATCTCTCAATCTCTCCTCAGCTTTGCCCCTTCCTCCTAGCCACCGCCTTATCAAAGTCTAATTTTTGTTGTCTAAGTTTTCTAATTTTTGCTTTCACTATTTTTGTGCCTCTTTCATTACATAATGGGCTTTTCCTTTTTTGATTTTTTCCTTTTCCCATTATGCCAACTAACAGATCTCTAAAAACATTTCTATCTTCAACTCAAGCTGTGATGAGATCCTTAGGTGCCTTTGTTTTCTAATTTGATTTTGATTTGGTTTTTGTTTACAATTCTATTTTGGGTTTGTTTTTAAACATTTGTATTCCTAGCATTATTGTTTAGATCATATGAGAACTCCTTTATTCAGATTTATATTTGTCTTCTTGCTTTTCTTTTCTTTTTTATTTCTTTTATTTATTTTTTTTATTCTTTGTTTTGGACTTTGTTGTTAACCATTTAGAGTGAACTTTTTTTTGGGTGAATATTTAGAGTGAACTTTGTTGCATTAATATCCTTAATTTGATTTTCTTGGGAAAATTGAATCTTTGAGGACTGTTTGAGGATTAAAAATGGAGTGTGAGGCTAACAGTGAGTTTAAGGAATATTAGATGTTGATAATTTGCGCTTCATTTTGGTTGGGGAGTGCCTTTAGGCATAGATCATTCGCTAGAATATTTTGATATATTTTCCTTTTGATAATGTCTTTTTCTCACAGAAATGCTTATTTTTCTTTCTTTTTTATTTTTTCTTTTTTGGTGAGATGCTGAATTTTTTATTTTGTCACAAAAGTTTTTTTTTTTTTTTTAAATTTTAAAAGAGGTTCAACAACCTTCAAAGTGTTGACATCGCATTTTTTTTAGTCCCAAGATGGTTCTTGAATAAAATTCTTATCAACTGGTATGGTTCTTTAACAATTAAAATATTAGTATGATTCAAGACTATAGAACACTTAATGCTTCATAATATTAGTATTGTTGTTAAACTTTTATTTGGTGTTACCTGTAGGTTGTGTTTTGTCAAGTTTATATGTGGATCATAAGCTGATTTTTTGGCTTATTACGAAAAAATGTATAGAAAGTAGAGAGGTGATGTGACCCAAATAAGTCAATAAGTCAATGTGGGTGTTTGGGAAGTGAGTTTTTATGTAGATTTTAGTAGATGTAAGTTTTTATGAGATAAAAAATTTTTAGTGTTTGGGAAGATAGTTGGGTTTTTATGTGGTTGGATGTGATGTTTGTGAGAGAAAAAGTGAAATGATTATGGGGTTGGATGTGATATTTTGTTTGGATGTGTTTTTTTTTTTTGCAAAACTTTTGTCTTTTAGTAGAAAAAATGAGAAAAAAATTTGGCAACTTTGCTTCCCAAATTTGAAATGTTTTGGTTGTTCTAGATGTTTTGGCTTTTGTAGATTTTGTGAATGATTTGATTTCTTAGCTTTGTTATCCTTTGGGGGCTAAATTTTGTATCTTTGCATCATCTTGATACTTTTTAATATAGTCTGCTTATTTATGAAGAAAAACAAAATTGATGCTGAAAGCTCCTCATGTTCAAATAATTGAATGTAACATTGTAGTCTTTTCTTAATTCCAACACTGATACATACTTAGCAATGTAGTAATAAGTGTAATATCAGTTTTGCCATGGACTACTAGATTTGTCATGTTCATCAAAAACAAAGAATTTAAAGTGTTGATATCACAGTTTTTTTAGTCCCAAGATGGTTGTTGAATAAAATTCTTATCAACTGGTGTGGTTCTTCAAGCATTTTTATTTATTTAACAATTAAAATATTAGTATGTTTCAACACTACAAAGCATTTGATACTTCATAATATTAGTATTGTTGTTACACTTTTATTTGATGTTACCGGTAGGTTGTGTTGTGCATCTAATTATGTCGAAAGCTCCTCATGGTTGAATAATTGAATGCAACATTGTGGTCTTTTCTTAATTCCGACATTGATGCATACTTAGGAATGTAGTAATAGGTGTAATATCAGTTTTGCCATGGACTACTAGATTTGTTATGTTCATCAAAAACATAGAATTTAAATTTGTTCTTGCATGCATGATTTTTTTTTGGTTTGCATATTCTGGATTTTTCTTCCAATGAAAAGCTAGATAAGTGAATATTGACCCAAAGGCACAACAAGATGGATCTCATGGATTTTTTTTATTAGTTTAAATGCGTTCGTAATTTCTAAGCTTATTTCTTTTGATGGGATTAAGTGAGAAATAGGGAATAATGTACAATTAATGATTGTGTAAGATCTTAGATTTTAAATATTCAAGCAATCTCATCACTGTCTAATGAAATCATGCATGATGTAGTCAATTAACTTTTACTTCAAAGCCTATTTATTTATTTAACATGCTTACTTCAATTAACTTTTCTTATGTGGCTTTATATGAACAAACTGTAAAGGTTCTTCAGATCAGGGAAGGCGAAGGAATTGAACCAAACTTTTATAATACTAACTCACAGATTGTAGTGATGGTTGCATTTGGTAATTCTCGAAGGCATTTGGAAGCATTGTCCTTTTTTTTAACACTACGTAAAAAGAAGTGCAGGACTTAATATTGTTTTTCCTATTTAGTTCTATTATAGTCCATTACAACTCCAGGCAAATTTTTTTGAAGGGAATAAACCGATTATCTACGTTACACTTTCATACTTACGAAGATGAGGAACCTTAACTAGGTGTCCTATCTTTTTATTTTTAATACAATAGTTTGTTTTGCCTCTTAGCTTTTGTCAGCATTAGTCAATTTCGATTGTTTGGATTTTCTCAAGTGTTACTTTTTTTAAATGGTAATTTTTTTTTAACGATATTTTTTTTAGCCTTCCGTGAGGAATCATGTATTTTGATCATGAACAAATTGTTCAAGTGTGAATGTAATAATTGCTGGTATTTAGTTTGATAATTGCAGGTAAATTGGGGAAGACACTGGTGCTTTTATCAAGAAGAGTTATGCTATAAATTTTTTTATGTTCAATTTCTCTTAATTCATAATTATTGGTTTTCCTGTTTCTCATAAAAATTTTGAATGAGTTTTCCTGTTATGATTTGTTTTAGCTGATTTTTTTAAGTTGAATTCAAGTGTTGAAGTGATTTTGTTACAGGTGACTGATAAGCATTAGAAACGTTGTGGTTGTGTTATTTTTTTCTATGTGTGTTAATGATTGGTCTTTCATTCTTGACTAGATGATTAGTTTTTTTTTTTAATAAGCTATAATGATTATTCTTTTGTACCAAAATATTCGTTCACCATTCCTCTTATGCTTGAAGTATGTCATTTTGAATCGATTTGTTATAATTGAATTCTATAGCGCGGTGAAATTGTTGTCATTTTGAATTGATTTATTTTAATTGAGTTTTGTAGAGTGTGAGGTACCAAAAAAATTGTTGAGAGTGCCTTTAGGCACGAGTTATATATATATATATATATTTTAATTTATATTTTACTATTTTGATTTGCAATATTACTGAACATTATAAATTTTATATTTTTATTCATTAATTTGTATTAAGGCTAGGGGGAGTTGTTATTTCAATTAAGTTCTATAGAGCGCGTTGTACAAGCAAAATTCTTGAAAACTCTTTAAGAATCATCAAAAAATGCTAGACTTCATAAATTTTAACATAATACTTACAAATAACAACTATATTTTGATCACAATATTATTTATACCGTGCCTTTAGACACGGGTATACACTAGTATATATATATATTACTTAACATTAGTATGTGGAGATTTTTATATTAGGACCAAACATGTACCTAGAGCTCTTTTTATTCATTGCAGTGGCATTACTACAATTTATTTTTCTTCCATCTATGCCAAATTTATTACAGGTACTGAAGAGCTAGTTTCCATGTCCGCTAATTTTTTTTAGCATCCTAGCAGCGGAGATTATTACCAGGAGAAACGCCAAGTTGGTTGCAATAGTCAGTGTAGTACTTAACACGAGCATTGACTGCATCCGGTCTATTACCATTGCATTCACCACCGTTGATGGCTTGGATTGTTGCACCAAATCCAGAATTCATTTTAGAGTGAACATTGTTCATCCAAAACCACAAGGCAGTCTTGAACGACACGACTGGATCTTTTGCCACAGTTTCCGGGTTGTTTAGTCCATCGAACCCAATGCTTCTGCCGGCAGGACCATAGTTGTAGTTCCATGACAGCTGAAGAGGACCTCTGCCATAGTATTGCTTGTTTGGTGCACATGGGTACTGTGTATTTGATCTGTCACAGTAGTTCCTAGAGGCACCATTTATCTCTTCAATATAGCAAAAATCTGCCAAATCAAAAAAATTTGTGTCAGTTATGTGTGATATTCATCTCACTCCTCCAGCAAACAGGGAGGGACCCAGAATTCTAAAAGGGACGGACATATCAATATGATCAATTAACTTGCTGATTCCTCTACGGTTTTTTCTTCTCTATACATTAACACTTGTAATTGACACTAGTTATGAGAAATTAGATGGACAACAACAAAAATTTTAAAAAAAAAAAAAAAACATACAGGGACGGCCACTTGAAATTTAAAAACAAAAATCTAGAAGGGGCGAAACCTGAATAATTTAGAGATTGTTAATAGCTAATACTATGAAATAATAAGTGTGGATTGGGAGAAAGGGATGTAGAAATCTTACGTCCAGTCTCATGTGTGGCATGTGCGAAGAAAGCAGCAATTTCGCGCTTAGAATCATCAGTAGTTCCAGTAGTGCCGAATGAAGGGTAGGAACCGATGGCGTTAAGAAATGCAGACCTGGTGAAGAAGCTTTTCCCTGCACATCCAGCAGAAGCTTGATTGATTATCCCATTGAAAAAGGACTCTGTCACAATATTAGAGACCGAAGCACCGTTGGAACGGGTACAAGGCCCTGATTGGCAGCCTGCACCACAGTAGGCATTGCCAGTGCCACAATACCCATACTGACTGCAGCAAAGGCCTGCTGCACAACCACAGTTCTGACCCACTACGATTTCCGGTAGGATGGCACCGGCGAGTATTCCGGCCAGAATGATTGTCAGTAAGCTGTTTTTGATATTGAGGGTAACCATTTTGGAAGAGAAATGTGTGGATGGAAGAGTGCGTGTGCTGTGGGATGAAATTAAGGTGAGAGAGATGTATTTATAATTGTACAATGGAAAATGAGTGGAAAAATCAACATTCCTACTACACGATAAATGTTTCAAATTAAAATTTGAAAAAGTCTAAAAATAAATAAATCGATAATAAAATCAAACACAATCATCTTATGTAAGGTGGGTCTTATATTTTTATGAATCTTTTTTTTTTTTTTTTTGTGAGTCCCACATTTATATGAAAAAATTGTGCCAATACTCTATAATATTAAAGTATAGCTTGCTATTATTAAAAATTATGTAATTAATTATGTATAAGAAGAACAATAGTTGAAGCTTAGCATGCAATTTTCTAACAAGCGTGTAGACTTTGGTGTTTGTCTTGGCCTTGACTAATATTAAAGTCTAGCTTGCAATTATTAAAAATTATGTAATTAATTATGTGTAAGTAGAACAATGGTTGAAGCTTAGCGTGCAATTTTCTAACAAGCGTGTAGATTTTGGTCTCTGTCTTGACCTTGACTTGTGAGTCAACAAAGTGTCCTGATGATTTCTCACCATATCATCTTGTCTTTTGATTTTTTGGGGGAAGGGGCATTTTGGGAAGAGACTAAAGAAGTTAGTTTTTTGGTTTTTTAACCTTTTTTAGTCAAAGAAGTCAGCTTTTTTAGCCAAAGAAGTCAACTTTTTTGCTAAAAAAGTTAAAAAATCAAAAAGTCAACTTTTTACCAACTTTTAAAACACCGCTACAAATTAGTGGGATAGTTAAAAAATAATTGTAATAGATGAATTTTTTTTTTGGTACAACTCCAACCCACACAAAAAAAAAAAAAATACCAAATACAAAAAGAATTTACACCATTCACACAAGACATTTATACCACTATAAAAATGTAAATATTCTTTCACTATCTCATTAAATAAGTGCACTTATTTAATAAGTGTACTTATTTGAACCATATCATTTTTTTAATTTTTTGCACACATTAAATAAAAAATAAAAAAGAATACTAAGGGGTGTTTTGGGAGCAAAATAAAAAACTAATTTTTTAACTTTTTTAGCACAAAAAGTCACAAAAAAGTTAACTTTTTTAGCCAAAAAAATCACAAAAAATCAAAAAAATAAAAAAAAAAATTAACTTTTAACCAACTTTCCTAAACTCTCCTAAATAAGCAAATGCCAAACAACCGCTCACAATATGATTTAGGGCTTATTTGGAATAAACTAAAACAATTAAAAAGTTAAAAAAATTACTAAAAAAAATTTAAAAATCCATACTATTTGGGGAAAGCCTAGAAGGCAAAATTATTATTTTGCCCTTTGAATTCAACTACTCAAAAATTAAAAAGTTAAAAGTCAAAAAAGGTAGAATGATCATTTTAATTTTACTATAATATTTTATTCTACATCTTTTCGTAAAAATTCAAAAAATTATGTTATACATCTTTTTTTCTCTATTTTTTAGTCAAAAAATTAAAAAATACACATATATAGCAAATGTCAAACAATCATTATACCAAGGAATGTGCCAAGACATTTCAATCGTCGTGATGGTCCCCACAATGAGTCCGGATTCTCGGCTGCCCTACCCGGCAGCCCCCCAAAACGACGTCGTTTTGGGGGTTTTTTTTTTTTTTTTTTTTTTTCTTTCTTCTTCTTCGTTCTTTTTCTCTCTCTTCGAACCAGAGGGGAGGGGAGAGGGAGAAGAGGGAGGAAGGAGAGGAAGAGGGAGGAAGGAGGAGGAGGAAGGGAAGGGCCGGACTGGAGGGGGCCATAACCAGTGGGGAGGAGGAGGAGGAGGAGGAGGAGGAGGAGGCGGAGGCGGCGGCGGCGGTGCAGGTACTGCGACGAGGCGACGAGGCGACGGCCGGCGGCGAGGCGACGAGGCGACGAGCTGCGAGCTGCGACGGCGAGCTCACAGCGTCGGCGGCGATGGCCGAACGAGAAGAGAGAGAAAGCAAGAACGAAGAAGAAGAAAGAAAAAAAAAAAAAAAACCCCAAAACGACGTCGTTTTGGGGGGCTGCCGGGTTGGGCTGCCGGGTTGGGCGGCCGAGGATCCTGATTCCCCCACAATACCCGATCCAAAAATTTCGTGCCTTGCGGCGCCCGGCCTGGCTCGCAGCCCAAGGCTCTGTGCCAATGGTCAGAAAATTCAAAAAAAACCCAAAATTTTGAATTCAATTCAAACGATCAACTGATAGTTTAACACCAAACGGCCTTTTTTTTATTTCTTTTTTTTTTTTATAAATTAATCCCCTCCTCCCAAACTCCTATAAGGCTTAATTTGGAAAGTGGGTTGACTTTTTATCTTTTTGAATTTTTTGATTATTTTAACTTAGAATTAAAAAGCTTGATTTTGAAAAGATTTTTGACTTTTTTGTGAAAGAAAGAAGGTAATAATTATGGGTTGAATGTGATGTTTTGTCTTATTGAACTAAAAAGCCTATTTTATTTTTTGTAACTATTTTAGCCCCAAACCCATCCAAACCCACTTCCCAAACAATACCTAAGGCTTCGTTTGGGAAGCCAAAAGCCAGGTTTTTTTTGGCTATTTTAGACACAAAAAACAAAATAGGCTTTTTGGCCCAATAAGACAAAATATCACATCCAACCCATAATCATTACATTCTTTCTCTCACAAAAAAATTAAAAAAGCCAAAAGTCCTTCCCAAACCAGGCTTTTTAGTCTCAGGCTAAAAATAACCAAAAAAGCCAAAAAAACTAAAAAGTCAATCCACTTCCCAAACGAACCCTAAATATCCTCACTCTCTCATTTTATTTCTCACAAACAATTTTCTTTGAAAAATAGGTGGTAGCTCGAAATTCGTGGGTCGAATTTGGCTCGAATTCGAAGAGGAAGAGAAGAGAGGGAGAGAAGAGAGGAGAAGGAGAAGAGAGGGAGAGAGAGAAGAGAGCAGCACCGTGAGGAGCTCGTCGCCTCCGCCGCCTCCGCCCGTCGTCCTCGTCGCAGCCCCGATCGTCGCAGCCCCGATCGTCGCAGCCCCGTGTGGCCGATCGTCGGCCGATCACAACTCGTCGCAGCAGCTCAGCCTCCGCCGCGCCTCCGCCCCTAGTTGATGCCCCCTCCTGTCCAGTTCTCCCTTCCCTTCTTTTTCTTCTTCTTCTTCCTCTCCCTTCCCTTCTCTTCTTCTTCTTCTTCTTCTTCTCCCCTCTTCTTCTTCGTTTCTGATTAAACACAGGAAAAAGAAAAAAAAAAAAAAAAAAAAGAGACATCAAAACGACGTCGTTTTGGTGTCGAGCCAAATTCGACCCACGAACTTCGAGCTACCAACCGGGGTTGATTTTCTTTCTTATACTCTTAATCTCTCTCAACTCTCAACTCTCTCAATTAATTTTGAAATCCCATTCCTAAGTAACAATTGTAATTGTGCAAGAAGAAGTTTTTATCAGAAAAAACTAATTTTTGTATCGTATTCGCTAATCAATTACATTAATTAGTTGAATTAAATTTATTAGTTAATTATTTTTTTATATTAAGAAATAATTAATTATTTTTTTATATTAATTATTTCTTAACATATATTAGTTGTTATTGTTTACTCATTATTTAAATTAATTGTTAGTTCTTGTATATTATTTTACGTATATTACTATGGATTCTAATATTCTTAATGTTTATGTCGATATTGATGTATATACTACACAACATGAATATGTCGATTCTCTTTCTCATCTACCTAATATCCCTTTTCAACAACTGGATCATCATATAGGAACACAACTAGTAGTGTTTGAGAGCATTTCGAAGGAATATCTGTAAATAATCCTAATGGTATAATTACAATTAAAGCAAAATGTAAATATTATACACACTTATTTAGTGTTGCATCTGTAGGGGTACTAGTTATCTAAAAAGGTATGCTAACAAACATTTACAAAGTCAACAACCTGATATTAGAAGTCAAATACAATTAGGAGTTTCATCAACTGGTTATTTGTAAACATTTTCTCATGATCCTATATGTGTACAAAATTTTGTAGTTGATTATATTATAAAATAAAATAAAAAACAATCTTTTACTAATAGTGAATGTCTCGATTTTTTACAAATGATTTACAAAGATTTTGCACCACAATCAAGCACTACAACATATAAGAGTTTTAGAGACCAAATATTTTGGTTTCTAAAAGTGAAAATTTTGTTGTAAAAGATATTTAGAGACCAATTTCTATCGTCACGAAGATAGTCACTAAAAGGTCATCCAAAAAAATTAAAACAAGGCTTTTAGCGACAAAATTTTAAAAAAGGTCACTAATAAATAGACTTTTAAGGACAAAATAATTTGGTCTCAAAGTGATTTATTTTTTTGAGACAAAATTTGGTTCCAAAATGATAATAATTCATCACTAATGTCTAATTTTTGTTGCTAAAAATACAATAATGACACTTTTCGCAAAAAAAAATATTTGATCCCTGCACAATGATTTTGTTCCTAAATTTTGGTCTCTAAAACTTAAATTTTTGTAGTGAAAGTTTTTTAAAAAATAATACTAGAAATAAGATTTTAAAAAAATTTAAAGATATTAAAAGTGAATTATTTGACATCTTAAAAAATTTGAATGGAAAAGTTTATTTAACAACTGATTTGTGGTCAAATAATGGTTTAGAATATTAATGTATCACTATACATTTTATTAACAATGATTGGAAATCAAATAAAATAATTATTTTATTTAGATTAGTTGAACTTCCATAAACTGGTCATTCGTTTAGTGTAGAAATAAGAAATATATTACATGGTGGGTTTTGTAAAATAAAATATTTACCATTAGTTTAAATAATGTAACATATTACAATCAGACTATAGCCCATTTGAAATCAACTTTACAATTACTTGTTGATGGTGATTTATTTCAAATTTGTTGTGGTGCTCATATTTTAAACTTGATTGTTAAAGCAACTAAGTATGTATACGAGACTTCTGTACTGGGAATAAAAAAAAAATGTGGTTGTTACTATTATATCTTCTACTAATTGAATTTTGAAATACATAAAAATTTATCAACAAGAAGGTATGCCATTTAAAAAATTAATTTTAGATATAGACAGCAAGCGGAATTTAACGTATAATATGCTAAAGAGAGCTTGTAAACAAAGAAAATAATAAATTTATGGGTAAATTACAAATACACACCTTGAGGTTTGATTAAAATACGAATTGCCCCCTGTGGTTTTGGAAATTACAATCCACCTGCTAAGGTTTCTAATTTCATAACAAATCGCTCATTTTATTAATAAATCATCAAGTCAATTAACAGTTTTTAATGATGTTAGAAATATATTTCAATTAATAATTTAGGTAATTTTATTAATGTATAGGAGAATAATTATGAATTTCATTTTTTTAGTTAATTCTATTAAATAAAAAATTCAAACAAGGGGATATTTGTAATTTTTCAAACTACAAGGGGCAATCTGTACTTTAAGCAAACCTTAGAGGGTGTATTTGTAATTTACCCTAGATTTATTTTTTACAACAACATCAATAGGAGGAGTACTGACTTCCACATAACTTAATTGACGCCAAGTAACTTTATATAAAGATTTTCTAAAAGTTTTTCATACTGGAAATTATTTTCTTATATATACACTCATATTTCACTATTTGTTTTACATATATTAGTAAAAATAATGAAAACTGCAATGAAAAATATTTTTGATAAATATTTTGATCTCATCTTTTAGGTTTAGTCATAATAATTGATCCTAGGGGTAAGAAAATTGGTTTACAATAATTTTTAAAACGTATTTTTGTGGATCAAAAACAATTTGCCCCTATTATGCGAATATGCAAAACATTATTTGAACAATACATGGCAGTTGCATCTGTAAATACACATACACACTACACCAGCCTCATCTCGAGGCGAAAAATTAAGTATTTTTTCAGTAATAAGAAGTAGAAGAATATCTTAATATACAAGCGTAGTAGTTTTGAACTACAATTTTATTTGGAAAGCCCAACAGTGGATGATTTCAAAGATTTTGATATTTTGGATTGGGGGAAACAAAATGAAACTATGTGGCCTGTACTTTCATAGATGACCCGTGATATACTAATCGTTCGTATTTCTACAGTTGCTTCGGAAACAGCTTTTAGTGCAGATGGACGGGTCTTGAGCAATTACCGCAGCATACTTTCGTCCCAAATGGTTGAGGCACTAATGACATCTAGAGATCATATGCATGCGCTTTCGAGAAGACAAGATTATAGTGAAAATAAGAGAATTCAAAGCGATTTGGATGAAATATCCTCGGGCAATGTGAGTGAATTGTTGCCTCCTCTGATGATTGATCAATAATTTATTTTTCACTATTTTATTTCGTTATTTTTTTTGTATTAGATTATTGAAGTAGAGTATAATGCAAATGATTGGTAAGGTAGTAGGTGCGAACCTAGTTGGGATGTACTTGACTTATAGTGATGCAATTGATGTACCATCATCAATAATCTATATCTATTTTATTTAATGATATTAATTTTTGTAATATTTTATTTCGTTTTGAAATAAAAATTATTCATTCAATAAAATGTTGTCTATTTAATGATTGTAATATTGAAAATTTCATTCTGATATATATATATATATATATATAATTATTTATTTCAAAAGAAAAAAAATTACATAATTTCATACTTTTTTAGTCATAATCAAAAAAATATAAGTCACACATAATTAAATTTAAATATCACTACACATAAAATATAACCAAACATCTCATTAATCTTAACTAAAATACTCTAATATATTTTTTCTTTTATTTTTTTATCCCTCATAAATAATCTATACACATAATATATTTATTGTTCATTTTTCATTTAAAAAAAAAAACACCAGGTCTAGCCCGCGGCCCACGGCCAAAGTCCAGGACCGCCAGCCCGACCCTAGGCCATAATTTGAGTGGGTTTTCAGCCTGGCCTGAAAAACGTGGGAGCTCGCATGGCACGTCATGGGCCAATCCCAAGCCCAGGTGGGCTAGACCATATTTGTACCCCTAGTTAGGAAGTGTTAATCAATGAAACGATTAATATTAATCTAATAAAACCATATTCCGTGCATGCAAAAAACCTTTTCTTTGTAAATGGATGTCCGATAAACACTGGGTCAAACAAAGTCTGGCCAAAGTTAAAAATATGAGCATTGATATTCCGGTTTAAAAGTTAGAATTACTTTATAAATCTACTAATCTGTTAAGAAAATAATTAGTTGATAATTGAAAAATATTTAATTATCAACCAATTATCTTCTTAACATATCATTTGATCTAAAAAGTAAGTCTTAAAAATAAATTTATATATCATTTTTTTTAAAATAATAATAATACTAATAATAAATTCTTGTACTGAAGTCTATGGCCCAACTTGATTTCAATCTACAAATTTGTTCCAAGTCCAATCTAGGGCTGTAAATTTGGCCTGGGCTCGGGCTAGCCAATGTTGGGCTTCGCAGGCTCCCGCTAAAATTTGGGCAGATCCATGAGCCAGAAAATTAGGCCTAAGGGCAAGGCTTAAACATTTTTTTTTTTCCCTATTTTTTCACCAAAATTTTATTTTTTTTCAGCCAAAAATGACATTAGGCCTCGGGCCGGATTTTAAGTGGGCCTTGAGCGGTCTACGGGCCGGTCCAGGTGGGCCGAGCTGGGCTTGAAAATGACGGCACAAGCCCAAGGTCCTAGGCCGGGCTGGGTTCAAGCCCAAGCCTAATTGGGCAAGACCCACCCCGGCTGCGAGAGAGTTTCAGGCTGCTCACGGGTTGTAGGCCATTTTTACACTCCTACAATCTTAAAATGATATTCAATTTCGAGTCTACCCAAGAGCTTATATATTAAATAAATAAATATATATGCATTATAAAATTAACTATTAATAATTTAATGATTAATTTGGCACAATAGCTTAATATTTAGCCAGTTTGTTCTAAATAGTAAATATAAATTTAGGTAAATATATATTTCAATTGAAGTACATCTTTTTGTTTTTAAAAAATAAAATTAAGTAAATAATATAAGAGGAGGATTCTCTTCAGTCTAAAATCTGAACTTGAGAGGGTTGTTTAGGCCCTTGGAGCACTTAGTGTATTTTCATCCATAGAAGAAATTAGGTCGATCCGATAATTGTAATTTGTTCAATGTATAATTCATTTTTTAAAAACACAATTATCATTCATTTTTTAGTGAAAAATACGGTAAATTGAACAAATTACAATTATCAAATTGACTTAATTTTTTTTTGTGAATGAAATATACGAAATATCCAACAAAATAAACAGTTCAAATCATCAAAATAGAACCTGTGATGAGTGCCACGGCCCCAAAGAGCATATGCATATCCAAGAATACCTATCAGTTCGGTAGAAAACTGTACACGATGAGCTCAAATGTTGAAAGAAAACGCGTACATTGTAGCTAGCTGAGGTTGCTAAAATCCAAATAGTCTAATAGCCAAATTTGAACAAGAAGGCTTGGAGGAAACAGCATTTTATGACCGCCACATGAAGCACCTATTTCACCGGGCTTTGGCCCCCCTTGTCACCAAAAAAAAAAAAAACAAAACACAGAAGTACCTAATTCACATTACAAGTCTAGACAAACCATTAGAGGAAGAGACAATTCTATACGTTTAGATTAACATGAGTCCCAAGCGGCGCCCCCCCCCCCCCCCCCCCCCCCCCCCCCCCACTCTGGTAAAATCGTCTAACGTGCACCGATTGATTAAATTTTGAAATTTATAATTTGCTTTCGAAACTGCTTCTCTTTACTATAGTTAATATATATTGTTTGGTTTTGATTATTTTTTAAAAAATTGAATTTTTTATTTTTCCTATTTTTTTATATCTTAAATAAATTTTTTACTTTTTAAATACACATAATTTAGATGCACCTATAAAGTGAAATATTTGTGAAAAATTATTTAAAAAGTTCAATAAATACACAAGAAAATAAAAATATACTAAATTTTTGTATTTTTTTAATATTTTTTATATTTGATGAATTTTTTTTATAAATATTATACTTTTTAAGTATATTTAGGTTAGGTGCATTTAAAAAATAAAATAAAAAAGTCTTAAAATATTAAAATTTATGACCAAAAAAAAAAAAGAACACAAAAAACTCAATTTTATAAAAAGTTGGTTCAATTTTCTCAAACCAAACAAGGTGATTATTTTTTAGGGTTTGGCTTCTCTCAAATGGATCATCTCAACTTGGGAGAGCGTTTGGACTTAGTAGGCCCATTTTGAACTAATTTTAGTTATTCAAACCGTTTACTTTATAGGACTCATTGAGTAGAATATTCATGCAAAACATCAAGATGATCGGATATCAATAGTTATATATTTGAATCAAATTTGCATTACAAAAAATGGATAGCTATTCTTAAAATTATATTTGTCATATATTTTTGTAAAACAAATATGATTCAAACATATAGTTATCGATATCCAATCATCTTGATTTTTTACTTG
Source organism: Camellia japonica (assembly GCA_030407325.1). NCBI lineage: Eukaryota > Viridiplantae > Streptophyta > Magnoliopsida > Ericales > Theaceae > Camellia > Camellia japonica. The sequence goes on from JAPPVO010000036.1 coordinate 57,955,612, forward strand.
AATTTTTTACTCAATGAGTCTTAAAAACTGAACGGCTTCGATCACCGAAATCGGTTCCAAAATGGGTCTACCAAAATATCAAAATAAAAATGAGTGTGAGAGAGATTTAAGATGTGAAATTTGTTACAAATTAGTAGTTGAGAAAATATCATTTTACCTCCCAAACTATTACGCGATAATCAATTTCACCTAGACTTCGTCTTATTTTAATTTGACACCTAAACTTTTTAAAATTTGATCAATTTACCCCCCGCCGTTTGATTTTGTCTACAATCAAACGGAATGTGCTGATGTGGAGTTTCATTTGGAATTTCATTTTATCTCCAAATTATATCTTAAAAATCAATTAGCCTCCTAAACATTAAAAAAAAAATTAAATATTTAATAAATAATTTTTTTTCTCAATAATGAAGAAATTAAATTGCAAATAATATACTTTGCAAAAAAAATAATTAAAAAAATATAAAAATCCTCATTTAGAATTGTCTCTTTAAGTCTCAAATTATCTTGAGTTGATCTTGGAGAAACTAATTGAGCTAAAAATTTCTTGGCTACTCTATCTGCCTGTACACGCGCAATTGTAACGAGTTTATTCCCCAAATTAATTTTAATAGAATTGATCGACTAATAGTAATTTCAAAATTGAGTGGATAAAAATTTAGACCACACTTATTATAAGAGTAACATCTTCTTTTGAAATTTGAAAATTTATATTGAACAATAAAAATGAATATGTTGAGATTTGCCTTCAAAATCGTGATTACCTACTCAATATCATCGATTGAATGACAATTTAACGCAAAAGTTAGCAATTACTATCTAAATGATACTCAACATGACTAATACTCAATTTTTTTATTTAAAATTTAATTTTTTAAAAAAAATTTTTGAGATGAAAAATTATTAACTGAATATTTAAATTTATTTTTTTAATATTTGGAGGCAAATTGATTTTTAAGATATAGTTTGAGGGGTAAAATAAAGTTTCAAATGAAATTGGGTATCACGTCGGCACATTCTGTTTGATTGTAGATGGAATCAGACATTGGGGGTAAATTGATCAAATTTCAAAAAGTTTAGGTGTCAAATTAAAATAAGACAAAGTATAGGTGCCAAATTGATTATCGCGTAATAGTTTGTGAGGCAAAATGATATTTCCTCATGAAAAATATTATGTAAAATTAGTTTGTGTTATATATATAAAAATATTATGCAAATTAGTATTATATATTATACAAATGCTTGATAATTGTCTAAGAATATTAGGGATGGCAATGGGGGTTAATGGGGTGGATATTAATTCCCCATCCCCATTCCCCTATAATAAATTTTTCCCATTCCCCATGGGTACCACCCTTCCCATTTCTTAATGGGTTTGGATTTTCCCCAACCCACTTTAATCCCCATTTTTATTTTTTATATTTAATGTTAACAACAATTTTTTTTTTTTTTTTAAAGGTTCACAACAAAAGCTAAATATACCTTCAATCTTTTTTCTTTCTTTTTTAATATATTTAATGTTAACAACCTTTTTTTTTTTTTTAAGGTTCACAACAAAAGCTAAATATACCTTCAATCTTTTTTCTTTCTTTTTTAATATATTTAATGTTAACAACTTTTCTTTCTTTTTTTTTTTTTTTTTTTTTAAAGGTTTTAGCTAAATATACCTTCAATCTTTTTTCTTTATTTTTTAATATATTTAATGTTAACAACTTATTTTTTTTTTTTTTTTTAAGGTTCACAACAAAAGCTAAATATACATTCAATCTTATTTTATTTTATTTGGTTCAACAACAAAATCAAATACACATTAATTAATTAATTAGAAAGTTTGTTTTATAATAATTAAATATATAATTTTGAGACAATCAAATAAGTTTTAGTAATTGAAAAAAAAAATGTGGAAGAACGTGGAAGATTAAAAAAAAAAATTACAACCATCTCTCTCTCTCTCTCACTCTCACTCTCACTCTCACTCTCTCCCCTACATGTTATAAGAACCTGTTTACAATGTTATAAGAGCCTGTTTGAAGAAATAAAATATGAAAGAACCTGTTTGAAGAAAGTGTTATAAGACCCATATTAAATTACATCAGGGCAAAAATAAAGAATTGTTTGTTGATCTCTTAGCCACGGACATTTTAGACATTAAACTATCTTTCTCTTAGCAAATTTGAACCATTCATTTTAATTTATCCAAAATCTAATTATACCTTTTAACAAATCTGAACCACTCATTTTAAGATATCTATGCCTTACCACACCCAATCTATCCTCCATCTTCTTCCTTTAGTCCCCCACGAATTTTGTTGTTTGTTACTTTTAAAAAACAACAAATATTTTTTCAATTAAATTTTTACTAATTTCACAACACCATCACCACTATTCTCACCTTCACTATCACACTACCATCACCATAGCCATTACCATCATCACTGCCGCCATCACCCCACCACTATGTCACAATCTCTACTTTTACCTTCGTTCTATCACCACCACCACCAAATATAAAAATATATATTTTTAATTTTTTTTATAAAAAATATTTTTCATTAAAAAATATTTTCTATCTAAATAAATGAAGCATAACATTGGGAAATAAGCTGATTTCAGTTAAATCTGTTCATAACTAAGAAAAATTCTTTTATTTAAAAAAAAAATTATTTAGTAAGACTTTGTATCCCCTTTTTGTTTTTCCAGCAAATAAATCTTTATACCCATGCTTTCTAACCAATCACGACTCATGCTTGTTTCGATTCTCTACAATTTCCTTATTTTCAAATACATTCATATATATATATATATATGTAATATAAATTGTGTGATAACATAAAACAAATAGATTCATACTCGGTAATTGAAATTTCAGAACAAGCAAACCATTCTGAAAATTACAATACATAACAAAATAAAATAACATAGAAAAGCAAACCGAAACTTGCACTAGACAGTGTTCTTAATTTTTTTAAATAAATTTAAAAAATTCTAGATATGCATAAAATTTGACAAGAATAATGTGACAATGTTAATTAATGTGTATTTGATTTTATTGTTGAGCCAAATAAAATAAAATAAGATTGAATGTATATTTAGCTTTGATTGTGAATCTTTAAAAAAAAAAAAAATGGTTGTAAATCTTAAAAAAAAAAAAAAAAAAAAAAAGAAAAAAGATTGAATGTATATTTAGCTTTGGTTGTGAATCTTAAAAATTTTTAAAAAAAAAATGGTTGTGAACCTTAAAAAAAAAAAAAAAAAGATTGGATGTATATTTAACTTTGGTTGTGGATCTTAAAATTAAAAAAAATAAAAATGGTTGTGAACCTAAAAAAATAAATAAATAAAAGAAAAAATATTGAATGTATATTTTGGTTGTGAATCTTAAAAAAAAAAAAAAAAAAAAAAAAAAAAAAAAAAGGGAAATTAGTGGGTACCCATCCCCAACCGATCCCCTGTGGATATTTAAAGAATATCACTTACCCTACCTAATGGATAAGAAAAAAAGGGGAAAAACCCATATATTTGGGTTGGGTCTCCATGATACCCACAGGGTAGGTTATCCATTGTCATCCTTAAAGAATATTTTTCAATCAATTAACAAATTAAAACCGTTCCAGACTACAATTTAATTATTTACCAATCTATTATCTATAATTTAATTTATAATTTTACATTGAAATCGTCCGAATCGCACCATCTACAACCCTAAGAGAATGTCAGTTTTATTTCTTATTCTATTTATATTATCAGAAACGGTGCTACCGAAACAAAAACAAATTACAAATTGGAAGATAGACTGACTACTCACACCTGTATGTAGATTTTTTTTAGTTAAATTCTAGTTTGCCATCTCACCTAGACTTCTCACAATTGACCAAGTCTGGAGCAATAATGGTACAGTAAATGTGCGATGGAGATTGAAAGTATGTATGTACAAAAGAAATTTGAATCATATAGGATATATGTATAGAAAAAATTTGAATCATATATTAATGTTTCTGGATAAAATTTATGGATTTGTAAGTATTACTGAAAATGTAATGTATTACATTGTTTTTTTCTTTTTTTCTTTCTTTTTTTTATGTATTATGAATTTTAATTCTGAAACTTATTCTAAAAGTGAGATATGTGGTATAAATTTGAGATTGTGAGATATGGATTACATTCACAATAAATATTTTTTGGGTAAATTACAAATATACTTTCTGAGATTTGCTTAAAGTACATATTGCCCCTATGATTTGGAAAATTAAAAATACCCCATTGTCAGAATTTTTTATTTAACAAAATTAACTGAAAAAATGAAATTCATAATTGCTCTCCTATACAATAATCAAATTACCTAAATTATTAATTGAAACATATTTCTAACATCATTAAAAACTGTTAATTGACTTGATAATTTATTAATAGGGTAAATTACAAATAAACCCCTTGGGTTTTGCTTAAAATATAGATTGCCCCCTGTAATTTGAAAAATTACAAATACCCCCTTGTCAGAATTTTTTATTTAACAGAATTAATTAAAAAAATGAAATTCATAATTGATCTCCTATACAATAATAAAATTACCTAAATTATTAATTAAAACATATTTCTAATATCATTAAAAACTGTTAATTGATTTCATGATTTATTAATAAAAATGTGCAATTTGTTATGAAATTATAAACCTCAGGGGATGGAATGTAATTTCTAGAATCACAGGGGGTGATTCGTATTTTCATCAAACATTAGGAGGTGTATTTGTAATTTACCCTTATTAATAAAAGGGGCGATTTGTTATAAAATAAAAAATCTGGGGAATGGAATGTAATTTCCAAAACCACAGGGGGCGATTCGTATTTTAATCAAGCTTCAGGGGATGTATTTATAATTTATCCATATATTTTTTAGATCGGGAAGAAAATATTCATCTCAAAACCGATAAAAAAAAATGGGATCAATCTCTTACAGTGGTAGCAAAAGATCTCATAAAGGAATAACAAACTTCCGTAAGAGGAAGAATCCTAACCTTCATAAAAGAGAAGAAAAAACTCTCACAAAGGAGGGACACAACCTCTATACAAGAAGGATTATTACAGCAAACACTAAAAAATTACAAAATAAACCGAAATAAACCAAATCCAAGTCGCCAAACGCATCCAAAACATTCCATTACACCGCAACTTTTAACTTGAAATTTGAAGACCCGACCTCCGTTGATCAAGATGGAACATTGAGGTTGAGTTGGTCGCCTAGCGCGTGAAACAAATGCGTTAAACAATGTAGGTCTTCGGATTGTGAGAAGATCTGAAACCAGATTTTAAAGTTTTGGGCGCGGGTGTAAAAGTTTGGGTGCAAACCAAGCATTAGATTTGGAAGATCGGAAGGCGATGCCAACACCAGCGGCCAAAGACAGATCTAGTGAAGGAGGATCCAAGGAGATAAGAATGTGGCAGATCCAGTGACAGTATGGTAGTGGCGGCGCCAAAAAGGGTTAGAAGGACAATCTTCCAATATTATTAAGCAAAAAGAAAAAGAAAAAGAGAAAAAAGAAATAGAAGAAGAAGAGAGGAGGCCGGCGGCCGGAACCCTTACCTACCCCTAGCAGCACACCTAGCAGAATGCTTAGAGATGGAGGCTTAAAGAAAACATTCACAATAAATATAGTCTATCAATTTATTTTTCTAAATAATTTTGTAGATATTTTTTAAAAAAAATTGTATAATATTGCTATAATTTAGAGTTCACACACACGCATACATGTGGTATCATAGTCTAATTTTAAGTAGTACCCATAATCTGCGGTTTGTTTATCAAGCTGGTTAGGGGTTCCCTTTTCTTTATTGGTGTAATTTATTTTGTACCATGTACTTGATCCTTGCATCAATAAAGTCTTTTTTTGCCAATAAAAAAAAAAAAAAGATGGTTAGGGGTTCGGTACCAATGTCGTACTTTATTTTTAATGACCGGGTGTTTGGACAATTTATGCTCACCTCAATTAATCCCAATACCGACGTCGTACTTTGCATTCTTTTCCATCCAAAACTTGTCAATCTCCATAGCATCATCTCTCTCATCGCCATGCTTCCTCTTCTCTCCTGTTACAACATCAATATGTGTCGCCCGCCCTTTTCATGAGACCATATCATGCAATGGCTCATAGATGGTCCAAAAGAGGTTGGTTGAGATTTGTAACGTCCTCAAAATGAGACATAATCATCCAATCATAAAATCCATAAAACATAATAGAGAAGTCACATATTATATTCATCAGAGTATTCTTTACAAAAGATCTTAAACAAATAAATGCCCCACGAGCTTACAATTTTCCAAGTCATAACTTGGTTACCACAAAAGAAGAGTTTTAACTCTTTACATATAAAGCCCTCGGCTTGTATTTACAATTAATCATCAAAACAAGACAACAAAACATGGAGCCTTCAACTCCTAAACCTCCCAAACTAAGATCTTGGAGGCGGCATATCTCATGTACTTGAAAAATGGTGTCCCAAGTAGGGTGAACCAATGCCCAGTAAAGATATGCTAAACAACATATGAAGATTAACTAAAACATTAGCATTCGATAAATATTTAACACTTATAAGCCATCTTACAACTTTTCCATAATCAATCAACATTGACCCCCGTATATCCATTCACTTCGGATTATTTACCCAAGTCAATTCATTGACATAGTTCATTATCATTTAAATAATTTAAAATGAGACTACAACTCATTTATCAATACTTCAATCACAAGCATCATTCATACACTTCCATAGCTTGCCATTTTACGTAACTACGTCCGAGGGAACCGGCACCCAAATATATATAAGATTTCGGGACTTTCACCCTGGACACTCCGACTAACTTAATTATCAATGGAGTCCATCCCCTATCTCTGCCCAAACAATGGAGTACATTCCCTATCTCTTCCCAAACAATATATATATGCAATGTATTTAAGCACTTTCTCACATACAATGACCAATTTAATCACATATACAATGTTCACATCCAACCGTCATATTCAATGACATATTCCAATTGATTAGTATCAATTTACCTAATCAACATGCAGTTTCTATAACAATCATGGCTATCCTCTATCGATAGCCCCAAACAATTATTTCTAAATAGATAAATAATTTATCAAACAGATAATTTATCAACTTTTCCATAGGTGAGTGATTTATCAATCCAACTACACCATTTAATCACATGTTCCTTCAATTCCATAATTCCCAAGCCAATTTCATATTTCCACATTGTTTTCATTATTTATACAAATAAGGTACATGATTCAAATTAGGGCATTCTCCCCCCAATTCCAAAAACGTTGACCCAAGGTCCAAATTTCACCATTTCAACAATTATATACCGTTAACCCTATTTTCAAGACCTCACATACATATGGAACCCAAAAAGGAAACCCCTCTTTCAAATTTCAAAACCCTAACCTTAACTTCACCAAAATCTTCCACAATCCCATCACTTATACAAAATGACTAATATTTATGTTAAAACCCATATAAGAGAATAGAATATCCCTACCTCAAGTGTAGAAGCTCAAAGGAGAAGTGGAGAAACCTTAACGACGCCCAAACTTGATTTTACTCGGATCAAATGGAAGATCTCAAGAAGCTCCAACTTTTTAATGAAGACACAAGGGTCGAAAATCACTAGATCAAGGCCAAAATGTAGAGAGAGAGTATATTTTAGAGAAAGAGGCTCTCAACATAGGGTTTGGAAAGTTTTAGAGAGAGAAATGATAGAAAAAGTGATTTAAAAAGTCACTTTCGCGATCTGATATATGTATAGTTCACTCGAGCGGAAAGTTTGACGCTCGAGCATTAGACACATGAATTCCACCTGCTCGAGCGCAATAAAGACCGCTCGAGCGCCAAGAAACAACAGCAAGGCACAACCTGCTCGAGCGCAAAAAGACTCGCTCGAGCGTAAAATACACTCGTCCAGTATTTTACAGACTTCAAACAGTCGCTCAAGCGCCAGAGGGGCCACTCGAGCTCAGACCCGCTCAAGCGTAAATAAGACCGCTCGAGCACGAAAAACACTTCTGCAGTATTTTTTTGCAGAAGCACAAAGTACTGTAGGATTGCAAACCCCGCTCGAGCGCAAAAAGGCCCGCTCGAGCAGAAGACCAAAATTCTGGACAACAAGGTTCTAGAGTAACAACCAACCAACCTGTTCTGAACACGCCCAAGACATTCCAAAACTCAAATTCAAAGGGTAAGAAGAGGGAAAGACGTAAACAACAACATTAAACCACAAGATCCGAGTCCGAAACACCATAAAGGTCGAGTTGGAAACCGGGATCGCTATAAGATTGGTATGTGGAGATTTTATATTAGGGCCCAACATTGGCATGTAGAGATTTTATATTTTCATTTCTAGTGGTGATATTTCAAAACACAAAAAAATGGTAATAATGAACCAGAAACCCAAAAAAAGAAAAAAAGAAAAAAAAAACAATGGTCACAATCTATATATATATAAAAATGATATACAAGTTCATTTTTTAGATCTAATGATATGTAAAAGAAATAATTAACTAATAATTAGAGAATATATAAGAGAAAATTACATTTGATATTTTAATTGATTATCACATTATTAATCTGTTTAAAAAGTGAATATAACTTTTGAGTTAGAATTGCAGTGCCAATATATATATAAATATATTACTTAACATTGATATGTGGATATTTTTATATTAGGACCAAACATGTACCTAGAGCTCGTTTTATTCATTGCAGAAGCATTACTACAATTTATTTTTCTTCCATGTATGCCAAATTTATTACAAGGTACTGAAGAGCTAGCTTCCATGTCTGCTAATTCTTGTTAGCATCCTAGCAGCGGAGATTATTACCAGGCGAAACGCCAAATTGGTTGCAATAGTCAGTGTAGTACTTAACACGAGCACTGACTGCATTCGAGTTTTTACCATTGCACTCAAGGTCACCGTTAATGGCACGAATTGTTGCACCAAATCCAGAATTCATTTTAGAGTGAACATTGTTCATCCAAAACCACAAGGCGGTCTTGAATGACACAACTGGGTCTTTTGCCACAATTTCGGGGTTGTTTAGTCCATCGAACCCAATGCTTCTGCCTGCAGGACCATAGTTGTAGTTCCATGACAGCTGAAGAGGACCTCTTCCATAGTATTTCTTGTTTGGTGCACATCGGTATTGGGTATTTGAACTGTCACAGTAGTTCCTAGAGGCACCATTTATCTCCTCAATATAGCAAAAATCTGCCAATAATAAAAAAAAAATTGTGTTAGTTATGTGTGATTCATTTCACTCCTCCAGCAAACAGGGACGGACCCAGAATTCTAAGAGGGGCGGACATATCAATATGATCAATTAACTTGCCGACTCTTCCATCGTTTTTTCTTCTCTATACATTAAGACTTGTAATTGACACTAGTTATGAGAAATTAGATAGACAACAACTTAAGTTTAAAAAATATATAAATATACAGGGGATGTCCACTTAAAATTTAAAAACAAAAATCTAGAAGGGGCGAAACCTGTATAATTTAGAAACAAAAAATAGTTAATACTATGAAATCATGTGTGGATTGGGAGAAAGCGATGTAGAAATCTTACGTCCAGTCTCATGCGTGGCATGTGCAAAGAAAGCAGCAATTTCGCGCTTAGAATCATCAGTAGTTCCAGTAGTGCCGAATGAAGGGTAGGAACCGACGGCGTTAAGAAACGCAGACCTGGTGTAGAAGCTTTTCCCTGCACATCCAGCAGAAGCTTGATTGATTATCCCATTGAAAAAGGACTGTGTCACAATATTAGAGACCGAAGCACCGTTGGAACCGCTACAAGGCCCTGATCTGCAGCCTGCACCACAGTAGGCATTGCCAGTGCCACAATACCCATACTGGCTGCAGCAAAGACCTGCTGCACAACCACAGTTCTGACCCACTACGATTTCCGGTAGGATACCACCGGCGAGAATTCCGGCCAGAATGATTGTCAGTAAGTAGGTTTTGAAATTGAATGATACCATTTTGGAACAAAGTGTGTGGATAGAAGAGAGGTGTACTATGGGATGAATATAAGGTTGAGGGAGACATGTATTTATAGTTGCACAATGAAAAATGCTATGAAAATTCAAATAAAGGAAAAACTATTAATAATTATATTAATGATGGGGTGGGTTGTGGTGGTGGAAGCAACGGGGTGAAGGTGGTGGTTGGTGGTAGTGGCGGCGGAGGAGATGATGACACTGGAAATGCGATGGTATATATAAATGGCAGTTGCAGTGTGGTGATAAATTTTAATTTAAAAAATTATTTATATTTTAAACGTAAACAATATTTCCCTCAAATAATTTTTATAAAAGTAAAAATATTTTTCATTTAAATAAGTTTATTATCCGTTAATCATAAATAAAAAAAAAAAATTTCTGTTCAAAAAAATTTTAAAAATGATTTTTATTTTTATGGATTTTGATCTTTCATTAACCAAACATCAGAAAGAAAAAAAAATTTAAAACAAAATCTAAGAAATATTGTTTGCCGAACAAAACAGAATGGTTTTTAAATTACAGTTTAGCATGTAATTATCTGCAAGTATCTAGAACAATGAAGCATGAGTATTTCGAAAAACATGTTGTACTCATATTGGATATTTACCGGTATATGGTATCTTGTATGATATTTCTGCATGGGTACCAGTAACACGAAACACGTATTCAAATTTTTTCTTCTTAATTTTTGACATATCCAGATGTACCTGGTATATACCTAACTCGTATCGTACCTCAGTTGAAACAATATTTTCTTCTACTATAGAGATAAAACTCATTGGGCGAATTACACTAATGGTCCCTATAGTTTGAACCTTGTGTTACTTTGATCCCTGACTTTTCAATTGTGACACATTTGACCATGAATTTTGAATCTTGTTCCAAATAAGGACAATTGAAAATACCATTGTTCAATTTCAAGGACAAAGTCGTCAATTTGATAAAATATAAACAAATTTGACAAAAATAAATGTTAGTAAAATATTTTTGAATCTTTAAAATTTATTTCTACCCACTGAAGATAAAATTATGTAAAATTGATAAATTTTTTAAACATTATTTATTTATTTATTTTACCAAATTAATTTTTATTATGTGTCTGGATGAAGATCATATAATGGATGGTTGTTTTTGTTTTCATTAAATTAGTTTCTATTTTTCAAAAGTCAAATATGGCGATAACTTTGATATCATTATTAAACCAATTTATTAAATCAAAAAATTAAAAATTAAAAATATTTCATATATTAAATATATTGATTACACATTAAAAGCTTAGCATTCATCTATTATATCATCATCATCCAAACACATAATAAAAATTAATTTGATAATAAATAAATGTCTAAAAGATTTATCAGTTTTATATAAATTTATCTTTGGTGGGTAGGAATTATTTTTAAAAATTCAAAAATATTTTTTTGACATTTATTTTTGTCAAATTAGTTTATATTTTATCAAATTAACGACTTTGCCCTTGAAATTGAGCAATGATATTTTCAATTGTCCTTATTTAGAATAAGATTCAAAATTCAGGATCAAATGTCTCACAATTGAAAAGTCAAGGACCAAAGTAATACAAGCCCCAAACTATATGAACTGCTAGTGTAATTCACCCAAACTCATTTCACTAGACTTATTTTTTATTTTTAGTTTTATACTTAGCATGATTTTAAAATTAAACTATGGTTGGTAAGTTATTTAATATATTGACATTTAATTTTGATTTGTACTTTTACTTTTACTTTTGGCATTAAATGTTAATTATAGATTGGATCTTAACAAATTAAATCATTTAATTAAATTTTACATTACTCTAAATTAAAAATAAATATTTTTTTCAAGTGTACCAAGCCGTACCTATATTCTACTTTTTTAAATTTTACTGTATCGACATACCTGTATCGTACTAGTACCAGTATTCGTCTTTGTACCCGTGCTTCATAGATCTAGAACGCGTGTAGGAGTAATTTTTTTTTTTTTAGAACTCCTTAGTAGTGTGTTGAACCAATAACATACTAAACTAATATAGGGAGAATTATATAACCGTGGAAAGATAAATATATATATATATATGTGATAAATACTATAAATATTAATAATTAAAATCATAAATTTTTTTTTTTTTTTATTTTCTCCACTGATTTGTAATTCTCCATGAATATATGGCCTTGAAAAAATCCCAACTGTACGGTATAGTCCGACCTACTGTAAGTCTATTTGGGCCCATCTCACTAATCTGAACTACTTATTTTGTAAGACTCTTTGAAAGATAATGCATACCAAAATTAGGTTAATTAAACATCAGGAACCACTCGATCGGATCACATTTATTTGAAAAATAATTGACATACTACATTTAAAATTTTATTATCTCTACAAAATGAATAGCTTGGATAATCGAGAAAAACCCAAAATTGGTCCATAATAACTAATTGCGGAAGTAATGAAGCAAAATATGAGAGAGTTTTTGAGAATTTACAATGCTCTATTATATTGGCTTAAATGCTAATTTATAAAATACATTCATAGATACAATCAACAAAAGTCTAAAAAGTTATTACTCTAGAAGTCAAAAAGCCTACACTTAGGCTTATTAATTTCTTTATACTTAAGTTTAAAGGCCTAGTCGTAGGCTTACACCAATTTTCTACGCTAAGTATTTTCACAAACAAAAAAGTCTTCAATATAATAAATACAAAGCCTAGTAAATACATATGCAGTCCCTTCTCTCGTTTTTTGAAAAAGAGAAATTGTTTCGAATAAGATTTGGCTAATATTTATCTTTTTATTGTTGTTCAGATGCTACCAGGTGTGTTGGATAAGGATGCAGTTGATCCGGTATATCTGCAACATGTCTTCATAGGCCTACTATGCTTCCATCATATTGTCTAGATTGTGCATGAAGACACAATTTTCTGATAATGGAGAATCTTGTGGTAGACTCCATTATTGTGTTTTGAAAGCTTCCATTTCATCAGTTTGCATTGCCAAATCTAAGGAAGATCTAGCAAATTTCTTTTTGCTAGATTGTTGAGAAAATCTTCTGCTTCACTATGTTCTGTAGCAGTTCTTATATATGAAATTGGCTCCATAGTAACAAATAGTCTTCTTCCATCAGCTACCATGAAAGGCAATTCACTGTAATTTTTTATACTTTGTGCCACTTGGGACAACAATATTAGGCTTTCTACCCAATAATATTCAGGACATAAGACATTAATTAGTTCACTCTTTCTTTGAATTTATTAATGGTCCTACATGAGCTAATTTTAGTCTTTTTCAAGTAACAAATTTTATATGGTTGATAGAATTTTTCCCTTTCACACCATCCAATGGTGTTGACAATCCAAAAAGTGAAATATTTTTCCATTTGTAAATTTTTATTGCTTTTAAGAGCATTGCCTTGATCATTTCTGGAAAATCTTTCCATTGTATATGATAAGAACTTTGAAGAATAACTTGATTAGTTATTCCCCAATCAATTTCTTCAGAGATCTTCCAATCATTATCCTTATAAAACCATTCTTGGGTATCTAATGTTGTTTTTGGAATATCATCTTGTAAATTAATATTATCAATTGATTTGGAAAGAATTTGTTTAATTCTTCACAATGGTCTTCTACTTATATTTAATGAGTCTAAAAAATTCACAGGGAAGAATTGTTCTTACTTTTTTCAAAAAGACAAATTCTTCTAATTGTTTCAAAAGAGGGATCTGAATATTCATGGTTTATGAATTCAGAAATTTGAAGAATTTTATTTTTTCAAATTTAAAATCTTGATCCCAATTCATTTGTTTAATGAGTTAGAAACAAAGTTTTTGTAACTCATTTATTTTAATGGTTTGTTCCACTAATTGAAATGATAAATTAGACGTATGTAATCTAAAACTTTTTTTGTTTTCAGAAATGTGGGTTTTCAACACACCATTTAAGTCATTATAAATTTTTCTAGGAATATCAAGATTAAAAAAGTCTTAAATTTCATATTCATCTAATTTAGATTTTTGAAATTCAATAGGGATTGGATTGGTTTGCTGCTGCTGAAAAATAGGTATCAATAGAGCACTATAGAAAGCATTTTTAGTGTTTGCCAAACTATCATATGCTTGATAGCAAATTCTAGGGAATCCCACAACTTGCGCATTGCTATCTTTTCAATTTGTGTAAATTCTAGATTTTCTACCTAAAAAAACAACTTAAACTTTTTATGTTTTGGGGATTGCTTTTTTGGCAATTGTCACCCATTCTATGTCAGACTCAACGGGCTGTTTACCCTTATTCATGGCTAAAAAGAGAAAACACTAGTTTAGTGATTTTTGCTTAAAAAATCTGCAAGAAAATTATTAGTTTCTTTTAAATGTTCAACTTCAAAAGTATATGTAGCAATTTCATTATGCCATCGAAGTCGGCGGCCTTCTTCAATATTTTTCTTATTAACTAAAAAATCTTTTACTGCTTGATTGTTTGTTCTAACAATAAAGCATTCAGGAGCAAGATATATACAGAATCTTTTTAAAGCAATTTTTATTGCTAAAAGTTCTTTTTCAAAAATAATATATCTTGTTTCAACATATTTAAATTTGCCAGAATTTTATCCACAAATTAATTCATGTTTCTGAGTTTTTATGGAAATATGTTTTTTTTCCTACTTTTAATTTCATAACTATTTGTTTCTTTGGACTAGGTCCAAAATTGAGAAGGTATTGCTTTTAATACACATCCCCAACATAAATCTGAGGCATCCGTTTCAAGAATAAGTTTATCTCATTTTTTAGGTAAATAAAGGCATGACCGTAATACTTTCTTTAATTTGTTTAATTAAATTGGTATCCTCTTTTGACCAGTAAAATTGTACATCTTTCTTTAATTTTGCTAATAAGGGAAGTTCTAATTTTATTAGATTTTTGACGTAATTTCTCCCATAATTAAGAATTCTTAAAAAACTTTGAAATTGTTTTACTTCAGTTAATTCATCTAGAAATTCTTTTACTTCTTAAATAATATGTTTTGGTAATTTTAATCCTATTGATGTAAGGATTAATCCTAAGAATTCTATTTCTTCTCTTTCTATCTCTATGACTAGACCGTCTTATTGAATATCCCAACTAAAGAAAATCTAACCCATAAATTATAAAATATCACTAAGATAAGAACAAAACCAAATAAATGGTATTTCAAACTTAAAACAATTCTAGAGACCTAATAGATAATTGGTGGAATCACTTGTTAGTGGAGGAAGGAGAAAGTTCTTATATATCAGTGGAAGGAAATTTGGAGTTGCCCCAGTGGAGTGTGGAAAAAAAATTGGAAAGTGATCATTTTTCTTGATTAAAGGATAAACTTATCCATTTTTATCACATACTACTCTCATTTTCATGACACACACATTACCCAAGTGGTGCTACATTTCTTAATTTTGTTTTTCAAATTTTATCTTTAATAATGTGGTTCACCTCCATGTAAAGTGATCCTACACTCATCTCCCTCTCATTTTTAAAATTAAAAAAGAATCATTATTCCACGTCACACTTCACATTACTAACACACTGCACACACCACACCTCTCCCTAAAACAATAAATTTAAAATTTATGCTTTTTATTTTCTTTTATTAAAATGTATATAACATTTGATATATAATTTGATTTTTGTAATATTAAACGGTTCAAAATGTATTAATAATATCTTTAAAGTTAGAATAATAATAGTACAATCAATTAAAAAATTAATTAATAATTCAAAATAGATATAAAAAAATTAAATATATTTAAAATTTTCGATATTTGGAAAATTGATACCATTAGAAAGATATGAACCATACTTTTTAAAATGGGACTAATATTAAATATACTTAATAAAAAAATTAAAATGATAAATTAAAGTAAATAAATAAAAAATAATCACTTTGTTTGATTAAAAAAAACAGTCACTAAAATAATTTTTAAAAATTATGCACAGAGTAAACTTGTACTCAAAAATTTAAAATTCATCAGTTTACAATTTTTTTTCCACACTCAACTGCAGGCCCATTTCAGTTCTTTTTCCGAGCTTTCCCCTTTCTCCACTTATAAGTAATTTTTCTTCCACTTATCAATAAAGTGGGGACTGACGATTTCTCACCACAATATGATTACCTGGTACCAAAGGAGGAGGAATATGCACAGTCATTTGTTAGGTTTTTATAATTAGCAATTTTGTTTAATAATTTTTTTTTTAATTATAATTTTATTTGCCTTTTTATTTCAGTGAAACTATAAGTGTTTATGTGTAAATCCAATCCGACTTGTACTTATGCAGAGAAGTTTGTAATCTTGATCCTTTTATATTTGCCACTTCGCTGACTATGTATGGGGATCAAACTGCCTGATCAGCTCGCGGGAGTCCAGAAGACAGCGCTCCTTGTCAGGTCCAAAGTAGCGCCACGGTGAGGTTGCCCCAAAGCAAGAAACAAAAAGCAAAAGTGTGGTCAAAGTTGTTTGACCGTTTGAGCAGTCATTTGTGCGCTCGAACGGAGAAAATGATCATCCAATACTTTTACAGAGCGCTTAACTCCTAGGAAGAAAGTTTTACCGCTCGAGTTGTGAAAGTTGTGCTCGAGCGATCGGTTTACATGTTTCATACCGCCTTTACTCACACTGCTCGAGCAGTGAAGTGTGTGCTCGAACGGTCTTCGTGGCTCTATTTTCTATAAAGTGTGTCATTCGCTGTTTTAGGGTTTAAGCCGTCCAAAATCCTAGAGAGAAAGAAAAGACAAAGTGTTTTCTAATGGAGGCTGTTTTATATGAGTTTTAGGGTTTAAGCCGTCCAGAATCTCAGTTTTGTTGTAGTGTTTCTTGGTATATAGAAGGTGATCGATTGATCAACGAACTACAGATTGTCTAACATCAAAGGTTGTTCTTATTATTTCATTCACAAAAGAGAGAGGTATTCTTCAGTAGATTCCAAAGAATTTGAACCTGAAGTTTTGGTGGATTCCGGAGTGATTCATCGTCTTGGATTCGAGATCAACTTTGTGGATTCAACGTTGGGCAAGACAATTCCGAGGTGAAGGCGGTGGTAAAAGAGGCACATCGAGTTTAGTTCAATTTGGGTATAGATTCGTTAAGTAATTAAGAGTACTCTTGTGTAATTCTTTTTTGTCTTTTTAGTGAATTATTTTGTGACTTTGGCTCGTAGTTTTTTATTACAATTGGAAACGCTCCAATTGTAATTTTTTTCACGTTAAATAGTTGTGCTGGTTAGTCTTATTTGTTTGATTAAGATTGTTATTTATTATTTTAAATTGAAATATAATCACGAATCAATATCTCAAGAATTTTTAAAATTTTCACCATTTTCAATATTCATGTTGATGGTTACTCTTCATGGTGTTAACCACTTAAATAAATTAGAGGATCAACACTCCGACATCTGGAGGAAATTTTCTGTTTTGGAGTTACAAGCAAGGAACTCCATTCTATGGACTCTACTAGAACAGAACTCATATTTTTTCATAATTAAAAGAAGAGTTTGATCTTAACACTAGATGAATACTAATATTGTGTTTAGATTATAAATTTTCTTTTCCAAATCCTACTCAGATTAATAATCCAAACACAACTTAAGGGAGGCTCACAAATATTTATTTACTCTTTGTAAGTAAGAAATGAAATTGATGTCCCGTTTGGAAAGATCACAAAAAAAAAGTCAAAAAATTAAAATAGTCAAAATGTCACATCTTACATATTAATTGAGTTTTTTTTTTTTTGTATCCATCTGTTCAACTTAAAAAATTATTCCAAACACTTTATTTATTTCATAAAAAAATAAGTTTTGGACTCTGAATATTACTTCAATTTTTTCATAGCGCGCTGGTGTTACAAAATACACTCACTGGTGTTACAACAAATGTCTAAATCAATTGTCTCTTTTGTTATACCTCTATATACCTTCAAATCTTACTCATTTTATGTCAATTGTCTCTCGCCAATCAACTTCTTGTTGCCGCATCGCATCCATCAAAATAGAAAATCCGGACGCACTAAGGGCCTATTTTATTTCAGTATTGGAGCATAGGATTAGATTGTTAAATTAGTTATATGTACATTTCTGTGTTTGGTTGGCATAAATAATGGCCGACTTAGTAATACGTAGGACTTCTAATCTCATAGTTTGGCAAAGGCTACAATTGGGCTTAGCCAATAAGACAAAATGTCACATCAAATCCATAATCATTGCACTTTTTCTTTCACAAACATCACATCCAACTACAAAAAAATCTAACCATCGTCCCAAATACAAAAATTTTAGTCTACTAAAATAGCCAAAAACTAAAATAACCTACTAAAATAGCCAACTTCCAAACAAGACCAAAATCGTGGAATATTCAATACCATATAGAGGTAAGTATAAATAATCTCACTCTACTAATTAAGTTGAACGATCAATCCAATAGATTATTAATCCTATCATTATTACTCCGACCAATCAAACAGGCCATAAATACCTTAGGTTGCTACTGCAATATAAACTTGTGTTCACACTGTATTGTATTGCCTATAAAAAGCATGCTATTTTTGTAATGAAATTTTATGAAGTAAATAGAGAAACAAATTTCTTCCCCATCGAACAACATCGAAGTATTATTCAATTTAATAAGGGGAAAAAAAAGAGAGAGAAGACATATATAGTCTTTGATGAAAGAATACATTTGAGTTGATGCCAATTATTTCGTCCTAGATCAAGTATCAAAACAACTTCTCAAAAGCCCTTCAATATTGTGTTAGTTGTACTATTACATGCCAAATAAGTTAATGCTTGAATAAAGCCCTAACTTGGATGGTTCCCACTCTTTATTACTTTTAAGAACATGTACCCATTTATTTTTAACAAAAAAATAAATTATAAATTTTTAACAATAAAGATTATCACCAGGCGCAACGCCAAGTTGGTTGCAGTATTCTTGGTAGTACTCAACACGAGCATTGACTGTATTTGTGTTTCCACCATCGCATTCAAGTGCACCGTTGATGGCTCGGATTGTTTCACCAAACCCTTGGCCAGAAACTATGATAGAGTGAACTTTGTTCATCCAATACCACAAGGCGGCCTTAAACGACACAGCTGCATCTGTCGCAACAATTTCTGGATTGTTGAGTCCATCAAAGCCAATGCTCTTTCCGGCAGGACCATAATTGTAGTTCCATGATAGTTGAAGTGGGCCTCTTCCATAGTAACCCTTCCCAGCTACACAGGGGTACTGTGTGTTATTCTCATCACAGTAGTCCTTTGAGGCACCGTCTATCTCTTCTATGTAGCAAAAATCTGCACAATCGCACACAAAAATTATCAACTATATATGTATGCAATGGTCCTTGCACTTATGTTTGGCCACGACTAAAAAAGTCGCATCTTTTTTTTTGAATTTTTTGTTTGTAGTGAAATTTATTTAAATTTGTATTAGATCTTTTTTTTAGGTCTATCTAGTAGTCTAGAAGGATCTAAGAAGTTTTTAAGAACAAAATCCAAAAGAAAGTTCATTAAAAAAAAATCAACTTTTTTAGTTTTTCTTATAATGGACCTTTTTTTTAAATATTTTTTTTACTTTTCAAATCGTCTAGTCTATTATATAGTGTAGAGTTTTTGCCGTTAGATTATTAATTGAAAATTATCTTAATTGAAATATTGTACTAAAATGGGGCCTTTAATTTTGTTGCCATAGTTTGGATTGTACTAAACAATTTTTATATTTGTCTACTACTTACAACTATGTTAGCTACTTGTACAAAATCTATTCACATACAATTGATACAAGGATCTATTCACATACAATTGGTACAAGGATAGGACGTGCTGGGTCACTCCTAGAGGTGGCGTGGGCAGCAGCTACGCGTGGATGGCTGGAGTAGCAGAGGCGTGCTGGGTCAGGTCACGCAGTAGAGGCGTGTTGGAAGTTGTAGCTGCAGAGGAGTGGTTCAGTATTTTTAATTTTTTTTCGGTGATGGGTTAGTTTATTTAGTTAGTTTTGGGTGTTTTGGGGGGTTGAGTATGTGGGGACCCTTGTATTTTAAATTCTCTAGTTAAGTTTTTCTTAGCTGTTTTGGTTTTTAAAAAAAATTCGAGAGGCTTAGGGGTTGATTGTATGGATGCGAGTAGCAGTAGTAGGGGTATTTTTATACTTCCGAATCTCTCTCAATGCATGTCGTCTTCCTGTACCTTTAATTTCATGCTGTTTAATGAAATTTTTCTTTGCTGATCAAAAAAAAAAAAAAAAAAAAAAAAAAAAAGATAGGACGCACATGTAGCATGTGACACCTACCCTCTTCTCTCATTCCCGTGTTTCATTCCATGAGATTTGTTTTGGAAAGTAGATTAAAAATCAATTTTTTGACTTTTTTTTTTAATATATATTTTTAAAAAAAAGTGTAAAAAAATTAGAGATGATGTGATTTAAAATAGTCAAAATGTTGACATTTAATCCAATTGTCAAAATAGGCCTAAATTCTATGCAAATAAATTTACTAATCAACTTATGAAATTATGCATGCAAAAGAACAAGAGGGAGGTTAAAATCTTACGTCCAGTCTCATGCGTGACATGCCCAAAGAAAGCAGCAATTTCGCGCTTAGAATCATCAACCGAACCATCCCTTCCAAAAAGAGGGTACGAATTAAGTGCCTCAAGGAACAAAGATCGAGTGTAGAAACTCTTTCCGGCACAACTTGCATCGGCTTCGCCAATTATCCCATCGAAGAAAGCCTGCGTGACAATGTCAGACACCGAGACATTGCTAGGACTCGGTGTCGCAAAACAAGGACCCTCTTGGCAGCCTGACCCACAATATGCATCGGTAGTGCCACAATACCCATATTGGCTGCAACACATGTCTGATGCACAACCACAGTTCTGTGCCGATATGAGCTCCGGCAGAGCTCCGGCGAGGATTCCGGCAAGAATGAATGTAAGCAGGTGATTTGTTATGGATACCATTTTTGAAGAAGTTATAGAATGGATAGAGAAGAGAAGCAAGGGTTTGATGTAAAAGTGTGGGTGTGAAAGAGGTATTTATAGTATGATATGATATGATCTGATCAATGGGAGCGCTAGGTTGGTGTGTAGTGGTTTGAAGATAGATAAAGTCGGCCATGCAACCTTCTAGAGAAAGCGTGTATATGCATGCATTTTGTCGACGGGGTTGACTTTGACATCTTCAAAAGAGGATTAAAGTTGATTTTTCACTTCCAAAAGAGAAATAATATTTGTTGAGCAATACTAGGGACTAAGACTTTTACCAAAATTTTTACCATAAAGATGGTGTTTGGGAAGTGAGTTTTTATGTAGATTTTATTAGATGTAGGATATTATTGAATAAAATTTTTTTGTATTTGGGAAGATAGTTGGATTTTTTTGTGGTTGGATGTGATGTTTGTGAGAGAAAAAGTGAAATGATTATGGGGTTGGATGTGATATTTTGTTTGGATGTGTTTTTTTTTATTTTGCAAAATTTTTGTCTTTTAGTAGAAAAAATGAGAAAAAACCCAACTCATTTTCTTCCCAAACACCACCAAAATATATGCGTAGAATGTGCAAAAACTCTCACATAAAGGGAGGAATGGATAAACGTTGGTGTAGGCTAGGCTGGGTTGAGTTGGGTTGGGTTTGGGTCAGACCAGCACTACATAATAAGAGATTGTGTTTGCCTAAGCCAAACTCGGCTCTAACATCGAGCCTCTATACCTGCTCAAATTCAGTCCAAAAAATAATTATAAATTATAAGTTCACCCATCAGGTTATATGTTTAAAAACATTAAAATATTTCATAATTAAATTCAATCATACATTATATTTCTTAAATAAATATATTGGTATCATTATAAATTAAAAGATTTTGGGTATAAATTAAAAGATTTCTTACATAAACTCAATCATACATCGTCACAAATGTGAATTTAATAAAATCAACAAAAATAAAATGTAGATCCCCAAAAAATATATATATTCTATAGGTTGAAAGTATAAATCCCAAGCCCTGCCCATTAATATTAAGGGGTGAAAATGTTGACCCAGCCTGACCCTAAGGTCTTGAAAAAGTAAGGTTGAGTTGGGCTGGGTTGGGCGGATTAGGCGGGGCAACGAGCCGATGTCCACCCTACATAAGGATGAGTTCTACATGAGTCTGTGAGCCCCATCTTCATATAAGAGTTTATGTGCATAAAGCATTGTTGCTTTTCGGTAGTGCT
This sequence comes from Camellia japonica, assembly GCA_030407325.1. Lineage (NCBI taxonomy): Eukaryota > Viridiplantae > Streptophyta > Magnoliopsida > Ericales > Theaceae > Camellia > Camellia japonica. The sequence goes on from JAPPVO010000036.1 coordinate 57,977,887, forward strand.
ACATGCATCAATCAGTATATCAATTAGTATGTCAATATATGTTATAACATTATTATTTCAAAATTATGATTCACCATCATACAAATTACAAATACCTAAAATCTCTAAAATTATGTCACATTATCTGTTAGTACTGTAATTGGTATATCAATTTGTGTATATAGCATTATTCAAAAATTAATTAATGGAAAATTATAAGGTGCATGGTGTCTTAATTTCCCTATTGCTGGTTAAGATAGTGAGATTAATTAATTTTATATTTATTTTTTAGAAACAATAAAATAATTGTCACTTGCTAATTAGTTAAAACAGTGAGATTAATTAATTTTATATTTATTTTTTAGAGACAATAAAACAATTGTCACTTGCTAAATAGTGAAAAGGTATTATTCCAAGACTACAATTCAAAGCCAGTGTTGATGGTTCAAGTTTCTAGAATCGTTCCATTAATCATGCTTCTTGATAATCTAACAATTGTAGAAGAGCCTTAACCGTTTGGAAGCTAATGGGTTGGTTTAGTAGTAATTATAAGTTAATTTATTTTAACTTATTTTTTCTAAAAAAAAATTGACCAATGGTATTTGGTTTCAATTTTAAATATAATTTACTAGCATATCACCCGTGCTATGCACGGATTGTGTTTATAATTATCTATATATATGAATTGTGATTTTTAAATATTTTTTTTATTTTTTAAATGTCTTCTTTTTTTCCTTTTTTATATTATATTTAAATTTAATATTTTGATAATAATCATATGTGTTGGACTTTTCAATGAATTAAATGTCTTTTTTTTTTATTATATTATATTAAAGTTTAATATTTTGATAATAATCATATGTGTTGGGACTTTTCAAGGAATTTATGTGTTAGATTTCAAAGAATTTTTTTTTATGCTTGTTCTTAATACATTAAAGTGTTATTATGATGGTAAGATTTGGGAGTTAGGAGAAGTTAATAAATGCTATTTTTTTTTTTAAATCCAAAAATTAGGAAATTTAGATTGGGAGATTGGAGCTCCCACAAGGCTTGGGGTTAAAAACCTCCTTTTGCTTAATATAGAGTATGACTAGCCTATCACCCGTTCTATGCACGGGATAATTATAAATATTTATATTTATTTTAGATTTTTTTTAATATTTAAATTATGTTTTTTAAGATTTTTTATAAAATTAATTTAACAATCTTATCACTAACTATAGTGTATGGGAGAAGTTGAAAAGGATACTGCAGTAACTATACACGGATTGTATCTATAATTATTTGTATGAGGGGATTTTAAATGCTGATCAGGGGATTTTGACCAAATCAATAAATGTAGGCATGTGGAAAGATAGGTGGATTGAAAAAAGTTAATAAATAGAATTTGACTAAATCAATAAATGCTGATTTTTTTTTTTTAATAAAAAATTTAGAAAATTCAGATTGGGATATTGAAACTCCTACAGGCCTTGGGGGTTAAAAACCCTCTTTTGCTTAATATATAACTAGCCTATCACCCATGCTATGCACGGGATGATTATAAATATTTATATTTGTTTTAAATTTTTTTTAATATATAAATTATGTTTTTTAAGATTTTTAATAAAAATAATTTAACAATCTTATCACTAACCATAGTGCATGAGAGAAGTTGAAAAGGATACTGCAGTAATTATGCACGGGTTGTATCTATAATTATTTGTATGAGGGGATTTTAAATGCTAATTAGAGAATTTTGATCAAATCAATAAATGCAGACATGTGAAAAAACACGTGGATTGAAAAAATGTAATAAATGCTAATCAGGGATATATATGTGAATTATGATTTTTAAATGTTTTTTTTTTTTTAAATGTCTTCTTTTTTTTTTTTTTATATTATATGAAAGTTTAATATTTTGATAATAATCATATGTGTTGGACTTTTCAATGAATTAAATGTCTTGTTTTTTTATATTATATTAAAGTTTAATATTTTGATAATAATCATATGTGTTGTACTTTTCAAAGAATTTTTTTATGCTTGTTCTTAATGCATTAAAGTGTTATTATGAGGGATAATAATCATATGTGTTGAGACTTTTTAAGGAATTCATATGTGTTGGACTTTTTAAGGAATTTTTTTTATACTTATTCTTAATACATTAAAGTGTTATTATAAGGGTAAGGCTTGGGGTTGTGAGAAATTAATAAATGCTAAGGTTTTCTTTCTTTTTTTTTAAATTAAAAAATCAATAAATTTAGATTAGGATATTGGAACTCCCACAGAACTTGTGGGTTAGAGATAGATATAAATAAATAGATAGATATAGATATAGATATTTATATTTGTTTTAAATTTTTTTTAATAGATAAATTATTTATTTTGGAAAAGGTACTGCAATAATTATGAGAGAAGTCAAAAAGTCTTGTGGGTTGAGAGAAGTTAATAAATGCTGAGGTTAATTTTTTTTTAAAAAACAAAAAATTAGAAAATTAGAATTGGCATATTGGAGCTCCCACAGGCCTTGGGGGTTAGAAACTCCCTTTTGCTTAATATATAGTATAGATGTGACCAAAAAATGTGAGATTTTTTTAAGTTATAATTTGTAACTTTAATTTATTTGAAATCCTTATATACATATAGACAAAAGAGACTCATCACTTGGTGTAAAAAAAAAAACTTTTAAGGGAATGCGCACACAAAAAAATAAAAATAATAAAAAATTGTGAGAGTTTATTTAACAAAATGGGTTCTTTTTTTTCTTTTTTTTAAATACAAATTATCATAATCAAAAGTTACATTAAATAAATTTACATTTGATTATAATTTTTTAAACTATTAATCTCAAAAATAATAATCATAAAAATTAATTTATAAATGATACCATACCAGCATTAGCGTTTTCTGATTGAGCATACCAGCTTGGGCACATCCATGTAGTCCTGATAGTACATGCTTAGGATTCACTTTGGTAATATCGTATACACCAAAAAAATTATATTTAAATGTATTTCACTAAACCTTTTAACTATAATTTCTTTCTTTTTTTTAAATCAGTGAAATCTCTCAAATAACCCTAATGCCCTATACCCTTCCCTCCCTCCCTCCCAAATACCCATGCCCTAAACCAGTGAAACTGTCCATGAAATATAGAAGCCATCTATACACAATTTAAGAGCATTGTGCTATTTTTACCAAATACGACCTAATAAACTACTTTATTAAGTTTTCATTTATCTTTTTCCTTTTATTTTTTAATTAATATTATGCTTTGGACCATTCAAATAGTTGTGTATATCAACTAATTCAAACAGTGATCACTACCAAACGTCTCTCACCACCACCACCCACTTGCCATCATCTTTGGACTTTGTAAAAGTCCCAATTATGCAAGTCAAAAGACAATAACAGTTCAAGCTAAGAGATAAGCGATGGCAAAAATTATAAGGTGTTTTAGGATACCACGTGTTATTGTTATCGATCAATTTTTAGTTGTCATGTTTCTTATTATTTTATCATATCTTGATATAAAATTATAGATTATATCTCCTGAACCTATCATAACCTTCTTGAGGCATAAAGGAATAATTATTTAGTTGTCTTGGAATATTGCTATGCACTATTTATCACTTGACACATTATCAAGTTATTCCCTATAAACCTAACAAAAAATATTATATCCTAGAATTTTAATCAATGAATATCACATGAAACTATCTCAAGAGCAAAAAAATAAGTAATCGGCATAAGGCCACTTCACCATGTCCCAAGAATAGTGAATAACCTCTCCATTGGAGGAGAGAAGAACTTACTTCTGTCTAGACCAATAGAACAGAGCAGGCTCTTCTATTCTATGTTTTGACTTTTATATTTTGAAAAACTAAGATGACTGACTTTATTGGGCACTGACGGAGTAATCCCTTGTACATATTATGGCCTCATTTAGAAAGTCAATTATTTTAGTTAGTTTTTTGGTTTTTTTTTTTTATATTTATTTTAGGTTGGTTAAAATAATTATGTTTAGAAAGTTAATTGACTTTTTTTTTTTTTAACAATTGATTTGATGATTGTCATGAGTGATGAGGGGTATAGAATTTAGAGAACGCATCAATTGACAAAATCATCGGCAGTTTGGCAAAATCTTGAGCTGAGAAGACCACAACTCCATGTGATTAATTTTAGTTGTCTGAGTCTCAAATAAATGCTCCTTGACCAAACATTTATAATCGGCCAATCAATATAAAGGAAACAATTGACCAAACCATTTGTAAATGGCCTAACTTTATTCATGCTTCAAAGTTGGACATTGTCAACCAAATACAGTGTTTTGCATATTCAATTTTAATAAACCCTAATATTTTCTTTCCTCCCAATTTCAACATAAACAAACTGGTCCCAAAATGTATAGGATAGGCTAGGCCGATTCCCCACCGCCCACCCCCCAAAAAAAAAAAGAAAAAGAAAAAGAAAAAGAAAAAAACTGATAACTTTGGGTGATCTTTCTTTCCCATCTATCTCTCTCTCTCTCTCTCTCTCACACACACAGTTTTCAAAGGCAGAGTCATGACAAGCTCTCTTGCTTGCTTTTCTCATCCTCATACCCTGAAGCCTTCCCGGTTCTACCAATTAAAAAGGGCTCCGGCAAGGAACTGTTGCTTTGAATGTCAAGACCGTGATAAGATCGAGATGCCAGATACTCTGCCCCAGATTTAGCTGTTCCCTTGATTATAGATTTAGGGTCCTTGTCGCTCACCTGAAGAGCCTTCTCTGTTGCTTTCACTAAGGCAAGAGTTTCATCTTCATTTTCCTCACTGGTCTCTGATAACCCACACATTCAAATATTCGAAATATTAGAAACATTAATTATATTTACCATGTTCCTGTCATATGTAGAAAAAAAACCAAGAAGGTAAATTTGGGTGATGTATGATTTTATCCGTCTTACCGACAGAAAAATGGGAAATAAATAAATAAATAAGAGAGAGAGTTTTCATCGAGGAAATTAATGGACACGGAAAACAAGTAGAAAAATAAATAATCGCCTGATAAAAATTTTCCCTCTGCCTTTCGGAGAGTGTTTTCTAATCTAAAAACTAAAATGGCCATATCAATAAGGCAGGGACAATCAATATAAATAATTTTATTGTAAACAACATTTATCACCGGATAATCCTTATTGATCTAGGAAAGGGATATATTAAAGGAAACAAACAGCTAAATAATTTGAGGTATGAAGTGGGTTTCTGTGCAGGTTCTTTCTTCACAACCCTGAAGAACAAAATTGCCATATTGGCAAAAATAGGTGCATCAATACCCTCTTGTTGGAAATTCATAAAAGTACAATATAACTTTAATGACCAAAATCAATTGCCATTGCATATTCTCAAGGTTACGGTAAAAGATACATCAATCTTCTCTTGTTGGAAAACCTGACCTCGAAGTTCAAAATTGCAGTTAACAAAAGTAAAATAAACGGTTCATTATAATCCATTATAAAATACAAAGCCCATATGTTCACAGAACCCTATTTTTTATTTGAAAGCAACTTTGCAAACAAAAATTGAGCAAAAAAATTGAAACAATGTATTCATACTCGAAGTAAATTCTCATTCTTAGACCTACTATGGTACCAAAAAATGACCTATCCTCTACAAATACTCTTGAAAATAAGAAGGCTTCTAAAAGAGAAGGAGAATCAATATTCAAAAACAAAATGAAATATAGAATAATTCCAAGAGGGAGGAGACATTCTAGTCCCCTACTTATTTAGCTTAGCTAATTCAAATGCATCTGATGGCAACTTAAACTATTTTGCTTGAGATAATTTCAAACTATGTCATCTTTTGGTACAATTTAGAAGAAATTTTGTCTTTTTATTCAAAAACATTATAAAATAAAAAATGAGAAGTTTTACCAATCTTTTAATTGTTTCTCACTCTTTTGCCAACTTAAACTATTTTGCATGAGATAATTTCAAACTATGTCATCTATTGGTACAATTTAGAAGAAATTTTGTCTTTTTATTCAAAAACATTATAAAATAAATAATAAGAAGTTTTACCAATCTTTTAATTGTTTCTCACTCTTTTGCCAAGTCTGAATAGGTCATGCATGACTCTACCATTGCTTCTCTTAATTATTTCCAAACAACTCATTACTACTACAGACAATGATGCCAAAGGAGCAAACAAAGTTACCTTCCCGTTCAAAATCTTCTACATATCCACCTTGAAGGAATGAAAATCGTGCTTCTTCCAATTGGTCTCTTAATTCCATTGGAAATAAAGTCATCAAATTCTGAAATTCTATCACATAAGCTCCTGTCCATTGACTTCCTCTGGGGAATAAAATCATAAACAAAGAAAAAGAAAAAATAATATGTTAAGCAAGGATACTGATGAAATACAGTAATTGTAGAGGATCAAATGCTTTAAGCATGAATTTTGGACAAACACTCCCTTCCCACACAATTAATTTATTGTTTTGAGCCTCTAATCTAATCCCCAAGTTTTACTCCACTTCCTTATTTCCATTCATCAGTACGAAACACAGAAACAGCTTCTCCACATGCAGAAGGCTGCATACATCTAACCCTTCACAGATCCCAGTGGTGGGATCTTTGTGCACTAAGCTGCCATTTATATATCCGAGTGCCAATGGACTTTGCACCAAAATATATTGCTACACATCAATTTCTCCACATTCCAGTTGCAAAATGTGGATTGAGATCCTCTACATTACATCATCTAATAGTTTTAAAATGATAATAATAATAATAATAATATATTTATAAAAAAGAAAAAAAGTCGATGGTTGTAATGACTTTTTCTTAATTTGAAATAATGATAACTTGATATGACTATTTTAGAACCACTGGATGATGTAATAGAGATCCTCCATCACAACTACGTAATGGAGAAGATTTGGATCTGCAAAATGCAAACTGTATGGGATAATGGGACTCCCTTCAGGTAAATAAAAAAGTAGGCAGAAACAAATTAACTACATAGATATTTTCTCTGATAAGTCATTTCATAGATTTGTGGAACAAAGAAGTATCTAGGATAAAGATTTCTCACAAATTTGAGGCATCCAATCAGATTAAATTTGTGAAACATGATAGGTGAATTGAACTAAAATATCAAAATAGATATTATAGATGATGTGAGTTTCAGCTTTGCAAGATGCTTATAGAAGGGGAAAAAAAAAATCAAATACATATAAGAACATGTGGTGGAATATGACATTTCTTGGAAGCAAATTCTTTTTGCACACGTGCCTATTGCAGAAAAAACCTTAGTTGCACAAAGCGGGAGCGGGGGCGGGAGCGGGGGAACGTGGCCACTTAGAGGAATCGTAGATTAAGAGTGCTTATGTATTATTTTTATTAATTATATTTTATTTATTATAATAAACAAGGAATAATAAATAAAAATTAGCTGTTTTATTTTATAAATTTTTTAAGATTTTTTTATTATATATGATTTAAATAGATTTCTTTTAAATAATTAGATGATTTATTTTATTTATTATATGTTAAAAAGTTAAGAAATAATAAATTCTATTAAAAAATAATAAATAAAAATTATATTATATATGATAAAAAAAAATATTTTTTTATTTTAGACATAAAAATTATATTATATAAAACAAAGTCAAATATGAAAACAGAGAGGGGGAGAGAGAGAGAGAGAGAGAGAACAGAATAGATAAGAGAGAAGCAAGAGAAGCAAACAGAGACGAAGAGAGAGAGAGAAGCAAACAGAGACGAAGAGGAGATCGAGAGTGAGAGAAGAGAGAGAGACGAAGACCTAGGGCTTCGAAGAGAGGGACAAAGACAAGGGCTTCAAAAGGGAAGCCAAAGGGCACGAGATCGAAATCGTCGAACAGAGGATCGAAACTAGTGACCAAGTTCTCTCCTTGCCCTCTCAAGAGTGCTTTCTTCTCGCATCAGATTCGCGTTTCCCTCTCCTTAGATTCGCGATTCTGCTGCGATTCTTCCTCAGAAGTGCAGAATCGTGCTTCTTCCTCAGAGTCGTCACCATCTGAGACGATTCCTGCTACTAAGGAAAAAACTAGACTAGCAGAAAAGCCATGAGGCCAAACTGATTATAACAAAATGCTAATAGATGGTTTGACAAACCGAACGGGTTAAGATGGAGTTAAGAACCATTAACCAATAATTTGACTAATAAATAGGGGAATTTTCTGGCAATACCTGCTGAAAGCTATCATGGCTTCAAAAGGGGTAATAACAGGAGATAAGAACTCTTTGCTATCCAAAAGAGCAGTTTGTGCACAAGAAACATAAACGAAGACATCACACTGCAGAAAGAAGAAAGTTTGTTATAGCATTTTGCATTATAATCTCTAGCGAAAATAGAAAATCATCTGCTTGCATACATCAAAGTTTACCTCCGGAAAGTTGGCAAGTTTAGCAGGGTTCGGTTTTCCCATAACAAGAGTATAGACTTTCTTTCCAGCTCTGGAGATCAACTCCTTCATCTGATTAATCATGTGCAAGTAACCAGCTGCATCAAGAGTTTCAAATAAAATGTCAATCTTCAAGAAAGTAAGATGATTCATGCTCAGAGAGATAAATAAATTACATAAAAGAGAAAACTGAATTTATCTCATGAAAAGAGATATACAATCATAAAATTATCTGAATGTACGCAACTGAAAAGGAAAAATTAACAGGTCTTATCAATTTGTCTGAGGTTGATTTTTTCAAACAATCAGCGAATAGAAAATAATTGCGCAAAAATACCAATAAAGGTTAGTTTGTGAAGAATTATGGACTTCATAAGAATAAATTCCATTCTGAACACAAATTAGACAAAACAAATATATCCTAATTGACAGATCATGAGTGCTGTATTCAATAGTAAACAAGACTAACATGGCAGCTGTAAAATCACTTCTAAAATGCAACGGCAGTAACAATGCAATTCATTCAGGTTTACTTCATTTAGCCTCAGGCATGGTGTAGAGGAGAAAAACTAAATTAGTGATCAGAATTATTATTTCCAAAGCATTGTAAATATCCTTTTTGCTTTTACTCGTTACTTTTAGCAATGAATGCATGCAATAAAGCCAAAAAAATTATTTGAAGCGTGGTTAACAAGCCACAAGTATGAATTCAAAACGTGAAGCTTTGAAGCTTAGCAAAAAGATGAAACTGATATCAATGCATAGAACAGTAAAGTACAATAGAAGTATATTAGAACATACCTACACCAAGAGTTCCTACCAATATCCCAACAATGTTAGCATCCTTTGCCTTCTCAACCAGGTAATATCTGCATAAGCATTATGCACAAAGTAAAAGATTTGATAAGACAACAAAATAGTATGAGAAAATTCAACAAAGGCAATGCTGTAACCATATCATGCAATATGCCGTAAAAGAGTTTTAACTTCAAAGGGAAGAAATGGATAAGAATATGATAAAAATAATACCTACGCTTCAGAATCCTTCTCTGGTGAGATACATCAGTCACTAAGCGATTTTCTGCTGCATCATATCTGACTGAGACCAGTGCCAACAAAATTAGATAGAGGACGAGTTAAATAGACAAGACATCATGCTCATATGCTCTGGAAATTAATATCAAGGGTAGAAAAAATCAATCGCAATTTTTCAACGGCCAATGACTAGAATAGATAGGGAATCAACCTTTCTTTCTCCAAAACTAGTAACAATAACAGACTATAAAAGAAAGGGGCAGGGGTAATAACGACGCAGCTTGAATGCATAGATTTTTTTCCAAATAAAAAATAATTAGTGAATCATATTAGGGACTGGAAAAAAGGGTAGAAAAGTTACCAGCATGAATGTGTAAGCAAATCAAATTTTAAAAGACAGACAGGCCCCAAGTATATGCAGACAGACACGAACTCAGTAGTAACTATCTCCATCCCATTTTAAGTGGCATGGTTGACCATCCACACAGTTTAAGGAAAGCATATTTACGCAATAGATTTATAAAAATGCCATTTGCCTCATTTTAATACATTTTTTGGAATTGAGATTGCATTTACATAAAATTTTTAAAAAGAGTAGCATGGGAAAGCTTTTTTTCATACATGGGAGAGCTTTGGAATAAAGTTAAAAAACACAGGATCCGGTACCTATTTCACATCCATTGAATGTCAGAACAACATTTGCGAAGGCTGCATTGTCAGCACCAACCCAACAAAGCAAACAGTCCTCTATTCTACGTCCCTCAGGTAAACTCCAATACAAGCCGCCAATGCTATGTAGTGTACCAATTGTGTTGCCAGAACCTTGATCGGTAGCAAGGCTACCATCCAACCCCAGGTGCCCACTGGAAGTTTTGACATTTTCAGATGGATCCATAACTGAACACATAACATCAGCACAATATAATTCTAATTTGGATGTTGACCCATGTGGTCTTGATAATTCAATTGTAAATGCTTCTTTAATATCCTGTATTGCATATGCATATTCCAGTCCAAAAAGGACCTGCATTTCAGGGAAAATAATTGAACGAAGAAAGATAAGACAGTTAGCCACTGCAACAGATTATTTTTTCTTTTTGTGCTTGACTGCAGCAGAAATTTAAAGTTGGGTATGTACTTTTATGTTTTTGATAAATAAGAAATTTAAAGTTGGGTTTTTAGCAGGCTACATTATACAAGTATAACAACCAACATGTCAACAGTGAAAAGAAAAGAATACATCTTTCAGTGCAGGTTTCTATGTAAAGCCTGAAGGAGAAAGCAACTTATGAAAAAAAAAATTTGTCAATGAATATAAACAAATTTGTAATCAACCACAACTATGTAAAGCAGCACATCTGAGTTATATCCAACTATGGCACATCTGAGCTATGAACAAAGCAACAGTAATGATAAAATATTTGGTAAACTACACATTAGTGGGGTTTTGAAAAAATAGTTACAGATTAGTGAAAAAGTTTATGAATTTAATTATTAATATTTATAAACTTTATCATTAGTTTGAAATTTTTTTTTTTTTTTAAAAAAAAAAACACACTGAGGTGTAATTCTCCCTAAAATATTAATTCAGAAGAAAAATCTTTCTATTAGAACAAAAGACTATATAACCAAAATGCCACAATTCCTACTGCAACATCACATTGACATGCTATCAAAGCAATTCTTCTGTAGTGGGTATTGTACAGGGTCATTTACTGCATAAATTCATAATAGACTACTTGCTCAAGCTTGTCTTGATAACAATGAATTCCATGTTATTAAGTCTTAAAAGTTTTAAACACATGTTGCCAAAGAAGTTAATCAAAGAACCCAAAAACAAAAATACTTGACATACCACAACAGGCTTGCCACTGGTCAATGCATAGTTTGACAAATTCTGTGAGCAGTTAGATACACGAATTGGAGCTTTCCCAAAAACAAATAATGCAGGAAGAGTTGATGTCCTGTAGCACCCAAAAAAGAATAATTTAAATACAAGTAAACCTATGAAATTTCCAAACTTGCGAAGTTAACAAAAGGAAAAATCAAATGCTACTTACGGACTAAGACATGTATGTCCGTAATGAATGACACAGTCCGCATTAATGTGAGATGCTCCAACCTCATCAACACAACAACTGCCATAAGTTGTATCCGCCATTACATACAACCCAACATCCTTATCACTTGCATTATCTTCACTAGAACAAAGCTTATCACGCAGAGCACTCACAACTCTTGTAGAATCCTTCAATAACTCATCTGGGAACTAACAATTCAAACCACAATAACTCATATTCAGATAATCAAGTAATCAAAACAAATATAGCATATCCTGCGTGGATACCTCGGATACCTCGAAAAAACTAGAAAATGGCTACGGTGAGGTAGAAGGTTCCGAATCCTAGATTTTCCTCCATTTGAAGCACAAGAAACTTACACCTAATAGACTATGTCAAGTTGAGGTTTCAGGTTTTAAATACCAAATCAACAATACATCTAGAGTTCAATTTTATGTTCTTCACTTCTGTTTTCACATCAGCCAAACAGAAGACTAACCCTGCTATTGGTTGGCAAGGAAAATGTAGGAAGGAACTGTTAACACAGGGGGGAAAAAAAACCCCCACTAAAGTGGGATTACTAATCCATTCAGTTCAGTTCAGTTGAAACATTCAGAGTCCAGTAATCAAAACAACCTCTCACATGAAGAATTGCCCACTCTATTTTCTTTTCTTTTCTTTACATTCACATCCCATGATCTGGGAAGAAAATAAAAGAAATGTATTTCTCTTTATTCATATCACTTGTTTTGGATTAATAAAGAGATGGGATGAATTGAGAGAAATTCATTTCCCTCATAACCCTCATTTTGAGTCCTTCCACTTGGGAAAAAAAAAAAAGACTTTAGATAAAAATAAATAAATAAAATAGCACCACAAACTAGCACCTTCAAAAAATTATTTTGGTAATATAACATAATTTTTTTTTCTTTGCTTTTCTCTCCTATTTATTCAAACAACTTCTCTTTTCTCTTCTAACTTATCAAATCAATTTTTTTCTTTTCTTTTCTTTACTAAATTCCCAAACAGAGTGCCAGTTTTCTACGTAACCGAACAGAGGGAAAGAGAAAAGAAAAAAATAATAGTTTTGCTAGGGCTTTTGAGGTTTATACAAGAAAATTGGAAGGGTAGTAGAGAGAGAAATATGACCTGCAAAGCGACTCTAGTGAAGTTGCGGCTTCGGATGAAGGTGGCAGTGCGGGAAATTTCGTAATTTGATTCCAATTCCATTACTGGAGAGGCGATAAAGCTCTACTTCAGAAGAAACAGACACTGCTCTGCACTGCTCGCTCGGGGCAGATAGATATATGTATACGTATAAAGTTAATTTGGAAAAAGGAACCCCCGCCCCACTCTAATCTGTCAAATTTGGGTTCTTAGCTTGGTTATGGTGGCGGTGGGTTCAGTCATTCAACTGCGGAGTGTGGCGGCGAACGCTGGTTGAAGGCAATAGCCACCACGAGAGCAATAGACGAAGCTTAAAAGACAGCAACGATGTTGGTTTGCGACTTTTGTGTCGGGTTGAGGAAACCTCGTAACGGATAAAAGGTTTATGTCAAAACCCGACCCAGTTACAAATAGACCATCTACCCGAAACCAAATCATCAAAAAAATCATTTTGGAGAATATATAAAAAAATGCAATCTTCTTAAGAAATAATGGAGGTGTTTGGTCTAGCTTTTTTAGACCAACTTATAACTTTTAGTTTTGAAAAAATAATTTTAGATTGGTTGTTTCAACTTTGAAAAAATTGCTAAAAGCTTTTTTGAGAGGAAAATAAATTAAAAATCGGAAGTTGCTCCAGGCAGCTTCCGCAATTGAGATTATGCAGAGGGGTGTGTAATTACTTAAATGCCCTCTACAATTTACAGTTATTATAAGTGGACCATGTATATAAACCAAAAACACTCATTCTCTTTCTCTCGTACGAACGGGAGAGGTGATTTACAACGACCAGAGCTCTCTCTCTTTCTCCTCTCTCTCTCTCTCTTTGGTGTTCTCCAATCGCTTACAGTGAGCGATCTAAACCAGAGCTTAAACCCTAACCACCACGATCTCTCTCTTATCGATTGCTCAAAGTGACGATCGCGATCTCTTTCTTCTATGATCTCTCTTTGTGATCGATCTGAAACCCTAGCGCCGCCGGTGACGATCTCAACCCGTAGCCTGACGGTGACGATCGCAATTTCTTCTCTCTCTTTTCTGCGATATCTTCTCTCTCTCTCTCTCTCTTCTACGATCTCACACTAATTGCGATTGTGGCTAGGGTTTGACGATCGACGGCTACCGATGGTGGGATAAGGAGGGGAAAAAAAAAGGTTGCCGGCAGTAGGAGGAGGAGAAGGAGGGAGCTACCGGCAGCTGCTGGCGGTGGGATTAGGGTTTGTAATTAAAAAAAATTAATAAATTAAAAAATGAATATAAGGGCAAACTTCCATTAATGAATATTAAGTGCATTATTAATTGGTATTTGTGTAATGAAAAAAAAAATATTAATGAATAATTGGTATTTAATGAATAATTTTTATAAATAAATTATTTAATTATTTAATTTTTATATAACGGCAAACTTCCATTAACAATTTTTATATTATTAATTGGTATTGTGTAATCAAAAAAAAATTAATTAAAAAAATACAATTTACTTCTACTAATGAAAAGAAATTAAACAAAAATAACAAAGAAATGAGAGAAGGGAAAAAATAATAAGGAGAAAAAGAAAAGAAAAGAAAAAAAATTATTATAAATGAAATCACAAATTTTATATCTTATAAGGGCAAAAAGGATATTATACAGTAAAAAGTTATTTTACCGCTTATTCAATCAAATACTTGTTGGCTTTTTGGCTTTTGAAGGGTATTTTTGTAAATGCGAGCGTGCCAGCAAGGATCGATCAGTCCTTACAGAAATTATAATTGCCAACCAATTATCAGACGATTGTGTTTTAGTTCTTTCAGCCTCAATGAAGAGGACTTTACCGGTGGCTTGACTTAGGAGAAATTAAGCAAAATAACAGATAAATGACAAACAATTGAAGTATTTCATTAAGATGAAAACTTACAATGATCCAAACTGTCACGCCCTCAAAATAATAACATTAAACCCACAATATTGACATGCATTGATATATAAAAGATCAACATCCTTCTATTCATCAGAGTCATTACATAAAGTATTACATCTTAATAACATTAAATGCCATATAGGCTTTCATCTTTCCAAGACATTGCTTGGTTACACAAATAGAGTCTCGCTCATTACACATTAAGCCCTTGGCTTGAATCTACATGTAATACATCAAAAAGAAAGAAATGCAACAAAAAGTCTGGCCGCCTCTAGCCTCCCAAGCTAGGTCCTTGGAGGTGGCATGCTACCTGTACCTGAAAATGATGTTCCCGTATAGGGTGAGCTAACAGCCCAGTAGAAATACACTAAACCAGCTATGAACAATGACTAAAAGATTAACAGTTTGATAGATGGTTAACACTTTTACATTCTTTCATAACACTTTACAGTTTCATGACATTCAAGTCCATGGTACATTTCATTTTCCATTTTCTTTCAATTCTCAATTCATAATTATGGCTCAGAACCTGACCAAACAATCTATATGAGACAGCAACTCATATTAAACATTTCCTCATTTCACAATAGATAAGCATACTGGCTATATCAACACATCAACAGATAAGCATATGAGCAATATCAACACTTCCACTGATATATCACACTTCCCAAGATAAGCATACAAGCTGTATCTACGGAGTCCATCACCTCTCTTCTCCCACACAACACCCGATTTAGAGGTCCATCACCGCTCTTCCCCTAAACCGTCGAGTACATCACCTCTCTCCTCCAACACAACACAATGCATAAAAACAATTATTATACACATCATCAGTCAATACATAAAGTTAATGTATTCTTTCAAACGTCATACTCAATGACACATTCTAGTGATTAGTTTTAGTTTGCCTAATCATCATGCATTGTCTACAACAATCAAGACTATCCTCCACCGATAGCCCAAAGCAGTTATTTCTAAACAGAAAATAAATGCACAAAATGGATAATAAAATCAACATTTCAACTAGGTGAGCGATAAATAATTCAACTACACCCTTTAATCCCATACATTCCCAATTCTAACATTTCTCTTTTCAATTCCTCATTTCTCACAATTAATTATACTAATTAATTAACCAATGTAATTAGGGCATTTTTCCATAATTAACATTACAACCCTAAGGTTCCATTTTCATCAATGTTTCAACATTAATTCCATTTCTTCATACTAAACATGCATATAGGTTTTATATATTTAAAACCCCAACTTTTATAAAATTACACAAAAGCCTAAACGTTCTCAAAATTACCCAACAACTCCCAACATATCAAAATGTTAAACTTTAAAGACAAAGCTCATAAAGAGGAGTAGGTTATCCCTACCTCAAGCTTGAAGAGAAAACAAGCAAAAATCCATTTTTGATTATGCCGGATTTTGATCTCCACCGACCAAAATGTTACTCTCACCAAATTCTTTATTATGGTCTCAAGAACATGGGTCTAAAACCTCTGTTGGCTGTCCTGGGTTTCATCATTTTCCAACTCCAAGCTCAGCCAACACTTCTAGCTCTTGATGCAATTGTGCTGTTACTGCAGCAAATCTTTCCATTTTCTTAACTTTCCTTTCCATCTTCTTTGACCTGTATCCCACCCAAACCAATTACGATCAATATTAATTGGGTCATCAAAAAACATGTTCCAAACGGTGATATGTCGGGTCTGCGCATCTCTTCCCAAGCCTTGCTACTGATTTTGCCAGACATCCAAAATTCTCAATTATCTCAGCAAGTGCAAGATCCATTAGACAATCACCATCATCTGCTACAAGCTTTCTAATACTAAGTGAGGTCATTACCTCTTCCATTAACCTAACAATCTGCCCAGAAATATTAATTTGCAAAGCTGCTGTTTATACCGGCAGAAAAATCTGCTTAGAGACACCAACGGTTTGGGAAGCAGCAGTAGTCTAGGGGGAGGACCATTATTGACATCCTGTCCTTCACTTGGAGCAGGTTTTGGATTGTTTGTGGCTAGCTTTGGAGCCTCGCCACTCCCAAATCAGTAGCCAAGTGAACTCTGTCCACCGCCACAGCTGACTCCACGACCCATAACAACAACTTCCTAGACAAGAGACTCAGCCCTGCCCACAGTGTAAAACTTTCTTCTCTCGGATCAGATCTCAAGCCAAGAAGAGAGACAGAGTGAGAGCTGATGAAGGAGAGAGTGGAACAGATGGTAAGTTATGATTAAAGGCCAAATAAAATATCCTCCACATGCTGTTTCCTTTTGTTTTTCGGTTCAAACAATAATAAAATAACCCCAATGCCTTTCGGTGGACTCCTCAAAACAAATATGAAATAATAATAAAAATAACTCCAATGCCTTTCGGTGGATTCCTCAAAACCAATATGAAATAATAATAATAATAACTCCAATGCCTCCACTGAAACATCATCATTAAAAAAATAGAAATTCTTCTCCTATAATCTATTTTATTCCACCACCGAAATACTATCATATTCCACTTCTTTCTCTTTTACCCACAAAGTAATATATATTCCATTGCTCTACCACAAAACCATTATCATAATATACTCTACCTTTATTTTATCATTAATTTACTTATTTGTTTATTTTTGGATTACTACAACCTACCCTCCTTAAAGAAATTTCGTCCTCGAAATTAACTCAAGTGATGTAATACATTCTACCGTCACCCACAAACTCACTCAAGCACTTGTCAATGCACCAACAATTTTTTTTTTTTTTTTTTTTTTTTTTTTTTTTTTTTCGACTACTACATGAGTCTCAACGAATCATACCGGTAACGAACCAAACCATTACTTTTGTACCACTATTGGTTATAAAAACACTTACTAGTATAAACCTTTAAATGATTCTTCTATTCACATTGATAACCCAAAACTACAAAATAGGATCTCATTTCCCCCAAGCGTAGCAAACATTTTGGCAAAATGACTCCTCAGAATGCCAAAACACCATACCTTATTGGTGATAACTCAACTTCAACGAACTATATCCATCGCCTAATGCCAATGCACACCAAGACCGAAATAACTACTACTACTCCGAGACCTTAACAAAATGAAATAATAACTCTTCAAAAACGTTAACCACCAACTCAAATAGTGACCGTCAACCATCACATAACAGATAATACCTTATCAACACTGTTCTACATCACACTCATAATATGATAACCCACGAGGTCAAACACAAATTATGCATATGCCGTTACCACGACAGAATATTCCGTTAGCTGACGTCATCGCGTGTAAGCAAAACACGCAAAAAGAAAATAAACTATGAATACATAGATATGGGGTTTCGAACCCCTGACTTCCAGCTCAGGCCACAGCCCAAACTACTAAGCTAATCCACTGAGCCAAGCTACTCTTGTGATCAGATATTCAAACAATTATCTATATGTACGAGACACATATACATCAAAACAAAACAAAATAGAAGAAAAACTCGTTGCGGGTTTCGAACCCTTAACCTCGGGCTCAACCTCTCCATCCTTAGACGCTGAACCAGACCACTCAACCAAGTCACTCTTGTGACATGATTAGTCAAATAAATGTATATAATACATAAATATACAATATATATACATATATGTATTCCTTCGAAAACTGCGTCTAACACGCGGTTTGCCTTTACGTCAATTGGCCGACAAAAGTAAACTTTATCGATTACCGTTCGCCTCGACCCTCTCTCCATCTTGTCTTCTTCCCATCTGTATTATTCTGAATCAGAATTTTCCCTTCTTCTACTTATTCCCTCATTTCCCCTTCTTCTTCATCACTCTCTTCCATCTCCCTCTTCATCACTCTCTTCTGTTTCCTCTTCCTCATCGAGAGAAAAGAGGGACTGAAAGGAAGAGAAAAGTTGTCTCAAAACTCAGTCTGTTTTTCTGTTATTTTTCCGACTTTCCTTTCTTGCTCTTTACATCTCTCACCACACATGGCCTCAACTCAGCCCCTCACTCTCTTTCCGGACCTCCATGATCCGAGCTCCTCTGGACCAAGTGTCCCTGCTCCTATCCTTCCTAACCTTCCCGGATCGAGTGCCCCTGTTCCCATTCTTCCTAACCTTCCTGGACCAAGTGCCCCTGTTCTCATTCCCCCTAGCTTTCCTATGATATCAGTTGAGCAAATCATGGCTGCTCAATCTGATATTGAGGCCAACCACTTCACACTAAGTTCTTGCATGGAAACCGTGACTGCGGTTACCAAATTATCTCACCGGTTACAGAATAGAACCATTGAAGTACAAAAGCTAAACTCCCAACTTTCTCTGCTCCAGAGCATGTACAAAGATGCACGAGCAGAGATTTGCGCCCTAAAGGCGGAGAACAAAGAGTTGAAGCGAAAGACCACCGTCATGACCCGACTCGGAGCAACTCCGTACTTCACCTTTGACAACCAGCAGGGAGTCATATCCCTCGTCGGTCCTGCACATACTGAGGCAGAGCCTTCAAAGGTCAACCAGCAGGGAGTCAAATCCCCCAGCGGTCCTGCACGTACTGAGGCAGAGCCTTCAAAAGTCCCCCGAAGCGACAAAAAAAGGAAGGGCTCGGCGATAGAGCCGAGTAAGTGAAGTCGGCATGTGGCTGTTATCCAAAACATGTTATCCAAAACAAGATCCTTCTCCCTTTTTTTTTTTTTTTTTTTTTTTTGATGCTGTTGTTGTTGCTTCTGTACTCGGGGATATCATCCCCTGACTTCAATAAAATTTAGTTTTGCTTTGCCCTTTTTGTTTTACACAACTATGACATAACTGGCATAATACTTTGAGCTCGAAAACAATTTCGTTCGACTATAGTTGAGAATGATTAAATCTTGAACTCTAAAGAGATCCACCACTCTTACTCCACAGATACCAAACAATCTCCATTTCCATCACATGAATCACACCATCACAACACACACCAATGTTAACCCAAAACCCGATACCAACGAGCTAACTAATTAACTCAATAACCTCCACACTCAGTAGTCTACACACTGATGTGCCACTTAAACCACCAAACCCAAACACGGAGTTCCCTACACAAACCCCCAAATTTTGGAATCTCACGGAATCTCCTCAAACCGCATCAACACTGCATCTAAGGAAATTACCATTTCCCTCCCCATGGCTACATAGCAAGCCTGCTCATCTCCTCGACCGAAGACCGACATGGTCAACCTCAATCACAATAATCCAATCACGAAGAACAATTTTGACCAACGCTATTCTCGTTACTCTAAAACACAAACACTCACAAACCATACCCCACAATTGATAACCAACCACAATACGAGAAATCTTAAAATTTCCTCTAAGAGCATTGGTTGCTAACACAACTCCACCACATCCATCATATCATGTCCTTCAACACTCAGTTATTGCACTTGAGAACATCAACAACTAACCTTGAGGCAATGGACTCCACCAATCTCACAAGTAGTCCTACACATGTATCCACATCACATAAGGCAAACCATTAAGCACATAATCACATAATCACATACAGATTTTCTTTCTAGATAATGAATTGTCCCATGATGTTGCTAGAGTTCCAATCAGAAATAGCGGTGATCAAGTGCTCTTCCAACTAGACTTCCAGGAACTCACAGACTCAATCAACATCTCAGAAATCAAACCCCATACCCATATAAGCACATAAGCATGTTATCACATAAGCATACAATACATGCGAACGTCTCAATCAAGCGAGACAAACCCATTGTGATCCTAATCACTTCCCACGTACCCAAAGTATTCGAACCCGGTACGCTCTGATACCAAGTTGTCACGCCCTCAAAATAATAACATTAAACCCACAATATTGACATGCATTGATATATAAAAGATCAACATCCTTCTATTCATCAGAGTCATTACATAAAGTATTACATCTTAATAACATTAAATGCCATATAGGCTTTCATCTTTCCAAGACATTGCTTGGTTACACAAATAGAGTCTCGCTCATTACACATTAAGCCCTTGGCTTGAATCTACATGTAATACATCAAAAAGAAAGAAATGCAACAAAAAGTCTGTCCGCCTCTAGCCTCCCAAGCTATGTCCTTGGAGGTGGCATGCTACCTGTACCTGAAAATGATGTTCCCGTATAGGGTGAGCTAACAGCCCAGTAGAAATACACTAAACCAGCTATGAACAATGACTAAAAGATTAACAGTTTGATAGATGGTTAACACTTTTACATTCTTTCATAACACTTTACAGTTTCATGACATTCAAGTCCATGGTACATTTCATTTTCCATTTTCTTTCAATTCTCAATTCATAATTATGGCTCAGAACCTGACCAAACAATCTATATGAGACAGCAACTCATATTAAACATTTCCTCATTTCACAATAGATAAGCATACTAGCTATATCAACACATCAACAGATAAGCATATGAGCAATATCAACACTTTCACTGATATATCACACTTCCCAAGATAAGCATACAAGCTGTATCTACGGAGTCCATCACCTCTCTTCTCCCACACAACACCCGGTTTAGAGGTCCATCACCGCTCTTCCCCTAAACCGTCGAGTACATCACCTCTCTCCTCCAACACAACACAATGCATAAAAACAATTATTATACACATCATCAGTCAATACATAAAGTTAATGTATTCTTTCAAACGTCATACTCAATGACACATTCTAGTGATTAGTTTTAGTTTGCCTAATCATCATGCATTGTCTACAACAATCAAGACTATCCTCCACCGATAGCCCAAAGCAGTTATTTCTAAACAGAAAATAAATGCACAAAATGATAATAAAATCAACATTTCAACTAGGTGAGCGATAAATAATTCAACTACACCCTTTAATCCCATACATTCCCAATTCTAACATTTCTCTTTTCAATTCCTCATTTCTCACAATTAATTATACTAATTAATTAACCAATGTAATTAGGGCATTTTTCCATAATTAACATTACAACCCTAAGGTTCCATTTTCATCAATGTTTCAACATTAATTCCATTTCTTCATACTAAACATGCATATAGGTTTTATATATTTAAAACCCCAACTTTTATAAAATTACACAAAAGCCTAAACGTTCTCAAAATTACCCAACAACTCCCAACATATCAAAATGTTAAACTTTAAAGACAAAGCTCATAAAGAGGAGTAGGTTATCCCTACCTCAAGCTTGAAGAGAAAACAAGCAAAAATCCATTTTTGATTATGCCGGATTTTGATCTCCACCGACCAAAATGTTACTCTCACCAAATTCTTTATTATGGTCTCAAGAACATGGGTCTAAAACCTCTGTTGGCTGTCCTGGGTTTCATCATTTTCCAACTCCAAGCTCAGCCAACACTTCTAGCTCTTGATGCAATTGTGCTGTTACTGCAGCAAATCTTTCCATTTTCTTAACTTTCCTTTCCATCTTCTTTGACCTGTATCCCCACCCAAACCAATTACGATCAATATTAATTGGGTCATCAAAAACATGTTCCAAACGGTGATATGTCGGGTCTGCGCATCTCTTCCCAAGCCTTGCTACTGATTTTGCCAGACATCCAAAATTCTCAATTATCTCAGCAAGTGCAAGATCCATTAGACAATCACCATCATCTGCTACAAGCTTTCTAATACTAAGTGAGGTCATTACCTCTTCCATTAACCTAACAATCTGCCCAGAAATATTAATTTGCAAAGCTGCTGTTTATACCGGCAGAAAAATCTGCTTAGAGACACCAACGGTTTGGGAAGCAGCAGTAGTCTAGGGGGAGGACCATTATTGACATCCTGTCCTTCACTTGGAGCAGGTTTTGGATTGTTTGTGGCTAGCTTTGGAGCCTCGCCACTCCCAAATCAGTAGCCAAGTGAACTCTGTCCACCGCCACAGCTGACTCCACGACCCATAACAACAACTTCCTAGACAAGAGACTCAGCCCTGCCCACAGTGTAAAACTTTCTTCTCTCGGATCAGATCTCAAGCCAAGAAGAGAGACAGAGTGAGAGCTGATGAAGGAGAGAGTGGAACAGATGGTAAGTTATGATTAAAGGCCAAATAAAATATCCTCCACATGCTGTTTCCTTTTGTTTTTCGGTTCAAACAATAATAAAATAACCCCAATGCCTTTCGGTGGACTCCTCAAAACAAATATGAAATAATAATAAAAATAACTCCAATGCCTTTCGGTGGATTCCTCAAAACCAATATGAAATAATAATAATAATAACTCCAATGCCTCCACTGAAACATCATCATTAAAAAAATAGAAATTCTTCTCCTATAATCTATTTTATTCCACCACCGAAATACTATCATATTCCACTTCTTTCTCTTTTACCCACAAAGTAATATATATTCCATTGCTCTACCACAAAACCATTATCATAATATACTCTACCTTTATTTTATCATTAATTTACTTATTTGTTTATTTTTGGATTACTACACAAACTCAGCCTCGTAGAGGTTTACAGCGACAATCTACTCGAAACTACTCCTATGAACGAAGTGCAGTGCAGGAATTTAAAGTGCAGGAATGTAAAGAACAGGTATTTAAAGTGCAGAAAATGTAAAGACTGGAAATGTAAAACTGGAAAAGAAAATATGAAGTAAATGACTGGTTTCTTGGATCTGAGTCTAGGGGCTTTTTCTGGGAGCTTCCCTGCTATTTATACTCCTCAAGGATGACCATCGAACTGCACTTCAAACCGTCGAACTGCTCCTCCATGATTGCTTGATCATGCTGCCTTAGAAGTAGTTCCACTATGCTATTACTTGCAGTTGGGCTTCCCTCCTATCTTTGAATTTGAATGTGAGTAACCGTTGAAGCCACGACAACTTGTATCTCTTCGCTGATCCAATGCTACTCAGACCACGCAAGAACCAATATTAACCACCACGTGTACGATCATGATCGAAGATTAAACATTCTTCCTGTATTGCCCTTACTTCGCCACGTGTCGAACTGTAACTGGCTTTTACAAAATATGTAGCCAACAATACTACTCTGTTGAGTCTATATTCTAGAAACACAACCGCCATCCATTGATGATTACTTGCATTAATTTCGTTTCCGACCTTTGGAACATCTCCACCACCTTAGTAATCGAACGGACTAATATATCTTTCATGACTGAACCAAACTTCTTCTCTATTGATCAAGTACATGAAGAGTCATCTAATGATGTTGTTTTCTCTCGAAAGAACTTCCATGCATTCATTAGCCACCTTTACCCGCATTTCCATATTCAGGTCATGGATGCCTTTGCAAATTACCAACCTTTGGATTACGAACATATTGCCCTTAATCCTTCGATTCAGAAAGTTGCAAACATGGACATGGGAAATTCTTCTTCTGATTCACCCTTGGATTGTGAACAAACTGCCCTTAGTCCTTTGATTCAGAAGGTTGCAAATATGGACATAGGAAGCCCCTCTCCACAATCCTCTGCATGGGATAAGGTTGTGGCTTCAAATTCCTCCGGGGCTTCAGGCTGGTCAAGCTGGTCAGAACCTGAGGTCTGGGAATTAAGGGAGCGAATTAACCATCACTTTGTCGAATTCACCGACCCGTTGGACTTTCCTTCTTATGCGCGAAGCTCGGTGGTTTATCCTTACATGTCTATCGACTGTCGATGCAGTTTAGAGGACAATCTACTCGTGGCATGGTACACATCATCCATGCCTACAAAAATGGTACGATCTGTTCCTTGTCCAGAAGAGGCACAAGGGTATAACCCTTCATTTTTAGCCAAGAAGGCGAAGCTTCATCCTTCTGACTGGCTTGATTGTGTCAATGCTCCTCAATTTCCTCTTTCTTTCAAAATGGGGGCCTTTATACCTTCTCTTTCGAAAAAACTTTCCTGGATAGAGAAGTTGAGGCTTACCCTTTCTGCAGAGAAGGTTTTCCCTCCTTACGAGCCTCCACCTTCTCCTACTCCAGCTCAACAAAAGCAATCCCAACTCCTGCTTGCAGCCCTTTCTCACCTACCCTTCAATGTTCTTGAGGAAGATGTTCCCCCTAAGAA
The DNA here is from genome assembly GCA_030407325.1 of Camellia japonica. Taxonomy (NCBI): domain Eukaryota; kingdom Viridiplantae; phylum Streptophyta; class Magnoliopsida; order Ericales; family Theaceae; genus Camellia; species Camellia japonica. The sequence continues at coordinate 58,002,486 of JAPPVO010000036.1, forward strand.
CTTTCGATGGGCTTGTAATATTCTGACTCGGGGCCACGTTCTCAACCCCATTGCTCAAGCAGAACTTCACACGTTTTTGGACCAACTTCCATCACTTCTCCATTGGCACCACACTTCTTTGGCCACCACTCAATCCTTGGATCAACTTTCATCGCTCCGAGTTCATTCTCAATATGAAGCAGAGAACCTCGTCGAAGAATACAACGACTTTCAAAATAAGGATTCTGCGTACTGGGATGATTTGGAAATGGATGAGTTGGAACAAGGACTAAGAGAAACGGCGTTCGAAATAAAGGCTGAGGAGCTTTTTTATGAAGTGAGAACACATCAACTCATGCAGCCAATGTTAGAAGAAATAGAGGATAGAATAAAGAAAGAACAGAAATTTATTGATCATAGTTGGACTAAGTTTCATGATCTTGTTATTTATTCCATTCCCTATTTTTATGAGCTTGAGTTTGTACCCAAATAGGGTTATTCGATGTAATCACTTTTGCTTAAATATAATTAAGACTTTTCCTCTGTTCGGCATTGTCTCTGTTTGCCTTTAAAAGCAAATTCAAGACTTTGAACTGAACAATCCATCCTTCGAACCTGGACTCAATTGTCTTAAATGAAACACTGCAAAGAACCAATTATGAACTTTTCCAATTTATGGAATAAAGTTAACAGTTTTTTGGCTGATTTTCAATCAGAATCAGTGTTTCGAATCTAGCAATCTTATACTTAAAGCTTGTTTCAACCATAATCAACATCTGACCATGGTTAGTATGATCAATTTAGTTTAAATTGACCATCTTTTGTTTCGAACAACAGTTCATGCTGCTTTAGTTCCCCACACAACTTTTCTGTGAACCAACCATTGGTTTTGATGTTTCGAACACCAACTCCTATCCTTAAAGAGTCTCAAGTTTTGCCTCGAAGGACATTACCTTCATTAAGAAACCTAAAACAGGTCTTTTAACCTTTCGGAGTAAAAACAAACACTTTTTTGAGTATGAAATGTGCTTCGAAGCTGGCTTCTCCGTTTCAAAGCCGTAGTTTTTGGCTTTTGGCGCCAAAATTTGGCTTCGAAGCTAACCTCAGTATCTGGGCTGTTTTTTTCCCTCCAAAAGTATCAATATTGAAGGAAACTCTTCGTATTCGTACTTCTAGTACTTAACGACTTACGCAATATATTTTTCAGACACAAAAGCTTTTAAACACCCTTTGTTTCGTGCTCTGAAATCACTTGCTCTTTTAACACACAAACCCTACCGATCTTCTGTTAACCCTCTTTCCTTGCTACTTGCTATCAATGGATCCTTCCTCGCTGAAAGTGCTCGCTGGCGACCGTATCAGCCCTACCATGGCTTTGAAGAAATGCATTGATGAAGAAATCACCAAGCTAACAACTGGTGGATCAAGCGCCATAGATGGTCGTCTCTTTGTCCTCGCCACAGCAACCAACAAGAGTACGTCCTAGTCCCATCTTTCGGGAGGCCCCTGACCAACTCCCAGCTTTATACCCTCGTTTTGAGGATCACTTTCTTCTCTACGAAGGAGGGCTTGACTGGAGCAATTGGAGAATGACCCGGCCTCATCGCTGCTGGCCGACATTGAGAACCGAATGGGAGGAATGGTATGACAGGGTTGTGCCTGCGAGAGAAGATGACCTACAGGAGCTCTGCATCCTCGACGCTCTTCGTCTTTCCAGGTTCATCATTCCTGAGGACCCTTTTTAATTCCTGCTGCTCTATGTTTTTGGAATATGGCTTTTAATTTCTTCCAATTTCGGTGTGGCATGATGGCCCCCCCGTTCTTAATATTTGCCATCTTTTAGGGCTTTCACCCATGGCTCTCCTTTTACTCCCAACTACCCGAACCTCCCTGTCAAATTTTCCCTTCCAGCCTTGAACTCTTCTTACAGTGACTTCGTAAAGGCTGAAAATAAAAGGGAAGGCCCGTGAGAGACAGAGAACTATTTTCCTTCATTTTATACTGGTTGTGCAAATTTCTCTTTTGCACCTCATCTCAGAGGATTATGCCTGAGTTCGCTCCACTTGCGAAGGCACTTGTCTTGAAAAAACACATAGCTCTTGCCCCTTATCTTTTAGGTCATGTCTACAGAGCTTGCTCCCAATTTTGCAAAAAACCTCTTGATGTTAACCAAGGAGGTCCCCTCTGGGTGCTCCAACTCTGGCTCTTTGCTTATTTCACTGATTTGCATCAAAAATGCCTAAAATTCCTTGTTCAGGATCCTAGCACCTATGGGGAAAAGTATGCTAGGATTGTTCTTTACCCTGCTTCTTTTGCTTATTACTTTGCCTTCTTTTATCAACTCCCTATTTCTCCTCCTGCTTCCCTTTTTTGTCCTTTTGATGCCAATAAAGGACCTGCTTGGCTGCAAACTTTTCTGGCTGATATAGAGTGTTCCACCTCACCACACAAAGATATGCGGGCTTCAATTTTGCTACCAAGGGAGTTGTTCATTGGCACTTTAAACCCTCGAGGTTACAAATGCATATCTGAGGTGTACTGCCCTTCTCAGTTTGCCAGACAATTTGGGCTCACTCAAGAGATACCTGTTCCACTTTGCAGTCTCTCGAATGTCCACCTTACGGCTAGAGACTTGAGAATATCTAAATCAAAGCTAGAGGCGGCAATATTCAAACTGCTGAAGAATGAATTGAATGAATTTCAATTTGTCCCTTTTCTCCCATCTGGCTTAGTTTTGAAAAGATTCCAGAACTGGTGGACAGCCAATATGGAAGTGCGCCTATCTGTACACCCTCATGACTTGCTAATAGGGTTAGGAGTGCCTTCGAAGGCTAAGTCAGCAACAGTTGAGAACATTCCCTCCCTTTCTATAGCTACCACAACTTCTCCTGCAGCCTCACCCCTCCAGCTAGAGTTACCAGAGCTGCTTCGAAGAAGGGTAAGTATTTTCAGTTCTTTTTTTTTCCTTTGAATCTTTTGTTTGTTTCCCTTACACTCATGTTCTTTGGTGCAGGGTCCCCACAAGAAGAATCCCCCAAAAGAGCTGAAACTTAGCTACTCTTAAAGAGAGACAACAACAGAAACAGAAAAGGAAGCTAATCCTCCTCCTGAGGAATCTGAATCTCAACAGAAGAGAGAGAGAGGTTGAGCAAGAAGAACAAGAAGTACCTTTGCAAAGAACAAAGAGACAAAAGGTGGCTGTCTCCTCATCCGATATAATCGAAAATCCTGTTCACGAGGCAACTACCACAATAGTGGAGAAAGAACTTACCTCTGAAGAATCTGAACCCCAGGTTGAAGAAAGGGGGTTGAAAAGGAGCCGGTAGTATCACTGCCCAAGAAGAAGAGAAAGAAAGTGACTGTTCCTGCTACTGACTTGGTTGAAGACCCTATTCATGAAGCAGCTGCCAAGGCAGTAGAGCAGGAACATTCCAAAGCCATGATTGTCTTCGAGAGGGCTGAGAAGAGACGGCAGCAACAATTTTAGAGAGAGGAAGCTGCTGCTGCTGATATTACAAAGGGAAACGGCAAGAAGGCAACAGACTGCCGAACATTATTCCCTTCGTAGCTCTCCCATTATTTCTGAAACAAGTAATTTCTTTCATGCTTCTACTGTTTTCCCTTGTCAGCTTTGGTATTGAAGTTTGACATTGCTTTACATCTCTTTCTCTTGCAGCAACAACTACTGCGTTTACTTTCCAATGAGGCCTCCCTCAATTTCAGTTGAAGTTGATCAAATGCAGAATGTCAGGTTATTCAAATCGTACTCCCACTTCCAAGGCCTACATTCGATGTACCTTCTTTGAGCCCCAGCATTCTGCATCTCTTCTTCTTGGCTTAGAGCCATACTCCCTTCTTGACCTTTGACCTACCTCAGTCACTTTCCTTCGAGCCTTGCTCCTCCTCCTTCTTTCACAGAAATTCCAACTGCTACTCCATCTCTAATGGCAGTTGATTCTCCTACAGAGGGTGCTGGTAGTTCTCCAACTCATAGTTCATCACCTTTACCTACTTCCAGCCCTTCTTCACTTGATTCATTGGTGGCTAAGACCATAGAGACTGCCAAAATGCTCCATCCATTTCTCCTATCCCCATGCAGTCCTCTGTGCCTTCCACCACAACTCTCTCTGCGCCTCTCATGTCTATGGATGAGGTTGATGTCTTCGAAGCCAGACTAGCTAGTCTCTTCGACATACCCTCTACCTCTCCAACATTCAATGTTGAAGCTGAGCCATTAGTTTTGGCTGACTCCTTGCTGGAAATTTTTGAGAGCTCTTCTTCCTCCAGCAGCAAGCCTTCTGCACCTTTGATAGACCTGGACACATGCCTGGATCTGTTGATTTCTTTTTCGAGGATCCCTTCGAGGCTCTACAAAGGCCTATAATCAGAAATGGGTTCCTCCAATGCTGCAAAGTTGCTGAGCAGTCGGCATGAATGTTTCAAGTCATCTATCTCAGGCAGCAGCTACTGTCGATTTTACATTAGCATTTGTCAGGCTGCCAAGGCTGAGGATGAGAAATTGGCTGGCGACCAGAGTTTTGTTTCCCACGTACATACTGAAGTGTCAAAGCTTAAGGAACAACACTCCTCTGCCTCCCACTTTCGAGTCCAGTTGCTGGAGAGGAAAGCTCAACTTGAAGAGGAGCTATCTGCAGTGAATCAGGCCTTAGTCCGAACTGACACTAAACTGCAAAACCAACCAAGGACTGGCTGATCGAAAGGAAGAAATGGCTGCAGCTATTCAACTATTTCAGCATTTACCAATAGGAAATCTGTTGTACAAAAACAATTAAGACACTGTAATGATTTTTGGGCCAATTTGTGGCAAAATGTACTTAATTCTTTATGAAAAGCAAATTTTTGTCTATCATTAAGCAATCTTATGTTCTTGTACTTGGTGTTTATTTTATTCCTTGTGTTTCCCAAATGGTTGGAAAATAAGGCTTCAAATATCTACCATTAATCTTTTTGGGATGTATATACCCATTCAAATTTCTCAAATGGTATGCTCCAAAAGGCAGAACTCTATGAATTTGATATGGTCCTTCCCAGTTAGGTGACCATTTGCCAAACTTATGGCTTTTAATTCCTATTGGGAGTATTGTTTTCCATACCAAATCACCTTCATCAAAGCCAATGTGTTTGACTTTCTTATTATAATTTTGGCTGCTTTCTTCTTTTGCAAGAGAATGCTATTTAATGCCAAAATTCTGGCTTCATCTATGCCTTCTAATTCCAAGCACATACTCTGATGGTATTGCTCAGGATTTAGCTGGTCTTGGCATCTTACCCTCAAAGATTTAACATTAATTTCCACAGGTAACACTGCATCATGCCCATATACTAAGGCATAAGGAGTGACTCCTGTGCTTGACCTTGGGGAAGTTCTGTAAGCCCACAAAACATCCAACAACAGGTTATGCCAATCCCTAGGATTATCTTCCACAACCTTTTGTATTCCTTTTTCAAGGATTTATTGGATGATTCAGCTTGACCATTGGCTTGTGCATAAATGGGGTGGAATTAACAAGGCTAATTCCAAATTCTGCCACAAAGGACTTCACCATCTTCCCATCGAACACAGTCCCATTATCCACAGTTATAGTTTGTGGGATGCCAAATCTATGGATCAAATCTTTAATGAACCCAATGACCTCTGTCTGGTCTACAGCCTTGTATGGCTTGGCTTCGACCCACTTAGTGAAGTAATCAGTGGCCACTAGAATGAAACAATGATGCTTCGAAGAAGGTGGGTGTATTTTCCCCATCATATCCATAGCCCATCCTCTGAATGGCCAGGGCTTCACTACTGCATGTAGGTCAGTTATGGGCACATGCCTTATTGTGCCATGCTTTTGGCATGCCTGGCAACCCTTTGCATACTCTATGCAGTCTTTAAGGATAGTTGGCCAATAGTAGGAATGCCTTCGAAGCAACCATCTCATCTTCACACCAGGCTGATGAGCACCACAGATGCCTTCATGAACCTCAGCCATAGCTGTTAATGCTTCTTTTGGGCCTAAACATTCCAGCAATAAGCCATCTCCCCCCTTTTGTAGAGAGCATTACCATATATCATATATTGCATAGACTGCAATTTAATTTTCCTGCTGGCCTTCGAAGATGGACCAGCCAAGTACTGCATTATTGGATGCCTCCAATCTTGTTCTTGTAAGTCATTATGATTGACTTCCAAGACCACATTCCTTTTATTCAAAGGTGGTATCAATTTCTGATATGTTGTTTGGCTTATGTCCCTTTGGGCATTATCCCTTCTCTTGAAGTTCGAAGCTTTCTGAGCCACATCATTAGCTCTATTATTCAAGAATCTTGGAACATGAGTTACATTTGCTATTTGAAATTGAGAAAGCAGATGTAATGCAACAACATAGTATGGTAAAATGCTTATGCTTTGACACTTGAAAATCCCTTTCACTTGGTTAACCACCAATTGAGAATCTCCAAATATGTCAACTGCATGAACTTGTAATCCAATAAGAATTTCTAGTCCCACTATTAAGGCTTCGTATTCAGCTTGGTTATTGGAACAAGTAGCTTCATCCACTCTGAAACCATGTGTGGTTTCTACCCCTTGTGGAGACCTAATCACAATACCAATTCCAGTTAAGCCATTGGCTTTCGACCCATCGAACCACATCTGCCATGGCTCAACACTAGCCATACCAAGTTCCATTATCTCTTGGCTCTCTGTTTGAGATGGATGGTCTGCCAGAAAATTGGCTAAAACTTGCCCTTTTACTGCCCTTTGAGGGACATATTCTAGATGAAACTCTGATAAGGCTAGTATCCACTTGCCAATTCTTCCCCTCAACATAGGTCTAGATAACATGTACTTAACCAAATCTGTGGTTGCAATTACCAAGACAGTTGTAGGTAAAAGATAGTATCTTAATTTCATTGCAGCAAAATACAAAGCAAGACACAGCTTTTCAACAGCTGAATATTTACATTCACAAGAATTTAAAAACCTACTAAGGTAATAAACAGCTTGCTCCTTGCCTTCTTCATTATCTTGGGCCAAGAAAGCTCCCAATGAATCTTCTGCTGCAGCTATGTACAACTTCAAGGGTTTATCACCCTTTGGTGGCATCAGCACTGGAGGGTTGGCCAAGTAGGCTTTGATACCTTCGAAAGCAATTTGATGCTCTGCTGTCCACACAAATTCCTCTTCATCTTTCAGCCTTAACAAGGAAGAAAATACTTTAGTTTTCCCTGCAGTGTTAGAAATGAACCTTCGAAGAAAGTTAACCTGTCCAAGGAACCTTTGTAATTCTTTCTTACTTGATGGAGGCCTGGCTTCAATGATGGCTTTGGCTTTATTCTGGTCAATCTGTATTCCTTTCTTGTGTACCACATAGCCCAAGAAGTTTCCAGATGATACGCCAAAAGCACACTTAAGAGGATTGAGCTTCAATTTGAACTTTCTCATTCTTTCAAAGGCTGCTTCTAAGTGAAACAGATGCTCCTCCATGGATTGGGATTTAACTACAATGTCATCAATATAACACTCTAAATACCCTCCAATGAGGTCATGAAAGATAGTGTTCATAGCCTCTGATATGTAGCCCCAGCATTCTTCAGGCCAAATGGCATTTTAACCCATTCGAAGGTGCCAATATTTCCAGGACATCTGAATGCTGTCTTGTGGACATCCTCCTCTGCAATGCAGATCTGGTTATAACCAGAATGCCCATCCATCATTGATAAAACTTGATGCCCTGCTGAACTGTCTACCAACAGATCCACTATAGGCATAGGGTACTCATCTTTGGAGTTGCTAGATTTAAGTTTCTGAAATCAATGCATACCCTCATTTTACCATTCTTCTTGACTACAGGCACAATATTAGATAGCCATTCAACATACCTGGCTGTCCTAATAAACCTGCCTTGAGTAGTCTAAGAATCTCTTCCTTGACTTTCTGAATTACTTCTGGACTCATTCTTCTTGGTTTCTGCTTGTATGGCTTGAAATTAGGCTTCATAGGGAGCCTATGTTCCACTAATGACCTATCCAATCCTGGTAGTTCATTATAAGACCATGCAAAGCAATCTTTATATTTCTTTAGAACAACCAATAACTGGTCCCTGTCCAGATCATTCAAACAAGCACTTATATAGGTGGGCTGTTGCATAGAACCTTCCCCTAAATTTACTTCTTCTAAGGGGTCTTGTGTCTGAGAACTTATTGAAGCTTCTTCCTTGGTTTCTTCTACCTTCGAAGCAACCTTCTCGCTTTGTTCTGCTCCCAGGTTCTTTAGTTCAACATCTTTGCCCTCCTCCTCATAGACAAAATCTGTCCATAAGGCATCCTCTTCCTGTATCTCCTGGACTTTTGTTTCAATGTCCAATGCACAGTATTTACCAAGGGTCAAAATTCTGCCCTGTTGCTGCTCCTGTTTGCAGCCAATTATCATGGCTTTTCTCTCTTGCTCCTGTACTTGCTGGACTATTGATTTTACATCCAATGTTGAAAACTTAATTAGAGCCAAAGACTTGGCTTCTTGTTCTTCATCTCTTTGCCTACAACCAGGCATCATTGTCATCCTTAATGACAATCTCTTCATCAGCACTTTCTTGGACTAAGTGCTTCAGGTGTGTCACTTCCTCATCAGCCGTCACTTCGGCTGAGCCATCAGCTTTCCTCAGTATACTGAGTGGTGTCACTCCCTCAATATACAACTTGGCCTCTGCAAAGTCTGCACAGGCTATGAAGGGTTGAGGATCTGCATCAATTTCCTCTGTCTCTCCATTGCCTAAGGCCATCATAATTTTCTGATGCAAAGAGGAAGGCACACATTTGTTAGTGTGGATCCAATCTCTCCCAAGTAAAGCATTGTATTTAGCATTACTGTCGATTACGAAGAATGCTGTCATGCAGTCCCTGGTTCCCACACTCAAGTTAATGGGTAGAATCCCCTGAGCCATCTGTTTGTCTCCAGCAAAGCCAGCGATGGTTGTGCTGGTTGGGATCAACCTGGGATTCTTTTTCCCTAGTTTCTTCAAAGAAGATTTCGGTAGTAAGTTCACTGCTGCCCCATTGTCTATCAGGACTCGGTTCAGTTGTATCCCATCGAAGAAAGCCTTGATGTACAAAGGCTTGACATGTTGTGTCATAGAATTCGAGGGATACTCAAAAGGATACGAGAGGTTAATGCTCACCTCTTCTTCACTCTCATATTCAGTTTCCATTGGGGTAGCCATTCCAGAATCATCTTGTACCATACTTACTTGTGAGTCTTCACTAGAGACAGGAATAGGATCCATGTCTTGGTCATCTTGGTCCTCATCTCCAGCCTGGAACTCATGAGGCAGTATGTGTACCATATTGACTGATACTGGAGGAAATGAGCCAAATTGGATGGCTGGCTGTACCTGCTTCCTCCTTGGCCACCTTGTTCAGTTACTTCAGCAGCATCCTCCATGCTGCACTCTGGCACTTCGTTGTTAACTGATTCCTTCGAAGGATCTTTCTCAACTGGTTTTTCAACCAAAAATGTTTGCTCAGCCATGAAGGCTTCGAACATTTCTTCCTCCACCATTTCTTTCTTTTGGCTTATGCCAATTTCTTCTTCTGTCTCGCTATCACTCTCCATCAGAGCTTTCTCCAATCCTGCTAAGCTAGACTTCTCTCTGGCTTTTAGTTCAGAATGAACCTTGGCCAACTGTTCTCTGCTGCAACCCACTTTGCTTTGTAGAGTTGGCTTTGGAGTATGGTCTGACTTTGGAGTCTTCTTTCCTTCTGTCTGGACCAATGAAGAGCTCTCTCCATTTTCTTTCATATCGTTCTGGTACTGAGTGTACCTGCGCTGAATCTTTCTCCTTTGTGATCTCGAAATGACTGGGACCATATCTGGTTCCTTTGTCTTTGGGTGTTTAAGCAATACCCAATTGTTCGGAGCCACCAAAGGAGGCTTGACCATCCTGCCTTGGATTCCAACATCTCTCCGGGCAGGCACTTCCCTAGGTTTGTTTTGCATTACAAACCAGTCTGGGACTCCAGGTACCCACGAACTTACTGACTCAGATGTTGAACTGCTTTTTTCTACCTTCGAAGCCATCTTCGAAGCTGGCTGTGAAGGTAAGTGCTTGGTCTGACCTCATGTTTCGAGCCTGATTCAGACCTTCGATGAAGGTAGCCACTTTCTGTCCTGCGTGAGGCTGGTCTAGGGGCCAATCTCTGGCTTTGATCCCATGAACTGAGCCTTTCTCCAGTCTTCTTTCAGAATGACTGCTCTCCATTCTGTAATAGTTAGGTGGCCTGGATTCATATAAGGGCCTCTTGCCTTTAGCATGCATTCTGTCCATTGCAGGCTCAACCACTAGTGGTCGCTGCCTATCACTAGCCGGATACGGCCTTTTGTTGTAAGCATTGGTTGATTTAGGACGTCTCTGTACATCCCTGTAATATTGCTTCCCATCAACTGGAAGCCCTTTCAACCACTTATAACTCAGTCTGCACCTGGGACACATCCTTTGTATCACTGCTGCCTCTAAGGAATCATCATCCAGTGATTCTTCATCAGAGTGTTCCCTCTGGTGTGAGAAACCTTGTCCAATAGCTGGTGGGTTTCTAGTGTCCTTCTTGATGGTTGTCTGGTTAGCAACATGCATCTGCACATTGACTTCTTCCAATTCTGTCAAGGACAAGTTCTGGAAGTCTGACGTAATGACATTGGCTGCCGCCTCTCCAATTCTGGAAATGATTACTGTCGATCCCCATGGCCTTTTCTGTTTTGGCTGGGAACTTCAAACTTCCTTTCCGAATTTGTTCTTGGATCCTGTCTCGAAAAACAATGCAGTTTTTAGTCGAGTGAGACCAAGAGTTATGCCATTTACAATATACTTTTCCCTTAAGTTCATCTGGAGATGGCAATTTTACTCCTTTAGGTAACTTAAGGAAGTTGGCCGCAAGCAAACGATCAAAAATGTCATCTGCTTTTGTTAAATTGAAAGAATACTTTCTATGAAAGTCTTTCTTTTTAAACTGCTGGTCAATTGTTGTATCCTTATGAACTAATGCCTCATAGATCACAGGTTCTTTGCCCACAATCTCTGCTGCATCGATCTCATAATTAGGATCTCTATAATATGTCTTGTACGATGCATTATTTCGATCTTGTTCCTCTTCTAGTAATGCTTCGTACCTAGACACCTTATAGGTTAGTTCCACCAAATCTCTGAATTCAGTTGAGTCAAACTTATTTCGAAGCCTGAACTCTAGGCCATTTTGAGCCAATCTTACGAATTCTGGCTCTGGCAGAATGACTCTACATTTATTTCGAGCCCTTTTAAATCTGGCAATAAACTGAGTAGCCTTTTCTTCAGGCCTTTGACTCAATCTTGCCAAGTCTGCCATGGATACCTCTGGCTCCGATTGGAAGAATTGGGCATGAAATGCCTCTTCCATTTGTTGCCAATTTTGAATGGAGCCAGGTGTAAGGTTGATGTACCATACAAATGCTCCCCCAGTTAGAGAATTTGGGAATAATCTTAGTTTCATATAGTCATGATTAGTAAATTCACCGCATTGAGCAGCAAACCTAGCAATATGCTCTATTGTTGACTGGTTTCCACTCCCATAGAAAAGGGTAAAATCTGGTATCCTGAACCCCCTTGGGTATTCATGTACCCTATCCACCCATTCTGGGTATGGTTTTCTGTACACAGGAGTCTGGACCCCCCGAGCCATCGGTCCACACATCTCCCTAACAATATCAGCAATTTGGTCCCTAGGGACCATATTTTGTGCCTGCTGAACCACTACTGGAGGGACAAACACAGGATTTGGTGGACAAACTTGTGCTTGTGGTCCTCTTGGTCCATAAGGTGGTATATTTGGGACTGGTTGTCCCTGTGGTGCAGGTTGCTGTTGGGGGTGTGGGTAACCCCTTTGAGTCTGTTCTGCGAAAGGTGCTGGAACAGGTGTTGTGTCCCTTCCATTTGCAGGCCAACATTCCAACCCCCCGGGTATAAATTCGAATAAGGGATTATTATACCCCCTAGTGCCAGGTATGGCTTCGAACATGGGATTTGTAACCATTCTTACGCCAGTTTCTTGTACTTGACCAGATCCACTAACTTGTGTAGCTTCATTGTTGAGTACTGAGGCATTTTGGCCTGCTATAGGCCTCGAAATGGGTTCATACCAAGACTGAGGTGATGGTCTTTCATAGTTCTGATTACTAGTTTGACCATTAGAATGTCCATTAACTTGCATAGGCTGTTTATCTCTAACCAATCTTTGCTGAGGGACATTTAAAACTTCCTCTGTGTGTCTTGTGTTTGTTGGTTAGTGGTTATTCATTCGATCCAAAAAGGATGTTGCCTACCTTTCCATTGTGTTCATTAATTGTTGTTCCATAGCATCTACTAGGCCATCCCATGGATTTGTTAGCTGAGTAGATGGAACAGTGGATGGTCTAATTCCTTGGTTTCGTCCAATATTATGAACATATGGTTCTTGTCCTGAAGTACTGGTCTGTTCGACCATAGGTTCTGATAACATGGGAGTTTCCACAGGATGTGTTACCACATTATCCTCTAGGTTAGGTATTTCTACCTCTCCTTCTACGCCTTCTTCCAAGCGTTCATTTTCTCCTTGTCTTCTTCGTCTAGGCATTTCAATTAGTCCCACCGGGCGTGCCAAAAATATATGTTGGCTTTTTGGCTTTCCAAGGGTATTTTTGTAAATGCGAGCGTGCCAGCAAGGATCAATCAGTCCTTATAGAAATTATAATTGCCAACCAATTATCAGACGATTGTGTTTTAGTTCTTTCAGCCTCAATGAAGAGGACTTTTACTGGTGGCTTGACTTAGAAGAAATTAAGCAAAATAACAGATAAATAACGAATAATTGAAGTATTTCATTAAAATGAAAACTTACAATGATCCAAACTCAGCCTCGTAGAGGTTTACAGCGACAATCTACTCGAAACTACTCCTATGAACGAAGTGCAGTGTAGGAATTTAAAGTGCAGAAATGTAAAGAACAGGTATTTAAAGTGCAGGAAATGTAAAGACTGGAAATGTAAAACTGGAAAAGAAAATATGAAGTAAATGACTGGTTTCTTGGATCTGAGTCTGGGGGCTTTTTCTGGGAGCTTCCCTGCTATTTATACTCCTCAAGGATGACCATCGAACTGTACTTCAAACCGTCGAACTGCTCCTCCATGATTACTTGATCATGCTGCCTTAGAAGTAGTTCCACCATGCCATTACTTGCAGTTGGGCTTCCCTCCTATCTTTGAATTTGAATGTGAGTAACCGTTGAAGTCACGTCACCTTGTATCTCTTCACTGATCCAATGCTACTCAGACCACGCAAGAACCAATATTAACCGTCACGTGTACGATCATGATCGAAGATTAAACATTCTTCCTGTATTGCCCTTACTTCGCCACGTGTCGAACTGTAACTGGCTTTTACAAAATATGTAACCAACAATACTACTCTGTTGATTAAATCTATAATCTCACAACTGCATTAAACAGGTTAACAACTTATGTTTAAAACTATAATCTATAATTTATTAAGCCATAATTTATAATCATTTTCTCACAACTATACTAAACGAGGCCAATAAAGGAGTAAAAATTATGTTGTAGTAGACTTGTAATTAAGAAACCTTAACGCTGTGTTTGATTTGGAGATTTGAGGAGAGATTTGGAAAGAAAAAAAATATATATATATAAAACTAAATGAAATATAAATATATTTTATTCATATTTCATCTATTTTTGCATTTATATTTTCAAATTTCTCCAAAAACCTTCCAACTAAATACAGCATACATGCGGATTATTCTTTGTGAGCCACAAAAATTATTTTTTGTGGGGCAGCCAACTTGTCATTGACTTCGCAAATTTTTTAAGTGGACTTGTAGTGAAGAGATTATGAGAACACCGCCAATCATTTGCCCTTTGCCAAAGAATACCAGGTCTCATCTCAGCTGCCTTCATCAAGAAAAAGAGGAGGAGCAAACCCAGAAACAGCACCCAGAGAGAGAGAGAGAGGGAGATCTGTTTCCAATTACAGGTATGCTGCTAGATTTTTGTTCTCTATATATAATATTTCACTCTCTGATGAATGCTAGCTATTGAAGCAGTAGGAGTTTAGTCCTCGTTGAATCAGTAGATTTTTCGTCCTTGTACACTTGTTTAAATTCGCCTTCTTCTTTATTTTCTTGAAATGAAAGCTTCATGTCTGCATTGATATATAGTTATGGTAGATCTGTCTTCTTTAAGATTTGTGAGATATACAGGCATATCAATGCTTTTATGATAGGACTCACTTTGATTTACATGAATGAATATATGTATTTTCGATTCGATGTCAGTTACTTCGCCTTGAGTTGAATGAAAACGCTAGCCTTCTGATCTAGTAGAGAAGCCTAGAATCTAGGGGTTTGATGATTGGGATAACTTTTAAAAAAATAAACCCAAAAAAAATTAAAAAGAAAGACGAAAAGTTTAAGTGTAATTTTGAGAAAATCAGCAAATTATTCACTCGTCTTTTTTTTATAAAAAAATATATGTATATTCTACACTTTCTAGGTCTCTTTTTCTGTTAATATTCTTATCATGAAAAAGTTGTTAACATGAAAGCTGTGCTTACTGAAAAAGACCAATTGAAAAACCTTCTGATCTGCCAAAACCTACAGCGATACAGTTTGGCGGACAAAAATTTGTTGACAAAGGTTTACGAATTTCTCAAATGGTTAGGTTAAACTATAATAAGGATGTTTATTTCAACTTGAAAAATGTGATTATAACTTTTTTTTAATGAGAAAGTACAGTTTAGTGAATTTTTCACAAAATAATTGCATATATATATGAAAAAAAAGGTTTATGATTTTAATTATTAAAATTTATAAAGTATGCCATTAATTTGTAATTATTTTTAAAAACTTCAATTGAATTGAAATTTCTCTTATTTTAATTTGGGAGTCTATGCCAAGCTATTTAATACAACTTCTGTTTATAGCAATTCGTATTTTAATCAAATCTCACAGAGTGCTTTATAGTTTACCTATTGCATTACATGCATTTTTATTTTCATTTTCAAATGATTCTGGTTGTTTTGGGAATTACCTATTTTAATTTATTTTTTAATTTTTACGAAAAAATATGTAAAAAATAAAGAGAAAATTTGATTTTTTGGTAGTGATTTTTTTGACTTAAGAGCATCTCCAACGGTGTACCAAATGTTTCACCAAATCTGAGTCAAAAAGGGGTCATTTCCTTAATTTGATACTTTGCGCTCCAACGGTTCAGCATCAAATTTGTTTCATCAAATTTGCGCCGGGCAACCGGTTGGTTGACCGGCCGGTCGACCGGCCGGTCAACCGGTAACGTCAAAAATTTTTTTTTTTTTTTTTTTTTTTACCGGTTTGAACCCTTTTTCTGAACTTTTTGAACTTTTGGGTGGTCGACCGGGTGGTCAACCGGCCGGTCGACCGGGTGGTCGACCACCTAGGCAAAAATTTTTTTTTTTTTTTGACTGGTTTGAACCTTTTCAGTGAACGGTCTGAACTTTTTCCGGGGCGACCGGTTGGTTAACCGGTTGGTCACCCGGATGGTCAACCGGCTTCGTCTCCCCAACGGTCCGGAACAGTGATTTGGTGAAACATTTCTTCTGTTCTCAGTCTGGTGAAATGTTTGGTGAATTGTCGATTTGATATCGATTTGGTGCAACCGTTGGAGCACCAAACAGTAACTTTTTCACCAAATTTCAAATTTGATACTGCGTTTGATGAACCGTTGGAGATGGTCTAACCAATTGCCAAAGTGAAGAGTTTAGTTTAGTTCATAGAAGTTTGGGGGGGGGGGGAATGGGTAACGAAAGCTAGCGGAATGCATTTTGGTTTTTTTTTTTCTTTACTAAATTACAAATATATTTCTTTAAATCTATTTAAAATATGAATTGTTTTTTGTAATTTTTGTATAATAAATGACTATTTTTATTAATAAATTATCAAGTCAATTAATAATTTTTAATGATATTAAAAATTTATTTTAATTAATTATTCAGATAATTTTATTATTGTATAGAACAGTAGTTAGAAATTTCATTTTCTGTTAATTCTTTTAAATATATATATATATATATATTTTTTTTTGACAAGGGCATTTGTAATGTCTAAAACATATGGAGCAATTTATATTTTAAAAAAATCTCAGAAGTTGTATTTGCAATTTATCTATTTTGTGGGCAAAATATAAGAAAAATCTAACAACGTGAAGTCCAGTATAGGATAGAATAAGAAAATGACAAATTATACTCGTACTCCTTGCAGTTTATCCCGTGTCAATTTGGTCTTTGCAATTTTAATAATATAAAATTTTTACAGTGTCAATTTTATCTAACTGGTAATGTTCTTAGAAATTGGATTGAAATTAAAGGGCATAATAGTTTATTCACTCTTCTCAAAATGATTTTTCAATTGGAAATGGTCCATACCTTTTTGAATGGACCATTTTGCCCTTGATCTCTATTAAAATTCTGAACGAATGTTATCAATTGGACTAAATTCATACAACATAAAAAATTGAAGGGGAAAAATTGATAATCTATGTATAAGAAAAATATAGGGGAAATATCACATCAGTGGCATTTTAAAAAAATAATTACACATCAACAAGAAATTTTATAAATATTAATAATTAAAATTATAAATTTTTCCATTAATTTTTTTTTCAAAATTCTACTGGGGTGTAATTATACCAAAAATATAAGCACCAAGAGTCAAATTAAGGGACACTGGAATAATTTATCCATAGGAAAAATATAAGCACCAACAGTTAGAGAATGAAATACAGTGGGCACATAAGAAAACTGAACTCAAATATAAGAAAGCCTAATCCAATCCACCAATCCAAGGAGTGTGTTTATAAAACCTGTCTTCTAGTGAGATTGCAAGCCGGCTAGTTGCTGATATGATTGGGTCATCTTTTGTTTGTTAAGGCCTATCGTTTCTCTCCTTTGTTTGTATTTACTTCCCTTGAATAAAAAAAAGAAAATATTGGAAGTTAGTCATAATAAAATTGTCATTAAAAATAATTTTTTTGTGACGATTTTTTGTATATGTTGTTAAAAAATGAAATTAGTGATATTTTTTTAAATAATTTTCTTAAACTGTTGCTAAAACTTATAATTAATGATATTTTTTATGACAATATTCAGACTATTACTGAAATTAATAATTAGTGACTTTTTTTATAATAATATTTGATGAAAAATGTCATTAATTATCACATGACCTATTGAATAATAAATTTACTTATTAGAACCTACACGTAAGTACCAAAAAAGAAAGAAAGAAAGAAATACATGTTTCTGTTTTGCAGAGAATGGGCCACTCGTGTTTGATTTTCCAAAATGCCCATTTCCAGAGCCCTTTCCTCTTACTTCCCTGGATTATTAATACATCTTTCCGTAATAATATATAGAATTATCATGAGAATTTCTATCAACACGATAACCAAGAAATGATTTGAGAATATGCATGTCATTCCAGCTTTCATTGAAAAATAATGGTTACTTTATAAAATTCTGTCATATTTGGTAGAAATCATATTAAGTGTGGTGCCTGTAAATTTTAGTAACTACATACAGAAAATTGATTTTGTAGGATGGCAGCGGTTGCTGGGGGTGCTATGTCTGCTGGAACTGTCACTGTCAAAGAGGCATACAATTGTTTTAAGCCCCACTTTGACTATGTGTATGATTTGGACGAGAATTCTAAAGGGCTCGAGAAGGCCTCAGCTGATCTTTCTGCAGTGAAAGATGATACGCAGAAACATATAAGACGGCATGTGAATGCAATGGAGATGACAAACCAATGCAGAAATTGGTTTCGTAAGGTGCGGACTACTCAAGAGGAAATTAAAGATCTTCAACAAAGACACGAAGAAGCCAACAAGTATCTGTGTGGTATGTGCCCTTTCTTGAAGCTCCGCAAGCTTAGCAAAGGCATTATTAACACAACGAAGGATGCGGTTGACCTAAAGACAGAAATGAACGAACTACGGCAACGAAACAATGAAATGACCCCGCGATCACCACAACGTGATGTTACTAACATTGTTGAGCTGAATTCACTCACTAATAATGTACAAAAGCTACTAAATCTCCTTGGACAGAAAGACTTGAAGATGATTGGCATTTATGGAATGGAAGGAGTAGGAAAAACAACTCTTTTGGGGAAGTTGTATGCAGAAGCTGACCAAAATCGTAGGTTTGGCATTGCTATTTTGGTGTCTTATCAGGAAGAGGACAGTGTAAGGAAGATGCAAGAAGATCTTTTAAGGCAGTTGGAACTATCTGTGAATGGAAATGACAGTACAAAGAAAGTTGGGGACAGAATTTCCGAAAAACTAAAGAATATGGAGTATTTATTGCTTCTTGATCAAGTTTCTTCATGTATTAATCTACATGAAGTGGGAATTCGTGACTGCCATATGTATGGTAAGGTTGTGTTTGCATCTAGGGAAAAATTTATCTGCAATAAGATGAATGCAGATACAGACTTTCTAGTCGATTTCCTACCACGGGAGGATATAATGGTTCTGTTCCTAACAATTGTGGGTGGTGTTGTTAGAACCAATAGAAAAATAGAAGAAATAGCTAAGAATATAGCCAAAGGATTGGTGGGGCTGCCATTGGCAATAAAAGCAATGGCGCGAGACCTGAAAAATGAGGTGCATGTGTATCCATGGCAAAATGCACTGTGGACTTTGCAACGGACTACTGATGGCCCGCAACAACATCTACAAGAAGTGTTCGATATTTTCGAATACCTTCATGACCAATTACGTGTTGAAATGAGGAGATGCTTACTCTACGCAGCGTTGTTTCCTGGAGGCTATGAGATTTACCATGATTATCTTGTGGAGGGTTGGAAAGTTCAAGGGCTTTTTCAAAGGGGCAATGATCAGACATTTGAAGATGCACGACATCAAGGGAATTATTTTCTGATACATTTAACAGAGTCATGTTTTTTAGAGAGGTGTTTGAAGGAGAAATATTTTAAGATGCCTGAACTACTTAGAAAGGTGGTACATCGCTTGCACCCAAAAGAAGAAGAACGCCAAATAGTAGTTGAAGCATGTACGACGGAAAAAGAGTGGAGGGACGCTAGAAGGATTGCACTGATGCATAATATACAGCTCTCCTTGCCCAAGAAACCCAAATGCCGCAAGCTCTCTACACTATTACTTCAAAGGAATGACGGGTTGAAAATCATTCCAAAATCATTCTTCGCTCATATGAAAAAACTTCAAATTCTATATTTATATCATACTGGAATCGAATTGTTACCGCCATCTCTCTTCAGTTTGATCAACCTCAAAGCGTTATACCTAAATGATTGTCGCGGCTTAGCTGTGTTGTCATCCAAGATTGCAAAACTTCGGAATCTAGAGATCCTTGACATCCGTGACACTGGCATTCGTAGTTTGCCAATTGAGATTGGAAAGCTGAAAAATCTCAAATGCTTCAGGGTTTCGTTTCCTTACAACGATGCAATTGCAGACAGTCCCAAAAACAACAGTCTCCATTGCTGGAAACATAAGAAACCGAGGGTAATGATTCCGCCTAATTTAATTAAGAAGCTTCATCAGCTTGAAGAATTGACAATCATTGTAGACCCCAGGGATCAAAGTTGGAAAGGAATTGAGGATAATATTGCTAAGGAGGCGGCTAGCTTGAAACGTTTGACCACTTTTAATTTTCCTGGTGAAGCATCACCATCTGTACATGGAACACCACCAGAAGGATCACCCTCAGTTAATGGACATGGGATCATCCGCAGTCAGCCGCTTGATTATGATTATGATAATGATAATAATGGGGAGATTCAAGAGGTCTCTAGTTCCAATTCCATGACTGCAGCTACTCGGCCGCTCCCACCCAGTGACCCATCCCCATCGACCTGGGCCAGCCAGCATTCTCGACTGTCAGAGAAAAAATCCCAACCCACAGACCCAAGTGCGCTCTCTCCCTCTATCATGACCAATAATGGTACGAATTCTCAACTCTTTTGATCTATTATTTCCCTCTCAATCGCTTTCCCTAAAATTTCGATTTATTTTTCCCCATTTTGCCTGTGCGGCCCGATCTTATTTGTTTAACGCTGTATTTGGTTAGAAGATTTTGGAAAGAATTTGAAAAAAGAAAGAAAAATGGTAAGTAGAATATGAATTAAATATACCTATATTTCACTTAGTTTTATACTCTTTTTTACTTTACTTTTTCAAATCCCCCACCAAACAGGGAAAAAAAAAACAGAATGTAGAGAGACCACCCTCAGACTTCCATCATCAAACCCACCATCGCCAGCGGCAACCACCCTTCCGACCTCCGCCAGTCGCTCCCCTACCCTCCTCCAGTCACCCACCGCAGCCCCCAACCCTCTGCCCCTGCCCCCCACACTTCTCCGGTCACAACCTCCTCCCCCCTCCTCCTTCCCCTTTTCTGTCTCAAATGCCTGTGATAGGAATAAATTATATGAGGAAAAATTTCTGGTGCATAATTGGTGCTAGGGGTAATTACATTTTGGATAAATGACAATTTTAGTTCTTAAATGACGTGTTTTTTTGTTAATTTAGTCCCTTAAATTTTAATTTTATTATTTGAATCAATTTAGTCCTGGATTTAATATCTGTCTATATTGATGAAAATTATTTTATCCTTACGTATAAAACTCTTTAAAGTATATGTTTCTTATTATTTTAATCTTAATTTTTAATTTTGTCGTTTTAGTCCTCAAAATTGTCAATTTGAACTTGGACCAAATTGATTCAAATTGCCTACTTTGAAGACCAAATGACAAAATTGGAGCTGAAGGGACTAAAACGACAAAGAACTCATACTTCGGGGACCAAAACTGTCATTTATCTATATTCCGGTTATTAAGAGACTAAAATGACAAAGAACACATGCTTTGGATATTAAAATTGTCTTTTATCTGTATTCCCGTTATTAATGTAGACGAACATTAGTCCTAGGCTCAAATTGACTACTTTAAGAACCAAAATGATAAAATTAAAACTTAAAAAGACTAAAATGACAAAAACACATACTTTAAAGACTAAAACTATTTTTTATCCTTACATTTTTATTCATATTTGTCCTGTGTGATTTTGGTTCCTAATGTCTCATTTGGTCCACAATCTATAAAAGTGTTTTTAATTTGGTTCATAATGTTTAAATTTGATCAATTTGGACCCTTATATATAAAAACTTTTTATATATTGGAGATTGAATTGACACATTTTAAACATTAGAAACCAAATTAAAACACTTTTATACATTAAAAACTCAATTAACACAATTTAATTATTAAACATCAAAATGACACGTCACTCGTAACCACCTCACATAAACAAATTTGAACTTGTTGCTTTTTTCTTTTAAGGTTTCACTATGTTAACTTTTTTTTTTTTTTTTTTTTTTTTATATATAACTCAGAGTATTCAGATTAGCTTGCGCGTATCTTGATTAATCTCTGAAGGACCAATACTACTGCCTACTAGTGACAAGCTCAATTAAAGCCAAAGCAAAGTTTCGTATGGACTAGCCCAACACAGAAATTGATAGCACCTAAGAGGTTCCAAACCTGAGATCTAAAGAGAGATTTCACTACATTAATTAATAACAAGTTTTAGTGACTTTCATGTTTGAGTTTTGCTGCCAATCCCTCCCTCTCATATTTTCTGTCTGCAAGAACCCAGACTTTTGATCCCATAATTTGTCCAAAATCATTTAGTCTGATGGAGATCAAATTAATAATGTGAAATCAATAACATGAATTTGAACTATTGATTGTTATTTTTAGGTAAATTTTAAGTAAAACATGAAAGATCCGTTATGGCTTATAATATATAATAGTGTGTGTGTGTGATAGGTTTCTAAAGAGAGAATATAAAGAATTTTTAAAAGAAAATTAGTATTAGTTAGATAAATTGTTGTTGTACTTCAAAATATTTATCATGGAGCAGTGACTAGTGTGAGAACAGTAGGGGATAAATAAGTGAATTTCCAATAACAAATAGTTATATATTAAAAATCTTCACTAATATTATAATTTTTGGCAAATTATATTGGTCGCCTTTATATTTTTTTTCTCTTGTCATTTTGGTCTTTCCATTTTCAATTGGCTTAATTTTGACTCTTAATTTTAGATTTTATGTTAATTTGATCCAATTGATTATGTCATTAGTGTTTTTGACAAAAAATAATAACTAAATTGATTGAGATTCATTCATTGAGTTTAGTAAATTTATAATTTTACTCTAAAAAATGTGACACATACCACTTATATGCATATTTTTCATTAAAACAATAATAAAAGTTGTAATCAATTGAACCAAATTAAAATAAAATCATCAAAATTGAGCTAATTGAAATTATAGAGATTAGGATGACAATGGAATCAAAATACAAAGACTACTGTTGTAATTTGCCGCCTTTAGTTATGAATGAATTTACTAGAAATATTAAAGAGGATATTCGTGGTGTATATTTTTTTGCAAACAATATAATTTTAATTGACAAAATAGTGGCAAATGTTGAGCTTTTGAAGTGTGGAGATAAATTTTAGAAATACTAGGGACAATTACAAAAAAAAAAATAAAAAAAATTGAAATTTGAGCCTTATAACAAAATAAATTTTTAATTTTTAATTTTATCAATTTAAACCCTAAACTTTTGAATTGTTTTAAATATAAACCATTTGTCTATTTCTGTTAAGTAAAAACGATGAAAAAATGAGTATTTTAGTCATTATACTCAATGAAAAAAATATTTTAGATATTTCATATATATTCATTGAATTTAATGGCTAAAATATTTTTTCCTATTGTTTTACTTAACAAAAACAGGTAAATAGTTTAGATTGAAAATAAATCAAAATATTATAATTTA
Source organism: Camellia japonica (assembly GCA_030407325.1). Taxonomy (NCBI): domain Eukaryota; kingdom Viridiplantae; phylum Streptophyta; class Magnoliopsida; order Ericales; family Theaceae; genus Camellia; species Camellia japonica. The sequence goes on from JAPPVO010000036.1 coordinate 58,025,411, forward strand.
AATTAAATTAAAAACTCTTGATTTATTTCGTTATAACTTAAGGCTAAAACCTTTGATTTTTTATTTTTATTTTTGTAATTTTCTCTAAATAGCATCAAACATGAAATGTAATTTTAACGAAACAAATTTAGAGACGAAACGTAGAGTAAAACTTATGTTCAAAAAAAACAAAAAAAAAAACTGTAAAACTTGATGGGCATGAATTAAAGTATGATGAATGACATCAAAGAGTGCATCAGGAGTGTTGTCTGGTCCCTAAGTGTTTGGAAAAAATTTAAAGAAAATTTCATTTTTACTTCAATACTTTACCTCAATGTTCAATTACATCCTTAGATTTTAAATAATTTTAATTTTACATTTAAATTTTTTGAAATCGTAACAATTTTACTTCTACCGTCAAAGTTGAAATGAAAAAAAAAGTTTAAAAAATTACATTTTGACTCTAAATTAAAAAAATAAAATAAAATAAAATAAAAATGCACCGTCTCTTACCCAAATTCACTCTCTCCTATTTCTCCAATTCTTCTCTCTCCCCTCCGCCCTTGCAAAGTGTTGACACCACCATCAATCACCACCGCAATCACTCAATTCTCCAACCAACTTCTCTCAAATCCAAATTCACTCACTAACTTCAAATTCTCAAACCCAAATTCATTTGCTCCAAAATTTTTGCTTCTTGTTGCAAAAGGGGGGTTAAGGTGGGGAGAGCAAGAAACACAACTTTGTTTCAATATCACAAAACTTCCCTCAATATCTCAACTTGATTTTGCATATATTCTTTGGTAAACCAATGATAATTTACAAAACAAAAAATTCAGAGTTGTATACTGTTCATCATCTCTCACCGATAACCCTTGACTATGGGATACATCAATTCTTTGATATAACTTTCTACTTTCTTTTGGAGAGAAGTGGAAGGCAAACACCCAATCACTTCAGTGCCAAACGGGAAGATGAGAGCTTTTCTATCTATTTCTAAGCAAGCCAACCCCCCGTGCTTGAAAGTAGAACAGTTGGTTCTCTTCTAGATCAGAAAGTGTCCATGGAAAGTGTCCTTCAATCTCTTCCTCAACTGGGTTTTATAGAGAGAGAAAATGGGTTCTCAAGTATCCTTCAATCTCTTCCTCAAATGGGTTTTATAGAGAGAAAAAGTGGGTTATCAACATGAGTGCTCCATTGAAGGTTGCTTCTGTGGAAGAAGATGCGATTGAATTCGACTAAGGCGTGCCGCCGCCATTCAAATTGGCCGAAATTCAATCCGCCATTCACAGAGTTTGTCGACGTATTGAGATTGGGTAATGATTAATTTGGATTTGGAAGCATTGAATTTCTTGAAAACTTCAGCCGAAGTGTAGAATAGGTTGGTGGTGGTAGTGACTGTGCCGATAATCAAAGCACCCATGAATGTGAAGACGAGTTCGACGCAGTTTTGGAGGAGAAGCATGATGATATCGCCTTTTCTTGATGCCGAGGAGTGATAATCCGGCAGTGACTTTCTGGGAAACGAGGTGGGTTTCGGAGAAAGAGTAGAATTTACTGGTGGAACCGATGATGAGACAGGGTTTGTCTGGGAATTGAGAGAGGTTTTGAAAGCAGTAAGTGTGGAGAGGTAGGTGGTTGGAGATGGGTATGTCGGGAAGCTTTGATCGAAAAACATGGGTATCGGAAGATGAAGACGATGGACTCTGTAACAAAGGAGGAGGAGGAGGGAGAGCTTTGGTTTTGGGTTTCAGCAGAAGCCACAGACAACATTGTTGCCTGTCTCTTTCAAGCTCTTCTTGCTAATAAATATATATATAGAGGGGGGAGGGGTTAGATAGAGAGGTGAGGGAAAGAATTTGGGTATAAGAGGTTGAGGTTGTATCTTTCTTTGAAATTTGAGATCAAAATATAATTTTTTTTAACTTTTTCATTTCAAATCTAAAATTGATACAATTTTAAAAGTTTGAGAGTGAAATTAAAATTATTCAAAGTCTAAGAGCATAATTAAAAATCGGGATAAAATAGAAGAGTAAAAACGAAATTTTCTCAAAATTTTGTTGAATTATTACAAGACTGGCTGTGATGCAAGGTACTACACTAGTGTGGTGGTTAAGAAAAAAAAAAGTTTAAAAATAGTACAACGAAAAGAAAATAGGGTTAATTACACTAATAGTCTCTATAGTTTGGGACTTGTGTCACTTTAGTCCCTGACTTTTCAATTGTGACACATTTGATCCTGAATTTTGAATCTTGTTCCAAATGAGGACAATTGAAAATATTATTAGGTTTTTCAAGGGTAAAATCGTCAATTTGATAAAATATAAACTAATTTGACAAAAATAAATGTCAAAAAAATATTTTTAATTTTTTTAAATTATTTTTATCCACCAATAATAAAATTATGTAAAATTAATAAAAATTACATGATTAATTTTTAAAAATTAATTTTACATGATCATCATCCAAACACATAATAAAAATTAATTTGGTAAAAAAAATAAATAAATGTCTAAAAGATTTATCAATTTTACATAATTTTATTTTTAGTAGGTAGAAATAATTTTTAAAAATTCAAAAATATTTGTTTGACATTTATTTTTATCAAATTAGTTTATATTTTATCAAATTGACAATTTTACCCTTGAAAAATCTAATTATATATTCAATTGTCCTTATTTGGAACAAGATTCAAAATTCAGGGTCAAATGTGTCACAATTGAAAAATTAGGGACCAAAGTGACACAAGCCTCAAACTATAGGGACTATTTGTGTAATTTGCCCAAGAAAATATTACATATAATTTTATTTATTTTTTCTTTTTTTTTTTCAATCTTAAATACAAATGAGTGGGTTGTATGTTGCATTTTTTTTTATTTATATATTTACGGATCAGTTCTATTGACCAAATTAATTTACCTATAAATCTTACTCATTTTTAAACCAATCAATATTTCCAAAATGTCCTCTCCTAATCTCCTTTAGCGACCACCTCCAACCTCTAACAACTATATTTAGCAGTTATCTCTAACTACTAGCAATCACCTCCGACAACAACTTTCGATGATAGTTTTCGAAAACATTTCTTCAGCCATTTTTCAACAAAAACATCTCTCTCCACCACACTATTATTGCCATTACCTCGACCACTCACTCACTAATTCTCACACACTTACCCACTCATTGTCATTTACTTATATATTTATTTCACTCAGAGAAAGATAACTATATACAAACATAGGCATTGAGGAAGCAACATAAACAGGTCTAATAAATTTATCAAAAGCATATTCAGTGTGATAAATTTATCACTGATTAATTTGTAAAAAAATTGAAATGATAAATCTAATTCACTCACTCTTACTCATATTCACTCTCCCACATACATAGAGAATAAGAGAGATTAATCAATTTATCACTAAAAAAAAATGCATTTGAATCTAAACCTGGTTTGCAGCAGATTTGATGAGAGAGAGGGGGGCAAGATTAAGAGAATCACTATTGTTTATAATCATTTAAAGTCGATTTCACTACTAGAACAACTAAATTGGTGTAAATTTAGATGAGGTCGCCGTATAACGGTAGCTAACAAGGATAATGGTGATAAAGAATGGTGACAGCAACAGAAGAGGCGGTGGTGATGTGGTAGTTGTGAAGATCGACAACGGTGAAAATAGATTAACAATGATAAAGTGTAGATCAATAACGGTGAACTGTAGATCGACGATGGTGGTAGTGGATCTATGTACAACGATGGAGGTGGTTGGTGAATAGTGGCAGAATCAGTAGCAATGGAATGTAGATTGGAGACGATAGAGGTAGATCAGTGATGGTAGAAGTGATTGGTGGACAGCGATGGTGACGATGGCCGGTGAACAGTGAGGATAATGGTAGTAGTGGTAGTGTGAGGTTGGAAAAGTGTTGAAGAGAGAGAGAGGGAGATAAAATTAATATTTTAAAATTTAGGATAAATTATAAATATATCTCTTGAGATTTGTTTAAATACAAATTGTCCTTTGTGGTTTTGAAAATTGCATCATGTCTCTTGAAGTTTCTAATTTCATAACAAATAACCCATTTTATTAATAAGTCATTAAGCCAATTAACAATTTTTAATGATGTCATAAATATATTTCAATTAATAATTCAAATAATTTTATTATTGTATGGAAGAGTAGTTATACATTTCATTTTTTAGTTAATTTTGTTAAATAAATTTTTTTTAACAATGGAATATTTGTAATTTTTCAAAATGCATGAGGCAATTCGTTTTTTAAACAAATCTCGAAAATTGTATTTATAATTTACCTTAAAATTTATTGATGGATTCGGCTTTTCTCATGTTGAGATCTTAACATGAGAGAACTTAAGGGATCCATGGAGCCCACCATAGGTCCCGTTTCGATAATCCGAACTGTTTACTTTCTAAGCCTCGTTGAGTGAAATATTCATGCAAAAAATCAAAATGATTGGACGTCGGTAGTTATATGTTTAAATCAAATTTATATTTAAAAAAACAGATGGTTATTTTTTAAATTATATTTGTCGCACATTTTTTAAAAATAAATATGATTCAAATATATAGCTACCGATATCCAATCATCTTGATTTTTTGCATGAATATTCTAGTCAATGAGTCTAAAAAAGTAAACGGTTCGGATAATCGGAATTGATTTCAAAATGGGTCTACCAAATTCAAACGCTCTCTCAAATTGAAATCTCAACTTGAAAGAAGCTAAACCCTTAATTGGTATACATCCAAAAAGTGTAGAATATTTAAATCTATTTCCTCTTTCATGACTTATAATTCCAGTACTTCCAACTTTTGATACAGGGAACTATTCTTGTCAAGGTTAGGGCCGGATTAGGGGTGTAATTTTGGCTCGGGCGGGGCCCATGTCGGGCCTTGCGGGCTCCCGCCAAAAAATCTGGCCAGGCCGGCCCACGGGCCAGAAAATTAGGCCCAAGCCCAAGCCCAGGGTATTCAGGTCGGGCCCCTGGGCTCGGGCCTGAGCTCGGGCTTTGGGCGGGCCTAAACAATTTTTTTTAATTTTTTAAAATTTTTTCCACCAAAATTTTATTATTTTCCATTAAAAATAACACTGGGCCTCAGGTCGGGCTTTTGGGCGGCACTTGAACGGGCCGACGGGGCCGGGCCCATAGATCGGGTCGAGCTTCAAAACGATGGCCCAAGGCCTCGGGCTAGGCTTGGGCTCGGGCCTTAACAGGCCGGGCCCACCTCGGGCCGCCCACAGGCCACGGGCCAAAATCACACCCCTAGGCCGGATGTTGTCTCTCCCTCTCTCCGAGATTGGATCTTGAAAGACACAGATCTCAGTTATCCAAACTAGTGTGCCTGTGTGCTGCACTATATGTTAATGTCTTGTTTGATTCCGTTGAGCCTTATATAAAAAGAACTATTTTCTTATAATTTTTTTGTAAAACAAGTTGTTCGGTAATGCAATTATTTTAGTTCTTTATTTTTACCTATTTCATGCTAAAATGAGGCCTATTTACAATAGAGAAAATTTCATTTTTAGTTTTATATTTTGTCTCGATTTTCAATTACATTCCCAAATTTTGAATAATTTCAATTTTACTCCCAAAGTTTTTAAAATCGTATCAATTTTGTTCCTACCGTCACATTTGAAATGGAAAAAGTTAAAAAAAATTACATTTGGACCTCAAATTTCAAAAGAAAGATGCAGACTTACCCTCTTCTCTCTCCCGCTACCCCTATCCCTTTTGTTTCCCAACCCTTCCCCACCACCATTTCTGCTACATTCAACCCACAGAGTTGCACTAATTTGCTGCTGAATCAGTTTATGAGAGAGCCCGAGTTGTTGCTCACTAGGTTGATCTCAAAAACAAAATCCCAGATGCCATAAACACGATGTCTAGTTGGTTGCATCTCGTAAGGGGTATACACACTCCTTGATTTATCAATTTGCTGAGAGTATTTTGTTTTTGCCCCCCATCCAAATTAAGACACAACTTGCATATGAATTGGATAACTTTGCTTCTTTGGAATCTATTTTTCCACTCCAAATTAAGACAACACTCACAGCACAACACTCCTCTAATTTGACTTTGATTTCACTTAAAAATTGGATTTTGATTTGGGTTTAAAAGTTTGGGTAGCAAAGGTGATTATACAGTGTACATTGATAGAAGAAGTTATGTAATGGAGGTTGGTAAGTGGGGCTGGCCATATGAAATGGGGGTGGGTAAGTGGAACTGAGCTAGTGGAGGGAAAGGGGGTTGCTACCTTCAAACTGTTAGAAAATAATGGTTTTTCGGTGACTTTAATACAATATTAAAGTGGGTTTCAATCTTCTATTGAGGTAGGTTAAAGTGGATTTAAATTCTTTATAATGAGATCTTTACCCCACAAAAATTATGACAAAAAATCATTGAGATTTGAATGAGAAATTGACTCATTAAGTTGGTCTCATGAAAGAGGTGTTGGGTAAGGTGTGTAACCTTCTATCCCACATGGATTGTAAAGGAAAGCATTGATGGATATTTAAATCTCAAGATTTTGATAAGGTCATGAGTCCTTTGAGGCATTCAAATTTTTCGAAGGAAGGGAGTTATGGATGCTTCAAGAATGAGCTTGGGCTAAAATTATGATCCAAGTTGGTTATGCAAAAATTGTCATATGTGCGCACGCCGCCTGCCCGCTGGGGCCGGGTCCGTGGTCGTAGGACTTAGGCTTGAGGCTTAAGGCTTGCTAGAATGGGTTAGGTTTGGGCTGGGCCGGATTAGTGGCCCATCAACCTAATTTTTTTGGGCCATGTTTGTTTGGTGGCTATAGAGATTAATTCTGCATTTGTGATAGGCCTTGATGGAAGTTTGTTCTCTCCCTCCATGTGTATAAAAGGAGATCCCTCTCCTTCAGTTTTCCACGCAGAAATTCTTGCTCTCTAGTCTTCTCCAATTTAGTTCATATATTTTTCCTAGTGTGAGAGAGTGCTGTCTTAGTTTTGTTCGCTAATGCTACACAGTAGGTGCATTGTTGTAGTTGGTCCAACCATCGTATCTTGGGAGACAGACGTCGAAGAACCTCTAGCACCCAATTAGTGAGGCAGCGAATTTGTTTTAAAGAAACTGTCTAGTGCAAACTTCGGTTTGATTTCCTTTCTTGTTTATTGTGTTATGTGTTCCTGTTCATCTAGTTGCAATTTCTAGCGTGGCTCTTTGTTTTGTAATTTAAATTGTTATTCTTAAATATGAATCTATTTATTTTATTTTATTACACAATTTTTACAACACAAGCTAGGCAGTGAATCAGATTGTTTTCCATTTTACTAATTTAAGTAGATGTGAGGCATCAATGGAGGTTCTTCATTTCACTAAATTATGAAAATGGTAGGGCTTCAATGGAGTGTTTTAACCCACTCATCGATAAATGGCTTTAACCAAATCAAATTCTTTACAATGGGTATATCAACACCCGAGTGGTGTTACATATATTCCAAATGATATATATATATATATATATATAGAGAGAGAGAGAGAGAGAGAAAAGGGTTTAGAAGAAGAAGATAAGGGTACATATCATCTCTTCATCAACTTCATCACATTCATTAACTTCAACAATATCACCATCCGAACTTTACTGCCACCGAACTCCATTAACGCCACCATGAGAATCACCATCACCATCACCATTACCTTTTAACACCAACCCAACCTCCTTCACAATCAAGTTCCATTACCACTACTATCAAGCTCCATGACCACCATCACCACGAGCTTCGCCACCATTGCCAGACCGCCACCACCACTATCACCAGCTTCGTTACCACCTAGAACAATATTCCACATCATGTTATAAGTGAAGAAGAAGAAGGATGAGGAAGATGAAGGAGAAAGAAACAAAATATGAATGCTTCAGAATTTTTTAAGTTAGTTTTTGGACAACTTTCGGCATACCAAAACCAGCCATTACATGAAGAAGTGAGAAATAGAAGTAGTGTAGGATGAAGTAGGAAGTGAGTTAAAGAGAATAGTGAAAGAATGAAGTAGAACCATCAAGAATCGAGAAAGATATGAAGTTCGAAAGATGGCTCGAAGAAAAGTAAAAAATGAGAAGAAAAGTCTTAGGCAGTGTTTGGTAAAGTTTTAAAATTATGATTTGAGAATAGAGTTATATTTTGAGTTTGTGAGTTTTGGAATTATGATTTGAGTGTGGAAAATTTATTGGTTATGAGTTTTGAAAAGAGTTTTAAATTGAGTTTGAATTGAGTGATGTAACATATGATATATTTTATACAAAAACTTATAATTCATAACCAAATACACAACCTAAAATTCTATTCAAAGCTTATAACGACCAGTTAGTCCAAATTTTCCCGCCTTGGAAAGAGTTTTCAAAATAAGTGTGGAATTAATTTTTGAAAACGCTAAATAAACACCACACTCAAAAGTGAGTGTGGAATTCTATTTTGAAAGCTCCACCAAACGGAGCCTTATTTTTTTAATCAACTTTTGGTGCTCTGACGGCATGCAAATATAGAAAGAATAAGACCTGTGAGAGGTGATACAAAAATTAAGCTGTGAGGTGAATCCAACGATGTAAAAATGAGGAGAAACGGAATTATGAAGAAGGAGATTGAAGAGTTTGAAATGGTGGTTGGTGGTGGTGGTTGGTAGGAGATGGTGGGCCTGTATCTTTCTTCTTTTTTTAAAAAATTTGGAGCCAAAATATAATTTTTTGAACTTTTTTCGTCTCAAATGTGACGGCAGAGGCAAAATTGATACGATTTCAAAACTTTTGAGAATAAAATTGAAATTATTCGAAGTCTGAAGGTGTAATTGAATATCGAGGCAAAATATAAAGGTAAAAATGAAATTTTCTCTTTATTATATAATAAACCAAAGCGTAAATAAATACTGATTTCTCTAGTTTGAGTAAAACTTTATTTTAATTCTCATAATTTTAGTTTAAATAATTTAATTTTTATAGTTTTAATTTTATTGCAATATGGATTTTATATTTAAATGTCAATGGGTGATTTCCATATATAAATACCAAGAAGTTGGTGATGCCAATTTTTGAATGAATCGTCTCGTCCTCAGGGCGCCGTCTTGCTGCCGGTAAATGAGCTACGGTCACGTCCGGTTAATGTGTTGGCAACATCCACAATTAGCCGCGTGTTTTGTGAGCCACAGGAAGGAATAAGTAATGATTTTAATTTAACAAATGATAACAAAAGAAAAGAGTAACGTGCACTGTCTCACAAAACTCAGCCCCAACAAAAATAATGTTAGGTATTATAAAAAATATATTATAAAATGTATCATAAATTTTTTTTATCTTTTAATTAATTTATAATGTTTTATTATATATATAATTCAAAAATAAAAAATCTTTCATAAATTTATAATGTTTTATTATATATATAATTCAAAAATACAAAATATTTGGGTAAATTACATTTACCTCCCGTGAGGTTTCTGACAAATACAGGGACCTCCCCTGTAGTTTGAATAATTACAGTAACCTCCCCTACTTTACCTGACAATGTCAAGATTCCCCCAAACCGTGACTGCCGTTAAAAGATCTAACAGAGAGTGCTGATGTCACTCATTATAAATTATGAAATGTCAAAAATACCCTCATTACCTTCTAATTCATCCAAGTTATACAGCTTCACTGCCTTCTAATTTACCTTCTACTTCTGTAGCACCATTGCAGCAATCCATTCACCATTGCAGCACCTCCCACAAAATCAAAAATATACATAGAGGTATATATATGTAAGAACTCACCCCCTTTCTTTCTTTTCTTTTTTTTGTGAGATTAAAATATATATGTAATCCATTACATAAATGATATATATATGAGATTATATGTAAGGTATATATATGAGATTAAAATATACATAAACGCTGAGGTATATATATGTAAGAACCCACCATTGCAGCAACCCATTCAATTCTCTGTTTTTTTTTTATTCAATCAAACATATATATATATATATATATTACATAAATGACCAAACCCAACTGTCCCAAACCGTATGAGATATATATTGATTCAATTCTCTATTTTATGTTTGATATATATATATATATATATATATGATTCAATGCTCTGTTTTTTTTTTATATTCAATCAAACATATATATATATATATATATATACATAAAGGTATATATATGTAAGATATTTATATATATATATATATATATATATGTGTGTGTGATATATATAAATACATAAAGGTATATATATGTAAGATATTTATGTATATATATGTGTGTGATATATATATATACATATACAAATATGTTTGATTGAATCCAAGCATTGAATCAATATGTACTGGTCATTTGTGTAAAAAAAAACAGAGCATTGAATCAATATGTACTGGACTTTCTCTGAATCTTCTCTCCATCGGATCCGATGAAGGTTTCGAAACCTTCTATATGACCCGACTTGAATTCACCTTCGAAGGTAGCTCTAGAAGGCCAAGAAAACTTTCCTTTTCCCGAAGCTTTCCCTCTCTTCCACTCTCCTTCGTACATACACCCGTCGGTCCACAAATACTTTCTCGATCCGTGAGGCACGTTTACGGCGAGATCTCTGTTCGCCAGAAGTTTCTCCGCGGCGGATGTGGTGGTGGTGGGTGTGACTCGACGAGTGGCGGATTGAGATCGGATGCGGCTAACGAGGGGGAGCGATGAAGGTGGAAGAATAACCACCACTGCTTTGGTGGTCTCGATTTCTCTGTTCGTAACTTCGTCCTCGGATTTCTTCTTCTTGGGGTTGTTGTTCTCTTCATAGAATGATGATAGAACTGGTTCACATTTTTGGGTACTGGATTTTCTGTGAATCTTCTACGCTCGCCGGAAATTACATCACCCATTTTACGACTTCAATCAATTGGGTTGTTATCACTCGCAGATCCATTATCTTCTGCCCCTATGATCGGCTTATGGTTGGAAGTTGCACGCTTGGATTGTTGTTGTTGTAGTTATAGTCACCATTTTTGTGTTTGGTCACATTAGAGGGAGGTTTGTAGTGGTGGTGCTATAGAAACTGCCCCAAATTTGGGGGTTTGTCTGCTCAATTTGCTTTTCTTGAGTACGATCGCTTCCCCCTCTCTCTTCTTTCTCTGAACAATTCGATTTGTATTGTGAATGTATTGATTAGGGATTTTGTGAACAAAGGGTTTTTTGGTCTTTTTGCAAGCAAAAGCAAGGGTCACATGGTCATTTCCTATTGGATACTAACGTCGTTTGTACAAAATAGAAGGAATGGGAGAATCTTGACATTGTCAGGTAAAGTAAGAGGTGTTACCGTAATTATTCAAACCACAGGGGAGGTCCCTGTATTTGTCAGAAATCTCAGGGGAGGTAAATGTAATTTACTCAAAATAATTCATAAACATTACTCGTCCCAAGAATTATTTCTCACCAAGGCCTGAGCTTTGTGAGAGAGTAATAAATTCTTCATTTCTTGTGGCCTACTTGACATTTGGACGTGACCGCAGCTTGTTCGAGAACATCAAAACGGCGCCCCCATAGTCAAACCACGTGATTTCCATCTATAAATGTTAACATGTAACACTAACGTTATCTTTCTTAATTTATCACTTTTAAATGATTTTTAATGGTATGATGTTTAAATTAGACCTTATATGATAGAATATTAAGCAAATTAAAATTTGACATTTGTTAGACACATCATTAAATATGATAAATTAAGTGCTTAAAGTATTTTTCAATAGGTAAATAATCATAAACTTCCTCTAATTCATCATAACAGTGACTATTGCACAACTCAGGAGACTCATTTTAAATTTTATTTTAATGATTCGAACCGTTTATTTTGTACAAAATATTGAGTAAAACATACCTGTAAAAAATTTAATTAATCAAATATCGATAACATTTTCATCAAATAACATTTGTAAATGTGTTTCGATGAACAGACTATCGATATCTGATTAACTTGATTTTTTTTTATAAATATATTTCATTTCATGTTTCTTAAAAATTAAACAGTTCAAATCATAAAAAAAAAAAAAAAAAGTCTGAAATGAATTATGTAAGCCGCATAACAATCAATGTTGTGCGGCTCGCATAGCAGTGATCCCATGTCCAAGATTCCAAAATAAAAAAGCTCATTGAAGTTTCTTGAGGTCCATTTTTCTAATGTTGTGTTTGATTTGGAGATTTAAAGAGGGATTTGGAAAAGGAAAGGAAAACAGTGTGTGAAACTAGATGAAATGTAGGTATATTTTATTCACATTTCACCTACTTTTTCCATTTCTCTTTATAAATCCTCCTCAAATCTCTCAATCAAACACAGCGTAAATGACATTAGATGTTTAGGTAGATCTTCCTTGCAAACAAACAAATTGGAACCCAAATAACCAGCCGCTGTTGAAATTCTTACGAGATTGCACCAAAATTATTTACAGTAGATTTTTGAAATTAAAACTAAATACAATATCAAGCAGATCTTACTTTCCAGATCACATCTTTAAAAAAATCGGTGATTTTTCCTAGTTCGTAACTCTTTTTTTGGATGATTTATTATTATTTTTTTTGTTGTTTGTTTTTTATTTTGTTGTTTAGTTGAGATGCCCTTTAAGGCCTTACTTATGTAATGTTATTTATTAATATAATGTTTCTCACATTCTCAAAAAATATCAAAGGCCAAAACATTCTTTTTTGTGGGGATCAAACCCTCAACTTCGCCCAAGAGATTGCATATTATATTCCATTTAAATTAGAGATCATTCACGGAGTATAAAACATGAAAGGAAAATATTATGGTGTACACTTACATCCATTACAATATTAATACAAGAATTCAGATTGAAAAAATAGAAAGGAAAAAAACTACAGAAACACACAGTAAACCTATAAATACCTTTTACACATCCCCCTCCATCCCTGGGGTCAATGTCCCAAAATAGCATCCATCAACGTAATAGGGCATGAAACCCCACAAAACAGCATCCATAAAAACAAATTCAGTTTGCTGCAGCCGAAGAACCCAATAGCCCCTTTTGTCGATCGCAAACAAAGAAAATAAGCAAAAAAATAGATAATAAGAAGGAAAATAAATATATATGAAATTTGAGGAGGCTTTACAATTGCCTTTTTACAAAAGGGATGGATCTTCCCTCAGCTGATTGTACATAAATACCCCTAAAATAAGTAAAAGTCGCCTACTAGTAAGTCAAAAAAATACACAATATACAATATACTGTATACAAGGGCAAAATTATCCTTTAACATGGGATGAAAATTTATGCTAGGAACTCAAAAAAATTTACCAAATATGTGAGATCCACAGCACCATTCCCATGTAAATATTGTGTCAATATTTGATAATTCATATATAGTCACTACCAGTTTTGAATTATATTCATAGTTGCGCATGGCTGGAGCACTTTCCTATGGCTTGATAACTGTTTATAAACATGTTACATGGGAGATCTCTAAAAGCTAGAGTAGCTACAATTATAACCATCAACAAGACTGGAATTGGACTAGGCAGACATCTAGAGTGAACCAAAATATCTTCAAAAATTCAAAATATCTTTTTAATTTTTATCTTTGTCAAACTAATTTTAAAATTTTCAAACAAAATAAAAAAAGAAAAATTTACCTATAAATTCCATCTTGAGAAATGTTGATCTGATTAGATTTAATATATTATTTCAAAATTAAATTTACAATTATACCCTTATTTCTATTATGTTTTCTATTTTTTTTTTCTTTTTACTTTTGTGCTAGAAAGGTAAGATACATAATCTATAAGAATCAAATTTGGAATGAATTTTTTTATGGGAATCTTTTTTATTTGGAATGACTTGAAATATCAGATCCTTCAAACATTCCAAAAAGATGTAGGAGTACAAAAAACTCCTTAGTAAGTTTTGAACAAATGTATAATTTCAATCTATAACACTCAAACGTAATACTCCAATATAATATTTCAAAAAAACTTGGCCTCGTTTGGGAACATGCTATTTTAATAACTTTTTGGTTTTTTACGAAAAGATGTGCAGAAAAGTAGAGAGGTGATGTGACTAGTTTTAGTTGGCTTTTTGGCTAAAATAGTCAGTCCCCAAACGAGGCCGCACTCCAATATAACACAAAAATTTCTTAGTGACTTTTTTCAAACGTAATATTCCAATGTAATACTCTAAAAAAAAAGATTTGAGATTTTTCAAACCATTCCAAAAGGGTGTAGGATTCTTCAAACCATTCCAAAAGGAACACAAAAATCCCTCAGTAAGTTTTGGATAAATGTATAATTTCAAACTGTGAGTGTTATATTGGAAAAAGTACATTAAATAGTTTTTTTAGTGTTTTTATGTGTGTTATATTAGAGTATTACGTTTGAAATTATATTGATTGAAATGTTACATTTGGAAAAAATACACTAAGAAATTTTTCTATGTTTTAGTTACATTGAAGTGTTACGCTTGGAAAAAGTTTAGAATGTTATGTTGTTACATTTGAAAAAAGTACATTAAAGAATTTTAGTATTTTATATTAGAGTATTACGTTATTGGAGTGTTAAATTGGAGTTTTACGTTCTTATTTGTAATGTTAAATTTGTTCTAGAAGAACGGAAAATCTAGAACATCTATAATACGGATTGCCCAAATATGTAATTTCACGTTTAGAGAAATTTATTTTTATCTCTCAAAAATTAAACCAAAACGTGTAAGTGATTACATTTTTGTGTAATTTTCACTTTAATGGAACCTTTGAATTTATAAGGGAAAAAAAAAGATTAAACAGTCCATAAGATCACATTTTGAAATTTATTGGTGCTTCACCCATAAAAAAATTCGAAAAACAAATTCTCTAACCAAACCAAACAGGGTACATGTGTGAACATTGCAAGTATATACACATTGGTACTACTACGAGTGCTCATAAGTCGGTTTGATTCGGTTTGACACTAAATTTAGAATCAACCCAATTATGATTGGTTCTAAATTTTTGTACCCAAAATCAAACCAATCATGAACTAGAACTAACCCAACCCAATGTAACTCAGGTTAGTTTGAGTTAGAACCATGATTCCACTATATTAAAAATAAGCAATCAATCAATAATAAATAATTAAAATAAACAAGTTTTTAATATTTAAATATAACATAAAACAAAGAGTAAAATATTGTTTAATACAAGCCAGCACAAATTAAATCCAACTCAAACTTACATATAATCAATACAAATTAAATCCATTAATACAATCAATACAAATTAAATCAACTACGAAATCTGACTCAAACTTCTAATATTTCCTTCGTTTACCTAATAATTCTTGTATATAAAAAATTACAAGATATAATCAAGTCCATTTTAATAGAACAATAAAATGAACACATGTCAATATAATATACATAAAATTTTAAAATATACATATACATATACATATATATATATATAAATAGGTCCGGTTTTCGGATTGATTCGATTTAGGCAAGGCTTTAACCAAGAACCAACCTAATTTTATCGATTTGATGATTTAAAGACCCAAAACCAAACCAAACCAAAGAGCTTAGTACGGTTCATCGGTTCACTGAGCAATTTGAAAACCCGAGGTACTAGTGCATTTCAATTAGTTAATAATAACTCCCTCCGTCCCAAAATATTAGTCGCTTATTCCATTTTTTATTGTCCCAAAATATTAATCCTTCTTAAAAAATTAAGTACAAAATAATATAAATTTCCTATTTTGCCCTTCTTTCAAATTAATAAACAATATAAAAAGTACAATTATAACATTGATATTCCCAAAAAATGTACTATCAAAAGGGTAATTTTGAAAAATTAACTTTTCTAAAGTGCAATAATTGTATTACCAAAAAAAGTTAGATTTCTCAAAAAAGACCATTATTTTGGGACAGAGGGAGTAATAAACATACGTAAAGTATCAATTTTACATTATTGCTGCATTTGGGAGGATGGCATCGGTGCCTTAGCTTTAAAAATTAGATGTCAACTCAGTTCAAATTTTGAACAAAATTGACCTTAAGTTCCAATTTGAAGGTGCAGGTTTCACATTGCGAAACACACCAAGGGAAGTTTACAAATTGAACAAGAAAATAAAGATTACCAATGTGCTGGAAACTCATTTTTGAAATATTGTTGAGACCATCAACGGTGTCAAAATGCCAACATTTCACTCTCTGAAATCATCACAAGTTGACATCAAACAAGCCGATGACTGGGCAACACATTCCTTCCCAGTTGCAATCAACCCGTGAATATTCTGTGCTATATCTTCAGCTTCGGACAACCATATATACTAGTCAGCTCTAACCGGGTCCAAACTCGATTCGGACCATTCCAAAGGCTCACCAATTGAGGTAAATAATGAAGTTCTACCCTTTTCAGACGAGGGAGAATAGCACCATTGTTGATTGTTTGCCCCTCCATTTCTATTATCACCTTTACAGATGAACAATCTCCAACTATCAACTCCTCCATGTTAGAAAGACAATGAAGCATGGACCAAGTGAGTATGAATTCTAGCTTCGGACATGTGTGCACCGACAAAGACTTCAGATTATCAAGACTTCCATGGGGTACAGGACCATTCCAAAGGCTCACCAATTGAGGTAAATAATGAAGTTTTACCCTTTTCAGACAAGGGAGAATAGCACCATTGTTGATTGTTTGCCCCTCCATTTCTATTATCACCTTTACAGATGAACAATCTTCAACTATCAACTCCTCCATGTTAGAAAGACAATCAAGCATGGGCCAATTAAGTATGAATTCTAGCTTCGGACATGTGTGCACTGACAAAAATTTCAGCCTATCAAGACTTCCATGGGGTACAGGACCCTTCCAAATGTTCTCCAGTCTACATAAATAATGCATACTCAAGTGTTGAAGACATGGTAATACACTGTCAGCTCTTTCTTTGCTGTCAATAATTTCCACAATGTTGGGACACTCACTCACCACACAAAATTTCAGTTCCTTGAAATTAGTAATCCCAAAGTCTGAAAAGCTCTCGATCACACAATGATGGTCTAAATAGAACGCTGTGACACGTTCAAGTACTCCAGCAACTTTTCTAAGTAATCCATTGCCATTCACAAATCTCAAACATTGATTATGTTTACCATAATCGGACTCTACATCATCTGGGACTCGAGATACAATGCGTTTGATATCCTGGCCAATAACAAATTTGAACTTGCGTAAGCGTCCCGCTTTCCAGGATATACTTTTCTGGATAAAGAGTTCAAGAAGTTCAACTTCTGGAAAGTAGAATTGAAGATAAGTTAGCTCACTCAAGGCACTCACATCTTGTGTTATAGCTTCAGCATTATTCTTCCATCTCCAATCCACAGGGTCCACAACAATACTTAAAGCTTGCAATGATAGAAGCTTTGATATAATATTACAGGAAATCAAAACAGGAGGTAGCTTGAGATACTCACTATCATCATAAGCTCCATAAAAGGAGACTGGCAAGCTCCTGAGATGCTTCAGTTCGGCAATCTCATCAGGAAGGTTATAAACCTCAGTGCCTGAGAGATCAAGTACCTCAATACGTTCAAGATTTCCAACTTCAGGTGGGAGTTCATCTAAATTACTACAATCACGTAAAAAGAGTGCATGCAGTCCAGTAAGCTTAAAAAGTGAAGGTGGCAAGGACCTAACTCCAGTTTTTGATAGATCCAAAACTTGGAGGGAAGGCATATCATCAAAAAATGAGTCGGATATTGTTCTCAGGTACCTGTTGTTCTGGAGAAACAAAAACTCAAGGTTTTCGCAACTTGGTTTCTTAGGTAGAGAGGAAAATTCATTCTCCGTCAAGGCGATTACACTAGGTAGTTGCCATTCACTCTCTGATGGTGGCTCCGTTAGTCTAGATAACTTCAACATAAAATCAGAGAGCCCGGTTCTTTTAGGTCTACCAAGTAAACCAGATAACAAACCTTCTCCAACAGAAAATTTGCCTTGATCTAGTTCTAGCATTGGTGGCTTTTCAATTTTCTCATTAGTTCTTACAAAAACCAAATAATCATCTTCTTCAAAAAACAAATCTCCAAATCCAGGATCTTCAATGACATTATGCATTTTAGTTGAATGGCCACCATGACCAATCAACAATTGCAGGTTGAAAAAGTGGTCAAATCTACCTTTCATTGATACTATTATTGACATTGGGGGCTCAACATTCAATTCAGGCTTCACGTGAGGGTCTCTTTCAGTTTCAGAAGTAGTAATCTCCATTTCTGTTTCAATTTCAAGAATGGGTAGGCCTTCAGTTTCCGAAGAAATTGTGACTAAGGGGTGTTTTGGGAAGTTGGTAAAAAGCTGGCTTTTTAGCTTTTCGACTTTTTTGGTGGCTTTTTTGGCAAAAAAGCTGGCTTTTTTGTAGCTTTTTTGGGAGAACTTGGTAAAAAGCGAAAAAACTGGCTTTTTACCAAATTTCCAAATTGCTCCTAAACTTTCTGCTCTGGAAACTGACAGTGTCCTTTCAGTTTCAGAGGCAATGGACGCAATTTCAGATTCCTCCAGAGCTAAATTCTCTGCAGTTGGAGGAGGCATCATCTTAGGCTCTACCTCAGTTTTGATACTTGAAGGTGATGTCCACTCTGCTGCTAAAGCAGATTCTTCTAGTGGAAGTCGTATTATCTCACATTCTGCTTCATGTTCAACAGATAAGCTAGAAGCCAACTCTTCAGGACCAGCAGCATCAGTTGTCTTTGCCTGGAGTGTTGACAACCCAGGAAATAGTGCCACTCCAAACTCAGGTTCAGGTTTGTCTTGAGCTGACAAGGTAGATTTGCTCTTCATCCATCCAGCAGCATCAACTGTCCTTTCTTCATTTTCTCGCAATGGCATCTCTTCAATTTCTTCTATTTTTGATTTGGATTTCATTTCATCTTTGATTATTGGAAACAATTTACTAAAAGAGGGAGTAGACAAGGCATCAGCTTCTTTACCATGCAGATTTCCTGGTAGCTGTGCAGCTTTCACGCTCTCTTTAGCATGCTTTAATTTTGCAGGTGATATCCCACTTTCCACACCAGAAGTAGCTTTGCTCTCAAATTTTGTTACATAGTTATCAATCTTTGTTTTTCCCCTGAACCTATATTTAACAGTTATATTGACTGGTTCAACATTTGTCAGATCAAGCTGAAATGGAGATTTCTTCAAGTGATCAACAATTTTGTTGTATATACTTGACAGAAGCTCGCCTTTAACTGAAGAACTCACACTCTCTAGATCAGACTTTAACAATCCATTTGCTTGATGTTCAATTTCTTCTGCCTCCTCAACCCATCTGTGGAATGACTTCGGTACGATTATCCCTTGCCAAAGTGCTCTATCTATCACCCTAGTTGCATAAACTATAAAATGCTCCCATTCAACCAATTTCGTTTCAAGGTGTTTGACATGTCTACTTTGATGAACAAATAGGTGCTTCAGCTGCGAACCTAATAAGACAGAATTGAAAAAATTATGCAGTTGCAAATCATACCAGATAAGTTTACTTTAAATTCTTAATTACGGGGCGCCGGGGGGGGGGGGGGGGGGGGGGGGAGGAACTTCAAGCATGCATAAATTTATATTGTTGCCTTCGACTTCAAATCATCTAGGCTATAAAGCACCGACACTTCAAAACAAGTACCGTAGCTGTGTCGGACACACAGCATGGACACGTATGGGACACGCCACATGGCGTGCCCCTTTATTTAATTAATTTATTTTCAGGAGACACGCCGGAGACACACTAGGAACATGCCAAGTTATCTTTTCTCCCATTTATTTAGTGCTTTTAATGAATGTTAAATGTTTGTTGTTTTTTTCTTAGATTTAAATACTTAATAAATTATCTATAAAAAAAAAGATATAAACTGTAAATGTTGATTGATAAGTGCATTTTTTTTAAAATATATATATAGAATTAGAGTTATTTTTTGTTAATATTGATTTTTGTGGATGTGATATTAATATAGATAGTAAATAAAAATATATGAAAACATATATTGTTGTGTTCCCACCGTGTCCATGTCCCCATTTGTTTAAAATCTCCGTGTCCCGTGTCCGCATCCGTATCCATGTCCATGTCCATGTCCATGTCCATGCTTCTTAGCATCTAGGAGTTGCATTCAGTTATTCCCACATAAATGATGTATTTACTGCAAACCATAAACCACTTCATGGCAGATGAAGTTTAAAAAATGTGCCACTAATCGATATGAGAGCTTGTAAAATTTTATTCTTCACTTGGATGCTATTCATAATTAAGTCTAAGTTTAAATTTTTTTAAACCAAAAGAAAACATTATTTGTCCAAAAAGGCACCTACCAGTTTATTTGTTTACATATAATATATTTGCCTATGTTCATCACATTTCTCATACTAAATAGGGAAATGAATGGTCAACAATCACATGAGCACTAAGCAAACTATTTTTTCACTTTATATATAATGATAATGATAAAATAATAACTGAAATTGCCAAGCTGGTTATGTTTAAGCCAGTTATGTTTGAACCTAGAGCAAGGTGAATAAGCCAAACTCCAATCCGCAACACCAATTTTAAAATTATCAACTAATTAATTATGACCAATTTTAGTCCAATAATGATCCAATCAATCTAAGAAGCATGGACACACGATATAGTGATTTCAAAAAATTGAGGACACAGACACAGCAAGGACACGGCAATAAAATATTATTTCATATATTTTTTTTTACATCCACAAACAATCAAAATTAACAAAAACTAATTCTAATTCAATATTTAAAGAAAAATCACCTTTAAATTAACGCTTAATGTTTATATCTTTTTTATAGATGATTTATTAGGTATTTAAATCTAAGCAAAAAAGACAAAATATTTAACACCCATAAAAAACACTAACGAAAGAGGGGAGGGGAGGGGAGGGGAGGGAGAACTAGTTGGCGTGTCCCCGGAATGTCCCCAAAAAATTAATTAATTAAAGGGACATGCCATGCCATGTGGCGTGTCCCCGCAGTGTCTAACAAGGCTACGACACTTATTTTGAAGTGACGGTACTTCATAGCAACCAATCCATTCACAACGTAATAAAGATCAAGAGACAATCAATTCAATGTGAAAACCCTATAAAAGCCCACTTCTATAGGAGAAAAACCACAATTTGTCAGATTCACAAAAGAAAAAAGAAATAAGCAAGAAGAATGAGAGGAGAAATCACAGAACACAGCTAATGAGAGAGAACCAAGAAAATTAAGGTTCTCCTCTTAGACACATTTATATTAGTAACGTTCAAAATACATAAATACCCCTCCTAAATAAAACATAAGCATACATAATGCTTAACACTCCCCTCAAGTTGGTGCAACAATATCTTTCATACCCAACTTGCGACAAATGGGATGAAAAACTTTACTACCAAGACCTTTAATGAATACATTGGCCAACTGATCTTCTGACCTCACAAAAGTCATACAAATTAAACCCTTATTCAACTTCTTCTAGAATAAGTGTGTCAATTTCAATATACTTTGTTCTATCATGCTGAATAGGATTATAAGCAATATTGATGGCAGCTTTGTTGTCACAATACAATGTCATAGGATCACAACAAATTCCCATATCACCTAGCAAGGACTAGAGCCACATAAGTTTGCATGTACAGTGAGCCATAGCCTTGTACTTGGCCTCTACACTAGATCTAGCTACAATTGCTTGCTTCTTGCTACACCAAGTAACTAAATTCCCCCCACAAAGGTACAGTAAGTTGATGTAGATCGTCTATCATCAACTAAACCTACCTAATCTGCATCCGTAAATGCCTCCAACCTCAAATGACCATGGTTAGAGAACAAAATTTCTTTTTCCGGTGCTGACTTAAGAAACCTTAAAATGCTATATATTGCATCCAAATGCGTTGACTGCATAAGTTGACTAACCTCACAGCATGTACAATGTCTAGTCGAGTATGGACAAATATATCCCACGAGCGTCAGGTACCTTTCCTTATCTATGGAATCACCAACACAACTGCTAAGACAAGGATTAGCCTCAATTGGTGAATCCACTGGTCTACACCCCAACTTACATGTAAATCAAGGAGATCAAGCTATGAAGCACAGATACTTCAATAAGGAAGACGTATCGGTATCGGATACCAATACTCGTTGGATACTTGCAGATACGTATAAGATATTTATTAAAAGTATTGGATACTTCCTAATTAATTTTTCATTAATTTTGGAATATTGGACAATTAGTTTTGAAGTATCAGATACTCCAAGTTACGTATTACTTCTAATACTTTGTTTAGTTATTTGATAAGAACATAGTGAGAGTCAAAGAAATAGAATTTGTCAAATTGATGTATACTTATTGTTTCATGCATGTCCCCTATATCTGCATAGAAAGTAAGGATTAAAAGAGTATATAACAGTAGTAAAATTAAATATCAATAAATAGATAAGCAAAATAAACTTGAAGATATCATTTTTACTAGTGCCAAAGGAAAAAGCGCAAGGACAAGTTGTGGATTGTTCTATTATTGTAATATCAACATATTAGACTTAATATTAAAATGAAATATTTGTAACACTTATTGAAAATTTTAAAAAGTAAACAAGCTACTTTCTTAAATTAATTCATAATTCTTAAAGGTTAGTGTTTTGCATTATAAAATTACAAGTAGTCTCAACATTCTTGAGTTTGTGTATTTATCAACAAAAAAAAAAAAAAAAACATTCTTGAGTTTATGTGTAACTTACTACTAATAATTTTTAAAAAAAAATTTTGTTTTACAAATGTATCCTAACCATACCCGTATCCTATTTTTTTAGATTTTGTCGTATTGTCATATCCATATCGTATCGTATCGTATCTGTATCCATGGTTCCTAGATAAAAAGGATATGCTTCCTTTGAAAGATAAAGATAAAGGTGCCTTTGTCTGATCTAGCAACTTCAATCCAAGAAAGTACCTCAAAAGACCAAGATCTTTGATCTCAAATTCCTTAACCAACTTAGCTTTGAGTTGAGATACTTCCTCCGTATCATAAATTGTCATCATTATGTCATCCACATATACAATAAGGACAGTTATTTTATCCACATCTTGTTTGACAAACATAGTGTGATTTACGTTGATTTATTCGTACCCAAATCTCAACATAGCCTTCAGAAATTTGTCAAACCAAGCTCTAGGTGACTGTTTCAACCCATGAAGAGCCTTCTTCAACCTACAAACCTTTCCAAAAGTGGATTGAGATGAAAAATCTGGTAACACATCCATATATACTTCTTCCTCTAAATCACCATAAAGAAATGCATGCTTGACATTTGGCTGCTACAAGGGCCAACAGAGATTGGCAGCACAAGAAAGAATGGCATGAATGGAATTCATCTTTGCCATAGGGGCAAAGGTATCTTGATAGACAATGCCATAAGTTTGAGTAATTCTTTGACAACTAGTCTTGCTTTATACGTCTTGAATGTTCTAGTTGCTTTTTGCTTAATGGTGAACACCCACTTACAACCTGCTAGATTCTTTCCATCAGGAAGAGAACTAACTCTTAGGTATTTTTGCTCAAGACTTTCATCTCTTCTACCATTGCATCTTTCCACTAAGGATCATTGATAGCTTCCTTCCAACCCTGTAGAACACACACAAAAGACGAGATGACACAAAAGCACGATATGTAATCCTTGTTAGAATATGAGTTAGATTCTTCCTATGATTTGTTTCCTTAGTTAGATTATTCTGTAATTCCTTAATCAGTGTAATTCCTTGATTAGTGCCTTTGGGCTTCCTTTGTAATTGTTGGTTGATTTATATAAAGGGAGTGATATCATTATCACTCTCAATATCGATTTACTCTCAAAGCAATCATGGTATCAGAGCCTTAGGGTTCTAAACCTAGCACCCATCATCGTCTCATCATCACCCAACACCAATCAAAGAGCATCAACTCATTATACCTGGTTTTTAGCTACTTCTCATGCCCTAGGAGGGATCGCGACACTCATCAGAGCCCTTTTGATCTTTGTCGCTTGTCTCCCAGGCCTCTGGCTGGTTTGTGATTCACCCTAGGTCATTTGACTCTACTTCGTGCTTCGACCTAGGTCAGGCTGCTCCTTATGCGACATCGACAAGCTTGTCTAGTCACTCTCACATCTTCATACAGCTTCGATAGGTTAATATAGGAACCTATGGTCTGATTAGAATTTGTTTATTCTCATTCTCTTCAGTACAGCATTTTTAAACTTATGATTGAGTCACTAGGATTGCTATTTTGATTAAAGCTTTAACTTTATTGTTTTTGCTTTAACTTTTATTGTTTTTATTTAATTTTTTGGGTGATAAATGGCCCCTTTAATCTGAGTGTTATGCCCCCATTGTGATCTGTGTTTGAGATTGCTTGCTTATTCCATTCCCTCTTCCCATTATTGTGATTAGTGTTGTGTTTTGGTTAAGTTAGTGGCATAGACATGGCTGACCCATCTAATGAATCCACTACTTCTCACCCATCTAGAGTCCCAGTCCAGTTATGACTACTACTTCTGAGAACCCTAGCCTAAAAATCACCACCTCTCTATTTAATGGTCAGAATTACCTTGCATGATCTCAATGTCTAACACTTTTCCTGAAGAGTAGGGGGGAGATGGGATATATTATATAGATAGAAGAGTTCAAACACCAGGTATTACTGATCCTGGCTATAATCAATGGGAGAATACTAACTCTTTGATCATAGGGTGGCTCATTCATTCCATGGTTCGGAGATTGGTGAAGGTTACTTGTCTATGGAGACTGCCCAGGATGTTTAGGAGGCAGTAGCTGCTACATATTCCCGAAAGGGAAATTTTTCTATCATTTGAGTTGCACCGGTGTATTGAGCGCTCAGTTCAGGGGAACAGATAGTTCTTCAGTATTACAACCTTTTTGTCTAATGGTTGGAAACGTCTAGGTCATCTCCTGGATTACAAACCTATCTGCACCATTGATTCAGTTGGTTACCGAAAGTTTCTTGTACAGGAGAGGGTCTTCAAGTTCTTAGAAGGCCTCAATGTGAAGTTCAATCCGATCTGGAGTCGTGTCCTTGGTATAGATGTTCTCCCATCTCTTCAGGAAGCCTTTGCTTATGTCCAAAATGAAAAGAGTCGTCGTTTTGCTATGTTACCTCCGACTTCTACAGACCGTTCAACATTACTTTCTGCATCTTCTCGGGATGGGGCTGGTTTGCCACTTTCTTCTTCTCATCCTTCCGGGAAGGATAGTTTGTTCTATGATTACTGTCGCCGAC
The DNA here is from genome assembly GCA_030407325.1 of Camellia japonica. Taxonomy (NCBI): domain Eukaryota; kingdom Viridiplantae; phylum Streptophyta; class Magnoliopsida; order Ericales; family Theaceae; genus Camellia; species Camellia japonica. Next base: position 58,050,673 of record JAPPVO010000036.1, read on the forward strand.
CGAGGCATAGCCGTGAGACTTGTTGGAAGCTTCATGGGACTCCATCAGGGGGCTGAGGAGACCACTCTGGTCATAGAGGCTGTCGTTCTAGTCAGGCAAGAGGACATGGATTCCACTCTCATGCTCATCAGTCCAATACTGTAGAGATCCATGATTCAGCTCCAATTAGGTAGTCGTCTAATGGACTCTCTGGTATGTCATCCTTTGAGTTTGAGGATGCTCTGCGCACTCTGCTTGATTGCTAGTCTCCTATTCTTCTAGGTGCATCTTCTGCTTCGTCTTCGTTTGCTCGTTCAGGTAACTCAGCCTCATCTTCTAGTGTTTTCTTATCCCATAAGGTCATGTCTTGGATTATTGATTCTAGTGCCTCAGATCATATGTCTGGGTCTTCTGATCTCTTCTCAAACTATACCCCAGCCTTCGGTCAGGATAAAAGGATTGTAGATGGTATTATTTCCTCCATCTCCGGGAAAGGTTTAAATCGTGCCACCCTTCCCCTTCCTTTGTCTTCTGTTTTACATGTTCTTAATTTTTCTATTAACCTATTGTCATTGAGTCGTCTTACTCGAGATTTGAATTGTAGTGTAACTTTTTTTTTTCCTAATTCTTATCTTTTTCAGGACCTTATCACGAAGAAGACGATTGGCAATGGTAGAACAGAAAATGGTCTCTATATCTTAGATCAAACCGACCAGCAGGCTCATCATTTCATCCGCCTCCATCCATCCCGAAAGATTTATGGCTGTGGCATAGGCATCTAGGACATCCCTCTTTTTTGTTACTTAGACATTTATTTCCTTCTTCTTTTATTAAACATGAAGTCTCTGAGTTTCATTGTGAGTCATGCCAACTTGGCAAACAACACCGAGCTTCTTTTTGCTCCTAGTAATAATAAAAGTTCCGTTCTTTTTTCTTAATTCATTCGGATGTTTAGGATCCCTCTCGTGTCATGTCTATGAAGGGTCATCGATAGATGATTGCTCTCGTGCTACTTAGGTGTATCTTATGAAAGAAAAAAGTGAGGTTTTTTTGTATTTCAAAACTTCCATAAGATAGTTAGTACTCAGTTTGGGGCGGCTGTCAAAGTCCTGCATTCTGATAATGGGGGTGAGTATCTTGACTCGGGGTATGCTCAATATTTTTCCACTGACAGCATTATCCATCAAACATCCTGCACTAACACCCCTCAATAGAACGGGGTTGCCGAGCGCAAGAATCGTCATCTCCTTGATATGACTCGTTGTATGTGTTTTTCTATGGGTGTCCCTCGGGCCTATTGGGCCGGGGCTGTTCTCACTGCTGCATATCTCATTAACCGTCTTCCTACACAAGTCTTACGCAAAAGGGCACCTCTTTAAGTTCTCTTAGGTTCTGAGTCTCTGTTTTCCATTCCTCCAAAAACCTTTGACTGTATCTGTTTTGTTCACAATCATTCGCCTTCTCGGGGTGAGATGGATCCTCGTTCTCTTAAATGTGTTCTTGGGTTACTCCCCTACTCAAAAGGGGTACAAGTGTTATCATCCTCCTCGGAAATGGTTTGTGTCCATGGATGTCACCTTTTTTGAGTCTCACTCCTACTTCTCCTCCAGTCTCGCATCCCAGTCCTCTCTTCAGGGGGAGTCTTGGAGTGAAGAGAGGCCTATTACTTCTATTATTCCTAGCTCAGTACTGCCATCAGAGGTACCTATTATTCCTGGTCCAATACCACCTCCAGTGGTATCTATTACTAGCAATACAGAATCCGATGTTGCCAAGAACAAAGAAGGGCAGGTCTATGTCAGGGATAAGGAAAGGCAGCAAGTTACTTGGATACAAGAGACCATTTCTGATCAATCACTGCCATCTCCTTCTCTTGATGAAGGTCTAGGTAATCCTGAAACTCCTGATATTGCTACCTCTGAGCCTGAGCCTATTGATCTTGATATACCTATTGCCAAGAGAAAGGGTGTGAGATCTTGCACTCATCATCCTATTTCTAACTTTGTGTCTTATTCTCGTTTGTCCTTTTCATATAAAGCCTTTGTGTTAAAAATTTCCTCTGTTAGTATACCTAATCATTTTCAGGATGCTCTTACTACTCCTGAGTGGAAACTAGCCATGGTGGAGGAAATGAAAGTACTTCATAAGAATAGTACTTGGGATTTGACTGAGTTACCTAGGGGCAAACGAACTGTTGAATGCAAATGGGTGTATACTGTGAAGCTCAAGGCTGATGGTTCAATTGAGCGGTACAAAGCTCGGTTTGTAGCGAAGGGTTTTACTCAGACCTATGGGGTGGACTACCAAGAGACATTTGCTCCAGTTGCGAAGATGAATTCAATCAGAGTACTTCTCTCTCTAGCAGCTAATCTGGATTGGCCGCTTCATCAGTTTGATGTGAAGAATGCTTTCCCACAAGGTAACTTAGAAGAGGAGGTGTATATGGATATTCCTCCTAACTTTGAAACTCTTCAAACTAAGGGTAAGGTGCGTCGGCTTCGAAAGTCATCACATGGCCTCAAACAGTCTCCTAGGGCTTGATTTGAGAGGTTTACTCAGGCGATGCTGAAATATGGTTTCAAACAAAGTCAGGCTGATCATACTCTGTTTGTTAAACATTCCTCTCATGGTAAAACTACAGCTTTCATTGTGTATGTAGATGATATAGTTCTTACAGGAGATGATATTGAGGAAATCCCTTTGTTAAAGAAGTATTTGGTAAGTGAGTTTGAAATCAAAGACTTGGGGAACCTAAAATACTTTCTGGGGATAGAAGTGGCGAGGTCCAAAGATGAAATTTTCATCTGTTAGAGAAAATATGTCCTCGACCTATTAAAGGAAACCGGGATGCTTGGAAGCAAAGCTTGTGACACACCACTAGAGCCTAATCAGAAACTTTGTGACAATAGTGGATGAGCAATCGTTGACAGGGGAAGTTATCAAAGATTAGTGAGTAAGCTCATTTACATATCCCATTCTCGTCCTGATATTGCTATTGCCGTGAGTGTAATTAGCCAATTTATGCACGCTCCTCATGAAGCACACTTGGCGGCAATTATGAGAATTTTGAGATATTTGAAATCTTCTCCAGGAAAGGGTCTTTATTTTTCCAAACTTGATCATCTTAGTGTGGAAGCTTATACGGATGCTGATTGGGCAGGATCAGTCACTGATAGAAGGTCCACGTCAAGGTATTGTACCTTTGTTAGGGGAAATTTGGTTACTTGGAGAAGTAAAAAACAAAATATGGTTGCTCAGTCTAGTGCAGAAATTGAGTTTAGAGCTATGGCATAAGGTGTGTGTGAGCTCTTGTGGATCAAGTTGTTACATGATCTAAGAATTGAACAGAAAGACTCTATGTGACTATATTGTGATAATAAAACTGCTATCAACATAACTCACAATCCAATTCAACATGACAAAACAAAGCATGTTAAGGTTGATCGTCACTTTATCAAAAAGAAGCTCACTAGTGGCACAATATGTACTCCATTTATGCAATCTGGTGAGCAACTTGCAGATATCCTCACCAAGAGAGTTGGGAGTAAACCATTTCATGATATTCTTGGCAAGCTGGGCATGAGAGATATCTTCACACCAACTTGAGAGAAAGTGTTAGAATATATGTTAGAATCTTCCTATGATTTGTTTCCTTAGATTATTCTGTAATTCCTTAATCAGTGTAATTCCTTGATTAGTGCCTTTGGGCTTCCTTTGTAACCGTGGGTTGATTTATATAAAGGGAATGATATCATTATCACTCCCAATACCGATTTACCCTCAGCAATCAATCCTAACCCCCTTTCTAAGAGCTATGGACAGATTTGAATCATTAACAATTTGAGTAACTACCAAGAGCAATAGTAGGAGATTCATTACCTGAGGAATTAATAGAAAAGGGATTTGCAACTGCTACCAAGGATGATAATTGACTTGGTGGCATAAGAGAAGTTTGTTCTATCTGATGTCATGAATAGGTCTTAAGACCAATCCTGTCCAATTGCCCACTAATGTCAGACTCCTTTTCAACAACTGTCTCTTGCTCCCCCTCACCACAAATAATATTCCCAAGTAGGAAGGGTAAAAAAAGATAATCCATGCTGATGAGAACTCATCTCATCCTCAGTATAACTCTCTCCCTGAAGAGATGGTTGAGATGAAGGATAGAAAGATTAAATTCACGAAAGGTGACATCCATCCTAACCAGTGTTTTTTAAGGTGAAAAGCGAACCGAGGTGACAAGGTCTCCTAACGCCTAAGCGCGAGGCGACGAGGCGAGGTGAGGGCTTCATCGAATCGAGGCGACCACAAACGATATTTTTTTAAAATAAATAGTATAGACAAAAATATAAATATTTTCAAGAACCATCATGCATTTATCATTCCAAATACTAAATATCCATAAACAACAAAAAATATCCAACAAAGACAAATACAATCCAACAATCCAAAGGTTCTAAATAATTGAAATTTTTTCATTAATTCTAACCAACCAAGCAATTGAAATTTTTTCATTAAATAATTGAAATTTTTCAGCAAAATAATTAAAAATTTTCAGCAAAATTAATTGAAATTTTTTCATTAAATAATTGAAAATTTTCAGCAAAATAATTAAAAATTTTCAGCAAAATTAATTGAAATTTTTTCATTAAATAATTGAAATTCTTCAACAAAATAATTGAAAATTTTTCAGTAAATAATTGAAATTTTTCAGCAAAATTAATTGAAATTTTTTCAGCAAAATAATTATATAATTAACACAGAAAAATAATTGTAAAATAACACAAAAAAATAATTTAAAAAAAAGAAAGAAGACAAGGAGAGAAAAAAATTAACAGAGTAGAGTTAACAAAATAATTAACAGAACCAGGAGAGAGAGAGAGAGAGAGAGAGAGAGAAAGGAAGGAAGAAGAGAGTATACAGAGTATAATTTTTCAAAGCAACAGAGTAAAAAAAAATAAAAAATAAAAGGTCTGCCTACAGAGTATAATTTTTCAGATCAGAGTGAAAAAAAAAAAAGATGAAGAAAGGAAGAAGAGACGAAAGGAAGAAGAAGAAAAGAAGACGAAGATGAAGACGCAGCAGTAGGAGGAGAAGAAAGGAAGAAGAAGAAGAAAGAAAGGTAATCACCTTTGTTCGAAGAAGGAAAAAGCAGCCGCAGGTAGTCAGTCAGTCGTTCGAAGCAAATGTCGACTGAGAGGAAGTCGACTTAGGGTTTCGACTGAGAGGAAGTCGACATATGAAGAAGAAAGCAATCATAAAGTGCATTGCATGTCCACAATTAGCACAAAAGTCATCCAAATGAAGGGCCCAGATCTGTCGAACTGAAATCAGACCGAAATTAATGAAACGTCGCTTCGAATCGCCTCTCGCTTCGTCGCCTAAGCCTCACCTCATGCGTTTCGACTTCGCCTCGCCTCAGTGAGTCTAAAGCGCTACATCGTCACCTCGCCTCGCTTAGCGCTTAGGTGAGCGCTTACTCACGCCTCTGATAACACTAATACTAACATACACTTTGCAAGATAGGAGATCATAGCATTTATACCCCTTCTAAGTAGCAGAATAACCAATAAAGACAGCACAAAGCCCTGGATCAAGCTTCCCATGAAGATGTTTTTGCATATGGACAAAACAAACACACCCAAATATCTGAGGGGGACGTGAAGAAATATGACAAGTTGTAGGAAGAAGTTCAAAAGGAATTTGAAACCGAAGAACACTAGAGGGCATACGATTAATAAGATAAACAGCTATGAGAATCACATCACCCCAAAAAGACTTAGAAACATTCATGATAAATGAAAGGGAGTGAGCAACCTCAAGGAGAAGACAATTTTTGCACTTAGAAACACCATTATGCTCAGGCGTGCCAACATAACTAGTTTGATAAAGAATACCATTGCCCTCAAGATATGCTCAAAAGGCTCCATCAATAGAAGTCTCATTATCACTATGAAGAATTTTCATTTTAGCATCAAATTGATTAGTAACAATCTTATGAAAGCGTAAACCTCACTCTTAGTACAAAGCAAATAAATCCATGTCACATGAGAATAGCAATCAATGAATGTGACAAACCATCGATAACCAAAAAGAGAAACAATAGAAGGACCCCACACTTCAGTATGAATAAACACAAAAGGAAGAGTAACAAAAACATTTATGCTTGGCAAGCTCACAAGCATCACAAATAAAATTAATCCTAGGACAATCTTTCACTAACTTAGGAAAAAGCATTTTCTAAAATGCCAAAAGAAGGGTGATCGAGGCGACATGTAACAAATGTAGAGATGACTTAGTAGTAGCTCAAAGAGCCTGACCAAAGGTGAAAGGCAAAGAGGGAGGCAAACAAGGAGAAACATCCAAAAAGTACACGAACCACCATGTGCTCTACCGCCACCAATCATTCTCCCTGTACCCAATTCCTAAAAGACACAATGAGAAAGGGGAAAAAGTCACAAAGCAGTTCAAAGAGGTAGTAAGACTACTAACAAAAAGTAAGTAGAAATTTGAGAAACATGAAGAACAGAGGAGAGAGAAATCAAAGAAGATTAGTGAACAATAAGCCATCAAAAACTCTTACCATATTCTTTCCAGAACAAGGAGAATAAGAGTAGGAAAGACTAGAAGAACCTATCATATGGTCAGTGGCACCAGAATCTATAATCTAAGAAGTCGAAGAAGAAGCACTAAGTGCACTAGCATGTATACATGTGTGAGCAAAGTTTGAATTAGTATAGGAAGAAGAGGCTGAGATAGGCAAGGTATCAAGCCAAGCAATGAGACACTTGAGAGTTTGCATGAGATAGAACACCAATGTCACCAGAAGTACAACTAGAAATTGTGGACACATGAGCTTGGGAACACACAGCACCATCACGACTAATACCACACCCCCAAGTAGGGTGACCATTCAATTTCTAACAATGTTCCTTATTATGTCGCTCTTTGCCACAATAATCACTTAAGCAAATCACAATAAGCAAATCTACCCTTACCCCTAGACTTAGGCTGACCGGGTTTGCCATCACATGAGTGAGAAGTAACAACCAAAGTAGAACAATCCTGATGGGAGGAATGCACCATGGCACTACGTCAACTCTTCTGCTAAACAAAGGCATAAGCCTATCACAAAGTGGGAAACGGAGCTAAACCCAACACCTATGCCCGAATCTGATCATACTCTAAATTAAGACCAGCAAGAAAGTCATTTACTCACTCCTCTACAGTTTGCTGAAATAGAGTGCCATCTTGAGAACAAACAGCCTAAAACTTCAGGTACACAGGCTGCTCAACTCAGCATAGTATTCAGCAAGAGATCAGTCCTTTTGATCCAAGCCCCAAATCATCCTCCTCATTTCATAAGTCTGCACATCATTACCCTTCTGAGAGTATGTTCTTGCCGCTGCAGCCCAAATCTTATGAGCAGTATCCAATAGCAGAAAAGTCCAAGTACTCTCATAGGTTACATAGAATTGATCAACCAAGTCATAACCAAAGCATTCTCTGAAAACCTACATAAATGTTAATGCATTTTCAATAATTAAATAATCGAACATGTTGACTAGGCTTTGCAGAATTTCCAAAGCTCAAGCCCCTATCAAGCATTGGTCGAGCGAACCTTGCACAAGGATCACAATTTTGTTTCGGTATGTTATTTCAATTACCTTGGAAATCGAAATGTTTTGCAAACATTTCGAAAATGTTCCGCAAACATAAGGGAAATGACAAAAGAACATGGAAACGTATTAAAAATCAACATAAATGTTAATGCATTTTCAATAAGTAAATAATCAAACATGTTGAGATCCATGAATATTAGAAGCTCATCAACAAATAATGCTTATTTATCCTTAAGAAAAAACATAAAAAGAAACAAAATTTTTAGTAGTCTCTCATGGATTACACTTTATCACCACAATCACCTATCTCTCAATCAAATCCAAATATCTCACTCTCTCTCAACAATGTCTCTATCGCCCCTCATCTCCCTCCCTCACGATCTGGCCTCACAGCCTACCATTTTATCTCTCCTCTTTGTAACTCACTCTCAAGTCTTACCATAATCTCCTTGCCCATTCGAGGCAATGAGATGGTGGTGCTAAGATCGTAGTGATAACGATGGCACTTAGATCATGGCAAAGATCTTGCGTCACCTTAACTCGCCACCTTCCTAGAAGCTCTTTCTCCTACCCTTTGTTCCCTGAAACCCTCTAATTTTCCTCCCCTGAAACCCTCATCCCCTCCCCCTCTGATCTTCCTCCCCTAAAACCCACATCCCTCCCCTCTAATCTCCCTCTTTTACAACCCTTCCCTCAACCCCTCCCCCAAAGCCCCTATGCCTCACCCCTCTACACTGAGATCTATTGTGTTGATGTTGTGCCTTGAAGAATGGAGGTTTCTTGCAGGAACAATCGAAGCCTGATTGGTTTTTCTACCACTTGAAGTGATTGGTTTCAAACCATCATTCATTCGAGATTAGTTGAGGTGTTCTCCAACCCGAAATTGTTGGTTTAGATGACAGGTAGCTGGAAAAAATCAAACCTATCCGACTCATGAGCAATCGTAGTATTAGTGACAATCTTTATAAAAACAAAAAGGTACTTTGCAGTAATAAAGAAAGAAAGCGACTTGATAATGCTTGTTTTATCACTCTCTCTCTCTCTCTCTTCTCTCTCTCTATCTCTCTCTTTCCAATTTCTCAGATTCTCTAATACGTAGCAAATGGCAATGACATTTGTCAGATACCACTAATGGGTTTTGAATAACTCATTATTTCAACGTATTTCATAGTATTTCCAACACTTCTTCAACGTGTCTTAATAAAAATTTTAAATCATAATATCAGACACTTTACAAACACTTCTCGGACACTTCAAGGACACTCCTTAAACTTTCCGAACACAACCTATGTGATGAATTTCTTCATAGGAACAATGTAACACCTTTAGTGTTATTGCATACATATACATGCTTTTGTTCCATGTTTGAGTGCTTTGAGTTGCATTAGCCTTTTTAACATTTGAAATATGCTTTGGTAGGAAATGAATTGAAGTTCATACGTTATAAAATTGAGAAAATTCTTTTTTTGAACATAGAAAGCTTATGTGTACTCTTGAATCCATAATCAAGGTGTTTAAATGTATTAGTCTAATGTACTAGACAATTTTGTGAGAACACAATTGGGACTAGTAGAAATTATGGCTGTTTGGTGCAGCTTATATGAGTTGCTTATAGCTTTTTTTATATTTTGAGAGTTTGTGTCAAATTGTTTGGTACAACTTCTGCGTACAGCTTATTAAAAAAGCTGATTATCTAGAAACTAGGCAGGAGTACTTTTAGCTTCTACTTTCTAATTTACAACTTTTTAATTTACAGTAAGCTACACCAAACAAACCCATTAAGCAAGATTACTTTAACCTAATCATGATTAACTAACCAAAGTATAATTAGATACCTAACCTAAGATAATTAGTGATAAATGATATTAGTTAAACTAATTAAGGCAATTAGTAGGATGATGAAGTAGGCACACACCTCACATTAGTGTGTGCCACCTCCACCTTAAGTCAAATATGTGCAAATATTATAGAGACAAGTTTTTGATTTCTAATAGTTCCAAGTTTTTTTGTAAAAAAGGGAATCCATGGAGTTTTTCTCAATTCTCATGATTAAAATAAATTTCATGTTTTGAGCTTTGAAATGATGAAAATTGAGTTTGGGAAGGCTTCGAACTCAAGGAAGGAACTGAGTGACTGAATCAGCACAGTTCCTCTAGAGCAGCCCCGAGACTTGCTTGAGCAGATTCAACCAAAAATTGACAGGGAGCATTCTGTCTCATTCCGCTTACACAGCCCCAAGCCCCAATCTAGGGGTTTAGCCTGTTTTTGGAAAAAAAAAATGCTCTTTTGCCTTGTTCTGACCATCTAGGACCATTTCTAACCCTTGAAACTTGTTTTAAAGCATAAAAAGGCTCCTAAACAACATTTTAAAATCTAATCTACCTAAAACTAACTTAGATTGGAAGGATGAATTCTCTAATTGAAATTGTCACTCTAAATTTTGTATAATTGAGACTTGTACCAACTAGCATTATTCTTTTTATGTTATATAGGCCAATAAACTTGTGGACTAGCTTATTTTCAAGGACTTAAGGTGAGTATTATTTCTTCAAAGTTAGATTGAACTTCTATTTTGAATACTTAAAGCTTTTATTTATCCTAAATTGTATTAAAATGCTTCAAACCAATGGATGTCCTATTACTTATGTTTGGAATATATTCATGGCATCTACGTTTAGTACCGCGGGGGGGGGGGGGAAATATACTAATAGTAGATGTTTGAGATCTCCATTGCCACATACGTGTGGGTTTATCTAACCGGTAGTCGATCCAGTTATTTCATTTGTTAGCACCAATGGGATGTTCATTATCATATCACTGTTTTGAAATAAAATGTATATGGCACTGTTTTGTTCTTAAGTTGTTTAAACATTTAGTTCAACTATGCTATTATCGTTCAAATGAAGATATCCATTTATTTTACAACTGCTATGCTATTATCGTTCATGTTAGAATGTGCGTGTTTATGTTGAGTAAGGGTATTATGGTTCATATGGCTAGATTGTATCTCATATAAATATTTCTAATGCTCCAGCCCTAAAAACATATGTTGAATAACAAAGTTGTTGCTTCTTATTATATTCTCTCTCTCTCTCTCTCTCTTTAACCCCAATCTAAGTTTTTCATACTTTTGCACTTCAACTTGGTATCAGAGCGTCGGTTCTACCTTGCCTAGTGTTCATCAGACTCTGGAAATTTTTCTGAGGTGACAACGACGTGCTAACGTCATCATCCGTACAATGACGTCAGCATGACGTAAGAATCCGTATGGACAAGTTGGACTCTCTAGGATCATTTTTCCCTTCTGAGTTCAATGGTGATTTTTCTGGAATTTTTTTAGGCCATTTGATGTAAGTTTCGATTTTTTGAATGTTTTTCAAGTTTGTTGGGTGAAAATCTGCGATCTGCAATTCTGCTGCTTATTTTCCATTTTGACCTAGTGGGCTGCCTTCCTTAAGGTGCGAAAATAGCTATTTTAATCATCATTGGGTGTTGTTTTGTGATTTGGTGATGTTTGCTAGGCGTTTTGGTGGATTTCGGATCATTCCTTGTTAGGTAGAGGCTGTTTTTCTTCTCTGTTGCTGTTTTCCTTCTTTATTGCTGGTTGTTGGTTGGACTTGTTTATTGCTAATTGTTGGCTTTCTTGGTGTTCCTTTGGATATTTTGTTTCCATCCTTGGTCTTTTTTTGGCTGATTATTACTCATTTTGGTGCTATGGCTGAAATAAAACCTGCTACCCCATCCTCTATGATTAAGGATGATCAGAGTTTCAAAAGGCATTCATGAGGCTCGCCTCAATGCTCGCCTTGCCTCAAGGCCAAGGTAAAACGCATTAAGACTTTGATTTTTAGGCATTACTCCCCAAAGGCTTGCACATCATAGTTTGAGACATGCGCCTTAGGTGCATTTTGTACGCTTTTTGCGCATAAGCATGTGAGGAATGCGCACATGCAGAGATTGCCTTGGGCTTTTGTTAAACTTTTAGTCCATTAGATTGTTTAAACACAAAAAATTAAAAAGAATCCATTTTTGCAACTATATTCTATAAGAAAAATTAAGTAAATGATTAATCAAGAAAAAACACAGTTAATGGTCAAGTGAGAAGTTCAATCACTAAAGTTAAGAATATCAATTTCACTTTCAGTGAAGGAAAACTTCCTTCTATGCAATAAAATGTTCAACGCCTTAAGGCGAAAATTATGTACACCTTTATATTTAATTTTGATATTTTTTTTTTACAATTTAAAAATATTTAATTTACTCACTAAATATTAAAATTTGAAATTTGAAATAATTACGCCTCAACGCCCTGAGACTTAAGCCTGGCCTCATGAGGGGTAAAAAGCCTCGAGGTACACATTTGCCTTTAAAAACTTTGAGGATGATGAGTTGCCCAAGTCCATTACCACTAAGAAATTAAATGGTTTGAATTGTCTTGCTTGGGCCCATGCCGTTAAGATTTTCTTGCATGGCAAGAAAAAGTCACGTTTTCTTCCTACACTTCCACGGCTGAGGATGATAAAGGCTATGATGATTGGTTGAGTGAGGATTCCTGTGTTATGGGGTGGCTTTGGCATAGTTTGGAGCCTAATGTTGCTACTACAATGGAATTTAGTGACACCTCTAAGGCCATCTGGGACTCCCTTGCTGAGTCGTTTTCCAATCAGAGTAATGTCTCTTGAGTTTATGAGTTGTATGAGCAGATCTTTGCTACCTGGTAGTCTGGCCATCCCCTTGCTGAATATTATAGTGGCCTTAAGACCTTGTGGGATCACTTATTGCAACACCGACCTTTTACTACTGATTTGGCTCAACAGAAGAAATATTGGGAGGAGTTTATGATGGTATCCTTACTTATGGGATTAGATTCTGATCTACGGGGTTTCAAAGATCAGATTCTTGCCAGTGAGACTTTACCTTCTGTTGCTAATGCCTATTCTTGATTGTTGCATTCTTCTCTCGGACAAGGTTCTTCCATAGTTGGTTCCTCTCAGCCCTTGTCCTCTTCTGCTTTGATATCTAGCAGTGGTGACCGTAGGGCCCATCGGGGTAGTTTTCATGGTAGATCGTGGATCCCATACTGGTTCCCGTGGTTCTCATGGTGGTCGTTATTCTCATGGATCCCATGGTGGTGGTGGACGTGGTACTGGTTCTATGTCCCGTGGTGATTGGACGTGTGCTCATTGTGGTTCTTTGGGTCATTTTGCACCTTGGTGTTGGCAGAAGTATGGTAAACCTAATCATGTGAATCAGGTTATAGATACTCCATCATCTCAATCGACTCCCTCTCCCTTTGGTCCAAGTGCTTCCCCAGTTGATTCTCATGATGCACTCAGCACACAGCACTCAGATTAGCGAGCTTACTGAGATGTTAATTCTCTCCAAACTACTCTTCCTTCATCCTCTACTGCTACATTGCCTAGCTCAGGTAATATTGCATGTATGGCTCAATCCCCCCAACCTTGGCTTCTAGACTCTAGTGCTAGTTTCCATATCTTTGGTAATTCTTTTCTTTTTCATTCTCTTCGTCCGGTTACCTATAATATTATACTCGTTGATGGCTCCTCTCGACCTGTTAGTGGCCAAGGCACTCTTCAACCCACTTCATCTCTCTCCTTACCCTCGAGTCTCTATGTTACCTCTTTTCCCTTTAATATGCTTTATGTGAGTCAATTAACTAAAGCTCTAAATTGCTCTGTAACCTTTTCTCCTTCATGTGTTTTACAGGGCCTCCAGACCAAGAAGATGATTGGTTCAAGGCATAAGAAGGATGGCTTATATTTCTTGGACACTGCTGGCTCTCCTATACTCCCAGTTCTGCTGGTTTGAGTGCTACTGTGTCTCGCTTACAATGGCATTTCCGTCTAGGTCATCTGTCTATGCCCAAGCTTAAGTTAGCTATTCTTGGTTTACGTCATGTGTCTTTGTTTGAATGTGAGGCGTGTCAGTTTCACAAGCATCACCGTAGTTCATTTCCTAGTCGTAGTATTAGTTGTGTGTCTGAGTCTTTTGATGTAGTCCATACAGAAGATATTTGGGGACCTTCTCGTACTCCCACTGTTAATGATTTTTTTTATTTTCTTATTTTTGTGGATGATTATTCTCGGATGACTTGGTTGTTTTTACTATGGCAACGGTCTAACTTGCCCCAAATAATTTCTAAGTTTTATAATGAAATTTTTACTTAATTTGGCAAATGTATCAAGATGTTTCGGTCTAATAATGTTTTAGAATATGTACAATCTGTTGTGAATACCTTTTGTGATGATCGTGGTATTATACATCAAACAAGTTATGCTCATATGTCCCAACAAAATGGTGTTGGTGAGCGGAAACACCGCCATTTGTTAGATGTTGCCCAGTCCTTGATGTTTGACATGCATGTTCCCAAAAAATTTTGGGGAAATGTTGTGCTTACTGCCTGTTCACTTATTAACCGAATGCCATCTGCTGTTTTACAAAACCAGTCTCCCTTCTCTCAGTTATACCCCAATTATTCCCCGTTTCCTCTTCCTCCTCGTGTTTTTGGTTATGTGGCCTTTGTCCATGTTCTCGATCCGGGACTGCATAAGTTAGCTCCTCGTGTTCGCAAATGTGTTTTTTTAGGTTATTCCCGTACCCTGAAAGGTTATCATTGCTATCATCCTGAGTCTCGTCAATTCCTTATCAGTGCCGATGTTACTTTTTTTGAGTCTACCTCCTTTTCCTCATCTGGTCAGCAATTGTCGGTTGATCTTATCTCTTGTCGTGAGGGGGAGCCATCTTTCCCAACTCCTACTCTTCCAATCCCCCCATCCTCTTCCATTGGATTAGATTCTGCGGCTTCCTTTCCTCTACAAGTTTATCAACGGTCCCAAGCTTCTCACGTGGTTTCTTATGGCCCAATTACTTCATCTTCTTTGTCAGAGGTTCCTGTCCCTCTTCCATCTATGCCACTTGATGATGATTTACCTATTGCATTGCACCGAGGTATACGTACTTGTACTCAACATCCTATCTCTCATTTTGTTTCTTATGCTCGTCTTTCTCCTAGTTTTTACTCCTTTGCTTGTAGCTTGTCTTGTCTTTCTATTCCCTCTTCTTATCAACAGGCTATGTCTATGTCGGGTTGGAAACATGCTATGGATGAGGAGATGAGTGCTCTTCATAAGAATCAGACCTGGGAACTTACACCTCTACCTTCTGGGAAACCTACTGTTGGCTATCGTTGGATTTATACTGTCAAGTACCTTCCTGATGGTACTGTTAAGCGGCTTAAAGCTTGTCTAGTGGCCAAAGATTATACTCAAACCTATGGCGTTGGTTATCTGGAGACCTTCTCCCATGTGGCTCGCCTTAATTCTATTCGGATTTTACTTTCTGTTGCCGTCAATCAGTCTTGGCCTTTGTATCAGCTTGATATAAAGAATGCCTTTCTTCATGGCGATTTCACCGAAGAGGTCCATAGGGATCAGCCCCCTGGCTATATTATTCCTGGTAGTGAGCATCTAGTTTGTCGGTTACGGAAGGCTTTATACAGTCTCAAGCAATCTCGTGCTTGGTTTAATCGCTTTAGTACAGTGGTGCTTGCCTATGGGTTCCATCATTTCACTTCTGATCACTCTGTTTTTGTTCGCCACTCATCTGCCGGGGTTATTGTTCTCATTGTCTATGTGGACGACATCATTATCTCTGACAATGACTCCACTAATATTGCTGACCTGAAGATTTATTTGGGTTCGCAATTTCACACTAAGGATTTGGGTTATCTGCTGTACTTTCTTTGGATGGAGATTGCTCGCTCGTCTCAAGGTTTAGTTCTTTCTCAACGCAAGTATGTTCTTGATCTCCTTTCTAAGATTGGTCTCCTTGGCACTCGTCCTAGTGATACTCCTATGGACTCCTTAGTTAAACTTGATGGTGAGACTAGCAAGTTGTTTCCTGATATTGGTCAGTATCGTCGTCTAGTTGGGAAATTGATTTATCTTACTGTCACTCATCCAGATATTACTTATGTTGTAAGTGTTGTTAGTTTATGCATGCTCCTCGTCAACCGCATTTTGATGTTGTGTGTCGTATCTTGCGGTATCTCAAACATGCTTCAGGTCACGGTTTACTTTATCATCCTTCTTCTACCTTGTCTGTCACTGGCTTTAGTGATGCTGATTGGGCTAGTAGTCGAAATGACCATCGTTCTACATATGGATATTGCACTTTTGTTGGGAGTAATCTTGTTACTTGGCGTACCAAGAAACAACCAGTTGTTGCTTGTTCAAGTACTGAGGCTGAGTACCGTGCCATGGCTCATACCGCCTTCGAGATGTTATGGGTTTATTCCCTTTTGCAAGATTTTGGTATTCGTATTTCTACTCCTATAAGCATGTACTGTGATAATAAAGCCGCTATTTTCATTGCAAACAATCCCATGTTTCATGAGCGTACGAAGCAAATTAAGGTTGATTGTCATTTTATCTGGGATTTGATGTTGCGCAAGTAGCTTGAGACACTCTATGTTCGCTTTGATGATCAATTGGGTGACATACTCACCAAGCCCCTTGCTCGTTCTTTGTTTTAGCGTCTCTCTGCTAAGCTGGGCATGTTAGATCTCTATGCTCCAGCTTGAGGGAGAGTGTTAGAATATGTGTGTTTATGTTGAGTAAAGGTATTATGGTCATATGGCTAGATTGTATCTCATATAAATATTTATGATGCTCTAGCCCTAAAAACATATGTTGACTAACAAAGCTGCTGCTTCTTATTATTCTCTCTCTTTCTCTTTAACCCTAATCTAAGTTTTTCATACTTTTGCACTTCAACTGCTCAAATGAAGATATCCATTTATTTTACAACTTCAATTAAATGGTATTAATCGGGCTTTGGCTCACCCCTCCTCCCTATGTGCCTTTAGGTGACAAAGGTCAATAAAGATTGTGCTAGCATTGTATATGTGCATATGGCGTGAAGGATTTGCATGTTTTGCCCTTTCTTTAAGAGAAATGTGTTGTAAAGACCCTTTGTGTATGGTTTGGTAAATGAGATGCACAATTCTTTTGTTTCAAGTTGTACTCTGTTGTGACTAAGTGAAGGTTCGTAATAATAAAAAAAGCAATGGTTTGTGTTCATTTCATCTATCTACACACTAGCTCTGGATAGATGTTGTGAGGCTTAGCAGGTTCAAGAATTTTTAAACTTCAGCTATTTCTAATGATTTTACCCCAATTTTCTATGGGAGTACTATAAAATTGTACAGGTAGGCCTTTGGTAGCCTACAGCTACAGGCCAGTCACTACCCTATAGTTAGAGGTGAATGGGGTCATGACAAACAATGTTCTGAATTCTTCGAAATGCAACTTGTGCACTCTTAAGTACATTTTGAAACATTTATAAGATGAATACATCATATATATTTTAATGTTCTACAATTGTTTTGCATTTTTTAGCATTCAATTTTTTAACATGTCCCTATCATGTTGTGCCTTGCATTTTTTGAAAATCGCTGTGTCATCACAAATTTTAAAACAGCCACCTAATTCAGAACTAGACAAGATACGCAAATCCTTAATACATAGGTTTATAAAGTTTGGGGTAAAGAAGTGGCACAAACAAGTGTCCATGTCTGTCGTTCAATCGAGCCAATTAAATAAAAGTTCCTCACAGTTTTGATGGTACATCAATCCCTAGTGAATTCTTAGATTGGTTAAATGATTTAGAAAATGGCATAGGTTTTCAAACATACATTGCATAAAATTTATCACAATGAAATTGAGAGGTTTTGCCAAACAATTTTGGCAAGAAATTTAGAGGAGTCAACAATGTCTATATAGCCCATTATTATTTTATGGGATGAAATGAGACAATTATTGGAAAGAAAATAAGGCAAAATTCATTTTACTCCTTGTAGATGAACCTTGGAGCACTTTACCCCATGTGTTTTAAAAATAGCCACATACTCCCTTGTGGTTTTGACTGTTTTGCAATTTACCTCCTCGTTGTTACAAATTCCATCCAAATTGACAAAATTTGTGTTACACCCACCAAAAAGAAGAGTTGACATGAAACAAAATTAATTTAAAAATCAGAATATGATGTGAAAAGACAAACTTTCCCTTACCTCTATCATCTCCTCTAAAAAAAAACTAACCCTAATCAAACCAAACACTAACCCTAGAGCTAGAAGGACCTCAACAATCGATACCACCTCCAGCCACTCTCTCCCCCAGCCTTGCCGCCACCCCAGAACCATTCACCCAGTCCAGTTGCCACCCCAAATCTCCTTACCCAGCCCCGCAACCACTTCCTCTCCCCTCACCCAGCCCCATTGCGATCCCAAATCGCCTCACCTAGTCCCATCAGCACTCCTTTTCCATTCACCCACACCCCCATGATCCTCTCCCATCACACCAATCCCCACCGTCACTCCCTCTCCCCTCAGTCACACGCCCTGCGATCCATTCTCACCACTCCAGCCCCACCACCACTCCTATCATCGACCACCCCCCCCCCCCCCCCAACCCTTCTCCCTTGACCCACAACCTATGAAGATGCTTTAAAAGTTGAACATTATCTAACTAGAAAGCTCGTCAATATAAGCCAGTCTCTTCCAAGGTGCCTAGTAGGGTTACAACTCAATTGTTGTGATACATCCCCTAAGCATGCGGTTTTAGTATTACTAAGAAAAAAATAATGATTTAAGTTAGCAATGATCATATGCCTCTTATTTGACTAGCGCAGTTATGAATTTCATGATTACTTGAACAATTTTCATATTGTGTCTACACAATTTGGTCATCCCGAAGTGCCCAAAAATTTAGAGGCTGAATTACCACCAGTTGTGACACTTGAGAAAAAACATGTTAGAGTCTGAAACAAGACAAGATGTTGATTTGATAATTGATTCTATTGCGGATGAGACTACTTTTGGATATAAAATATCCTCTATTCTTGAGTCAGTTGATCCCGCTACTTTATCTACTGTTTGGAGCTCACCTAATGCTAGCGTTGTTGACTCTGTTTCTTTACCTAATAATGGGAGTTCATTTGAGATTATTGTTAATCATACATCTTGTGAGTCTGTTACTCATGATCCCTAACTTGATCTTAGCAGATCTTTTGAAGATATTTGAGATTACTTTAAGCATAAAGGCTTTGATTCTGTTTCAGAACTTGTTCATCAAGACTCCATTGATGAATATCACTTGATCTACAATCTAGAGCTTAAAATTATGATTTGACCTCATTAGTCTCACTTATATTGATACACTGCATACCAAAACCATCACAATTCATTCTTTATCCCACAAGCACCATGTATGTTTTGAGCAATGAAGCCATTTAAGATGAAAATCGGAGTAAGGAGCTTCACGGTAGACGTTGGATCAACAGTGCTTGATGGATTCAAGGTTGGTTTAGAGTGGAGATCAAGCTTGTTGAAGTTTGTGATAGACTCAATTGTATGTAAACTTATGTAAGAAGTTGTAATTCCTTCAATTGTGTCGTGAACCCATTTGACTCAATAGTGGAAAGCTTTTGGGTGTTCAGATTGTGGTTTTATCCCTGTACAGGTAGGTTTCTATATGGTTTTCATGTTAAATGCTGTGTCTCGTAGTTAATTGCCTTTATCTTGATGAGATTGCCTAGATTGATAATTTAATTGTTTAATTGATGAACTGATTCATTGATTGACAATTGAATTGGATTGAATTCTCCTCATCACATGTTTAATCTTAAAATTGGCATTGGTTTTCAATGTACTATTATGTGGTACTGCACCAAATCAACACAGGTTATCACATTCAGCAGCAGCTGAACCATTCCAGTGCTAGTGAAAGAACTGATTAGGAGATCTTCAATTCTTCAGATAGCCTTTTCAATAAATCAAAATAGGAGCCAACATGATTCTGCAGCCTTGTAAGACCAATGCCTTGTAAAAATATTTTAAAATTGGAAAGGGTAACTTCAAAAAATGGCACATAATTTAGAAGCGATCAACAAAATAGGTCATGTGGCTAATAGAACAAAGCAAATAGGACCGGATAACAACTGTTAAGCAGATGAACACAACTCTATAATAGAAATAAAAGCACAAACTCCAAATACTTAAAGATGCATGCAAGAGTGATACATACCCGTATTAATAACATCAGATCTGTTCTTTGTGATGCAAATAGAATTTTAATACGAGATTTTAATAACAGATCCTAGAAATTAAAACCTCTGGGAAAGCCAAAAGGATTAGAAACTAACCACCGAGCTGCGTAGACATCCTCTTCGTCGATGAAATACACGGCTTTGGTTGCGTTCGATGAGGCGTTGGCTACGCAGAGAGAAGATAACAAAAAGTCAACGTATAGGAAGAATTTGAAAGACTTGTAGAAAGAACAAGTTGCAACTTGCAAGTTGCATTTTTTTATTTTTTTATTTTTTTCAGAATAAAGCTATAGCACACATTGGTACACTATTAATAAATGATATGACCCAATTTTATTTATTTTTTTGTTTGTTTTTAATTTTTTGAATTTAATTTTTTAAAAATTAAATTTTTCATTTTCGTATTTTT
Source organism: Camellia japonica (assembly GCA_030407325.1). Lineage (NCBI taxonomy): Eukaryota > Viridiplantae > Streptophyta > Magnoliopsida > Ericales > Theaceae > Camellia > Camellia japonica. The sequence continues at coordinate 58,070,809 of JAPPVO010000036.1, forward strand.
ATTTTTTTTAAATATTAACTAATTTTTTTTATTTTTTTAGATGTACCTTAGATATATTTTAAAAGTAAAATATTTGTAAAAAATATTTTAAAAAATCAATAAGTATACCAGAAGTGTAATTTTAGTAACAATCACAACGGAAGCAGGTAAAGATTGAGAACCAAGAAAGAACTACCTAAGAATGAACATTTTCATTATTTATGATCGATTAGCACAATGACTAGGGAGATTGGAACGGATGTGGTCCATAAATTAAAGCGAGGTGGTTTAAGGTCTCGTTTGGGAAATGACTGGTTTAGCTAAAAAATCAAAAAGTTACTAAAAAGTCAAAAAGTTACTAAAAAGCCAAAAAGTCAAATATTATATTTTCTCTCTACTTTTTGCACATCTTTTCATAAAAAGACAAAAAGTCATCCCAAACATATTAGTTTTTTTTAGCTCATATTTTAGCTAAATAGCCAAAAAGTTACTAAATTAGCCTGTTCCCAAACGAGGTCAGTGTAGGAGTGCGTCTGGAGTACTGTGCGATAAACGAGTACCCACTAAACTAAAGGGAAAGTTCTATAGAACGGCTATTAGACCAGCGATATTGTATGAGACGGAATGTTGGGCAACTAAGAAATAACATATAGATAAGATGAGTGCTGTTGAAATGAAGATGCTAAGGTGGATGTGTAGCAAGACTAGAAAAGACAAAGTTAGGAATGAGTATATTCGAGAATGGGTAAGAGTAATACTGATAAAAGATAAGTTGAGAGATAATAGATTGAGATGGTTTGGTTATATACAACGGAGACCAACAGAGGCAGTAATGAAGAGATGCGATACAGTGCCGGTACATAGTAGTGTTAGGGGAAGGAGTAGACCTAAATTGACGTGGACTAGTATAGTAAATAGATATATGAATCTTCTTAATTTGACTAACGAAATGGCCTTGGATAGAGTCGAGTGGAGAAGAACGATTCATATAGCCGACCCCATTTGATGGGACTTAAGGTTTGGTCTGGTTTGGTTTGGTTTGGTTTGGTTTAGGTATGCTACTATAGTAAACAAAATTTTAAATTTAATTTTTATTTTTATTTTTTGAAAAAAATAGTCCTCAGCGTGTCCTTTGCGTGTCCCTAGCGTGTCTACAACGTGTCCCAAGTGTCCTAGCGTACCGACACTTGTACGTCACCTCCGAAGACGTGTTCGTGCTTCATAGATTGGAAGAAAAGCTTACGAAAACACCTGAATCCTTATTAGTAATTTTACAAATGCAATTGGAAGTGAAGCCCCCTGTAGGAATACTTAATGTTTCCCAAGTGCATTTGGGAGGAAAGCCCAGAGGCATATCTGACATCTTTCCGGTGCATTTAGGACTCACAAAAGAAGAGGACTCACTATAGAAACACGGTCTAAAAGATAATACTCCGACACAACAAGCTCCAACAACGCCAAACCCTCTTCAAAATAAAACACACAGTCCCATGACTAGCAATCCAAGCTAAGTCATTATATAACCCAACCATGCAAGGTGAAATAATTAACAACACATCCTTGTTAAAAAAAAAAAATCCTCAGTTCCTCCTTTCTTTTAAAATCTTTTTCTTGTACAATATTTTTTTTCAAAAGATGCTCAAACGTGCACCGCCCACAAACAAAAGATGTTTTCGATTTCCATTCAAAACTTAAATGTTTCGTAAACATTTTCTGAAAACAATAAGTGTTACTCATAACACATAATCAACCACATTAGTTCATGACTAATCCCTTATTGCAATTTAGATTAAAACAACATTCTTAGTTTAACAATGCCATCCAAAGCCACAACATACAGAAAAATTCATTTTCTGAATCGTTTTCTCAACATCCAACTAGTGAACCGCAACCGTCACCCAACAACATCCATCACTCCCATAATGAAGTTACAGCACAAACACAACATTTCTATAATAAAAATTAATAAAAATAACAACCATGCTAATAACATGATAAAGCACAAGAAAATTCAAAATCCTTGGGAGTCTCATCCCATCACAATTTATCAATGACATAACGGCGCAAAAGGCTCACAAAACCAAGGTTCCAACACATAATCCAACCTAAAGGATTACCACAAGCTCACACAAGCTTCACACTCATCTACACGAGACTCAATGCTCCCAAGTCCACTCTAATGCTATGTTTGGTTTGGGGATTTAGGGAGGGATTTGGAAAGGGAAAGGGAAAAGGTATGTGAAACTAGGTGAAATGTTGGTATATTTTATTCACATTTCACCTAACTTTTCCCTTTCCCTTTCCCTTTCCAAATCCCTCCTCAAATTCTCCAACCAAACACAGCGTAAGGCACTTCTCAACCTTACAAGCCTTATACTCATGCCCAAGCTATTCCCCAGGTGACTACTTGCCAACCAAATTTCGGTACTAATCAAACCGACTAACCAACTCATCAATACTTTACGCTTGACACTACAACAAAAAGATTGGAGCTAAGCAAAGATTGAAAGAGAATAAAGATGAACCTGCAGATGAAAGTAAAAAGCAAGGAGAAGTTGAATGTGAATCTAACATTGACAATAAGGAGAGCAAACAACAACTGAAACAAGCTGCACAGCAGCACAAAGCAAGTGGGAGTGACATAGTTGAGTGTGCAACAGAGCCATTACATACACAACAAAGTGATAAAAAGTAGCAGAACAAAGAGAAGAAAAAGAGGAACAAAAAAAAAGCCAATTGTCTTTATTTTTATTTTTGTGGTGGATAAAATTAGGCATCTAAGATTAGGGCCATATAGAAGTTGTTTAAGAGCAAAGCAGAAGAAGTAACAAACTGAAGATCAAAGTTCAACTACTTCAAACACAGACAACATGAAGTTCACAAAGCATCTTTTTGAAGTAACAAAGTTTTATCACAACTATTTATTGGACAAAGAAAATACTAGTCTAAGAACTATTTATTGGACAATAAAAGATAAAATACAAATCCATTCTATTGCAATGCTGCACGAATTAAGATCCTTCGGTGGATTTCGACTCCAACCTTCTGCGTAATCTTTCTTCCTTCAACTTAGCGAGCAATTTCTCAAGCCTTGTAAGCCTTGCTTCAAGTTCCTGATTTATTTCTGATTTCTTCATTTTCTTTGGATTTAAAAGAACACAAAACAGAGTAACCCAAAACAAAGTAACCCCCTAAAACGATCATGTCTTCGAGAGTGATCGTTCATTCCTCGAAAGGAAACACAAATGTTTTGGTCTCCAAACACCATTTTTCGGCAACTTTGCAAACTAAATCATGGTCACTTTGGATTTTGTTTGTTGTCCTTAGGATTGCATCGTGAATGCCGACTCTTTTCCAAGCTTCTTGGTGCAGAGGATACATGTGATTGACCCATTCTAGCCATGTATCTGGTAGGCCTCTCCAACCATTGAATTCAACCTTCAATGCTGATTTCTTAGACTGGGAATTGGGAGTTGCACACGAGGGAGAATGTGATGGAAGATTGAAAACTTTCTCTTCAATGGAGGTAACGGAAGGTTTCAAGAAATGGGCAATTCTGCGAGTTAAGTTTTCACCTGTTTGAGAAACCATCTGCTCGTCTCTCTTCCATGATGGTGTACTCTCGTGGGTCTGCCATTGGTAGATATTCAAGCTCTGTTGATTCTGAGAAAGAAAGAGAAAAAAATATAGAGAAAGAGAGAGGAGGGAAAAGAGAGATGTAGATTATAGGGTGAGCGAAGTGTGAGAATGATAAAAAGGAGACATAGATATATAGAGAAAGAAAGAGGAGGGAACAAAGAGATGTATAGATACAGATTACAGAGTGGAGTGCAAGTGTGAAAAGGGGTGGACCTGAGATGGTAATTATTAAATGTGTATTAGTTGTTGATGGAGCGGACTAATAAAATTTTTAGTTAATTTAAACTCTGAAATTAATATTTTTATGCTACTTTTGACGGCACAACTGATGAAGTGTCCTAAATTGAATAGCATAAAATAATATTTCGATATTACTACATATTCCCGCATATTAGGCAAGAGAAATCCTTAATCTTGTTTTTACATAAAAAAATGACAGTGTGTACCATATTGTAATGATTGATTTTGTAAGTAATTTTGATGACAGAAAGTCATCCAAACATTATGTATTATTATGCGATAGATAGATGTTGATACACTGTATATAATTTAATTAAAAAATTATCGACAAATTGCAATAATATAATCACTACACCAAAATTGGGCTTTAGCGGCGGTTTTTTACCGCCGTTAAAGCCTTTAACGGCGGTATTAACGGCGGTTTCATTACCGCCGTTTATGCGCGTGTCGGAAAAAGTGAAACCGTCGTAAAAAGACAAATTACCGTCATTAAAAGTCGACCAAAAACGACGGTTTTTTACCGCCGTAAATAAGTTCAAATTTTTCAAAAAATAATTCTTTCTTCTTGCACTCCCCAAATTTTGAACCCAAGACCTCTCATCCACCCACACCAACAACTCTACCACAGCCACTCTTCATGAAATATATTCCCTAAATAAATATTTAAACATTACTTTTACTTTATTGTAGATGGTGTCGCCGGAACTCGCCGGAGCTCCGCCGGCAAAGACCGCCGTCATTAATGGCGGTAATGGTTGGGCATTAGCAGCGGTTTTGTTACCGCCGTTAAAAGTGGGCATTAACGGCGATTTCGTTACCGCGCGTTAAAAGTGGGTTTCATTACCGTCGTTAAAGACACTTTTAGTGGTGGTTTTTTTTAACGGCGGTAACGAAACCGCCGTTAATGATACATTAACGGCGGTATTAACGGCGATTTTCGTTACCGCCGTTAATAGTACCTTTAACGGCGGTTTTCGTTACCGTCGTTAAAAAAACCGCCGTTAATGCCCTGTTTTGGCGTAGTGAATTGATATGCCTAGTAATATATGAATACGAGTGACATAGAGATATAGAGAAAGAAAGGTGAGGAAAAAGAGAGATATAGAGAGAGAAGGGTGTGAGTGTGAATGTGACTAACCTGGATAGCAATCATTAAATACGTATTAGTTGTTGATGGGATAGACCAATTAAATTTTTAGTTAATGTAATCTGTGAAATTAATTTTTTTGTTTGTTACTTTTGATGGCACAAACGATGAAGTGTCCTAAGTTGAATATCATAAAATAATAAAGCAGTTATCAGGAAACGATGTTCTACCTGATGAGGGAAGTGATTCACTCATTGCCAAGCTAAGAGGATATTTACACAAAAGAGGTACGTCATTGTGTTTGATGATATATGGCAAAGTGACTTCTGGGGATTCATAAGACATGCTATACCCAAAAATAGCAAAGGCAGTAGGGTAATCATCACCACACGCAGTGAACAGGTTGCTGCATTTTGCAAAGAAACATCAGTGGCTCAAGTCCACGAGCTTCAAGCCCTATCCGAAGAGAAGGCTTGGGAACTCTTTTGCAAAAAAGCCTTCCAATTGGACTTTGGGGGTCATTGTCCCCTTGAGTTGGAGAAAATATCACATGAAATTGTAAGAAAATGTGAAGGATTGCCACTTGCAATTGTGGCTATAGGTGGTCTCTTGTCTACCAAAAACAAATCTGTATCCAAATGGCAGAAATTCTATGATAGCATGGGCACTAAGTTAGAAAGGAATCCTAATCTTATAAGCATCAGAAAAATTTTGTTATTCAGTTATAATGATCTGCCTCACCACCTCAAGTCATGTTTCTTGTACTTTGGCATAATACCAGAGGATTACTCTATCAAATGTGAAAGACTAATTCGGCTATGGATAGCTGAGGGTTTTGTTAAAGAGAATAAAGGAAAAACAATGGAAGAAGTTACAGAAGAATACTTGAATGAGCCGATCCATAGACGCTTAGTTCTAATGTCAACAACAAAATCTGACGGAAGAGTTAGAGAGTGTCGGGTACATGATGTAGTGTGTGAGATTATTCTCTTCATGTTTGAGGAGCTTAGTTTTTGTCAAATTTTAGAAGAAGAGAATTCAAGTTTCAATGACACAACTCGGCGGCTATCAATGCATATGCCTTATTGCAACACTGATAAGGTTATGGAAAGCATTGGTAAATCCCCAGTTCGTTCTGTTTTTCTTTTTCTAGAGGGAGAGCTACCAAAGAAGCCTTTATTGGGTATACTAGCTACAAATTTCAAGCTTTTGAAAGTGCTAGATCTTGAGGATTCTCCTCTGGATCAACTTCATGAAAAAGTGGGTCAGCTCTGAGTTTTCGGGGACCTATGGCAAACCCCAAAAAAAAAAAGCATATATTCATAAAAATAAAAATAAAATACCCTGTTTGGTATCACTACTACCAATTGATACCAAAATAGATATCAAATTGTATTCATTCCAGAATACCCAAAAAAAAAAGTTACCAAAAGGTATAGTTCAAATCAACAAAACAAACTAATTAATCAACAAATCTAATTAATGAAATGTTCTAGCGGTGTGAAGCAAACATAAATGACTTGACATTGTGTTAAATTGAAGAGTGGGATAATAATTTTGCTTCACCAGCAGTGTGTGTGTGAAGCAAACATAAATGAAAAGGAAACATGACTATATAATCAATTTTTTGCACAAAATACACAATTCACTCACTATCTTCACTATCTAATAATTATAGAATACAACTTAATGAAACAAAATTAGGACAAAAAATTAGTGTAAAATTATTTATTCTATTAAAATCTGATAGTTTATGAGAGACATATTAGGGTAAAATTATTTATTCCATTATTTGGGCCAACTATACTTGTATATATATATATATTATATTTTACTTAGGCCTAACCACATTTGTGATTAAATGTTTTTTTTTTTTTCTCTAATTAGACCCAACAGAATGTTTTGGAGCCCTTTAGACTGGTTCTAAATCAACAAAAATAAATTAGGCCTATTTAAATTTCAAATATACTACTAATGAATTTGGAGGCCCTATTTTTGGGCCTAAGGCACAAGCCTTAGTGGCCTTAACCCAAGACCGGCTATGAGAAAGTGGGAAATCTATTTCTTTTGAGATACCTAAGCATAAGGAGCACACAAGTGGAGATAATACCAAAGTCCATAGGTAAGTTGCAAAACCTACAGACTTTGGATCTGAAACATTCCCCCGTGAGTGAGCTTCGATTTGATATCAGTAGGCTTCATAAGTTGCAACATCTTCTTGCCTATGATTATAACTCTGAATCTGAATCCTTGGTGGATTATATAATAGGAGTGAAGATATAGGGAAGGATTCGAGATTTAGAGGAGTTGCAAAATTTGTGGTTTGTGGAGACAAATCATGATGATGGGGTCAGCCTAATTAAAAAGCTTGAGAATTTGAGGCAGCTAGGGAAGTTGGGAATTACGAAATTGGAAAGAGAACATGGGAGGGCTCTATGTGCAACTGATGTAGCGGAATACAAGAGGACTAGATATCGTTCTAATAGACGAAAGGGACTCTCGAATCTATGAGAAAAATAGAACCTTGAATCCACAAGGAAGAGAAAATATCTTAATATTATTGATTGAATGAATTCCATTACATATGCTTATAGGCTTATTTATAATAAACTAAACCTAATACTTGTAGAAAAAGTAATTCTAAAATAAACTAGGAAACTTAAATCAACACAAATTAGGAAACCTAAGAGAATAGGAAACTCAAATTCTAAACTATTTAAAATCCTAGTCAAAATCTAATTCCAAAATAATAAAATTAAGAAATAATATAACAAAAATATTAAAAAAATTTAAAATCTTGTCCTACATTAGGCTCCTCTTCTTTGAAAGAACTCGTCCTCGAATTCATATTAGAGATTTGCCATCTTCCATGTCAAATAAAGAGATATTTTGAATATTTCAGTTGCTTGCCCCTCTTCCAAAAGTTGTATGTAGAAAAGTTTTCTTTCTGAAAGTTATTCTCTATATGCTTCAACTGGTTGACAAGATTAATTAGACAAGTATTGAAAATTAAATTAAATTGCTCCACACCAAGAAAATCAACAAAGTGTATTTTATGTTGATGTTGGATACTCTCTAGACTTTGCTCTATCTTAGATTCAGTTGAACATTCAATTATCATCTTTCGAACATCAATTGCATCCTTAATCAACTTCTCTAGTGCACATGTCAACTTTATTACCTTATCTTTTATTTCTTCTTTTACATTGAGTTCAACTTGATTTCCTTTTGCGATCTCATAACCATCATAATAATCAAGAGATGATAGTTCCGTCATTAGAATCTCTTAGCTAACAACGTTTTTCTCTTGCATCACCTCTTCATCGTCTTCTTCAAACTTTTTGATCAAAGAAATTTCAGTGACCTCTCTTTATCAATTTCAATATTCTCATCATTGTTGAAATCAACTTGATTTTCTGCTTTAATTGAATGTCTGTTTGGGTCTTCAAAATTTTGAAATATTGAGACACTCAAAATCTTTTCTTCTTCAATGCATGGTGGAGCGTGACAAATTTATTGACCTATAAGACTTGATTGATCCAAACTTGGCAAAGCCATAGTCATGTTTCTTGAATAATCTATATCCATAATTGCATAATAATTATTGAGTTGTGAAGAATATTGTGAATCAAAATTACCTTGAAACAATTGTTTCAATTCAAGCTTTCTTTGATATTTTTGATACAACATTTGCCCATGATTTGATTGAAGGAATCTAGAACTCATCAACTTCTTCATCTTATGCCACGTCCTAATGGATTGTTTGTATTGTCGCCTTTGATCATACTGCAATTGTTTCCACCATGTAGAAACATAACCTTGTAACTTATGTGCGACATATTTGGCTTGCTTTTCTTTAGAGATTTCCATACACTCAAGAAATTCGTCAACTTTGCGAAACCAATAAATAAAATCCTTGGCATGACAAGAAGCATTAAAATAGGAAATTTCTGGTGGTACTTGATAATCTGAAAAGTCATGATTGATGCAATTATTGCTATTGAACATATCACTAAATCTTCGTTGTCGTCTTACCGACTGGTATTCACCATAATCCTCAAATAACTTATCTTCAGATTCGTCCTCACTATCATATTGATAACAAGAAGATCGTATCAAGACGTTTGTGGTTAATAGACTGGCCTTAAGCAAATCCCATAGCGCAGTTCCTATTAACATTGTGACTAACAGATTAGCCTTGGGCAAGTCCCTTGACTCAAATCCTATTAGATCTTTCTTTGCGATTATCGTCAATAGAGTTTGTGCTTCCTCTTTCGATGAATGACATCGAGCAAGGAGAAACCTTGCTCTAATACCACTTGATGCAGCGAAATACATGAGGACTAGATATCGTTCTAATAAACGAAAGGGACTCTCGAATCCCCGAGAAAAATAGAACCTTAAATCCACAAGGAAGAGAAAATATCTTAATATTATTGATTAAACGAATTCCATTACATATGCTTGTAGACTTATTTATAATAAACTAAACCTAATATTTGTAGGAAAGTAATTTTAAAATAAACTAGGAAACTTAAATCAACACAAATTAGGAAACCTAAGAGAATATGAAACTAAAATTCTAAACTATTTAAAATCCTAGTCAAAATCTAATTCTAAAATAATAAAATTAAGAAATAATATATCAAAAATATTAAAACTAAAAATATAAAAAAATTTAAAATCTTGTCCTACATTAGCAACCATTGAGAAGATGAAATACCTTAACGCTGTATTTGGTTAAGGGATTTGGGGGGGGAAAGGGAAAAGAAAAAATGTAGGTGAAATGTGAATAAAATATACCTACATTTCACCTAATTTCACACACTTTTTTTTTTTTTTTTTTTTTTTCAAATCCTTCAACCAAACACAGCGTAAACGTTTGAGTGTAAGGGCCTCAAGTGATGATGAGATTCTGGATTTACAATATATATCATCTCCACCTCAATATCTTTAACGTCTTAACTTGGATGGACGTTTAGAGAAGTTGTCTGACCTGATCCCAAAACTTCAAAATCTAGTCACATTAAATGTAACAACCCAGATTTTTAATTATTCTGTAGAATTTATACTAATATTATTTAATCACAGTTAGGAAAATATATAATTTATTATATATTATTATGTGTAATTTTGTAAAACAATATAATTATTAAAAGTTTAGGGGTCAAAATATAAATAATAATAATAATATTGATAATAATAATAATGGATGTAATAGTAAAATAAATAATTAATTTTATGTTGGTATACGATAGAGTGTAATTTAATTAAGAATTAATTAATTTATATAGTTATATTAAAATAATTATCTTAAATATTATTAAAAGATAAGTATAAATCTATAAATTAATGAACGAATCTGCAGAATGATTTGGGCTGGCCACGTGTTGGCAAGTGAATGGTTTCTCCTCCCTATTTAAGGAGAAGCGGGTTCACGTGGGCGAGAGGAAAGAAAGAAAAGGAAAAAGAAAGAAAGAAAGAAAGAAATGAGAGAAAGAAAGAAGAGTGAAAGAAAAGAAAGAAAGGAAGAAAAAATAATGGAAGTTGAAAGGATTTTTGGTAGTGGAAAGAAAGAGTAAGTTATTAAAGTTAAGGTGAGTTATATTATATCTTGAGTCACCATAATATATTGGAAAATGTCTCGTAGCTCAAATTTTGTGGCTCAAAAGTGGCTCAAATGGCCAAAACGACGTCGTTTTGGCCATTTTTATGTTGTTCTGTACTCAAAACGCGTCGTTTTGGCCATTTGAGCCACTTTTGAGCCACAAAATTTGAGTTACGTAGCATTGCCGTAATATATTTTACGTATGTTTTGAGTTACCATATTTATTTTATACAAGTTATGTTTTATAAATTATTAAAACTATATTAATATTTCAGTTAAGCACTTGGCAGAGTGAGAAATATTATACCAAGAGTATAAGGGACACGAAATAACCATGGATAGTTAGTTAGGCCAAAACATTTACATAACTCAGTTTGGTAAATAAATCATTTAAATAGCAGAAACTGAAATACATAAATTATGTAAATAAATAACCATAACCACGGTACAGAACAAAACAGAACAGAGGTCACAAAAATAACAGTCAGAACAAAGGTACGGATTCAAGAGGTGGCTCGTACGGACTATAGAGGTGGCTCCCACAATAGTCTAACACTTATCTCCGCACAGCACTTTGGTCCGCACAGAACAGAACAGATGCATGGACTCAAGACGTGACTCGTACAAACTCTAGAGGTGGCTCCCACAATAGTGTAGCACTTAGCTCCGTACAGCACTTTGCTCCACCCAGAACAGAGGTCAATGGATTCATAACAAACAGAGGACCACAAAGTGGCCAAACAGAAGCCAATGGTTATTTAAGTCCCCCAAGGCATGAGACTCTCGTGGTAGTACTTACAAAACATAATTGTTTATAAGGTTATAGTCAAATATTCTTTAAATATAAACAAACATATCCATAGGTTTCATTTTAACAAATAGGGTTCAGAAATTAATCCACGTAACTGAAATATTAATATAACTTAATATAATTTATAATAATTTATAAAACATAACTTGTATAAAATAAATTATGGTAAATTAAAACATACATAAAATACATTATGGTAACTCAAGGTATAATATAACTCACTCTGCCAAGTGCTTATAGTTGTTTATCAATTTTCAGGAAACAATACAATTCAGAAATAGTTTTTGGAAAGTCTTAGATGCAAAGCTATGGAGTAGACACACACAACACTTTTATGATATTTTTCTATGTAAATATCGACCTTTTTGGTCAATATATTTTGTAATAAAAATAGAAACTCCAATGATTATTTTGGTATCCTCACTTAAATATTACTTCCGCTAGCGTTTATTGATTTATTTAAGAATTGACCATAGGTAACTTCAGTTACTGGCCGTCACGATGTTTAACCCTTGGGTACGGGGAGCAGGTCGTGACAAATGGTATCAGAGCAATGGTTTATTAAAAAATAAAAAAATCATCATTAGTGCATAGGATACACGCACATTTAAGAAGTAGGATAGCGGGTAATTAGTACCTAAATATTATATTTTGTTAGTCGATTTAATTATATTATAATTTTATATGATTATATATATTATTATTTTTTTTTGTGCATAATTTGTGAAGGATATCAGATATAATTTATATTTGTTATAGTAAAAAAAGGAAAAGAAACAGAGAGTGTCAGACTCAAGTACCCACCAAAATTATAATATAATTAAATACATGGAATTTTCAAAAAAAAAAATTATTTCGACTTTTTTTTAAAAGTGGGTTTAAATTTTAAAAATATTAATTTTGAAACTATTTTCCATCAATGGAAAGTTCACGGATAAAATAAATGGGAATTCATCTCAAATTTCTTCAATTTCTGCATATGATTTTGTAATTTAATTTCCAGTCACTTGTTTAATTATGTTCTCATTTTGTTTTCTTTTCAGAAATAAAACTAATGAAAAGTTTTTTTTTTTAAAATCACCGATTGTTTCTCATTTTGGCCTAAAACAATTTTTGACAACTAGACAGTGAGTTATTTTTGGTAAAAAAAAATTTCGAGGTAATATTTTTTATCAGATTAATCATCTCATATATATTTATCAGAGTGCGCAGCGGATAGCTTACACTTATGACAAATTTTGATGACGAAATTTTAAAAGGAGGAAAAATTGTAACAACCCAGATTTTTAATTATTCTGTAAGATTTATACTAATATTATTTAATCATAGTTACGAAAATATATAATTTATTATATATTATTATGTGTAATTTTTGTAAAATAATATAATTATTAAAAGTTTAGAGGTCAAAATATAAATAATAATAATAATGGGTGTGGTACTAAATAAATAATAATTTTTTATTGATATATGATAAAGTGTAATTTAATTAGAAATTAATTAATTTATATAATTATATTAAAAATTTGGGTCAAAGTGTAATTATTTTAAATATTTATATAAGATAAGAAGGAATCATAAAATTAATTATCGAATTAGTGGGAGAGATACGCGGGCCACGTTTGCTCTCTCCTCCCTATAAATTGGGAGAAGGCGTTTCACCTGGGAAAGAGAAAGGAAGAAAGAAAGAAGAAAAGAAAGAAAGAGAGAAAGGAAGGAGAAAGAAAAAAAGGAAAGGAAGGAAAAAACAATGGAAATTGAAAGGGTTTTTAATAGTGGAAAGAAAGAATGAGGTATTAAAGTTAAGGTGAGTTATATTATACCTTGAGTCACTATAATTTATTTTATGTATATTTTGACTTACCATTATTTATTTTATACAAGTTATGTTTTATAAATTATTATAAATTATATTAATATTTCAGTTACGTAGTTTAATTTCTGAACTCTATTTGCTTAAAGTGAAATCCATAGATATGTTTGTTTATATCTTAAAGAATATTTGACTATGACCTTATATACAATTATGTTTTGTAAGTACCCACCACGGGAGTCCCACGCCTTGGGGGACTTAAATAACCATGGGCCTCTGTTTATCTACTTTGTGGTCCTCTGTTTGTCATGAATCCATTGACCTCTGTTCTGTGTGGAGTAAAGTGCTGTACGGAGCCAAGTGCTACACTATTGTGGGAGCCACCTCTAGAGTTCGTCCGAACTACCTCTTGAGTCCATGCATCTGTTTTGTTCTGTGCGGACCAAAGTGCTGTGCGGAGATAAGTGTTACACTATTGTGGAAGCCACCTCTATAGTCCGTACGAGCCACCTCTTGAATCCGTACCTCTGTTCTGATTGTCACTTTTGTGATCTCTGTTCTGTTCTGTACCGTGGTTATAGTTATTTATTTACATAATTTCTGTATTTCAGTTTCCGCTATTTAAATGATTTATTTACCAAACTGAGTTATGTAAATGTTTTGGCCTAACTAACTATCCATGGTTATTTCGTGTCCCTTATACTCTTGGTATAATATTTCTCACTCTACCAAGTGCTTATAGTTGTTTACCAATTTTCAGGAAACAATGCAATTCAGAAATAGCTTTTGGAAAGTCTTAGATGCAGGGCTGAGGAGTAGACACACACAACACTTTTATGATATTTTTCTATGTAAATATCGGTCTTTTTGGTCAATATATTTTGTAATAAAAATAGAAGCTCCAATGATTATTTTGGTACTCTCACTTAAATATTACTTCCGCTCGCGTTTATTGATTTGTTTAAGAATTGACCGTAGGTAATTTCAGTTACTGGCCATTACGATGCTTAACCCTTGAGTACGAGGAGCGAGTCGTGACATTAAATCTATTGGGTTAAGGTTTGAACAAGAATGATCATTAAAAGCTCTTCAAGTCTTGCCTAGTTTAGAACATCTAGTTCTTTGGCATGCATGTGATGCCTAGTTTAGAACATCTTGCCCTTTGCATGCATTATATTTTGAGATTGGAGGGTTTAAAAATCTTAGGCTCCATTTAGTTTTTGAAATGAGATTGAATTTTGAATTGTGTTTTGAAAGATAAGCTTTTGAAATGAGTTTTAAAAAGAAAAAATTTGTTTGGTTATGAGTTTTGAAAAAAGTTATGAATTTTGAGTTGTATTTTGAAATTTTTTTGGGTTTATTTTTTTTTTAATATTTAAAAATTTTCTTGATTTTATTTTTTTAGGATAAATATTTTTTATTGTAAATATTTATTTGTTTTTTTAATGTTGTATTTCCTACATTTGTTTTTCATTTCTTCACAATTTTTGTATTGGTTAAGTATAATTTTGATTAGCTAATACATATTTAAAACATAATAAATTATTTAACTAATACTTAAAACTAATTTAAAATTCTATATCGGTGTATCGAATTCAAATCGCAGTGGTTATGACCATTTGGACATCGGTAAAAGTACTAACTTTAATTTGCTTTCGTTCGTGCCATTCACTTTTGCATGGGCCTAGCCCCACAAGCACAAAATATTTATATATTTAAAAATTTTATTTTTTATTTTAAATATGTATTTTTTATTTTAAATATTTATTTTATTTTATTTTATAAATATTTAATTTTTTAGTTTTTTTTTTAAGTTTTAAAATTTTTTGAATCGCCTATATATATATATATCTAAATCATAACAAATTAGAGTTTGGAAAAATTAACAATAAATTTTTTTGACAAATTAGAGTTTGAATCGCCTATATATATATATTGTTTAAAAAATTAACAAATTAGAGTTTGACAAATTAGAGTTTGAATCGCCCATATATATATTTTTTGTTTAAAAAATTAACAAAATATTTTTTGAAAAAATTCAAAAATAAAATTTTCAAAAAAATTAAAAATGAAAAATAATTTCAAAGAATGAAATAAAAAAATTTGTTGAAATAAAAAATTTGTTGAAATCTTTTTATTTTTATTTTTAAAATAGAGTTTGGAAAACTTATTTGGTCATGAATTTTTTTGAAAAGAGTTTTGTGGATATTTTTGGAAAGAATTTTGAAAATTTTATTTGGTTATAAATTTTAAAAAGAATTTTAATATTTTTTTTTTATCAAAAACCTGATTTCAAAACAAACCAAACGCCACATGTCGTAGGCTTCAAGGGGTTGAACTTTACCATCTGGCATCCACCACCTCAAAAAACTAAAACAACAATGTTAGGTAACTCAAAATTTTGTGGCTCAAATGGCTCAAATCACTCAAAACGACGTCGTTTTGACAGATTTTAAGTGTAAAACGACGTCGTTTTGACAGATTTGAGCCATTTGAGCCACAAAATTTTGAGCTACCAAACATTTTCCAAACTAAAAACTCTTGAGTTTCAACAATGCTAGAGGGCCACAATTTTTGTGGCCACAATGGCTCAAAACTGCCAAAACGACGTCGTTTTGGCATGTTTTGCACCCAAAACGACGTCGTTTTGGCAGTTTTGAGCCATTGTGGCCACAAAAATTGTGGCCCTCAAACATTTTCCCTTGAGTTTTTGGGTATGTTGGAAGAATTCATGGATAATGCAACCCAACCCCAACCCCAACCCCAACCCCAACCCCAACCCAACCAAGGCGAAGACTATTGGATCGTCGAGTATATCCTTCGTGTATCAATCTGGTTCCTGTTGGGAAATTTTGCATATTCCGAAGTGGGCAATCTTCAAGAATATTTCGATAAGAAGGTGTGGCAAATCAATGGCCCCAATTCAATTCAATTAAACTCCAGGTTTCTACCCAACTGAATTGCAATATTTATTTATCGTTTCGTCAAAAATTTGATGAAAAAAAATCATCTCCAATATTCTTTTTTTTTTTTTATGCAAAAAAATGCTTGTCCCTTGATTTGATGAATATTTAGAGGGAAATTCTATGCACCATGTTATGTATTTTTGTGGTACATAATATGTATTTTTGTGTTAAATATTAGATAATTTTTTAATAGAGTTACGCCAATTCGTGATTTAGAAATGAACTTACACATTTTATGGTATTGTTACAAATTTTTGTGGTAATGCTGCATATTTCTTTATCCAAACATTTTCTAATTAAAAAATGTATCACAAAATGTGTAATTTTATTTTTGAATCACAAATTATCTTAATTCTACCAAAAAATTACGTAACATTTATCATAAAAATGCACGACATATACTAAAAAAATATGTACCATAACATTACCCAGCTTGAAGTACTTGAATTTTGGGCGTCTCTACAATTGAATTTCCTTCAACTATATGGGTTTGCAGCAAAAGACCTAACAATTACAATATGCACGCTATGCAACATATGAATGAACAATAAGTACTAAAAGTGTAGGTGATTTACACTTTGTTTGTTTCGATAGAAAAATATATTTTGTATTCGATTCTAATCTTAAAAATGACGGTGTGTTACTAGTTGTAATAGTAACCTTAAGAATAATGGTATGTTAGAGTAATTTTAACCATTAACTTTTATTTTTGTCCATTTTAAATTTGGTGAAAAAATGTTCAAAAATCATATCCAATCTATTTATCAAATATTAATCACCTCATGATTAAGCAAACCCCTTTCTATTACTGTTGATTTTTATTTTCTTTTGGATTGTAATAAAACAAAAATTGTCATCTATGCCAACATGAACAAGTTTATTATGTTTTTTTAATTTTTTTTAATTATTATTTTTTATTTATTTATTGTTGTTTGCTAAGATTGTGTATTGGATTTATGTTATTAAATCTTATTTCATGATAACCACAACTGTTTTTTCTAATCTTTAGTACGAAGTATAGAGCTAATGTAATGCATTAGAAATGTAGCAATTAGGTTTAGGTTACCACTAAACCTTTATTGACTACTGTATTCTTAGGGAGGAATAATCTCCTCAAACATCATATGATTTGGCAGTTTAGGTATACTTTTGCACCTCATGTGCTGCGTATTCGTTATCTATATCGAAATCTAGTGGTGAGAATTTACGACACGATTCAAATCGTATATAAAATTAGCGGGTTAGGATTGGTCATTTCCTGACATAAACACGTATATGACATGACTCGATAACATAAATATTAAATAGGTCGGGTTAGTGTCAAATCTGTATAATACGAAACTGACACGGATAACTCGTATAATGAAGAATTAGTTACATGTTTAATATTATTTTCGCTAAAAAGTATTATGACTTTTTTGATCTCTTCCGTTATTACATCCAATTTATTAAAAAGTATGCAAAATATGATTTTAAGTTTAATACAGGTTTTGTTTTTGTTTTTAATTGAACTTAATGTATTTTTTGTCTATTATTTGAGTTAATCTAGTAAAAAATATAATAATATAATATATTTTTTTTATAAATTAAGAACATAAAATTAAGTTAAAATTAATATTTTTATAAATAATTTCATTTAATAGACATTAGTTTTATTAAATTTAATTTGTGAATAAATTTTCAAATTTTTTTCATACATTTGATATTTTTAGTTAATAGTAAAATTTCTTGACATGACGCATTAATAAAACGCAAACTGAACACAGACTGAAAAATGACAAAACATGATAACATGAAATAATGAATGGGTTGGATTAATAGTGAGATAATTCTGACACGAATCCGAAGTGACACGACACGAACACGACTCAACACGACATGACACCCACCCTATCTAAATTTATGTTGGAAAGCATGTATTCGTTTGGGAACCCTCCCTTTTAGCCAAAAAGTCAAAATTAGCCAAAAAGCCAACAACCTATACCAAAAAGTCAAAGATTCTCTTTTCTCTCTACTTTTTACACATCTTTTCGTAAAAAGCCAAAAAGTCATCCCAAACTAGGGGTGGGCGCGGGTCGGTTGTGGCCACGAAACCTTCAATCCGCCATCCGTCCGCCAGATTGGCGGATTGGAGAAAATCAATCCGCATCCGTCCGCCAATCCGGCGGATGTGGATTGAACGGATTGGCGGTTTGGCGGATGGATGCGAATCGGGTTGGCGGTTTGAAATTTTATAAATTTTCAACATAGTTCAACTTGTGCACTTCCTCAAAAAAAAAGAAAAAAGAAGAAAGTATTACAGTCAATGATTTAAAAAATTATTACAATTACTGCATGCATCATCCAAAGAAAGAAAGTTTGAAACTTTAGAATATCACAATCATTGCATGCCTCATCCACATATTACAATTACAGCATGCCTCATCCACATAAAATATTACAATCTGTGGTTCTTAAAATATAAAAACAATTCAAACTACCAAAACCATGAACAAAGCAATAGTAGAGATTGTATGTCTCTATATTGTTACATTTATATATGTTTTTAAAACAAAAACCAACCAGCATATGTTATATTTTATATTTATTACTTTTAGAATTAGATTTAAAAACCAAAAAATATAGATAAATAATACGTTTATTTTTTTCAATTCAAAAAATATATTCAAGTTGAAAACTTTTTTTCAATAGAATATTTGAACTCTTTTTCAATTGAAAACGCAAACAAAATATTTAAACAAATTGAAAACACAAAGTCTTATAAATTACTAAGGGTGCTCGCGGTTTGGCGGTTCGGTTGCGGCCAAAGGAACCTCAAATCCGCCATCCGTCCGCCAAATTGGCGGATTGGAGAAAATCAATCCGCAACTGTCCGCTCGTCATCACGCATCCGTCCAAAATGTGACGGATCAGTTCGGTTCGGTCGGTTTTGGCGGATCGATATATCCGCTGCTCACCCCTATCCCAAACATACTAATTTTTTTTAACTCATATTTTAGCCAAATAGCCAAAAAATTACTAAACTAGCCTGTTCCCAAACGGGGCCAATCACTTTGGTCCTAAATCATTTTGTGACTTGTGCTCCTAAGATTTTTTTTTTGAGTTTAATTTATTCAATTTCATATTATTTATGTATGGTTGGTTGAATAAGTAGTCTGAGTACCCTCTGTTCAATAATCTAGATGTTAAACTTTTATAGTTGAATCTATCTATTTTATTGGAAATATTACCTGAATGGTATTTCTTTCCCGTATTTCAAATATTTCAAACAAGTACACAATGCATTACAATTTTGAAGTTTGGTCATACTTTGTTCTTTCTTTTAAGAATGTCTATATTGTTAACTGTTCTAATAAATTATGGCTAACATTTTTCAAATTTAATCCATCTTCCTTATTCTTCAAATTCACCAAAAAAATTTATATGTAAAAAAAAATCTTTTGTAAATTCTAAATCTAAATATAGCCTGAAAACATTAGTGAAGAAAAAAAATTAGTATTAGTATATATAATATATATGATCTCGAGTACTGTTACAATGCTCTACTAAAACATGTTAGTGAAACCTTCGCCAAAGTTCAAGTTCTGGACTAGAAATATGTTGATCTACTGTGACTCATTGATTCGCCGTATTTCTTTAAAGATGACTCAAAAATTTGTGAATATTGAGGCATTCGATGTTAACTATTCATATTAAAGGGTTGTTTGGGATGTCCTAAATAAGTACATTTTTTGTCTTTTTAGACTAAAAAGTTGAGAGAAAAAATATGGATGTTTGAGTTAATTTTTTGACTTTTTATGGAAAAATGTGTATTAAAAAATTGTATAAATTAGTGTGTAGGGAAAAATTAGGATTGGAAGTTGTGCAGCCGTAATTTTTGACTTTTGGTAAATAGTGATAACTTTTTAACTTTTTGAGTAACTTTTTGACTTTTTGACTTTTTTTACACTTCCCAAACTTGGCCTAAATTTAGGACATTGTAAATCTTAAGGTCTTTAGTGTTTAATATTCAATATTGAATCTCAAGATTGTCAAACTCAAGGTCTTCTGTTATCTTTTATAAGTGAGAATCATGCTACTTAATTTTTTTTAAGGGTAAATTACACTTTGCACCCTTGTACTTTGTACCAAATTTCATTTTGGTCTCTACACATGAAATTATGACAGTCAACCCCTTACACTTCTGATTAAATCCCACTTTGGTCCCTATTCATGAAATCGTGATAGTTAACCCCCTGTATTTTTACTCAAATGCCACTTTGGTCTCTACACAAGTGTCAATGTCTCTCTTCTATTACTTCATTTTTAAATCTTTAGCAAAATTTAGTCATGTGACAAAAATGTGATTACGAAATGAGAATAAAAAGAAGGAAATTATCTATATTTTCCACCAATACACTTTGTCCTACATGATAAACATATGAAAGTTATATAATACAATATATATATATATATATATGTTCGTATGGTAAAAATTGGAATGAAAATGTAAGAAGTAGAGCTTTTGAAATAAATAAAAAAATGCGACAAAGAAATCAAAAAAAAAGAAAGATGAATAGACAGATGACTGTATTACTGTGAAAAACTGTGTTTTGTGATTCTAATTTATGCAAAACTCTAGTTCATTTTCTTAATTGTTCACAATCTGTGTTTTGTTTTAGCATAATATAGTCATATTTTGATGTAAATTTTGGAATAAAGTGTGTATTGGTAGAAAATGTAGATGATTTTCTTTTCTTACCCTCGTGTCGTAGTCTTTATCACATGACTAAATTCTGTTAAAGATTTAAACAATTAACTAATAGAAATGAGATGTGTAGGGACTAAAGTGAGATTTTATCAAAAGTATAGTGGGTTGACTATCACAATTTCATGTGCAGGGATCAAAGTGAGATTTGACCAAAAGTGCAAGGGGTTGATTGTCATGATTTCATATGTAGAGGCCAAAGTGAGATTTGGTTCAAAATGTAGGGGTACTGAAGGGACTAAATATAAAATGGGTCGAATCCGAGCCTTAGGCCGACCCAATTCATCAGACTCGAGACCTGAGAAGCAGGATAAGCAAGTGGGCCAGTCAGATTAGCCCAATTACATCGTCAACAATCCAAACAAGTCCTCAAGTACTTGGGCCCAGCCTGTGGTGGAAAGGTCAGTCCAACCACGATGCTAGGCTGGGCCGAGTTGCGGGATCTGATTATTGGACCGAACCCAAAAGGGGCCGACCCATACAAAGATATCCTATTGGGTTAGCCCATATCTACAAATAATCTCGTAGAGGGCCGAGCCAAGGCACGACGGTACCGAGCCAAAAGAACCCAACAGAGAAACGTGGAAGCTGTGAATGCATGCACATGGAGGGTGCCACCTCAGCTGGTCCCCTCCCCCTAGAATCACGGAAACAATTGATTGAAGGAATATGATCTGTTACAAGCATGGTTACAATGAGTATATACACCCCTGGTCAGCTACCAGATGGTCCCCCACCTTGGGCAATGCTAAAAGGAAACTTTGCAGCACTAGGCTCCATGAAACCATCTTGGGCAACAAGCAAGGAGTTCTATATAAACTACACTGACTTCACACTGAAGGTAACTGATCTAAGCTAAACTATACTCACCAAAACATGACTCTCTGCACTGAGAGAGTATCCCTCATCTTCTTCGATCTCTCACTTCCACACCGAAGGGGTTATCCGGCCACCCCTGGCCGTACAGCTCTAACGGTGCTCATTGTTGCAGGGTCTCGATTCCTGGATAGTCCAATCAAGTATGGAACTCCGATCCACAATCATCTAGTGCGGTATTCGGTACGCACAATTGGTGCGGTGAGTGTGGACGGCTTTGTCTCTGAGTTCTACGCTTGATTTCGGTGATGGGGATTAAGGACATCCCACCTTCGACACTGACTCCACAAACGGAGAAGACAAAGGATAAAGGCTTGGCACTCCCGACAGCCCTGGAAGAACAAACCGGAAACAACAAACCGGACTCCCGAATCTA
Organism: Camellia japonica; assembly: GCA_030407325.1. Taxonomy (NCBI): domain Eukaryota; kingdom Viridiplantae; phylum Streptophyta; class Magnoliopsida; order Ericales; family Theaceae; genus Camellia; species Camellia japonica. Next base: position 58,092,951 of record JAPPVO010000036.1, read on the forward strand.
TTGAACATCGAGTGCCCTTCGCTGGAGGTTCTTCTCATCATTTTCTACTAGAGAAGGATTACATAGATCGAATTATTGACTCCATGGGAATGGAGATACAGGAATTGAAAGCACAACTCAAAAGGGTGATAGGTGACCCGACGGAGAAGAGAACTAACGCAGAGCCCTCTCGCCTGTGACAGAGAAGCCCATCCCGTGAACCACTAGTGAATAAGGTTCCCATAAATGAGTCTGGGCAGCAAAGCCAGCCAATCTCGGTACAAAGTGAGGCGGCGAACAGCCACACTCGTGGCTCACGCCGGAGAAGGGTTAAGAGGTAGAAAACAGCTAGCCAGCAGACAGAGTACCTTTCTCAAGACCTTCATACTTAGCTGATTAGCAACAAGCAAAATGAGCAATAGCGAGATCACCTTGACCGTACTATCTACCAGAGAGAGCACCGAGTATTTGATTGACTCGTCTCCTTCCCATTCTCCCCAAAAATTGAGGCCATGAGACGTCCCAAGAAATTCACCCCACCAAAGTTCACGTCATACGATGGGAAGTCAGACCCATTGATGCACATCAGCCATTATCGGCAGATGATGTCCTTATGGAGCCGAGATGAGGCACTGATGTGCAAAGTCTTCCCGTCCAGCTTGGGAGAATTCGGATTTCGATGGTTCGATCGTCTCCCCACTGGATCGATTTACGATTGGAAGTAGCTCTCCGAAGAGTTCTTGGCCAGGTTTATCTCCAACACTAAGATCCCGAAAAAGCCGGATACACTGTTCGGTCTCCAAAAGGAACAGGAAGAAACGCTATGTAATTATGCTAGGAGGTATTGGAATGACTACAATGACCTAGAGGAAAACTTTTGCAGCGATCAGATGGCTGCGATGTCTTTTAAACACGATCTGCGCCTGGAAAGTAAGTTGAGACAGTCACTTACCAAGCACCCAGCAACAACATTGAAGGATTTGCGTGCCAGGATTGAGCAGTACTCTTGCCTCGAAGATGATCAGATCCCCATCGGGTAGCATCAACTGAACAAACAGCTTGGCACAAAAAAAGAGTGGACTGAGGGGAACACCGAGGACTCACAGTGAATGAAGTAGACAAGTTCAAATCCCATAAAGCAGTTGTGACCGTATTCAAGGAACCAATATATCATATTTTGGAAAAGATCAAGAGAGAGCCATTCTTTATTTGGCCGCCAAAAATGTTGGGAGATCCAGCTCGGCGCAATCAGAAACTTAGATGCACCTATCACCAAGATAAGGGGCATATGACTCAGAATTGCAGAGCATTGAAGCAACACGTGGAAGACTTGGTAGCTGCTAGACACCTCCAAGACTACATTGATCAGGATAAAGTGGTGGCCGAACAAGGGAACTCTCTACCAGAACCAAACATTGAGCATCCTCCTCTGTTGGTAATAAATGTAATCCATGGAACAACTAGCCATGAGCGTGAAGAGGCATTTCAAGAAGAAATTGCCAAAGCTGTGTAGATTCAGCTGGTCATGTCAGTAGGGCCCGTGCCAAAAAAGGTACGCACAGTACCTAAGCCCCCCTTGTGCACTGTTTAGATGGTATTCAGCACCCACATACTGATGCACTGATTATAACTGTGGGAATTGGAAAACGATTTGACGTAAAACGAGTCCTGGTAAATCAGGATAGTGCAGCAGATATATTGTATTACGACTTGTTCAGGAAGCTCGGTCTATCTAAGCAGCACCTCACCTCGGTGGCAGCTCCATTGGTCGGCTTCAATTTACAGCCTGAATGGCCACTTGGCAAGATAGTGTTGCCAGTGGTGGCTGGGACGAAGACCCTGCAGATAGAATTTCTAGTTATCAATACACCTTCTCCTTACAATGCCATACTCGGTCGTCCTTGGATTCACCAAATGGAAGCGGTCCCTCAACCTACCACCAGCTCATCCACTTCCCAACGGAACACAGAGTAGAGCAGATCTCAGCGGACCAAGTTGCGTCAAAACATTGCTTCATGGCAGCTATGAAGGCTAAACAACTTTGCAATTGGGTACAGACAGTCGAAGTAGCCGAACAGCCAATCTTAAAGGATGTAGGAGGAACCCCAGCCGAAAAGATAGTAGAGGATTTAGAGAAAGTCCTAGTAAAGGAGGATGATCTAGAAAAGTACTTCCTTATCGGTACCTCGCTAGGCGCTGATGAGAAACTTCAGCTGCTGGATTTGCTGAGGGAAAATATGGAGGTATTCGCATGGTCAGCATATGATACTCCAGGGTTGAATCCAGATTTTGCTTGCCATAAACTCAACATCAACCCTTCCGCTCGGCCCATTGTGCAGAAAAGTCGAAGATCCTCAGTTGAGCACACTGAAGCAGTAATTGCCAAGGTCAAAAAACTCCTAGCATCGGGGGCGATTAGAGAAGTTCAGTACCCACAATGGCTGTCCAATACAGTTGTAGTAAAAAAGAAGAACGGAAAATGGAGAGTCTGCGTTGACTTCACCTGCTTAAATAGAGCTTGTCCCAAGGACAGTTTTCCTCTGTCTCGCATTGATCAACTGGTAGACTCAACAGTGGGACATGAGCGTATGAGCTTTCTGGACGCTTATAGCGGCTATCACCAGATACTACTATTCGGCCTAGATCAAGAGAAGACAACATTCATTACTCCAAGAGGCACCTATTGCTACAAAGTAATGCGGTTCGGCCTCAAGAATGCCGGGACAACCTACCAGCGAATGATCACTTGAATGTTCAAGGACCAGCTTGGAAGAACCATGGAAGCTTACATAGATGATATGGTAGTGAAAAGCAAGCTCGCTACAAACCACCTTACAGACCTAAGAGAAGTTTTTGGTATCCTGAAAAGCCATTAGTTTCGCCTTAATGCCTCGAAATGCGCTTTCGGGGTAGGAACAGGGAAGTTCTTGGGGTACATGGTGACTCACAGAGGAATCCAGGCAAATCCAGATCAAATCAAATCAATACAAGAACTTGAAGTATGAACAAAGGCTAAAGAGCTACAGAAGCTGGCTGGAATGGTAGCCGCCTTGAATCGGTTCATCAGCAAGTCTTTAGATCGGATGAAGCCCCTCTTTCAGCTACTAAGAAAAAATGCTGCATTTGAATGGGGTCCCGAATGTACCGAAGCATTGCAAGGCCTCAAAAAATATCTTAGTACACCATCTCTCATGTCCACTCTAGAACCGGAGGAAGAACTGTACTTATATCTTGCAGTCTCAGATCACGCCGTAAGTGCGGTATTGATTTGAGAGGTTGAAAAGGAACATAGGCCAGTATACTACGTTAGCAAGACTCTACTAGATGCCGAGACACAGTACTTGCCCTTGGAAAAACTAGCTTACGCACAGCTTATCGCCTCAAGGAAGCTGCAACATTACTTTCAGGGTCACACCATCAATGTCCTCACTAAATTCCTCCTCAGATCTATCTTCAGCGGAGTTGATTTCTCTGGCCGAACAGCGAAATGGGCGATTGAACTTGGTGAGTTTGACATTTGATATCAACCCAAAACAGCAATCAAGGCCCAGGTCTTGGCAGATATTGTCGCTAAATTCACTCCTACCCAGAACACCGAGCGCGAAAACTCCAGCTCGATACAAGTGCCACACACCACCGAACTAGGAAAGCAATACGCTTCAGAAGCATGGAAACTCTTTATTGGTAACATCTGGTAGCTCTATGTCGATGGATCGTCTAATAACCGAGGCTCAGGAGCAGGGGTAGTACTTATGTAACTAGAAGGATTTATCTGGAAGTAAGCTCTTAGGCTTGGTTGGAAGGCTTCTAACAATGAGGCAGAGTACGAAGCACTGTTGGCTGGTTTACGTAGGGCCGAACACTTCAGTGCAGAGCAACTTCTAGTTTTCAGCGATTCTCAGTTGGTTGTTAACCAGCTTACTGGGGTCTACGAAACACGAGACGAAAGAATGGCCATATATGCAGACAAGGCTAAGGATCTACTCAAAAGATTCTGATTTATACAAGTGGAACAAATCAGTTGGGACAGAAACAACCATGTTGATGCTTTGGCCTACCTCGGCTCATCAGATGCCAAAGACGCTAGAAAAGTTTGGGTTAAGTTCGTGCCAGAACCAAGCATTGCATCTCCAGTCCTCTGCAGTAACCTAGAGCCAAGCTGGATGGATCCAATACTTGTTTTTCTGAAATCTGACACTCTTCCCGAAGACAAGAAGGAAGCCAACAAAATCTGACATAGATCAGCTCGGTTCTGGGTCTCACCATCTGGGAAGCTATATAGACGCTCTTATCTCGATCCTTATCTGTAGTGTGTGCATCCAAATCTAGTCGAAAATGTTCTTTACGAAATTCATAATGGAATTTGTGGATGCCACGTTGGTGGAAGGTCACTGGCGCATCGAGCCCTCACTCGTGGGTACTGGTGGCCACGGATGCAACAAGATGCACAGCAGTACGTTCAGAAGTGTGATAAATGTCAGAGGTTTGCTCCACTAATTCATTAGCCAGCCAAAACTCTCACTCCACTCACCAGCCCGTGGCCTTTTGCCCAATGGGGTCTGGATATTGTTGGACCTTTGGCATGAGGCACTGGGAACAGACGATTCTTCATTGTTGCAACTGACTATTTCACTAAGTGGCTTGAAGTTGAAGCACTAGCAGGTATCAAAGAAGCAGACACAAAGCGGTTTGTCATGAGGAACGTCATGGTCTGTTTCGGCATCCCGCGGGTATTAATTGCAGACAATGGAACATAGTTAGACGGAAAGATCTTCAGAAAATTTTGTGCCGACCTCAGGATCGAATATCAGAACTCTTCTTCGGGCTACCCACAAAGTAATGAGCAGGCAAAAGCGTCGAACAAAACTATCATCAACGGAGTAAAGAAGCGGCTCGAACATGCAAAAGGAAAGTGGGTTGAAAAGTTACCCCACGTGTTATGGGCTTACCGAACCATGGCATGGCGCTCAACGGGGAAAACACCTTACTCCCTAACTTATGGAATGGAGGCTATTATCCCACTTGAAGTTGGTCTCCCAACCCTTCGATCGGAGCTGTTTGAAAGCACAAGTAATGAGGAAGCTATTGCACAAGCACTAGATATGGCAGAAGGCCGAAGGGAAGCGGCACTGATCAGACTTGTAGCATATCAGCAGCAGCTCATCAAGAGTTTCAACCAAAAAGTTTTCCTAAGGCAATTTACACCTGGAGAACTGGTTTTGAGGAAAGTTATGGATCACAAAAGGGTGCATGGTGAAGGAAAACTAGGACCTAACTGGGAAGGTCCATACAAGGTCACAGTCATTGCTGGAAATTGAGCTTACTACCTAGAGGATCTCAAAGGTAGAGCTATACCTCGGCCCTGGAATGTAGCAAATCTCAAGAAATACTATCAATAGAATTATGGGGTACTTACGTGTAGGTCCTAATGAGTGGACTTATTGTCTACTAGGTCCTATGGAAAAAATTTGTCATAAAAAAACGTCGCTAATTGTAATTTTTAGCGACAATTTATAAAAATTATGACAAAAAAATATCACTAATTGTCAATTTTTAGCGACATATATAAAAAATTGTCTCAAAAAAATTATTTTTAGCGACAATTTTACCAAGACTTATTTTCAATAGGACTTGATGAGAATTAAGTCCAACTATTAGGACCTATTGGTAGTTTACCCTAGAATTATCCCCTAACTTCTCTGTCAGAGTGTAAAGACACTTATCTTTTGATCAATGCAAATGCCTCGCCACTTCTCTCAAACTTTTTTTGTGCGTGCTTAATATCTGACCAGCTTCATTGCAAGAGATTTTCGGAATCAGCTTTGGTGTTCACTAAACAGATTTAGCTTTGGTATTTACCAAACGGAATTAGCTTTGGTATGTACCAAACGAATTTAGCTTTGGTATTTACCAAACGGAATTAGCTTTGATGTTTATCAAATAGATTTAGCTTTGGTGTTTACCTTACGAAATTAGCTTTGATGTTTATCAAATGGATTTAGCTTTGGTGTTTACCCAACGAAATTAACTTTGATATTTATCAAACGAACTTAGCTTTGGTTTAACCCAAACGGATTAGTTTCAGAACGACTGAACGGGATCTAATTTTAGTTAGCACTCAAACATGCCAAGTGGAATTGCTTGGTGGAAACCGCACTAACGTATTTTAAATAATCATCTTTGAGTCCACAGAATTTCTTAAGTATCGTCACATCGATACTTCAGTACCACTGCATCCAAACAAAACTGGGACAGATTTGGATAAATCCTTCAAAGGTCAAACTTTTAATAAGTAGTCCTACTCAGCTCCGGGTGGGGGCAAACAATTGTTTTTTCGGCACCAACCAGGACCTGAGTATGACATCTTTTTGTGCTATCAATATCAACATTAACTTAAGCAGCCCCTCCAGAGAGCAAGTTCTTCAGTACCAATCTTACTTAGCTCTAGGTGGGGGCAACGATCAGTGCAACGATCAATGCAACCACGATGACCGAGCATCTATTCAGCCCCGTGGACTCAACAGTGCTCGGCCGGGGGCAAACAATATGAACAAATGCAAGCATGAAAGCAAAACACATCAAAACTGCAACATCATAAGTGAAGTTCTTTCAAAGGCACAGTTGGCCCCACGAAACAGTACCAAGAAGAAAGAAAAATTGTCTTGACAACCTTAAGGGGACAACTCGTCAGGAAGACCGAGCCCCCATACAGCAGAAAAATAAAAACAAAAGAGAGAGAGAAAAAGCAGAAACTTCAAATCATTCCAAAGACGACTTCAACTTTCATCAACAGGAGGAACTGTAGGAGTAGTGTCCATAATCTTATCCAGGCCATCTTAGGGAGAAAAAGTAGAGGCAGCTCCAACTTCTTGAGAAGTAGAAGCTTCCTTAACCACATCTTCCACAGCTTTAGTTTCTAGGGTTCCACTCCCTTCAACATTCACTGTCTCATTGGCAACGTCGCTCGCCTGAGTCTTGGTTACAAAATCAGTTCTTGGGGAAGTCTTAGCTGGAAGAATTGCAAGACTAGCAGCAGTTTTCGGACCCAAGGACCTTGAGGGAATAGGAACATCTTGAAACAAGGGAGACCTTTCAGGAACCTGAGTAGCGGCCAGAGCACTTGACCAATCCTTCAGAAAGAGCTTGTCCCACAACACCAGCACCTCTTCTTTGTAAGCAGCCCTAGCTTCATCCCAACCCTGCTGCCAATACTTAGTCTCCAACGCAGAACGTTCAGTGGCCATCACCGTAATAACAACCTCCAGCTTTGCCACCTTCCCTTCAAATTGGGCCTGTACCCCAATGACAGCTTCCTTAGACTTTTCAGCCGAGGTAACAACCTTACTCAGATGGAACACCTCCCCCTCGGCAGTCCTGCGTCCTTCTTTCTCGGCTTCCAAGCTCATTGTCAGTCTCTCAGCATTCATGGCGGCCTCCAGTACGGCTTTCTCCAGTTCCTCAGCTCTGGTGATTGATAGGTGCATCCTCTGAATACACTATAACATATGGCAAGGTATTAAAAGAAAGAAAACAGTAAAATAACACCAAGCGAATCCCAAAAAAACACTCACAGCAGTCATCATTTGAAGGGTCCCCTTTAAAATTGGAATATCACGCGGCCCGTTGTGATTAGCCATATCCATTGGCATTAACAAGGTCTTGGTCAGGTCAAAAGCAAAGTCTCCGGAAGCAATAACTGAATCTGAAGTAGAAATGGGTCTGCCCTGATGCAACATTAGGGGCTCTCACTTCTCAAACGACTCATCCTCAACAGGATCTTCAAAAGCCTCTCCAACTACCGCCTTGCCGGTCTCCCTCCTCATTTTTTTCGCCCTTGCAGCAACCGAAGCAAAGGGTTCGGTAGCAGCAGCATAAGGGCCAGAGGCTCTTATCTTTAACTTCATATCCATAAGGCTCTTCGGTTCAGCCTTCACCGAAGGAGTCCTGAAAGCGTCAGAGGAGCCAAAAGCCTTCGCTTCCGAATCCCCCAGCACTCTTTTTTTTTACATAGACCCACCCCTTACAAAACTGGGGGCAGGGGAAGGTATCCTCTCATACGGCAAGCCTTGGCTTCGGCGGCGATTCGTAACCAGAAGGGTAAGGGATGTATCAGTCTCAGTGTCAGAATTCAGAAGAGACGCAACGAGCCTCGCTTTCTTCGGGATGGTGGAACGATAAGTAGCTTGGTAATCTAACAGCTCGGGCGCGGACCTCTTTTTGTACCTCAAAACAGCCTTGATGGCCTCGGTATTCTCTCGGTTCGGCCTGCACTGAAAACAGGAAGCCTCTGCAGAAAATAAGAACAACATTAGAAACAACATTCAAAACAAGGCAAAAAATAGCCATCCTTTTGGGGCATCCGTTCAAATTGGAACTCAGTCCCAGCAAGAAACTCCCAATTACCACTGACTTGCAGAAAATCGTCATTATGTTTGTCCGAATCAGGTAAGCCAGTTACAAGATGGCAATCGACCAAACGAACACGGAGATAATAAGTGCTGTGATCCTTGTTATGTGAAAGGGTATAACAACCCAAAATGTCCCAGATGTCCAGATTCAAACCCAATTGCCTGTTAAGAGCGGAGACGCCACAGACGATTTGAAACAGATTGACAAACACCTGCATAGGGGTAAGCTGACCTTGGTGCAAGAATCGGCGCACTAAAGGATCAAGGGGAAATCAGACCCCTTCTTCAACAATGGCTGCGACTGCGAAATAAACAATACTCCTAGTGCCCATGCGCTTGGTGTCAACCTTCGTTAGCGAAAGGGTCACATCGTCAGGGATACCGTAGTCTCAGCGAAACATGGCCATAGCCTCAGGGGTATTAACTAACGATCAAAATTTCCCCATTAACCAGACCTAATGGGACAAAGACAACTTAAACTAAGCAAAGAATAGAACCAGACGCTGGAAACAATGGCGCAAGGGCCAAAGAGGGCGATCAAAACAGAAAAGAGCAAGAAAAGAAAAATTTCAGGGGGACTTATAGAGATCGAAACAGCAGCGATAGGTAGGCGGCCTCGAAATGAGAACGAAAATGGCAATGGAATATCTGGGCAGAGCACCGACGAGACCGACTCAGAGGAACGGAAAAGGGTTTTGGACTTTCTAAAAGTTTGAAAACAGATGAAGGGGTTTGGATTGATAACCCCAGAGCATTTATTGCACCAGCCGGCGTGAAGATACATAAGTCACGACCATCAGTATGGAATCGGTGCACTATCTCTGTGCACTAGTACCACGCCGCCACGTGTCACCATGAAAGGACACATGCAGAGGGCGTGTGTCAGGATTGAACCGTCACCAAGGCCGAATTGGGGCGGATCCGAAGCGACGCGACGCGACGCTTGGAGTACAGAGCAATAACTCCCTCTAAGGGGAACCTTCGCGCGAGCTAGGGGGCAAATAAAGGGACTAAATATAAAATGGGTCGGATCCAAGCCTTGGGCCGGCCCAATCCATTAGACTTAAGACCTAAGAAGCATGATAAGCAAGTGGGCCAGTCAGATTAGCCCAATTACATCGTCAACAATCCACCCAAGTCCTCAAGCACTTGGGCCCAGCTTGTAGTAGAAAGGTCAGTCCAGCCACGATGCTGGGCTGGGTCGAGCCGCAGGATTTGATCTTTGGACCGAACCCAAAAACGGCCGAGCCCATACAAAGATATCCTACTGGGCCAGCCCATTTCTAAAAACAATCTTGTAGAGGGCCGAGCCGAGGCACGATGGTACTGAGCCAAAAGAACCCAACAGAGAAACGTGGAAGCTGTGAATGCATGCACATGGAGGGTGCCACCTCAGCTGGTCCCCTCCCCCTAGAATCACGGAAACAATTGATTGAAGGAATGTGATCTGTTACAAGCATGGTTACAATGAGTATATACACCCTTGGTTAGCTACCTAATGGTTCCCCACCTTGGGCAATGCTAAAAGGAAACTTTGCAGCACTAGGCTCCATGAAACCATCTTGGGCAACAAGTAAGGAGTTCTATATAAACTACACTGACTTCACATTGGAGGTAACTGATCTAAGCTGAACTATACTCACCTAAAACACGACTCTCAGCACTGAGAGAGGATCCTTCATCTTCTCTGATCTCTCACTCCCACACCGAAGGGGTTATCCGGCCACCCTCGACCGGGCAGCTCTAACGGTGCTCATTGTTGCAGGGTCTCAATTCCTGGATAGTCCAATCAAGTGCGGAGCTCCGATCCACAATCATCTAGTGCGGTATTCGGTACGCACAGGTGCAAAGTGTAATTTACCTTTTTTTTAATTCTTCGTCCCATTTTAATAGTTGCTAAAGTTTTTAATTAATGTGTATTGTGATTATCAAATTGACTTAATTAGTTTTTATCTAATACGTTCATAAGTTAATGTTAAAAAGGTTAGTTTGTTTGGTACAATCCTATCTCTTTTTTTTTAAAAACATTTCTTATGATTTTTTTAAATAAATTTTCTAATGAAAAATAAGTTCATCAAATGAGTTTAAATTTTTTTTATTAAAAAGATTTTTTAATTATTTTTTATTTAACTAAGAAGTCAACTTTGAACCACATGAACTTAAAATGTGTTTCAGGAAATGTGCTTGAAGATGCTCTAGAACCACTTAGAACTTGCTTGCACTCTTCGTCATTGATTTAAAAAAATGAACCACTGGGCTGATTTTGCGCTTGGCGTCTGCTGGTGGAGGTTGTGTTCTCAGGGATCATCTGGCCCAAAACTGCATTAACTCAAAAAGTCTTTGTACACAGTAGATAGACCTTAGGCTGAAATCTAACAAAGCAGCAAAAGCAGTTCCCAGGATTTTTGTATAATCTGCAGGTATATATTTCTACAAATATATTTCTCCATCATTTTTTCATATATCAATTTATCATCTTATTTGTTATAATTACGTTAGTTGAATGAATCTAATCACTTTGTTTATTATCAATGCAGTTATAACATATCACATGTTTGGATCTTCACATCATTTCTTCTCAGAGTTGCACATCAATCTGCTGGTCTGTTTCTCTACAAACACATTTCCCATCACTTTTTGCTATATGATGTTGGATCAATCTTCTTATTTGTCATATTTGAATGAGCCTCATCATTTATGTTTGTTATCAATGTGATAATAATACATCACATAATAAACCCAATATGATATATATAAACATGATTATTGTAGCGTTACTCACAACAATATTTCCACGATTGGGTTCTCTATCTCTCTCTCAAATGTTGAATACCTGTTCCAAAATCCACTAGGCAAAACACACACAAACAAGAAGATTCTACTAACGCATATATCTATATCCTTTTTTTTATTGGCAAAAGAAAATAAACTTTTATGAACTCGATAAACAAATTACATCAATAAAATAAAAAAAAACCAAAACAGCTTCAATGCTAAAGGGCCTATACCAAACAAGGTTGCTGCAAGACAGAACCACAAACAAAAGTTAGCAAGATACCGACTTAGATAAACCAAACACAACAAAACCAACCCAAAAAAAAAAAAAAAACAGCAACACCTATTCAGGGGCGCCACATCCAACCCAAATAACCAAACAAAGGAGCAAACAAAGTGCAAACATTGCACAGCTGGTTCAACCTGCTTAGCTGAAGCTTCAACGCCTCAGTTTCCTGCACTTTCAGTTTTTTATCCCATTTAAATGAAAAGTAAATCGTTAACCAAATAATCCAAAACATCCAATTTCTCCTTCACCCACAGAGCAGTTCTAAATTTAACGATACCAATCACTTGGTTCCAAACTGGCTTCATGTTATTAAAGACTAAAAATCATTCCAAACCTTCCAAATTGTCCACAACACTGCCATTGGAAGGGTAATCCGAATATGCATAGCTAAATTCTTGAAATTAAACAGAAAATATGAACTTTGAAAGGAGCTGCACTGCACCTCACCACAAAGAAGAAACTGGTGTCTCTACCTTATTAGAGATTTGACCAAGAACTCCTTGCCAGAATGAAAGTCCCAATCAAGTTTTTGTCCTCATGAGTCACCACCAAAGTGAAAATCCCTTGAATAACTTGAGTCAAACTCCATCAACAATAGATACAAAGTCAGAAATACTTCCAAGCTTAAATTCAGGGGATTTTATTTTAATTTGTGTCGTAATGCGGATAGCCTCTTGGGTTGTTTCTTGGTATGGGGATTAATGTATAAAGTAGTTTGATCTGAAACGTGGTAATCTCTCGATTAGATTGTAATTTTTTATTTAGTTATTTTTTTTAGTGATTCATGAAACTAAAATGGCAGGGAGCTTTATGTTGCCAACTTGCAACTTTCTGCTTTTCTGTTTGGATTTCTTTTTTGGAGTTTATTACACTAATGTTTCCTTATTGGTGGGTGTTATCCTACTTCAGTTTCCTTTTCTCTCCCTTTGTAATGTTTTATTATTAATAATAAAATAGTACCTTTTTTTCATTAAAAAATTTTATAAAAAAAACGGAGTATGAAAAATGAAGGCCAATTAATAAGCACTTATGCTTTAATTAATCATTCAATAATTCTTTCATAAGTGAATTGATTAAAGATACGTGTGAAATTGGATTTTCAATTAAGAGAAAGCCACCATATTAAGATATTTGGAGCGAAAGTGACTTGTTTGAGAGGGATTAAATGTACTCAGTCTCTTTCCTAATATATTTACTAAAACTTAATTTTCAAAAGAAAGAGAGATCAAAGACCCATGAAACTTCCTAGAGTAAACCACCTTGTATCATATTATTGTAAAAATAGTAATGTTTATAATTTGGCATACTACTCAATTATATTGTCAAATTATAGCAATAGTGTTCAAATGGTGCAATGTACACAATCCCAACCAATTTTTCCTCCTATTTTTGAGGTGGTGTTTGGATATAATTTTTTAAGTAATTTTTTTTTTTTTTTTTTGTGTGTGTTTTATGGCATTTTTAATTTTTTTTTGTAAAAAAAATTAAATATTTACATTATACCTAACTAAACAAAAATTAAAAATTTAGAAATATATATAATTCACTCCACCATTTAAAAATAAAAATCAATTGAGATTGTTGTTGTTTGGAACCACCATTGAAAAAAATAATCACCGAGAGGCTTCTCTCTGGTCTATTGTGTAGATTGGAACGTACTATTAAGCTTGTGAGGTCCACTATGGGTTCCGTTTCAATAATCCGAACTGTTTAATGTGTAGAACTCGTCGAGTACTTTATATTTGCAAAAAATTACGTTGATAAGATATCAATAACCCCTTGATAGGAACACATTTTTGTTAACAATTTATTTTTAAAATCATATTGACAAAAGTGTATTCCAATTAAGGAGTTACCAATATACAATCGATGTGATTTTTTTCAAACATAAAATACTCGACAAATTCTACACATTAAATAATTCAAATTACTAAAATAAGATCCGTTATAAGTCCCACAAACACAACAATGCGCTCTAGTGGATTGGAGAAGCCTCTCCCTTGAAAATTATGGGTCCGACTATGGTACGCGAAAGTGGTATTTGCGTACCATACATAAAAACGATTTTGAGCCTTTAGATAAGAATCTGGGATCTTGACGATCCAAAAACAAAATGGCAACCGGTAATAATTGGTCAAGCAAAACTCTGCTTAGCTTTTTCCTCTCTCTTTCATTTTCTCGTTCCACAGTTCGTCTCTACCCCATATTCTCTGCATTTTCATGGCTCAATCTCCATCCCTTTGATTCATTATTTCCGACGATCGGCCCTTACCTATGTTTCTAACGGTCAATGACCCTCCCTGGTTCTTCTCACTTCCCCAGTTCCCTAGCCCTAGTTCTCTCTCTCTCTCTCTCTCTCTCTCTCTCTCTCTCTCTCTACTCGTTCTTCCCCTCTGCAGTGCCAAAACACGTCGAAGAAGATGTGCAACGGCCAATCGCTTTGGATTCGTCTAGAGAGCTTCTCTAATTTATGACTGAAAACAGCAAGCTCTTCAGGTACTTGCATTTTTTGTTTAATTTGTTAATCTAATTTGGGTTTTTTTTATCGTAGTTAAGTTTGGATTTAGATTTGTTTGGGAATTAGTTTGTTTCATTGTTGAGTAAGTAGAGGACAACAAAGAAAATCAAGAGATCCTTTTTTGAGACCCCACAACCCTTTTAGATCTCAACCATTGATGGTGTGGACTCCACACATACATACATCAGTGGTTGTAAAAAAGAGGGTCCCAAGCATTTTTTCAAAGAAAATTCATACCCATTGATTGTAGAATTTTTGCTCTGTCAGAAAAAAACAAACTATAATTTCGTTTAAGATTTGTTCAATTATATATAGTTCACACAAAGGTTGGGTTATTTGTATGAAAGTTGAGAAGTAGAGAATTCTAGCTTGATTCCCTGCTAATTTCTAGGCACTGTTGGAGGCCAACGCTGCATTGATTTTGTTTTTTCCTTTTTTTGTTTTTGAGATTTTAGTTAAACATTCATAAATTTAGGAGCTCCATGTGTTATATACCTCCCACAACAAAATTCTTTGTTGCCATATTCATACATCTCCAATATATTCTCATTTTATTTTGTTTTTGTCAAATGCAGAGCATTCATGATCCTCAATGGAGGACAGAGCTGATCAAGACTAATCTAACATGATAATTAGCTTCAAGCTAGCATACTTCTGATGTACATACACCACCCATGATTTTGAATGGATGGTTCTTTTATTTTTTTTATTTTTATTTTTTTATGAAGTGATGTAGTAGTAAGTGCATGTATGTAAAGAACCTAAAAGTTATATAACATGAGCGTGAACAGTTCTCTTTTTGTATGAAGAGGTGATTGAGAAGTTGTGTGTATGGAATGAATCTAGGAAACATGGACACCAATTATGCTTTTCAGCCAGTAATTTTAATCTCCAAGAAATTCTCATGTAGGTTTTGATTTCTGGAATTTTGAAGAAAAAACTATTTTTAATATTGTTTGCATATAAATTGGGATTTTGTATGAGAATAAAACCCTACTTACTATTCATTACTTAATTAAACATTATTTACAATTCAATGTAACTTTACTTCCTATTTCATTATACTTCACTTATTACTCAATTAAATCCACTTATTAATCAATAAGACTTTAACTACTTAATTAAATTTTACTTACTACTTAATTGTATTCTATTTATTCTTCTATCAAACTATACTGTTACTCAATTTTGGTTTCACTTGTTACTCAATGAGCTTTTACTTACTATTTCACTTAATACTTTACTAAACTCCAAATGGTAAGTAATATTACAACTAGTTAATGAGATTCCACTTATTATTTCATTAAACTTCACTTACTACTTAATTAAATTGTACTTACTAAATAAGTTTTCGTTTACTATTTCATTATGCTTTGCTTACTATTCAATAATCTTTCAATTATTACTTCATTACATTCCACTTACTATTTAATGAATTTCTATTTACTACATCATTAGACTTTACTTAGTACTCAGTTAAAATTTACTAGTCAATGTGACTCAGCTTACTATTCATTGAAACTTGACTTATTACTCCATTTATTATTATTATTATTATTATTGTTGTTGTTGTTGTTGTTGTTGTTGATGGTGAAGAAATAAATTGAAACCACTTAGATTTGTTTAAACAGATAAAAAAAATTGAATTGTTATTTTAATAGATAAGAAAATTGGCTTGGTATTTTAATAGATTACTCTTTGAATTTCAACAGATAGCTTTGTATTTCAACAAAATACAAAATATTTAAACAGATAAGGGAAATTTGAATTGAAAATATTAAAAAATTAAATAGATAGGATGGATTTCTCACTAACAAAAAAATATCCACTGGACATAATGTCTTATACCTTCCTTAGCTTACAAATTTTTGAAATTTATAATGAAACTATAAAAATTTTAAAACCAAATCAAACTAAACAAGAAATTTCATAACATGATCGCAAAATATTACTTGTAACTTACTCAAACATCAAGCAAATAAAAATAATTTACATAATTATTTAAAACTTAATTCTACTACTATTCAATTAAATATAATTTACTACTTAATAAAGGTCCACTTACTATTATATTAAATTATTAAATAAATTATTTGGACATGGTAGGTATTTTTCAAAAATATTTGAATCCCACTTACTACTCATTTAAATCTCACTTAGTTGTATCATATTAAACCCCACTTACTATTCAATGAGAGACTCTACTTACTAGTCAATCAAATTTCACTTACTACTCAATTAAATATGACTTACTACTCAATAATACACTATTTAATTGGACTTGACTTACTAATTAATTCTCACTTACTACTCAATAAAACTTTACTTACTATTTTATTAGACTTTGCTACTACTCAATTAAACTCTATTTATTACTCAATAAGACTTGACATGCTGTTCAATTAAACTTTACTTACTACTCACTGACACTGAACTTACCCTACTAACTACTCAATTAAATTCATTCATTACTCAATCAAACATGATTTACTCAATAAAACATCACTTCATTTGAGCTATCCTACTTAATGATACTCGATTTACTATCCCATTAAACTTGAATTACTCTTCATATTAAACCACACTTACTATTCCATCAGACTTGATTTATTATTCAATGAAATTTCACTTAGGGCTGGTTTGGGGTGTCCTAAAAAAGTGCACTTTTTGTCTTTTTGGACTAAAAAAGTTAGGAAAAAAATATGGAGGTTTGGGTTAACTTTTTGACTTTTTATAAAAAAATGTGTATTAAAAAATTGTATAAAAAAAGTGTATAAGAGAAGATTAGAGAGAGGTGGGCCCCAGCCGTACAACCTGCGTGCGTGAATTGGAGTAGGAAATTATTGGCTAATTTTTGGGCATTGTACTGGACGGTTTTGTTTGGCCCGTGGAGGTCATCACGGGTCCCATTTTAATAATCTGAACCGTTTCAATGCGTATAACTCCTCGAACACTATGTGCCTATAAAAAATCACATTAATCGGATATTGATAGCTATCTGATCAGATTTATTTATTTTTCAATCAGTAATTATAACACCATCCATTTGTTGTATATAACTGATTTGATCATATAGTTATTGATATCCGATCAATGTGAATTTTTACAGACATATAGTACTCGACGAGTTCTACACATTTAACGGTTCAGATTATCAAAATGGGACCCGTGATAGCCCCACAGGCCGAACAGCGGTGTGTGTGCAAATCACACCCAATCATTTCATTTATGTTCACTGCTGCAACACAGCAGCTGAGTACACATCACTTCGGTGTGTGTACTTTTTGTAGAAAATTGGTATTTTAATTTTTTTTTTTTGGGTGAATAGTGATATCTTTTTGGATTTTGGAATAACTTTTTGACTTTTTAGCTTATTTAGGCCTCGTTTGGCAACCGAACTTTTTAGCCAAAAAGTCAAAAAGTTACTAAATTAGCCAAAAAGCTAACAACCCATATCAAAAAGTCAAAGATTCTCTTTTCTCTCTACTTTTTGCACATCTTTTCGTAAAAAGCCAAAAAGTCATCCCAAACATACTATTTTTTTTTAGCTCATATTTTAGCCAAATAACCAAAAAATTACTAAATTAGCCTGTTCCCAAACGAGGCCTTAGGCTAAGCCAAACCAGCCCTTACTATTTAATGAGACTCCACTTGCTACTCCATTAGACTCGACTTATTACTTAAAGAAATTTTATTTACCGCTTAATGAAACTCCACTTACTACTCTATTGGACTCGACATATTACTTAATAAAACTTCATTTGGCACTCAATAAGACTCCACTTAATTATTACTCCATCAAACTTGACTTACTATTCAATCAAATATCGCTTACTAGTCAATGATACTCCACTTACTCTACTTACTACTCCATTAGACTACTACTCAATCAAACGTTTAATACTTGACTTTCTACTTTATCAAACTTCACTTACTATTAAATAAAATCTCATTTAGAGAGTGTTATACTAAGTGATAAGTTGTTTCAAAACAAATAGTAAACTAATTTATAACGAGTGATAAACAAATTTAGAAATCTAACCAATTTTAGAGAGCATCATTGTATGATCTCATTTATTACTGAATTAGATTCCACTTACTATTTCATTAAATTTGACTAACTACTCAGTTAAATCGCATTTACAACTTAAGAAGATTTCACTTATGACTTCATTAGACTTGGCATACTACTTAATTAAATTCCGCATATTACTCAATGAGACTTCACCTACAATTCCACTTATTATGAACTTTTGGCGACTAAAAAATTAGTCACGAATTGAAGACTTTTAGTGACTAAATAATTTTTAGTCACCAATTGAAAACTTTTGGCAACTAAAATATTAGTCGCCCATTGAATACTTTTAGTGACTAAATATTTTTCAATCACCAATACCTTTCCCGACAATCATCTAGCGACAAAGTTGGAGACCAAAAAGTTTAGTCGGCAAAACGCTTTGGTGACTAAAAATTTAGTTGCCAAAAGTATAATTTGTTGTAGTGTGCGACTATTGAAAATGAGTGATCATAACACTAGTACATATGACTTGACCACTCAAATGATTGAACATGATTGAATGACACTAGTATATATGACTATTCAAATGTGACTATTAACAATGATTAAAATAATATTTCATTATTCTTGACTAACCATTTCATTCAATCATACTTACTAGTCAAAAAGACTCTACTTATCAGTTTGTTGGACTTGACTTACCATTCAGATAAATCTTACTTACTACCACTCAAATAGACTCTACTTATTACTTCATTACTCTTTGCTTACTATTTCATTCAACCATACTTACTAGTTAATGACACTCTACTTACCACTTAAATAAATTTCACTTACAACTCAATTAAACCCCACTTAGTGATGAATGAGACTTATATGATTCACATGTGATTACTGAAAATGATTGATCATGACACTAGTACATGTGACTATTGACCACTCAAATGATTGAATATGATTGAACATGACACTAGTAAATAAGACTATTCACATGTGACTATTAACAAAAATTAAAATAATACTTAATAGATCACATGTGACACCCTTATTTAACCTCACTTGTATACATCACACTTCACTGTACGGGCCATTATTATGTTTATGAATGGTAAGTAGCATAAGAACGAATAGTAAATTTTGTGTTTAAGAATAGTCAGTACAATAAGAATAAATACTATGACAATGGTAAGTATTGTGTTTGAGAATAATAAGAGTCTCACACTATCATTACTACTTGTTAATTATGTACTTGCTACTTCAACAAACTTGACTTGCAACTCAATCAAATATGACTGCTACTCAATAAACCTTTGTTACTATTGATTTTTAAGTAGAATAGTAAGTGGAATAAGAACAAATTGTAAGTATGATCACAATGAATGGTCAGTAATAAATAGAAATATGAATTTTAAATTATTAAGCAAGGGCCATGAATTTTAAATAAAATTTAAAAATATAATAATTGATTAGACTTAGCTTAGTACTCAATAAAACACCACTTCATTTTACTTAATTTACTACTCAATTAAATCTGACTTACTACTTAATAAGACTTTACTTACTATTTTATTAGACTCTACTTATTAGTCAATGTTACTCAGCTTACTACTCATTGATACTCCATCAAACTTGACTTACAACTTAATCAAACATGACTTGCTACTATATTAAACCCCACTCACTACTTTATTAGATTTTGCTTATTACTATATTAAACCCCACTTACTATTTAATGAGACTATACTTACTACTACATCAAACTTGACTTACTATTTCATCTGACCTTACTTACTACTCAATTAACTCCACTTACTAGTTAATGTTATTTCACTTACTACTCAATTAAACTCTATTTACTGCTTAATGAGATTTCACTTACTACACAATGAGACTTTACGTACTATTCAATGGTTTTCTTTTTCTTTAATTAGGTGAAATGTTATTCCAACAAAATCTTAAAAATTATAAATTAAAAACATCACATTATGTTAAAGAATAAAGCTTGAGACCCCCAGTGGGGGTGCTGGGGGTCTCCTGTGATTAGCCCAAAAAACAGTTTTTTTTTTTTAGCTAACCCCAGGCCGACACGTAGCATTGGGGGGTCACTGGGGGTCCCCAGCAGAGTTGTATGTTAAAATAAAACATTGATAGAGACATATATAGATTCTTACGTGGAGAATGTATTGAATTTGTGAAAATCAAAATAACCCTCTTTCACTTATCCTTTGTAAAAAAATTATAGAGAAACACACTATTGTTCATAGTGTGTGCAAATGAATTGGGAGATTTTCTATTTTTTCTTAATTAACTAATTTATATGTATTCATTTATTGTTTTTAATAAATGTTGTTCATATTGTAGTAGGTAAAAGATAACAGTTTTTGTAGATTTAGTCATTTATTGTCAGTAATAAATGTTGATAAATGAGAGATATTCCTAAATATATTTATAAAAAAAAGATCTTCCTAGGTAGAGTTTCCTAAAGATGTTCCCGTTCTACCATACAAGAATTTGTTACTTAATGCAACATTTCAATTTCCACTTACTACTTTATTAGACTTTAGTTATTACTTATTGAGTTTTCACTTATTACTCAATCAAATTATATTTACTACTTAATTAAACATGACTTATTAATCAATAAGAGACTAATTTCAATAGACTTAAGTTAATAGTCAATGGAATTATACTTAAATAGAAAACAGTAAATATAAACGTTTCCAAATAGGCCCTTAAATAGTAATTATTATTTTGAGAGGTTGTAGGTAAATAATAATAATAATAATAACTATTTTAAATTAATATTATTAAAATTAAGTTTAAATTAATGTTTCACAATAATGACTATTTTAAAAAATTAGTAAATTTTAACAAATTTTAATAAATTAATAATTACATATCATATTTTATTTTTTACAAATCATACCAAGACAAAATATAGAGAGAAAATAGTTAAATATGGTATCTCATTAGTTTTATGTATTTAAAATATAAAAGAGGACACACTTTTCAAGAATTGAATATGACCTGTTTAGCAAATAATATTTTAAATAGTAAATTTATTCATAACAAATAGTAAGTAAGTGAATATTAAATAGTAAATATGTTTATAACAAATTGTAAGTTAGCATTATTTTTTTATTTCAAAATTAATCAAAATTACTTTATTTTTTGAAAAATCGCCTTACTTTTGAAAAATCTCCTTACTTTTTCTACCTAGTTTTACTATCTATTCATTCAAAGGCCGGCATTTATCTTATCTAAATGGGCAAATTACTTACACCTCCCTTGAGGTTTAACGAAATTACAAATTTTTCCTTGAGATTTCAAAATTACATCTCGTCCCATCGCAATTAACGCCGTTAACGAATATCATAAATTGACTAAAATGCCCTTTTGACAAATAAGGACAAATTACCTACACTCTCTTGAAGTTTAGCTAAATTATAGATTCTCCCCTGAGGTTTAGTTAAATTACAGATTCCCTTATGAGGTTTAGCTAAATTATCATTTTTAAATAAGTTATGAAATACAAAATTAAAAATGGAAAAACACTTATCATACTATAAAAAATTAAGGTTTAGAGACCAAAATTTAGGGACAAAATTATTTTTAAGAAACCAAATATTTTTGTTGTGAAAATTGTCGTTATTATATTTTTAGCAACGAAAATTGAATATTAGTGATTAAATCTTTTTAGTATCAATTTTTTTATCTAAAAAAATAAACCATTTTGAGACCAAATTATTTTGTCCCTAAAAGTCTATTTATCATTGACATTTTCGAAATTTTATCGCTAAAAGCCTTATTTTTTACTTTTCAAGACAACCTTTTAGCGACTATCCTCACGACGATAGAAATTAATTCCTAAATATCTTTTACAACAAAATTTTTACTTTTAGATATAAAAAAAATTGGTATATAAAACTCATATATGTTGTAGTGTCAGATGGTGAAAATATCATAAAATTAACAAATAGTAAAGTTAAAAACACAATAAATGACTTGTCAAAAAATTCTTAGAATATGTTTGGTTTGATTTTTAGAAATTTATTTTCAATTTTTTTTAAAAAAATTAAAAATTAATTTGGTTAAGAAATAAAAAATAAAAATTATTATCATTTATATATAATTTTATCTTTTGAGTGGTTAGAAATAATTTTTACAAATTAAATATATTTTTTCATATTTATTTTTATTAAATTATTTTTTATTTTATTTTTTAAATTCTAAATTTTTTTTCTAAACAACAAATCAAACATGATTTTAAAAACTTAATTTTTTTTTTCCATCTAACGTAATTCTTTTATAAATTTTATTGATTTATCAAAAGAATTTTAGCAAGACAATATCATCCATTAATTTATATTTTAATAATGTCAACTAACTATTCTTAACGTTTAGTTAACGGTAGAAATTAAATTATAATGCGAATATAAATTTTGAGGGTATAATATAATTTCTGAGGCTCCTGAAAAATCTGTAATTTAGTTAAACTTTAAAAGAAGTGTTGGTAATTTACCCTATAATTTAGGGACAAAATTGATATTATAAAAATAGTGATTTCTTTTCTCTTCCAATCTCTCCATTTTTGAGAAGATTGAAAATGAGACATATAAGAGAAATGAGTTTCTCTCCATTTCTTCCCATTTCTTTCTATTTAAGTTATCCAAACAAATAAAAAAAATATATATTACTCTATTTCTTTTCTTTTCTCCCCAAATCACTCCAGCCAAACTTAGCGTAAAAAAGTGTAGGTAATTTACCCTATCCATATTTTTTCATGTACAATACATGATAGCATGGTAGAATTTTCTCTCTCATTTGTGGTCTCCTCTCCCAATCCAGAACCTTCTCACCATTGACCCTCTCACTTTCTTCAACGACTTCTCTTGGATGAACAGGGACTATCAGCGAGGGTTTCTCTTCTCGTCGCCGATCCCCCTCGCTCTCTCTATTCTCGTCGTCGATCGGTCTCTCACAGTCGACATCCCACCCCCCTCTTTCTCTCCATTTCTTTCGTCTCTCTCCGGTGAACATCAGTCGACGAGGATCTAACATCACAAACCCCTCTTCGGTGAACATCAGTCGACGAGATCAAAGATCACAAACCCTCTTCGCAGATCGCCTATGGCAAGCCCATACTCGTAAGCATATTGAAATACAGGTGTTTCTTGTTTAAAATTGACTTCAGATTTTGGGATCTTTGCTTGAGATTGCTTGAGATTGTTGTTGTTTGCTTGAGATTTGTCAAGATTTCTTGAAATTTGTTTGAGATTACCAATAATTTTTTTGAAATTGATTAATTGATGTTGTTGTTGTTGTTTTCGGTGAATTTGTTTAAAAACAAAGTTGGTATGAATCTGTGAAAAGGAGACTCATATAGCAGAAATTAAGTACTGATTGAGGGAGATATATATACACAAGCATAAGTCCATAAGCCATCTATTCAGGTACAGCTGGTGGAGGTTGTATATGCTTTGGATAATTCAGATCTCAGCTGGTGGAGTCTTTCCCCACAGTGAAGCTTTTGCTGAAATCTGACAAAAGCATCAAAGCAAGAGTTCCCAGAATATCATTTTTTAGAGTTGCACATTAATCTGCAGGTATGTTTCTACAAACACACACACACACACACACACACACACACACACACACACACACACACATATATATTTCTCATCACTTTTAGCTCTATAATATTAATATATTTATAATTAATTTCTCCATGACTGAAGTTTATCACCTCTCTCATCAACTGATAAACAGAGCTACGCACTGAATAGAAACTTCACCATCATCATCTAATGGCAGAAAGAGCAGTGAGCTCTGTTATTCAATATTTGGAACCATTGTTAGCCGGTGAAGTAAAGTTGTCAAGGGGTGTTCACTATGAAATGCTCTGTATCAAAAATGAATTGGTGCGCATACGCTTTTTCTTAAAAGATGCAGAATCAAGAGCAGAAACTGGAGATAAAGATGCGAAAACATGGGTGGAAGAAGTAAGGCGAATTGCTGATCGGGTACAAGATGCTATCGATGAACACATTCTCTTGGTCTTGCCAAAACAACCTGGACTACTCGGTTCCTTGCCTAAAGTCACTCGGACGAACACTGAGCTAAAGCCACGACATGAGATAGCTTCTCAGATCCGACACATCAAGACTACAATCCGTGAGATCAGGGAAGTAGATAATCCATATGTATTCAGTATTAGTACTTTGTCAGGACATAGCAGCCCCAGCAAGGACAACATGTGGCGTGACCCTCAACTGGCTTCCCGTTTCATAGGGGATGACGAAGTTGTTGGCATTGAACGTCCCAAATATGAACTGATAAGCAGATTGGTTGACCAAAATCAATCACAACGAGCAGTGATCTCGGTGGTTGGCTCTGGTGGAATTGGCAAGACCACTCTTGCCAAGAAAGTTTATGACAGCCAAGAAGTGGTTGCACACTTCAATTGCAAAGCATGGATCATTGTCTCTCAATCATACAAGCTAGAGGTGCTCCTGAAAACAATGATAAAGCAACTATCAGAAAACAATGTTCTACCTCTACCTGATGAGGGAATTGATTCACTCATTGCCAAGCTAAGAGGATATTTATATGAAAAGAGATACTTGATTGTGTTTGACGATGTATGGCAAAGTGACTTTTGGGGATCCATAAGATATGCTTTACCCAAAAATAGCCAAGGCAGTAGGGTAATCGTCACCACACGCATTGAACAGGTTGCTGCATTTTGCAGAGAAACTTCTGTGGATCATGTTTACAAGCTTCAGGCCCTATCCCAAGAGAAGGCTTGGAAACTCTTTTGCACGAAAGCCTTCCAATTGGACTTTGGGGGTCATTGTCCCCTTGAGTTGGAGGAAATATCGCATGAAATTGTGAGAAAATGTGAAGGATTGCCTCTTGCAATTGTGGCTATAGGTGGTCTCTTGTCCACCAAAAACAAGGCTATATCCGAATGGCAGAAATTCTATGATAGCATGGGCACTGCGTTAGAAAGGAATCCTAATCTTACAAGCATCAAAAAATTTTTGTTATTTTGTTATAATGATCTGCCTTACCACCTCAAGTCATGTTTCTTGTACTTTGGCATAATACCAGAGGACTACTCTATCAAAAGTGGAAGACTAATTCGGTTATGGATAGCTGAGGGTTTCGTTGAAAAGAAGGTGGGAAAAACAATGGAAGAAGTTGCAGAAGAATACTTGAATGAGCTGATCTGTAGATGCTTAGTTCTAGTGTCAACAACAAAATCTGATGGAAGAGTTAGAGGGTGTCGGGTACATGATGTAGTGCGTGAGACTATTCTCTCCATGTTTGAGGAGTTTAGTTTTTGTCAAATTTTTGAAGAGAATTCAAGTTTAAATGACACAACTCGGCGGCTATCTATGCATATGCATTATTGCAACGTGGATAAGGTTATGGAAAGCATTGGTAAATCCCGAGTTCGTTCTGTTTTTCTTTTTCTAGACGGAGAGCTGCCAAAGAAGCCCTTGTTGGGCACACTAGCTGCAAATTTCAAGCTTTTGACAATACTGGATCTCGAGGATGCTCCTTTGGATCAACTTCATGAAGAAGTTGGAAATCTATTTCTTTTGAGATACCTAAGCATAAAGAGAACAAATGTGAAGATAATTCCAAAATCCATAGGTAAGTTGCAAAACCTACAGACATTGGATCTGAAACATTCCCCCGTGAGAGAGCTCCGATTTGATATCAGTAGGCTCCATAAGTTGCGACATCTTCTTGCCTATTCTTATAACTATGAATCTGAATACATGGTGGATATTATAGTAGGAGTGAAGATACAGGGAGGGATTGGGGGTTTAGAGGAGCTGCAAAATTTGTGGTATGTGGAGACAAATCATGATGATGGGCTCAGCCTAATTAAAGAGCTTGAAAATTTGATGTGGCTAAGGAAGTTGGGCATTATGAAATTGGAAAGAGAACATGGGAGGGCTCTATGTGCAGCCATTGAGAAGATGATATGCCTTCAACATTTGAGTGTAAGTGCCCTAAGTGATGATGAGATTCTGGATTTACAGTATATATCATCTCCACCTCAATATCTTCGCCGTCTCTACTTGGTTGGACGTTTAGATAAGTTGCCCGACTGGATCCCGAAACTTCAAAATCTAGTCACATTATATCTAGTGGGTTCAGGTTTGACCAAGAATGATCCACTAAAAGCCCTTCAAGTCTTGCCTAGTTTAGTAGATCTTGGTCTTAGGGATGCATATGATGGGGAGCAATTGTATTTTGAGGTTGGAAGGTTTAAAAAACTTAAGCAACTAGATCTCGAAGACTTGAAGGGATTGAATTCGGTGATAATAGAGGAAGGAGCATTGCCTCTTCTTGAAGAGCTAAGGATTGGGCCTAGTCTGCAACTAAAAGAGGTACCATCTGGCATCTGCCACCTCCAAAAACTCAGGACTCTTGAGTTTGTTGGTATGCCGAAAGAATTCATAGATAGAATGCAACCCAACCAAGGTAAAGACTTCTGGATCCTTGGGCATATACCTCATGTATCAATCTGGTCCTGGTGGGGTAAATTTGGATATTTCAAAATCGGCAATCTTGAAGAATATTTCGATAAGGTGGCAAATCAAAGGGTCACTGAAGCCGAAAACGAAACTTAGAGTTGAATGCCAATTCAATTCAATTCAATTCCAGGTTTGTCCCCAATTGAATTGCAATGTTTATTTATGGTTTTGTTAAAATTTGATGAAAAAAAAAAAAAAAAAAATCAATCTCCAATACTCCCATCTTTTTGAATATTTTCAAATTTTAATTTGATGAATTCTCAATTTTGATGCAAAAAAATGTTTCTCCTTTGATTTGATGAAACATTTGGAGGCAAATTCTATGCACCATTTTATGTATTTTGTGATATATATTATGTATTTTTGTGGTATATGTTATGTATTTTTGTAATAAATATTACGTAATTTTTTGATAGAGTTATGTCAATTTGTGGTTTATAAATGAACTTACACATTTGTGGTAATGTTATATATTTTTTTATCCAAACATTTTTTAACCAAGAAATGTGTAATATTACCAAAAAATGCGTAACATTATTACAAAATATATAATTTCATTTCTGAATCTCAATTTATCGTAACTTTGCAAAAAAATTATGTAACATTTCATTTATCACAGAAATACATGACATATACTACAAAAATGTATATCATATCAGGTTTAGATGTGAGATTTTAAATTAACTTAATTAGCCTGTTTTGTCTTTGTGTGCGTATTTAGTTGCAAACCAACTTCCCAAACATAGCTTTATATTGTTCATTGATATGTTGCATCTCCTTACATTTAGTATGCATTTTGTAATTATCAGTTCTTTTCCTGCAAATGCATACAGTTGAAGGAAATTCAATTGCAGAGCTGCTCATAATTTAAGTACTCCAAGCTGCAAATCATCTCATGAATCTGAAAATCCCTTTCTATTACCGTTGATTTTTATTGTCTTTTGGACTGCAATAAAAGCAAAAACGTGTCATCTGCCAATATGGACATGTTTATTATGTTTTATTTATTTATTTATTTATTTTTGTTGTTTGCTAAGACAGTGAATTGGATTTATGTTATTAAGAATTATTTCATGATAACGACAACTATGTAATTTCAATTGAGACAACATATGATCATATATTCTTTCTTCTTGTGTATCTGCTCTAAGTTCCATTTTTGTTCTTTTCTTTCTATTTTTTTGTTTTGTTTTTGTTCTTTAGAGTTAATATTATGCATAAGAAATGAGGTAATCAAGTTTGAATAAAGTTATACGTTTCAATTGGTATATCATTTAGTTTATTAACGAATGATGTGACATAATTTTAGAGGTTTTGAGTCTTTATAATTTATATAATAGGTGAGGTTTATAATTTTGAAGTGATAATGTCACAGCATATGTTAGTATATTAATTGGTGTATCAATTAATGCGTATGTAGCGCCACTTAATAAAGTTTAGGCTATCAATGAACTTTTTATTGACGACTATATATTTAGGGATGAATTATCTCCTCAGACATCATATGACTTGGCAGTTTGGACATATTTTGGCCACCTCATATGTTGTCTATTCCATATCTATGTCTAAATTAGTGTTGCAAAATACGTATTCTTATCCCTTTGGTCCTTAAAATTTTCATTTTGTCAATTGTGTATCTAAATTTTTTTATTTGAGTCTAATTTATTCAATTTCTAATTATTTATTTATGTATGGTTGGTTGAATAAGTAGTTGAGTAGCTTTGTTTAATAATTTAGACTATTATGTATAGTTAATTTGTTGTGGTAGTTTTTATATTAGTTCAATTTTATAGTTGAATAAATCTATTATATTATTTGAAGTACGGGAATTTATAATAGTTGAAGTTCTGTCATTTTTTTCTTCTTTCTAAGCATGCTCATGTTGGTAACTGTTTTAGTATTTAATTACAATTAATTTTTAAATTGAATCCATCTTTCTCATTCATCAAATTTATCAATAAATTTAGATGTAAAATTATAAACGTATTACATTTGCACTGACCACTTGTATGAATGTATATGTATAGAGTTTATTATTTTGAGGGTTTTTTTATTTTATTTTTTGGTTTGTCTCCTCTAATTCTTTTTTTTGGTTTTTAGATGGGGGGAGATTTATTAGGAAATGATTTTTCAAATACTTGTTTCCAAATTAATTTATAACATATTCTTGTATTTTAATAAATCTTATTATTTGGACATTTGATTCATCAAATTCAAATTTTCATATTTAAGGTATTTTATAGATAATTTTACTTTATAAATATTGTTTGATTGCTTAGCAACTTGGTGATGTGAATATTTATATTTGATAATTTGAATATTTATATTGACAGTGTAAATATTATTAGAAGTATTTTGATAATTATGTCACCTATAAGATTTATTTGAACATAAAAAAATAATTTAAACTAAGTGAAATATAAGTATGCAAAGAAAAATTTATGAATAAATGTCTAATTTTTTTTATGCTAGTTTTAGTATAATAATTTGGCATTATAATTGTGGTTTTTTTATTGAAGTTTTCAATACAGGGTGTATAAATTTCCTCGAATCAATTTTATAGCTACATGGTTCATATGCATGCAATTAGTTTTGAATTCATGATTTTTATTTACTAAAAAACTTAGTAGAGGTAAATACGATTATCTTATATTCATAAGTCTATTTACTTGTGAGTATATTCCTTGTTTTTACCAATGGTAACTGGAAAATTCTATCATGCACGGAAGTGGATTTCATGTATGGTATATAAAAAAATATAGATCATTAGATTTAGATAGGATGGATGTTAGTCATTGGATGAATAAATAATAAAACTAGATAGAAAAAGTAAGGTAATTTTTTTAAAAATAGAATAATTTTAGTTTATTTTGAAATTAAAAAAAAATGATACTAACTTATCATTTGTTACAAACATACTTATTATTTGCTATTCACACATATTTGTTATGAATAAGCTTACTATTTAAAATATTACCTGCTAAACAGGTCATCTTTATTTCCTTGAAAATTGTGCTTTCTTTTGCATTTTAAATTAATTTTAAATAAATAAAACTAATGAAATACTATATTTAACTATTTTTCCTCAATATTTTGTCTTGTTATGATTTCTAAAAAGTAAAATATGATATGTAAATATTAATTTATTAAAATTTGTTAAAATTTACTAATTTTTTTTAAATAGTCATTATTGTGAAAAATTATTTTTTATATAATATTTAAAATAAATAAAAAATAAAAAATCGTAAACAAAATGTTTTTAAATTGTAAGTTATTTAAACTTATTTTTAAAAACATTAATTTAAAATAGTTACTTTTTTTTTTTTTTTATCTACAACACTTTAAAATAGTAATTACTATCTAAGAATTTGAGATTCATATTTTTATGGGCCATTTATACACAAGTTCTAATTTATGATCTTATATTTCATTATATCCTAACTAAGATTTTTTGGACTTTCAAGTCCCATTAAATTTTTAATTGTCGGAATTGCCTTTCAAATAATGATTGTTCATCATTTATGATTATTTATAAAAGAACATGATGATTTGACATTTATTTTGATTTTTAAAATTTTAAAATATCAACTTTCATTGAAAAAACTTAAAAAAAGTTATGTGCAAAAAAAAAAAAAAACTAATTTTTTTTGAAAAAATTAAAAAAATTGATTTTTTTTTTTTTGTGTGCAAAACTGAAAATTTTGTGTCTATAAAAGAGCATGATAATGGAATATTGATGTGCAAAGATGAAAAAAATGAAAAAATTGATAATGTTCTCAGTTTTAAAATGAGAAAAAACTGATAATGTTCTCGATTTTATTAGATAGTTGAATCAAACCAATAAGTATACGGGCAAAAATGTTTAATCTCATGCTTTATTTTTTTTTTCTCAATTACTGAAACATTATCTGAAATATTACTATACAAAATTGATAATGTTCTTAATTTAAAAAATTAGGAAAAACTAATAATATTCTTTTACTAAATAGGACTTATTTATTTAAAAAATCTTAGATAAGACTTGAGTTACCATAACATTGGTAAATAGGACTTTTAGGTAATTAACTCCATTTTTAGTTATTACTTATAAATTTTGTATGTTTTATATAGTAACATATATGAATTTTTAGCAAAACAATCTTTTACAAACTTTTATAAATTCATAATTTTTTTTATCAATTTAATATTCATAATGAATTTTTTTTCTACATAAAATTCATAAATTTTCTTCATAATGTTTTTTAATATCTAAAATATTGTAAAACGTAAGTTGAAAATAAAATATAATAAAATAACTTAAAAAGATCTCTCATTTGTCAATATTTATTAATTATAATAAATGAATATATGTACATTAATTACTTTCTTTTACCAATTACATTTGAAAACATTAATTACTTTATAAGAATATAGTTAATTAGAAAAAAATAGAAAAACTCTCAACTCATTTTCATACATAATGAATAAGATTGTGCTTTTTCCATATTTTTTCACAAAGAATAAGTGAAATAGAGTGATTTTGTCAAGATCCAAACCCACTACTATAGGTTTAGCATCGAAATCGGTCAGTAATCTTGAGATTACCGAAGGCCTCTGAACAGATTAAATAGAATTAAGGGGCTAGTGGAAGCAAATATCAGAATACAATAAAACTGGGTTTTTACAGCTTCACATCAACAACATACAATAAATGTAAGCCGTGGTTTCTCATTTTTAAGACTTAATTTTTTTACATGTCGTAAATAATTTCTCAACTACAACATGTCTATTGTGTAGGTCGTGAATGCTAATAACAATAATTTTTTTATGACTTGCAATATTAGCCATAAATAATAAAACTTTCTATGACATGCATATAGCATGTCGTTAATACATCAACTATACATGACATGCGTATACTAGTTGTTAAAAATATTAAATATTTCACGATGCACAAAAAGTCAGCCGTTAAAAATTGCACTTTCCATGATGCACGAAAAGCAAGCCGTTTAAAATATTGCACTTTCCACGACACGCAATTATTGTCATGAAAGATACGACCAAAAAAAAATTAACGCCAAAATAAAAATTTTAAGCGCCAAACACCAAAAAAGTTTAAAAAAAAATAAAAAACCCTTACTCTTCAAATTCAACATGAATCTAAAAAAAAATCTGGGTTTCATCGTCCAAACACCCTCATACTTTGCAAAGAAACATCAGTGGCTTAGGTCCACGAGCTTCAAGCCCTATCCGAAGAGAAGGCTTGGGAACTCTTTTGCTAAAAAGCCTTCCAATTGGACTTTGGGGGTCATTGTCCCCTTGAGTTGGAGAAAATATCACATGAAATTGTAAGAAAATGTGAAGGATTGCCACTTGCAATTATGGCTATAGGTGGTCTCTTGTCTACCAAAAACAAATCTGTATCCAAATGGTAGAAATTCTATGATAGCATGGGCACTAAGTTAGAAAGGAATCCTAATCTTACAAGCATCAGAAAAATTTTGTTATTTAGTTATAATGATCTGCCTCACCACCTCAAGTCATGTTTCTTGTACTTTGGCATAATACCAGAGGACTACTCTATCAAATGTGGAAGACTAATTCGGCTATGGATAGCTGAGGGTTTTGTTAAAGAGAATAAAGGAAAAACAATGGAAGAAGTTGCAGTAGAATACTTGAATGAGCTGATCCATAGACGCTTAGTTCTAGTGTCAACAACAAAATCCGACGGAAGAGTTAGAGAGTGTTGGGTACATGATGTAGTGCGTGAGATTATTCTCTCCATGTTTGAGGAGTATAGTTTTTGTGAAATTTTAGAAGAAGAGAATTCAAGTTTCGATGACACAACTCGGCGGCTATCAATGCATATGCCTTATTGCAACACGGATAAGGTTATGGAAAGCATTGGTAAATCCCCAGTTTGTTCTGTTTTTCTTTTTCTAGAGGGAGAGCTACCAAAGAAGCCCTTATTGGGTATACTAGCTGCAAATTTCAAGCTTTTGAAAGTTCTAGATCTTGAGGATTCTCCTTTGGATCAACTTCATGAAAAAGTGGGTCAGCTCTGAGTTTTCGGGGACCTATGGCGAACCCCCCCCAAAAAAGCATATATTCATAAAAATAAAAATAAAATACCCTGTTTGGTATCACTACTACCAATTGATACCAAAACAGATATCAAATTGTATTCATTCCAAAATACCCAAAAAAAAAAAAAAGTTACCAAAAGGTATAGTTCAAATCAACAAAACAAACTAATTAATCAACAAATCTAATTAATGAAATGTTCTAGCGGTGTGAAGCAAACATAAATGATTTGACATTGTGTTAAATTGAAGAGTGGGATAATAATTTTGCTTCACCAGCAGTGTATGTGTGAAGCAAACATAAATGAAAAGGAAACATGGCTATATAATCAATTTTTTGCACAAAATACACAATTCACTCACTATCTTCACTATCTGATAATTATAGAATACAATTTAATGAAACAAAATTAGGACAAAAAATTAGTGTAAAATTATTTATTCTATTAAAATCTGATAATTTATGAGAGAAAAATTAGGGTAAAATTATTTATTCCATTATTTGGGCCAACTATACTTGTATATATATATATATTTTACTTAGGCCTAACCACATTTGTGATTAAATGTTTTTTTTTTTTTCTCTAATTAGACCCAACATAATGTTTTGGAACCCTTTAGACTGGTTCTGAATCAACAAAAATAAATTAGGCCTATTTAAATTTTAAATATACTACTAATGAATTTGGAGGCCCTATTTTTGGGCCTAAGGCACAAGCCTTAGTAGCCTTAACCCAGAGCACATTGGGGAGTTCCTCAGCCCACCTCTCTTTGGCCTTCTCCAGTCGCTTCGTCAGCCCGTCCAAGATGGTTTTGTTTGAGGCTTCAGCTTGACCATTTGATTAAGGGTAGGCCGGTGTGGAGTTATAAAATTCAATCTTTAACTCCTTGTAAAACCTATGAAAGAGTTTCTCGTCGAACTGAGTGCCATTATCCGAGATGAGGGCTTTTGGGATGCCGAAGCGAGTGATGACATTCTGCCAGACAAACTTCTTTATATCCTTTTTCTTGATGGTGGCCAACGGCTCTACCTTTACCCACTTAGTGAAGTAGTTTGTAGCAGCGATGAAAAATTTGCGGTTGCCCGGAGAGGTTAGAAGCGGTCTTACAATATCTAGCCCCCAAAGTGCAAATGGCCAAGGACTTGTAAGGGGGAGCAACTCTCTGGCTGTTGGTGGATTTAGTGAGCGAATTTTTGACATTTTTCGCATTTGTGAACATATTTCTGTGCGTCGGCCTGCATGCACGGCCATTGGTAAGCCAAAGATCTGCCCCAATATGGCTTCCGCAGATGCCTTCATGAATCTCGAAGAGGAAAGCTTCAACCTTGTTGGGGTGGACACACTTCAAGTATGGCCTAGTGAAAGATTTCTTGTACAAGGCGCTAGATGGAGAGAGCCAAAACCGCTCTGACTTGGCCCTGATCTTGTTGGCCTCATTCTTTTTAGTGGACAGAATTCGATCCTTTAGGAAGGTGATGATTGGATTCATCTAGGACGGTCCCAAGTCGGCGCAGAGTACTTCGGGCGCCTCTGGTTCCTCAATGCTCGGTCGGGGTAAGAATTCTATCATCAAAGGATTGGGAAAATTCATTTGCATAGATGCTAGGCCGGCCAATTCGTCAGCTTCATTGTTTTCTTCGCGGTTAATTTGTTCCATTCTTATCGCGGCAAACTTTATGATCTCTGCACGTACCAGTGCTTGATACTTAGCCATCCTTTTATCGCTGGCCTCATATTCCCCAAAGACCTGATTGACCACCAGCTTGGAGTCGCTGAATACCATAAGTTCTAATGCCTTCATTCTTAAAGCACTCTTCAATCTGGCGAAGAGGGCTTCATATTCCGTCTCATTATTGGATGCTGGGAAACCAAGTGTGATCGCATGCTCAATGGTTAGCCCATTTGGGGACGTCAACACGACCCCCAGCCTGGCGCTATATCTGTTGGAGGCCCATCGACGAAGAGCTTCCACATCTCGCCAATGAACAACTTCCAACAATCGGAGGGATTTTGAGAGTTCTTCAACTCCAAGGTACTGGTCGGCTCGGTCTGATCCTTTTCCACACCTCCATCGAGCTTGTATTTCGGTAAATTGGCTAGTTCTTCAATTTTTTATCCGGCTTGATCTTGCCATTTTACTACTTGTTTCCCACCACTTTTTTCTGCTATCAGAGCCGTGGGTTGCGCCAAGTCCGCACTAGCCAAATCAACAAGGCAAACAGGGTGTGTTCTAGGGGCAAATTCCGCCAAGAAGTCCGCAAGGGCTTGAGCTTTGATAGTAGTGCGCGACTGGAACTTGATGTCGTATTGTCCCAATTCTACGGCCCACTTTAGAATTCTGCTGGTGAAGTCTGCCTTTTCAAAGAGCACCTTGAGCAGAAATTCGGTTAGCACTACTATTGTGTGGGCATGAAAATAGTGCGCCAACTTTCTGGAGGCCATCATGAGAGCCAGAGCCAATTTTTCAAGCGGCAGAGATCTCAATTCAGCTTGGAGCAGTGTCTTGCTAACGTAGAAAATAGGGAGGTGCTGGATCTCCTCAGCACGGATGAGGACTGCGCTTACCGCGTGCTGAGAAACTGCCAAGTAGAGATACAGCTCTTCGCTCGGCTGTGGTGTGACCAGGATTGGGGTCGAGGAGATGTATGCCTTTAGATCCGCCAGTGCATGGTCGTACTCGTCATCCCAAAAAAACTTGGCTTTCAAAGTCTTGAAAAAGGGCCTGCAACGATCTGAAGACCGACTGATAAATCTATTCAGTGTGGCTGCCATTCCAGCGAGATGTTGTACGTCCTTTGTGGAGTTTGGTTGCTCCAGTTCTTGTATTGCCTTGATCTGGGAAGGGTCAGCTTCGATTCCTCAGTTGGTGACCAAAGAACCTAGAAATTTTCTAGTTCCCACTCTAAACTCACACTTGGAGGCATTTAAACGCAGCTTGTGATGTTTGAGTACGACAAACATTTTCACTAGGTCGGCCAGGTGTTAAGACTTGTCTTTGCTCTTCACCACCATGTCGTCAATGTAAGCCTCCATAGTGCGGCCCAACAGTGAGGCAAACATTTTGGTCACCATTCTTTGAAAAGTTGCCCAAGCGTTCTTGAGGCCAAAGGGTATGACCTTATAGTAGTATAAGCCTCTGGGCATGGTAAACGACGTGGTCTCTCTGTCTGGCTCGTACATGGTTATTTGGTGGTAGTCACGGTGTGCATCTAAAAAGATGAACTTTTGGTGCCCAGCGGTAAGGTCCACCAGCTGGTCGATCCTTGGTAATGGAAAACTATCCTTTGGGCAGGCACGGTTGACCGTCTTGTAATCAACGTATACCCGCCACTTCCCATTTTTCTTTGGCACTACCACCGTATTAGAAATCCATCTAGGGTATTGTACTTCTTCTATTGCCCCAGCTTCCAGCAAGTTTTTGACCTCCTCTGCCACTATTTCAGCATGGTGCAAGGCCAAGCGCCGAGTTTTTTGAATGATCGGTCTCGCGTTGGGAAAGACATTTAATTAGTGGCAAATAAAGCTAGGGTCGACGCCAAGCATATCGTAAGGCGCCCACACAAAGGCTTCGATGTTGAAAACCAAAAATTCACGTAGTCCAGCCGCTCGGCGCTGGACAAAGATGATGTGAACACTGGGACACACTCGAATGTTTTTAACCGAAAGGGATGGTGTGAACACCGGGACGCACCCGAATGTTTTTAACTGAAAGGATGGTGTGAACACCGGGACACACTTGAATGTTTTTAACCGAAAGGATGGTGTGAATACTGAGACGCACTCGAATGTTTTTAACCAGAGGGGGTGGTGTGAACACCGGGACACACCCGAATGTTTTTAACCGAAGGAGGTTAAAAGGATACGATTCGAAGGGCACGAATGATTTAACCTGGAACTCCTCTGAATGAACCGTACATACAATATCGTGCATTTGTAAGAAAGAAGCTAAACAAGTGCAATACAGTAAGAATGCATGCTCTATGCAAGACAAACAACCGAGATACAATGGCATGCTCCACGCGAGAAACAAAAACGACTCATGCATGTTCAATGCATGATACCAGAGCGGAAACTCAAAAGCAAAAGCACATTCTATGCGATGAGAGCAAGAGCATGTTCTATGCAATAATGAGATGCACATTTTATGCAACAATATATATGAAATGCACGTTCTATGCAACAACAAAGAAATGCATATTCTATACAATGACAAAAGCGTAATTTGACAAAACCAAATCAGTAGCAACTTCCGATTTACCTCTTGGAAGAGTTGTAATATGTTTTTTAAAAAAAGATACACCTCGTTCATGTTGACAAGTGACAAACATCGCGCACCGAAAACACAGTTTTGAGCTTCCTCAGAGACATTTTAAACTCAATTAGTGAACAATCCCCACACTTCTTGGAAACCAAGGACACTAAACAGCATCAGGACTCCAGGGGAAGCAACAGGACACTTGCCGGCCACAATAGGAGACCGCCGACCACCTGCCGTCCACTGATGATCATTGTCGGCCACCAACAGTGGCTTGCCAGCCACCAATGTGGCCTGCCGGCCACCCATGGCAGACTCAGGGCAATCTTGTCATTTAGCCTCGGGTCTTTAAGTATAGGGCTTGAGGGCTTCTTTCCTCATTACCCCATGACCGAAATTGTTCCCTCTCTCTCTCTAGGTGCTCATTCTCTCTAGATCCGTGCTTTCTATGCGTTTTCCAACACCCCAAACGAAGTTTTTTCGTTAAACCCTATTTGTTTACTCCATTTTGAACTGATTGAAATTTGATTTCGGTGTTTTTCCCTGGAGTTTCACCTTTTGAGGCTTATTTCCCTCGAGTTTCTATTAGGTTTTGCACCTTTTTCCGGGCTTTGATTCCTTCACTTTCTCTCTCTTAGGGTTGACTTTTTCTAAGTTTACCCTTTTTCCTCCATTTTTCGACCACTTTCTCATCTTCTTTCCAAGATGGTGGATGACATACCTTATGATGGAGCTCCCCCGGAGGTCCCACCCCAGTTGTCTCTAGAGATGGAGGTGGAGCCTGAGCCAAAGTTACTACCACTTGGGATTCGACCCTTTGATCTAACGACATACCATCCTCAGACATATGTGCTACCACCCGGGGGTATCAGGCACTTCAGAGAGTTCGTGCGACATGTACCAGAGGATCTCTTGCTACGGGAGCCAGGCTCTCACTTGTCGTACGACGCCACAGAGGTATACATTGTATTCTTATGTTTTCTTCACTGTACATTGCATTTCTTGCTTTCACTATGTTCCTTACTTCAACTGTAATGCTTACACTACATTTCTTACCTCTTACTGCATTTCTTGCCTTAATCACACTCTTGCACTGTATTTCTTACACTGCCTTTTCATCTGCTTGTTCTTATATCACTATATATCACTGTTCTGGTCACATGAGAACTTTCGTGCTATCAGGGGCTATGGAGCCACATCCGTGAGGGACTGGTATATGGAGCTCATTGTCGGTGTGCGTCACATCATCGACGAGGCCGGCTTCAGCTTATTCTACATGGGGCTATTGCTCCATATCGTGAGTCACCTGCTTCTTGGTGCATTAGTGGAGCGGTGGTGGGATACCACCAACTCCTTCCACTTCTTTGCTACCGGGGAGATGACGATGACTCCCTATGACTTCGCCATGCTCACGGGCGTAGAAGTAAGGGGTAATCCAATCCCTTACGATATGGACATGGGCGGGTGGGAGGCCGCTTGGCTACACCTGTTAGGAGCACATCCACCTCTCTTCCGACCGGGGATGGTACGATATAGCTGGTTCGCCGAGCGTTTCCGAGGGAGAGAGCCAGAGACCCCAGAGGAGACTGAGCATTACGCCCGAGGCTTTTTGATGTTCCTGTTCGGCACCACCTTGTTTGTGAACAGGTGGGACATTGTAGGGTTATATCTCCTGAGCGCTCTAGTGGACTTATCTCAGGTCTGGCTCTATGATTGGGGCAGTGCTGGCCTAGCCACATTGTATGGCTATATGAGCTCGACGTCCCGCAGGAAGGGAGACCGAGTTGGAGGCTATTGGCGAGCCTGGGAGGTACGCTTTACATGGTTTACATTTTCTACCCGCCATTTCTGTGCTTTCTGCTTTGCACTTTCTGTAGACTGCATACTGCATTGTTTACACCTATATACTGCGCTCTCTGTATTGCACATTATGTATCCTCTTTATGTATACTTTCTGCGTACTGTACTACACATTCTACTTTCTGCACTCTGTATTTGTACTTTCTGTACACTGTATATACATTCTGCTTTCTGCACTCTGTATTTGTACTTTCTGTACACTGTATACTTATTGTTGCCCTTTCCTTGCAGCTATGGGTATACGCATATTTTCGGACCCTTGCCCCAGAGCCAGAGGTAGAGATGCCTCCTGTTGTGTCATACTCTCACCGGTATGACGACAGATGCCTGCGGAGGACCCGGGAGAGCTTCGCATTCTTCCGTTAGTACTTCGACACAATAGCTACGGGGGAGGTAACCCAAAATTCACAATTATTTTTGCTTTATCAAAAACTGACGATGACTAACCATCTGTATAACCCCTGTTTGCAGATCGCTTGGCAGCCTTGGGCGTTGACGTGGGCTTGAGTTAGAGACCAGTATGTCGGTGCCCGAGAGGCATCTTATTTTTGACTTCTGCTAGAGCGCCCGGTTTACCGAGTTTGGTTTCTAGGCGAGCTATTCGTGCACCTGACCTTGGGTTTGCCTGAGTTGGTAGTTTCCATGCCGCCTCCGGTATCTATGAGGGCCACAAAGAGCCTCTCTTCCCAGGAGATGATATAGTTCACCGAGGGCCTGGACGCTGACTACTTCGTCAGGGAGGGGGATTATGCAATATTCAGCAAAACATACCTTATGCCTCGCTTGACGGGTGCTCGTACAAACAGAGCGGCAGGTGCCCCTACGGCAGGTAGGACTCGAGCGACGAGGGCCAGGACTAGAGGGGTTCCTCCCACTGGATAGGCTACTGGTTGACTAGAGATTCCGACCATGCTGACATGCTAGAGGCCGATCGAGATGTCATACCAGATTCTGATCGCGCCGACGGAGGTTAGACATAGATACGTCAGAGCTCATGACGCACCTCCGGTATGTACCACATCTTTTCTAGTCTTCTATTCTTTTTATGATATTCGTTTTTTCTAGATACTAATCATTCCCAATGCATTTGCAGGCACCCACGGGGTACACTGAGGGATTGCTCAAGCTAGTAGCGTCATTCGAGAGCATGATACTGAGGAGGGAGGCACTACTCAGTCTTCATGGCATCTAGGTATTTTCCCTATTCTCTGCCCACAATTCAGTATTTTCTACACTGTTGTACACATCATTCTCACTAAAGCACTGATACTCATACCACGGTATACATTCTGCCTCTTGTCACAGCACACTGACAGGCTGCACCGACATACTGTACTGCACTTGCATTGTATCTGGCTCATTTCATTCTTTTACTCATATTGCATCTGCAACCATACTTCGTATCTGATACGTCAATACTGTATTTTTTTCAGGTTCCAGTCTTACCGAGAGTATTAGCGGTGGCGGTTGCGCCTACACCATTACCACCTCCTCGAGCAGCAGAGGGGAGGGAGAGACAGGCCCCAGTACGCAGCCGAGAGGAGCGTGGTGGTCGAGGCCAGAGGAGCCCTTCGGAGCTAGTGTTGAGTGACGACAATGCTGAGATGAGTGGCTCTGAGGGGGCAGTGAGTCTGGAGTCTGAGTCCTCTGAGAGTGGAGATAACGGTGGCTCGAGATCTGAGAGTAGAGGTGATGCTGAGTCGGGCTCTGAGGCAGAGAGCGGCGATGATTCTGGTTCTGGCTCGGCATCTGAGTCAGATAGTGGTGCTGATGGAGACAGCTCTGAGTCCCCGCCTAGAAAGAGGACGAAAAGGGCCTCTCGAGCCTGAGATGGCTGGCCCTGATTTTCTTATATTTTTGCTTAGTTTCTTTTTGTTAGTAGCATTAGCATATGGACGAAAAGGGCCTCAGACAAGTTTTATTTAAAACTTGTACTCCTCTTTTGTAAAAAACGAACCATGATCAGAATGAAAAACTCGAGGTTTTTATGAAAAGCGTGTTGCCATTTTTGCATCATGAGCACCAAATATGTATGACAATGGACACAAAATTGGAATAGACAAGAGGACATTTGATTGAAACAAAATCTTAATCGAGTAATGAGCCGACCAACAACTGAAATAAAAAGCAATATACAACTCGATAAACAACACAATGACAACTCGATAAACAAAACAACGACAACTCGATAAACAAAACAACGACAACTCAATAAGCAAAACCATGCCACAACAAATGACATACAAAAATAGCAAACTTGCTAAAATCGAAAGAACTCAAAACAAATAGACTAAAAATAGAATAAAACAAATGCTTCTAGCACTGTTCAGCACAAAGATGGATAGCAGGTTAAAGTGAGAGACTGCCGGCCACAAAAAGGAGTTGCTGGCCATATGCCGGCCATGAGAGAGGGCCTGCTGGCCACCAATGTGCAAAACCTCCAGATAATTGACAGCTGACTTCCACTCACTACCTTATCTTCTACAAAGGGTTGAGCCTCGTAATTTCTTCATTTCAGCTGCAAATTCTTCACAAATGGAGCTATTTTTTGACGAAAAACTCTCAAATTGGATTGCGACTTTAGACGGCTCGAAAAAGGTGAATTTTTGGGATTTCAGCATAAATGAACTTTTCCTGCTGAGCCGTTCTTCGCT
Organism: Camellia japonica; assembly: GCA_030407325.1. Taxonomy (NCBI): domain Eukaryota; kingdom Viridiplantae; phylum Streptophyta; class Magnoliopsida; order Ericales; family Theaceae; genus Camellia; species Camellia japonica. The sequence goes on from JAPPVO010000036.1 coordinate 58,134,326, forward strand.
TTGTTTTCCATTCCTTCATGCCGCGGCTAGATGTTGGAACCCGATTACACATGTCTTTAGCTTCAGAGGACAAGAGATGTGCCCGATAATCGAAGAATTTCAAGTGCTAATGGAATCCCGGTGCGATGAGGAAATCATACCTCAACCCCGCTTTGGTCATATCCAAGCTTTGGGACGGATGTGCGGGCTTACTCTACACGAGGCTCGATCCTTGGTTCACAATGGAGATTGATCCATCGATTTTCTGACGTTGGTGACTGAGGTAATTGCAGCTCGACTTTTTCGTGCCCCCTTTCGGTGAGCTCGAATTGGTCCTACAGTTTGGACTTCTGTCACGGTTCCGAATATAATCTCACAAAGTGCAATGTGAAACTGATAAACACCGAAGAGTCCAATCCGGCAAATCATTTTGGAAAATCGATTTTGAATCAAATAATGCCAAAACTAGATTGCTTTGCCAGATTACATAGTTGCCACCTAAATATTTTATTTTGGAGAAATTTAGGAAACCCTGACTCGTGCCAAAGGCCACGTGTCCATCATCACCAAAGCTACCTTGGCTCGAGAACTTAGGTACAAGAGGGGAAGGTCTTGAAATGAGCACCCCCGTTCGCCCGATCAAAGATCGGCCTATACTAATCATGATATGTTATTTTATAAACCTCATATGTTCTTGTTCCGGTTATTAGCTAACTTTACTATGTGACGCACACAAGTAAGTATAGACTAAGTCGCAAGACTTGGAACGAATTCAACTCATGTTTGCTTTCGAAAATGGTTTGAAATTGCCACTCTTAAGTAGGCTAAAACGTGGATTTGCCATCAAACATGATGGGCTTTAAAACATGATTTGCCACTTCACAAAGTAGGCTTAAAACTCACATTCATTGAATTGTTCCAATTCAAACAACAAAGCCTTCATTCACAGGCATTCATGCAGTTAAACATTTAAGCACATAGCCTCATGGCAAGCATGCTAAAACATGGTATTATGACAATCACACTCATGCGAGAAGGCTAAAGCGTAAAAGCTTACCAAGTACTCTGAGCCAAAACAAAAGCTAGTTAGAAAGATGCATGATCCTAACTATACAAGATGCCTAATGCAACACATGCAATAATGCGACTAAATAGGCTCGGCTGCCTAATCATGGAATTTGCAACACTTTGATAGCATGCTTTGAAACACGTATTCAAAGAAGTATTGAAATTGACAATGCAGTTTGAATGATGCGCCAAGCCTCGGTGCATGCAAGACAAATGAATGGATGCAAACATGCGAGCATAAGGTATGCTAATTGAAAATGTCCCTAATCTAACCATCGAAAGCAGGTAAATAAAAGGGAGAAAGACGCGGGGTTGGAAGACATGCACACACACACGCACGCACACTTATTACAACATTGTGCCCTCGCACAGGAGGGTCTAAATAAATAAGCTAAGCTAACCAAACTAATCTAATTAAACTAATAAGAGTAATTATTACAAATCAAATGAATAACTAACAAACTAATTACTAATTATTACAACACTTCGACTAATTAGCAACTAATTAATTAAAACAAATTCACGCTAACTAATTATGCAAAACATTAAACTACACTGCCACAACTCTGCTTCGGGAAGTGGAAGATGCATGCGCTCGGTTTTCGTCCCGAGAAGCCACTGTTTTGCTCTTGAGAGGCTCTGTTTGCAGGATTGACCACACTCCAGGATCTTTCTGCTCCACTTTACCAATTTAATGCTGAGGATTGCACTAGTGGCCTGCCGGCCATGAATGCTTACTGCCGGCTTTCTGCCGGCCAAAAGTGTGCCCTGCCGGCCAAGAATGAGGCACTGCCGGCCATCAATGAGCCACTGCCAGCCATTGGTGCTCTGAGTCACCACACTGCAACAGAGCACAAACAGAGAAAAATAGAGGGTATTCCAAGGATATGTTTGTACTGTACCCCTCCTTATCATCTCAAAACATCAAAGGAGTGGCACTCTTGGATCCAAAATCACCAATCAAGCATTTTCAATGCATGATGGCCAAAGATCCAAGTTGCACAATTTCAATAAATGCACAAAACAAGACTCAAGACCACTACCTTGTCATGAATGATCAAAGGCAATGGAGACCAAGGGGATTGGCTCATTTCATCACTTTAAGTATGAAATGCTCCAATCTTCCTTGTGTTCAACATAACGTCTGATTGAACACATGCAATGTAAACACAACATGCTTAACTTGTTGAAGTTTTACTTGTCCAATTTTATTTACACATTTTAGGTCACCAAACCATTCTTTAGTCAATTTGTCCAAGGTGAGTGTCCTCTAATGAGAGAGGGGTCAACCAAGGGATGATTTAAGGCATGAGAGAGATCATGCCGTTGGTTAGTAGAAACCCTCAAAAGAGGATTAAAACCTTTAAGTACAAATCTCAATCTCAAGCTTAAACTAACCCTCAAAGAAAATGAAAAAGTGAAGAAATGAGGGAGGTTGCAAATATTATATGTGCTGAAATGACATGCAAAATGACATTACAACATGCAAGCAACTCATGCAAATCATGTTTAAAAGCCAAAAACACCAAACTAGTGAAGATCACAACACTATAAGCATGTAATACAAAGCTCTAAAGGTACAAACACTCCAAAACAGTCTAAGAGGAGTCCTAAAACATGCTTGAAGTAAGCTAAAAATAGCTAGAATAAGAGGCCAACACATAGCACAAACTAAACTATTAAGCACAATTGCACTGCGAGCATACAAAGCAAACCTCAAGTGGCCAAACCAGCTCAAAACAGAGCTAAAGCTAGTCAAAAAAAGTAGCAAAACCATGCTGAGATTAAGGTACAAAATGCTAGAAAATCATGCTCACATGTTAGGCTATCTACACTTACAAACAAGACACAAGGAGGGGAGGCTACCCCCTCCTATTTTGGACCTCAAAACATAGTTTTTACCACTGAAAATCCCCTAGAATTCAGTGGTTAAAAGAGCCAAAAAAGTTGTTTTAGAAAGCTTTGAAAGATGGCACAACAACTTAATAATCAAGCAACAAGAAGAGTGGACTACCCCTAACTCCAATCAAACCTCAAACCACCATTTTAAACCATAAAAACATAGATTTCAGAGGTCAAAACCAGCCTCAAAACAGTATGCAAGGATGGCAAAACAAGTGTTCAAAATAAGCTTAAAACACAAGTGTCCTACCTCTTGAAGACAAGATACACTTTAAACACCAAAATCAAGCCAAACCAAGCCAAAATCCTCTTCTAGAGCTCAAATAGGACCTCAAGCAACCTCAACTCAAAGGTGATCAAGTTTCATCAAGGGCTTATATGCAAGAGTGTAGAATATTTAAGCTATAAGGCACAAAATATTTAGAGAGAGGATTCTAGAGAGAGGGAGAGAGAAATTTTTTTGTCTTCAAAATTTCCAACCCCCTCATATGCAAGAGGGGGCCTCTATATGTAGAAGATACAAAAGCCTCTCAAAGAGATCCAACCATACACGTGCAAGAAGATGGCTCAATCTGTGCAAACAGCTGGCACAAAATATTAGAAAATATCTACTGATACACTGGTGGCCGGCCGGCCATCAGTGATGGCTAGTAGGGGCTCATCAATGGCCGGCAGGACACATCAATGGCCGGCAAGACAAAATCCATGGCCGGCAGTGCATCAAAAACAACAAGTGGAAAGGACCTAAACATGGTCCAAAAATGAGACAGAACTGTTGCAGGGTTTGGGAAAGCTCAAACCTGTGGCGTTCCGCCGCGGATTTCGAGCGCTCAACGAGCAATCAAACTCATTACTGGATATACCTGCAAGAACATCCAAGTCTTGAGGACGGTCAAAAATGAGGTGTCTACAGTAACCTTCTTTGGCGGGGTTTTCGGCAACACGCCCTTTGCTTATGTATGTTGGCTCATTTCCTTTTTGCCCCTAGCTTCGGCGGGTCTAGCATTTGACTCGTTGAAGTGGCCTAAGGTTTCAAAGAGGGCAAGAGTTGCATTGGTTTGGTGTTGGCCGAGACTTTGATGGGCTTAGACGCCTTCCATCGGCGAGAGACAAACAAATTCGCAAGGAGTCCACTACTTCTTCAGGTAATGTTTCCCACCCTTTCTAATATGTGTTTCTCACATCACTCGGCATTCATGCTATGTTTTTCTCTTAAAGCCCTTTTCTCACTTTTCTCTCAACGTACATCTCTCTATTCTTTAATCTCTCTTTTCTTTCATCCCTTCCCAGATATGGCTAATGGACAAGCTGAAGGTAGTGGACTCTTGCCCTGCATACTGAGCTCGAGCATACTTTTTCCGCCAACAGCTAATGGATTTCCTGAATGAGGGATGGTGGTGCCACTGGATGAGCAACAGGTCTACTGCTGACATTGCTTGGCATTGCCCCTGGCTTAATCTGACCGAAATGAGCTACAGCATGACTCGGCAACCTAGCATTGAGCTGCTTGGCCTTACACACTATGTATTCTACTTTCTGTTCTGGTTCAGGCATTAGTTTGGACATGATCAGACTTGCCCAGAGGAGGGGGTAGAGTACCCAATTTCATTCCCAATCCGAGGTTTACATTTGGCTAGATACCTCACTGCTTGGAGGACGAGAGAGCTTCTGGCCCCTGCCCTTAGTTTCAACTACACCCTTTCTGGCAAGTGCTTGACTTGGCTCGAAAATGAGGCACAAACTAGGCTCACTTTGGCATCAGAGGCTTTCACAAGCATGAGCGGGGGATGCAGGAACACCTAACTCATCTATGTCCCTAGTTTATTGCTTCGATCTTTACTTTTCAAGTTTTATGAATATAATAAAAGCAACTTTGATTTGTATTGAGAGTCAGAGAACTTTGTATTGAAATTAATGAAATTAAAGTTGTGAGCACTAAAATTTTTTCTTTTGGTCAAAAAATGGTCTAAATTGTAAAAGGCAAAATTTGAGCTAAAATCAACTTTTATTAAAACTTTTCAAAACCATTTTCGAAAGGATCACTATTTGACATGCACAGAATCCATCCTCGAGATGTACAACCTCGAATCCAAAGATCACAACTTGCCCCTTGACTGAATAGCACTGCTCAGCACTGTAACCAGCTCTTCTCTCAGAGTAAGGATCACAACCGAACTTTCAGATAAAGAACAGACAAAGATGACCTGATCAACACATGGACAGGATAGTTGAGTTGGAGGTGTTTACAGCCGAACTTCAGGATGAAGTTGCCTACGTATCTCGAAGATGGGAATCAGGCCTTACGTAGTTTGGTTTGCGTTCACTCGAGTATTAACACTCTCCTTTTGCGCTCTAACTTTTGCCAAGGCCATCCTTTAGGGTTTTCAACCTTGCGAGCTCAAATTTTTTTTTTATTTCCAATTTTTGTGCTCTAACTTTTTCCTAGGTCACCCTTTCGAGTTTTCGGCCTAGCGCCTCTCAGGGATAGTATTTCTTCAACTTGTCCATGTTGATCGGTTGGGAAAATTCTAGGCCATCCAGGTCCATGAGAATAACAGCTCCACCCGACCAGATAGTTTTGATGATGTAAGGACCAGTCCAATTGGGTCTGAACTTGCCCCTAGGGTCATGGATGGGAGCTCGGTTGTCTTTCAGCACCAAATCCCCTTCTTTGAGATTCCAGGACTTAACCTTCTTGTTAAAAGCCCTGGCAATCCTGCGTTGATAACCCTGAACATGGTACAATGCTTTTAACCTTCTCTCATCAAGCATTATCAGTTCTTTGAACCTACTCTGTTGCCAGTCTGCCTCTACTATTTGACACTCAACCATAACCCGCAGTGACAAAACTTCTATTTCGATTGGCAGAACAACCTCCATCCCATAAACAAGAGAGTAAGAAGTTGCCCTTGTAGACGTCCGGATTGAAGTTCTGTAGCCCCAGAGTGCAAATAGCAATTTATCTGGCTAGTCTTTATAGGTCTCAACCATCTTCTGTAGAATATGCTTAATGTTCTTGTTGGCGGCCTCAATAGCTCCGTTGGTTTGTGGCCGGTATGTAGATGACTTATGGAAAGCCACGTTGTATTTCTCTAACAAGTCTATCACTTCCTTCTTGAAATGGGAGCCATTATTTGAAATGATCTCGTTTGGGACTCCATATCGGCAAATGATGTTGTTTCGGATGAACTTAGCCACATGCGCTGCTTTCAACACTGCATAAGACTGAGCTTCCACCCACTTTGTAAAGTAATCAATTGCCACCAGAATGTATTCATGCCCATTTGACACTACTTTGTAAAGTAATCAATTGCCACCAGAATGTATTCATGCCCATTTGACACTTTTGGTGTGACTGCGCCGATGACGTCGATTCCCCAGACTGAGAAAGGCCATGGTGAAGTCATGTTATACAGCTTCGACGGTGGGATGTTCATGCGATTGGCATGAATTTGGCATTTGTGGCATCACCGAACAAAACTGATACAATCTTCCTCCATAGTAGACCAGTAGTAACCTTGCCTAAGAATCTTCTGGGCTAACATTACTCCATTCATGTACGCTCCGCACTCTCCCTCATGGATGGCCTGCATTAGGCGCTTTGATTCCTCTGCGTCGACACACAACTTGTGCATTCCCAGATGACCCCTCTTGTACAGTTTACCTCCGCAAATGATAAATTGAACGGCCATCCGCCGTATTGCCCTCTTATCTTTGGCATTTGCTCCTAGTGGATAAACCTCCTTTTCCAAGAAGTTCCAAATATCATAGAACCAAGGGTTTTGATCTTGTGCTTCATCTATTGCGGTGATAGTCTCATAGGCTGGCGTATATCTTTGCTCAATGATGATCGGACGCATCCGAACTCCAAGCGGGATGTCTATCATGGATGATAGAGTTGATAAGGCGTCAGCAAACTTGCTGTTCTCTCTTAATAGATGCGTGAAGGTCAGCTTCTCAAACCTAGGAATCAGAACATCCAAGGTCTAGTAATAGATCTTCATCTTTTCCTCTTTAACCTTCCAATCTTCTTTTGCTTGAGACATAACTTGGTTCGAGTCCCCAATTACGTCCAACCTTTTTGCCCCTAGTTCCAAGGCGGCTTCCAAACCAGTGTACACGCCTCGTATTCTGCTTCGTTATTGGATACCTTGAACCAGAGTTTGAAAGCTAAAGGTATATGGAAATTGTCAGGTGCTATTAGCAACACTCCTATCCCATAACCATACTGATTAGACGCTCCATCGAAGTACATTGTCCAAATCTCTTCCTCGACTTGCAGAATAGCTTCATTTGGGAACACGTATTCTACCGCTTCATCCCCTTCCACTAGGTGGTCTGCCAGGAACTCCACTACAGCTCTCCCCTTGACCGACTTGCAAGTAATATACTTTAGATCAAATTCAGAAAGGAGAAGTAACTAACGAGCTAGCCTACCCGTAAGCGCTGGTTTCTCAAAGAGATATTTGATGGCATCTAATCTCAAAACTAGAATTGCAGAGTGAGCTAAAAAGTAGTGCCTCAACTTCCTGGTAGCCCATACCAAGGCTAGGCAAGCTTTTTCCAGCGAGGTGTAACGGGTCTCATAAACCAACATTTTCTTACTCAAATAGTAGATGACTTTCTCCACCCTATCCTCAGATTCCTGAGTATGCGTGCATCCCATCGTTGTGTCTGTTACTAACAAATACAGAATCAAAGGCTTTCCCGGCTCTGGCGACGGCAACACATGTGGGTTCTGAAGGTACTACTTGATCTGCTCAAAAGCAAATTAACATCGATCATCCCATCAAAACTTCTTTCCTTTCTTCTGGAGACCAAAAAGTGGTTTACAAGTCAAGGTTAATTTTGAAATAAACTATCTTATGAATTGCACTTTACCCTGAAAGCCTTGTACCTCCTTTTCAGTCCTTAGTAGTGGCATTTCTAAGATGGCCTTGATTTTGGAAAGATCTACCTCGATGCCCCTCTGTGTGATCAAGAAACCCAGCATTTTCCCTGCTGTTACGCTGAAAGTACACTTTTGTGGATTCAACCTCAGTCTGTATTCTTTGATCCTTTGAAAGAATTTTTTCAAGGTAGTGTAGTGGCCCTATCTTTCCTTGGACTTGACAATCATGTTGTCCATGTACACCTCGACCTCTTTATGGATCATATCATGCAGAATAGTGGTTGCAGCCTTTTAATAGGTAGCCCCGGCATTCTTCAGCCCAAACGGCATCACCCTGTAGCAGTAGGTTCCCCACGGCGTAGTGAAAGCAGTTTTCTCTTTGTCCTCGGGTGCCATTAGAATTTGGTTATACCCGAAAAATCCATCCATAGAGGAGAGCAATGCATAACCTGCGGTGAAGTCCACCAATTCATCAATATGCGGCAAGGGAAAGTTGTCATTCGGACTGGCTCTATTCAGATCTCTGAAGTCCACACACACTCGAATTTTGCCGTCTTTCTTCAAAACTGGTACAATGTTGGCCAACCAAGTTGGATACTCAGATACTAGCAAGAACCTTACGTCTATCTGCTTGGTGACCTCTTCCTTAATCTTCAAAGCCCAATCCGGGCATATTCTCTGCAACTTCTGTTTGACGGGTCGAGCCTCGGGGTCGAGAGGAATCTGATGCTGTACAATCTCAGGATCGATTCTAGGCATGTCTTCGTAGGACCATGCAAAAACATCTTTGAAATCTTTTAATAAAGCGACTAAGAGCTCACGCTCCTCCAAAGACAACGTGGACCCGATCTGGACTAGAGACGGATCCTTTTATTACCCACATTAATTGGAATGATTTCATCAGCAAGGGGTTTTGCAAACCTCTCCTCCTCTCAATTAATCAAAATTTTCAAAACCAAAGGAATTCCTTCCTCATCATTTTTATCAAAATTTTGAAAATCATGATCAATGCAATAAATAAGAGGCACAAAGAAATACTCAGAATCTGCAGTGGTATTCTCATTCACAAAGTCGAGCTCATCTAGTTCTTTAGTTACAACCGACTCAAAGGAAAAAGAAAAGGACAACCTAGACAAAACCTCGGCATCCGAGTTATCAACCCCAAGAATACCGGACCCAGACTTAGAAGAACCAGAATTTGATTCCGACCCCACAGACTCTGTGGAATTAGATTCTGGCTCACTACCCGACTGAGAACTACTAGACAGGTAGCCCTCTTCCAGCTGCTAAACGAGAGATGGTGCGTCAGATGCAACCAAAATGTTGCTAGAAGGGTTCACACCCGGTTGGTCCCCGATCATGGAAACGGCCAGGTTATCCCCCAAGCTCTCTGAGTCGATCGGAGGATTCGAAAGGAGACATACCAGTGCTGCTCCTACTTCAAGCTCGCTGCTGTTGGAATCACTTTCTGTGCTCTTCGCAGCTTCAACAGTCGATTCGGCCTTTTTCTTCGTATCACTGTCTTACAGGTGCAAGTCAAAGAAAATCTCAAAGCCGGGAACCCGCTGCTTCTTAGAGTTGAACCAGGGTTCAAGGAAACCGCAAAATGGGAAATCTTCTCATTCCCAAACAAAATAGCTATTCAGGGTTCCTCGGATTGGTCTGTGCACAAGTTCATAGCGCTTCCCGATCTGCTTAGCTCTAGCTCTTTCTGTCATCTCTTTCCCTTTTCTAATCCAGTCTTCTTTGGTGGGCGTATAGCCAAGACCAAAGGCATATGGATTATGGGCACATCGACCAATGCAGTGACACCTTTCCAACCACTCCTTCCCAGTCTCATTCCTGGCACGTGTTGGAGCTTGTTTATGAAGTTTACAGATTGGGCACTGACATACAAGCCCTCATCAATAGCCAAGATATTCTGCACTACCTAGGCCTCAGCCAAGGTAAACCCCGAAAGGAAGACATCCTCTTCACCATACACAATCTCCAACACAGGTGTAGTGACCTCTGGCGGAGGATGAATAGATGAATTGTCGAAGACTATGGTCATCCTTTTCCCATGGGGGTACTTCAGCATTTGGTGGAGGGTGGAAAAGACAGCTTTCACTTGGTGCAGCCAGGGTTGCCCAAGTAGTAAGTTGAAAGTGGCCAGAACATCCAGGACATGGAACTCGATATCCTGTTGAGCTGGGCCGACCTGTACTCTGATCTGTAGTGTTCCCATTACCTATCTGCTGGTATTGTCATACGACCGAATCACTTGGGCTGTAGGTACGAAATCTGCTGGTCTCAGGCCAATAGCATAAGCCGTGCGACAAGGACAAACGTTGATTGCTGACCTGGTGTCGACCAATACCACTGGTACCCTCTTTTCTTGGCACTCTACTGATATGTATGGAGGCTTGTTGTGTGCAGAGCCTTCCGGTGGCAGTTCCTTGTCCGAGAAGGTAAGAGTTAGCGCAGCGCCTCCCGGGAAGACTAATTCTACCAGTTGTTCCGGGGTAGTGTCGATGGACAACTTAACTTTATCCATCGCCGACAGTACAGCCTGTTTGTGCACTCGCGAAGCCATAAGCAGACCCCAGATAGATATATCAGCTTGAATCTTATTCAACTGTTTCAACACAGCCTCTTCTTCCAACTGTTTTTCCTTCTACTTGTCGACTTCTTTATCCTTCTCGGATGCCTCAGGTTGGTCTAGATGCGGTGGTTTAAAATATCGGCCACTTCTCGTCATATGGTCGACCTCTTCCATGTACCAAGTGTTGTCAGGAAGGTTTTCACCCCAATCCTCATCAGTATGAGCCAGGTGTAGGTCGTCGTCATCCCACCAAATTCCTTCGGCAGTCGACAAGCATTTGTCTGGCTCCGTTCGGATTTTCTTCTCGTCACAAATCTTCCCTTTAGGGTGTTGGGCTTTTTCAGCTTTCCGGTCGTTTTCACCCATTTCTTGCTTAAAACGCTTCAGTACGGCTTTTTGCTCTGTATGTACAATACTAACAATGCCCAGTTCTTTAGCCAATTGTTCTACACCTGTGTTTTCCGGTAGTTTACCCTTCCCATCGGCCATTCTGGCCATTGCAGTAGTTCCCGCTTTTTGTTCTTCTGGCTTCAATTCGGTTCCCTCATCTCTATCGGGTTCATCACTTAACCACCCAGAATTGTCTGTCGACCCGTTTAGATCAAACCAATCAATATGCATGTCCTCTTGATCTTGCCCATCGAAGAACTGCAAATTGTCTATGTCTTCCTCTACGTCGACCAGATCATCTAATCCCTGACTTGGGCCATTCTCTCAAACTACACTGACCTCCATTCCAGCCAGCAACACCACTTCTGGCTTAGCTTGATTGATTGGCACAATATAGTAGTATGGGTTGTACACCCTTCAAATAAGTCCTCAGAGCCCTCGGGCAATGGACTGACATTTTCCACCAAGGCCAACCTCTCTTCATCTACTACTGTCACCACTACGGGTTCAGGTTGGAGTGTAGGCATGTTCATCATGCACAAATCCGTGCTCTCAGGGATTAACAACGTCGGTTTAGGTACGTGGGAAGGGGTGATATATATACTGGGGTCATAAGGGATGGCCAGTGTGTGGATGAGGTTTATATGCCGAGGTGGAGGGACTTGATTATGTGGTCAGAGAGGATTTGTAGTGACATTGGGCTTTTGGGGAGGTGCTATCACCTTATTGTCAATGAGATCTTGAATCTCATGACGTAGCCTATAGCATTGATCAGTGTCATGACCGTGCTGCTAGTAAAAAGCACAGTATTTGGCGAGGTTGTGTTTCGAGAGAAGAGGATCGGGTAGAGGGCGAGGCTCTAGTCGCTTAAGATGAACCTTTTTGATCAATACGCCCATGGCTTTGGATAAGGACATGTAAAGCGGGGTAAAGACCCTCTGGGATCGGGCTTGGTTGTTTGAGGTTTGTGGAGTTGTGTTGGATGTACTGGCAAAAGTGTTGGAGCTCTTAGGTGTGGTACTGAGCATACTCACATCCGAAGGCCGTGCAGAGGTGTTACCACTTGTGGTTGCATTGGAACTGCGTATAAAGGGCCTCTTGGGCTGTTCCTTCTCATCGGCTATCAGCCCCTATTTCATCGTGTTAGACTTATTTATTTTAATGATTTATTTAATTATGTTTGAAAGAGAAAAATAGAATCAAAATTTATTTTGTCTCATTACTTCTCACCTAAACTTTTATCCTAAATATTGTTTGAATGTAGTTAATATTTGCTAAAATCAGGAGTTCATTTCAACCCAAAAATAATGCCCAAACCAGAGGTTCAAACAGCCCAAAGCAAAGGTTCAAACAGCCCAGCATAGCAGTAGGCCAAAAGGTTCAAGTGGAAGATATTCAAATTAGTAATGATGGAGTGGAAGATATTCAAATGAATAAAACAGCTATAAACGACTATAAGTTTCATTATATCTACCAAAGCCTCTAATGTAAACAAGTTACAAAAAAATCAGAAAATATTCTTTTATCTATAATCACTCATATCTATTCTCTGAAAAATTCTCTGAGAAGTGTTCTTCAATTTTTGTTTACATCCTCTTTCAGAAATTATACACTGAGACGTATAGCTTTAAGCCCATCTTTCCTGTGTGAGGTTTACAGAAAAACCAGAGCTTCATTTTTATATCTATCTTTGAGAGATAATTCTTGTAGCTTTCTGTGAAAGCAAAAACACATTCTTTTCAACCTTGTAAGAGTGTAGTACACTCAGTGTTCTTGACTTAGAAAGTCTGTGTAAAATCTGTAGAGGATTGCTCCATCTGTGAAAAGGTTACTAGCACCCTGTGAAGCTAGAGTAGTGGAAAATCTCAAGTGAAGCTTGAGGAGTGGACGTAGGCTGAGTTGAAGCCGAACCACTATAAATTTGTTTGCCTCTCTCTTCCTTACCTCTTTATTTTATTTAAATTGCCATAGTTATATTTCACATTTTCACTATGCTAAAATCATTAATTGATGTAGTTGTTAGAACACTTATTTTAATTATTTTTATTTCATTAACTATATTTATTGTGGACGCGCCCGAACGTCTCGGGAAAATCCCATTTTGTTCATTGGGCTCACTACAATTCGGACTCAATGTCACGGTTTTGAATCTAATCTCACAAAGTGCAATGCAAGATCGATAAATCACCAAAGAGTCCAAATCCGACAAATCGTTTTGAAAAACTGATTTTTAGAAAGAAGTGCCAAACATGGACTGCTTTACTAGATACAGAGTCGCCACCTAAATATTTTATTTTGGGGGAATTTAGGAAACCCTGACTCGTGCCTAAGGCCACGTGTCCGTTATCACCAAAGTTGCCTTGGCTTGGGAACTTGGGTACGAGAGGGGAAGGTCATGCAATGAGCACCCCCGCTCGCCCGATCAAAGATCAGCCACTACTAAACATGATATCTTGTTTTTGAAAACACATGTGTTCTTATTCCGATTATTAGCTAGAATTACTATGTGATGCGCACAACACACAAGTATAGACTGGATCGCCCAAGTTGGAACAAAACATCTCATGTTTGTTTTTAAAAGCAGTTTGCTACTCGTACGTAGGCTAAAATGCGAATTTTGCCACCCTCAATTGGGCTTGGAAAACATGGTGATTTGCCACTCTCAACTGGGCTTAAAACTTGCAATCAATGAATTGTTCCAATTCAGGTAATCCAACCTTCACCCACAGGCATTCAGGCAATTATATCACATAAGCAAATAGCCTCATGGCAAGCATGCTATCATGGCAGTCACTTACATACATGCAAGGATGCTAAAGCATAAACACTCACTGAGTACTCCAAGCCAAAACAGAAGATAGTTAGTAATCATGCATGATCCTAGCTATGTCAAGAATGCCTAATACAACACATGCAAAATGCAACTAAGATAGGATCGGCTATTCTAAAATGTCATGTGAAATGCAACTTGATACATGTATTCAAACAGGAATTGAAATACAATGCAGTTAGTATGATGCGCCGAGCCTGGTACATGCAAGACAGATGAATGGATGCAAACATGCGAGCATAAGGATGCTAATTGGAACGTACCCTAAAACTAACCATCGTAAGCTGGTAAATAAAAGGGAGAAAGAAATGGGGGTTGGAAGACATGCATCGCACACACGCACACTTATTTACAACATTGCCCTCTCGGAGGAGGGTCTGAATGAATAATACAGAACCAACTAGCTAATCTAAACTAATCTAATTAAACTAGTTATTACACAACATAATGAATAACAAGCTACAGCTAATTATTACACAACACTAACTAGTTAACAAATCAACTAAATTAGCAATTAAATAAGCATGCAAACTATGTGAAGTGGGCTGCCTCAGCTCTACCTCGAATGACAAAGGATGCATGCATGCTCAAGTCGCCTTGTTCGGAAATCCCTCGTGACGCCCCGATTTGCCTCTGTTTGCAATTGATCTCAGAAACTTGCACCAAGCTCCAGAGAGATGAAACTCCACCTTGGGAATCTCTAAGGATGCTGCCGACCAGATATCGGCCTTGGAGACCACCTGCTGACCACTTTTTGTGGTGAAAACCAGAAAAAGTGGTCGGCCAGCCACTTTATCTAGTCGGCCGACCAGTTTTTGCTACTGGTTTTTGGTTTTCTGCAACAGAGGGCAAGAAAGGGGCATGGCAAAGTATTTGCAACACATGTATGTACGACCACCCTCCCTATCATTACATAAGCTCAAGGGAGTGTAGGCCTCGACCCTCGGGCCACCAATCACGCATCTTGATGCATGATGGCCAAGGAGCCAAATTGCACGACTCAATGTGCAATGAATGCTCACACAAACACATAAAGCCCGAAACTCCATCATGTATAGTCAAGAGTGTCGGCGACCGGGAATTGAGGCACGTTTCATCACTTCGAGTATGAAACGTCCCTCGTTTCCCGTGTTTGGACTAACGCCTATTCCAAACACTATGCAACAAACATGGCATGCACAATGCGACTCAATCATGCAACTTGATGCAATATAACTTAGACATGCAAACATGCAAGGGATAAACATACAAACATGCAACTAGCATACACAATGCTATGAACTATATGGCATACACAATGCTCATGACACTAGCATACACAATGCACATGGTAACTAGCATACGCAATGCAATGAACATGGCATGCACCAATGCAATGATCGATCCTGTAACAACATGGCATGCTCAATGCTATGAACCACATGGCATACTCAATGCACAATGGACTTAAACCAAAATGGATAGGCCGTAGTCATGTCCAAATTAGTGGCCATACATGCTAAGATAGAAACTCAAAATGCTATACAAACATGCATGCATATTGGCCCAAGCTTAAGGCACAAAACACAACTCCCCAAAAGCATTGAAAGGATGAAACATGGGGTACAATGGCATATGTCCAGCACTGAAATGGCATGCAAAATGACTTAGAATCATGCAAACAACCCATGTAATGCATGTTAAAAGGCTCAAGCATCAAAGCTAGTGAAGTGTATTGCACTAGAGGCATGCAAGACAATGCTCAAATGGCCAAACCAACCCCAAACAGACCCTATGCAGGCCAAAACGGTGGCTGAAATGGACTGAAATGATAGCATGTTAAGCAAGAAAAAGCATGCTCAAATGATGGCTCGCAAGCAAGGCCCAAAGCTCAACTCTCAAATACAATTAAAGAGTGATAAACATGAGAGTATGGCAAAGATATAAGCTCTGAAATTCCATGTCAAATGATGCCAAGGTATGCAAACATCACAAATATAGCATGCTAGTGGCCTCAAAACTCAAGACTAGCCAAGGCATTTGCACTATAGTTATACAAAACATGAGTGATATGGCCATGGCAACCCAAAATAGTCCAAGAACAGCCCAAAATATGAATAAAATCATGCTGGAGCATAGCCAAAATATGCTAGAATGATGAGCCAAAACATCATGCATAGAAAGCTAGTAAGCAAGATTTGTTCTACCAGTACATGAGCCACTCAAGAGACAACCAAAACAGTTTTAGACAGAGTTATGACATGCCAAATGATGGTCAAAAAACCACTGAAATGGAGTCAATACATGCTAGCAAGATATGCTACTTTGATGGGCCACAAATGGGATTACACTACACATACTAGATGCATGCACAAGGTGACCAAACCAGCCATGGATAGACTTAAGGCAGGTCCTAAAAGTCACAAAAAAGTGCCTGAACCAAGCCTCAAAAGTAAAGGGATACATGCTCCTTTGATAGGCCAAAAATGCAAGCAAACAAAACCAAAAGAGAGGGGGTCACCCCCCTCTGGTTTTAGGCCTCAAAACTACATGCCTACCACTAAAAATCCACTGGATTTCAGTGGCTAAAAGTCCAAACAAAGACTAGCTCAAAGGCCTTAAGGCATGGCTCAAAACAAGGCTAAACAAGGCATGCAAGAGGGTAGGAGACCCTCAGCACCCAAGAGGCCTTAAACAAACATGTTAAGTACTCAAAAATAAAGCTTTTTTCAGTTGAAAGTTAATCCATATGAAGCATGCAAATATGGCTAAGAGTGTAATCAAAATAGAGCTTAAAAAAGGGAAAAATAGGGTTACCCTTGAAGCACTGCAAAACCAGCAGATTTCCTGAGCCAAAACCAACTTTTGAGCTCCCATAAGACCCTCCAGCAACTCAACAACAAGGTAAGAGTGTTTGTCTAGGAGGTTGTAGTGCAAAAGTGAAGGAATAACACTCTTTAAGGCACAAAATATAGAGGGAGAGAAGAATATAGAGAGGGAGATGTATGTATATGCCCTAAGCCAACTTCAGAACCTGAGACAAGAGAGAGAGCCTTTTCTCTTATAGAAAAACAAGCACCAAGCTTGTTGAAGAAGTTTGAAGCTAGATGCAATCCCTCCATACACGTGTATGGAGGATACAATCTGTGCACTCCAGCTGGCACAATTGGCATCCACAACACCTGTAGAATATGCAGGAAGGCCGCCGACCAGTTAAAGTGGTCGGCCAGCTAGTTTTTCTGGTCGGCCGACCACTTTTCAGCCACTTTTTCTGGTCGGCCAGCTAGTTTTTCTGGTCGGCAGGAAAATTCTGCTTTCTAGGTCCAACTTCAAATAGCCATAACTCCTTCATATGGACTCCTTTTCAGGTCATTCTTGTGTCCAAATTGAAGCCCCGAAAGTAAGCTTTCCAATGGTGGCAGCCTTGCATCAAAATTCCAACTGTGAAAAACGTTATGCCTGTTTTGGTGAAGCCGCGCAGTTTTGGTCCTACCCGGATTCATGCCAAACTTCTCCCAAACTAGTTTTCTTCTCTCCTTTCCTCTTTTCTTCAACTCCAAACCCCTAAACAAAGTGTTTTGAAAGATTTTTCAAAGATTTCATCTCTCTTTCATTCATTTCCACTTTGTCCTTGCTTGGTTTACCGAAAAGCGCGACATTTAACAAAATGCGAGTGTCGAAACATCGTAGAAACTTTATTTTCAAAACATTCCGAAAGAGAGGGTTTCAAGGTCTAAAATATTTTGATCAAGATTGTTTTGGTCCAAAAGGGGTATGACGTTGAGATTTGTCTCTCTCCTTGCCGAAGAAACTGAACTTTTGCTCTGCACACATTTCTCCACCAAGTAAACCATTAGTAGTGCCCAAGTCTTAAGGGCGGTAAAAAATGGGGTGTCTACATTTATCTATTGTGCTAGTCATAATTTTTATTAGGATATTATTATTTTTATTTGTAAAAACCTAATTCACCCCCCCTCTTAGGTTGTCTTTTGGGTAACAATTGGTATCAGAGCCTAGACTCTTGTTTTAGATTTAACCATCTGGGAGTTTCGATCCATGGCAACTTTAGCTGAAGGACAAGCCACAAATAGGCCACCATTGTTTGACGGAAACAACTATAATCATTGGAAGGATAAGATGACCTTATATCTACAAGCCACTGATTATGCCATGTGGATTATTGTCACCAAAGGTCCAAAAATTCCTATCAAATTAGTAGACAATATTAGTGTACCTAAAACTGAAGATGAATGTGATGAGAGGGATCATAAATTATTGCAAGCCAATGCTAAAGCCAAACTCACCCTTGTTTGTGGATTAAACTCTAAGGAGTATAATAGAATTTCAAGTTGTGATTCGACAAAAGAAATTTGGGACAAACTTGAGGTAACGTATGAAGGTACAAACCAAGTGAAGGAATCTCGTATTGATATGCTTGTTCATAGTTATGAATTGTTTAAAATGAACTCTGATGAATCTTATTCAAGTATATTTACTAGATTTACTGAAATTGTAAACTCTTTGAAATCTCTTGGCAAAACTTATACTAACAGTGAGTTGGTGAGAAAAATTCTTAGGTGTTTACCAAAGAATTGGAAAGCAAAGGTCACGGCCATTATAGAAGCCAAAAATCTCTCCACACTTGGATTGGATGAGCTTATGAGTTCCCTTATGACTCATGAGATCACCATGAAAGGACATGAAGATGTTGAAAACAAAAAGAAAAGTAGAATTGCATTCAAAGTCTCATCAAATGAAGAAGAACATGAAAACTCCAGTGAAGAAGAAAGCTCAAGTAATGAAATTGAAAATAAAGTAGCCAACTTATGTCTCATGGCTCTTGAAGATGAAGACTCTACTCAAGATGAGGTAACTATTCTTTATGAAGAACTTGAAAGTGCATTCCATGAACTACAAGATGAATTTAGAAAAGTTTGTGCCAAAAATAATGTGTTAAAAAAATCTGTTGCATCTTTATCTATTAATATAGAAGAATTAAAGAAAGAAAAAATTGTTTTGAAAAATGATTTTGATACTATCTCTAATGAGAAAACTACTTTAAAAAACAATATTGATGATTTAACAAAAACACTTGAAAATTTTGTAAAAGGTAGAGATAATCTCAACATGCTTCTTGGAAATCAAAGATGTGTTTTTGATAAAGCGGGTATTGGATATGACCATATTAAGAAACAAAAGAATCTCAATACAATTTTTGAAAAGGCACCTCTCATGACACACCCTCATATTACTTGTCATTATTGTAGAAAGAAAGACCATTATATATCTTATTGTCCATTCAAAAAGAATATGAACATGAGAATTAAAAAGATTTGGATTATTAAGGGATCTAACAAAACTAACCAAGAAGGACCCAAGAAACTATGGGTACCAAAAACCAACACTTGATTGTCATCTTATAGGTTTGCTTTAAGTCCAAAGGTAAAGAAGGGAAGTGGTACCTTGATAGTGGATATTCCAGACACATGACCGAAGATAAATCATTCTTTACTAAACTATCATCGAAAGATGGAGGATTTGTTATGTAACACCCTCAAAATACAGTATAGGACAACCATTCGCAAATCCATAAACATAAGAGAAACATTATCTTTTCATTCATCAGAGTCTGCTTTACAAAGATATTACATGTAACTCTAACTGCAAATAACAAAGTGGGTGCCCTACGGGCTTACATCTTTCCAAGTCAACAGTTGGTTACAACAAAAGAAGAGTCCTAACTCTTTTACATAGAAAGCCCTTGTCTTAGATTTACATTTAAATACAAAATAACAACAAAATAGCAAAATGAAGCCTTCGGCCCCTAGACCTCCCAAGCTATGTCCTTGGAGGTGGCATATCACCTGTACCTGAAAATGGTGTCCCAAGTAGGGTGAGCCAAAGCCCAGTAGAGATATGCTAAACAACATATGAGAATTAATTAAGACACAAGCATCAGATAAATACGAGTTATTCTTAACCGATACATATTCTTTTCAAGTTCATTCGATATAGATAACCAATATTTCAATTCATTTCCATTCATTCTTTTCAGATAAAGTCAATAAACCAAATTCATTATTATCAAACAACCAAAATGAGACTACAACTCAATGGTTCACAATTCACGACATTCAACAATCCAACACTTCTATTTCTTGCCATTTTACGGAACTACGTCCGAGGGAACCGGCACCCATAAAGATATAAGATTTTGGGACTTTCACCCTGGACACTCCGGCCAACTTAATTATCAATGGAGTCCATCCCCTATCTCCTCCCATTCAAAGATATATATACAATGTATTTAAACATGTTGCCATATACAATGACCAATCAAATGCATATTCAATGGTTTAATCCAACCGTCATATTCATTGACATAATCCAATTAATTAGTTTTAATTCACCTAATCCTCATGCAATTTCTACAACAATCATAGCTATCCTCCACCGATAGCCCAAAACATATATTTCTAAACAGATAAATAAATCTATCAACAGATAAATTATCAAGTTTCCCATAGATGAGTAATTTATTAATCCAACTACACCATTTAATCATATGTTCCTTCAATTTCATAATTTCCAAGCCAATCTCGTTATTTATACAAAATAACTTATTTAATTCAAATTAGGGTAATTCTCCCCCTTTATCGAACATTGCACCTAGGACCAAATTTCATTAATTCTTCTCAAGCCATCACATGTTCAAGACCTCTCATGCCTATAAGGGACCTAAATAGAAAACCCCTCTTTTATACATATAAGGGAACCAACCCAAAATTCACCAAAAACCCTCCCAAATCCCACCATTTATACGAGATGACAATATCTATGTTAAAACCCATATAGGAGAGTAGAATATCCTTACCTCAAGTGTAGAAGCTCAAAGGAGGAGAAGAGAGAAACCCAAAGATACTCCAAATCCCACCTTTTTCGGATCAAAATGAAGCCCACGCAATGCTCTAGCTTTTTAACAAAGGAAGTAGGGTAGAATGGCTCCAGATCAAGGAGTATTTGTAGAGAGAGAGGCAGTCGAATTAGGGTTTTGAGTGAAGAAGAGGTCAAAAAGTGATATCAAATCACGCTGTTGTGAACTGATATATGCGAGGCTCGCTTGAGCGAAGGAGTTGTCGCTCGAGTGACCAGACTCAACAAGTGGCCTTGCTTGAGTGCAAAAAGCATCGCTCGAGCACACAATGTGAAGCTTCAGGTCAGCCACCAACGCAGACGCACGCTTGAGCGTAAGAGTTCTCGCTCGAGCGAAGGAACAAATAACACACGACTCGCTCGAGCGCAAGAATGCTCGCTCGAGCGAAAGCTGCGTTTAAGAAAGAGACCTGAGGACTCTCAATCCTAGCTCAAGCTCAAGAACCCTCGCTCAAGCGAAGAAACAAATACCCAAGGCTCGCTCGAGCACAAAAAGCCTCGCTCGAGCGAAGAAGCCAAAACTTGGGAAGCAACCATTTGTAACAACTCATAACCAACCTGTTCCAAACTCTCCCAATAAGACCCAAAACTCAAATTCAAAGAATTAAAGGGAGGAAACAAGACAAAGACAACAACATACAACCACGGAACCCGAGTCCGGAACACAACAAAGGTCGGGTAAAACCTGGATCGCTATAACCTCAAAATTTTAAAGAATTTCGTCCTCGAAATTTTATACAATTTTCAAAATTATGGTCATTCAATTCCCAACGTGATTACAATTCAACATTCACCATTATGACCCATCTACCGGTCATTCCACCTCTGCACAAGGGAACAAATCCCCAACATATATTACGAATATGCATATTCTGAGATTAACAAATTTCAACACATACTTCTCATATTTCCAAAACATATTCAATGTTTACAACAAGTTTACATTTCCAAAACTTAAATAACATATGCAATGTTCAAATTTAACTTGTGTTTCGAAACATACCCATCATTCACAATGTGTTACAATCTCAAAACATATACAATGCTCTTATAGTTCATCAACGAAACAAAATTTTCAACATACACTCAAACATCAACAAATAGGTCCGGATATTTCTCTCAGACCTCCAATTCACGTTCTCAAGTTGCTTCATTAACTCCGTGATGTTTCCACAATACCTTGACCAAGGGAATTGTCTTGCCTCACAAGACTTGGTCCCGTCTATCCAAGACTCGCACCGGTCTCTCCTCATACGAGGCATCCTCATCTACCTCTAAGTCAGTCCAATCCAACACATGCGATGGATTCGACTGATACTTCCGAAGCATACTAATATGAAACATGTCATGCACCCCGGAAAGTTGCGGAGGCAACGCCAAACGATATGCAACCTCCCCAATCCGCTCAAGGATCTTAAAAGGGCTAATAAACTGAGGGGATAACTTCCCACTCTTCCCAAACCTCATCAAATCCTGTCTAGGTGATATTTTCAAAAAGACGCGATTGCCCACCTCAAATGACAAAGGTCTTCTCCTACGGTTGGCATAACTCTTTTGGCGGCTCTAGGCTGTAACCAACCTCTTACGGATAAGTGCCACTTTCTCCGTCGTCTCCCGAACTAACTCCGGACCTAACAAAGGTGTATCACCCACCTCGGCCCAACATACTGGAGATCTACACGGTCGGCCATACAAGGCCTCAAATGGTGCCACACCAATACTCGATTGAAAGCTGTTATTGTAGGCAAACTCCACTAAGGGTAGGTGTCTCTCCCATGACCCCTTAAAGTTAAGGACACAACCTCGTAGCATATCCTCAAGTATTTGAATAGTGCGCTCGGATTGCCTGTCAGTCTGAGAATGGTAAGCCGTGCTAAAAGTCAATCTAGTGCCCAAGGCATTCTGCAAACTCTGCCACAACGAGGCAGTGAAATGCGGATCTCTATTTGAGACAATCGACACTGGGACCCTGTGCAACCTCACTATGTCCCGAATATACAAGTTAGCAAGGTAATCTACCGAATCTCTTATGCGCATAGGAATAAAGTGCGCCGACTTGGTCAACTGGTCAACTACCACCCAAATGGCATCATTACCCCGTTGAGTCCTCCGAAGACCCACAACAAAATCCATCGTGACATGCTCTCATTTCCACTCGGCTATAGGCAAGGGTTGCAACAAACCCGTTGGCCTCTGATGTTCGGCCTTCACTTGCTAACAAGTAAGGCACCTCGATACAAACATTGCCACATCCTTCGTCATACCCCTCCACCAAAACTGGCGACTCAAATCACGATACATGTTTGTGCCTTCCGGATACACTGCAAGGCGAGAATGGTGAAACTCTCGGAGTACTTCCTCTCGGCAAGACTTCGGCACAACCAAGTGGTCTCGGTACCTCACACTCAGGTCGGGACACGCAGTCAAACACTTCTCCACCTTCCCACTGGAGATCTTCTCCCGGAGGGATTCTACCTCAAAGTCACCCTTTTACGCCTCTAACACTTGGTTCACAAGTGTAGGTTATGCAACTACAGAAAACAAGGCTGCAGACTCAATAGACTCGCCCAGATGCAAGTCAAATTCACCAAGGGCACCCAACATCTCCCATTCTCGGATAACGACACAAGCTACACTACTGATGGATTTCCTACTTAGGGCATCGACCACAACATTGGCCTTTCCCGGATGATAGTGCAACTCGAAATCATAATCTTCTATGAACTCCATCCACCTTCTCTGCCTCAAATTCAAGTCCTTCTGTGTAAACAGATACTTCAGACTCTTATGATCAGAAAATACCTCAAACCTCTCACCATACAGGTAGTGCCTCCAAATCTTCAAGGCAAAAATCACAGCTGCTAACTCTAGATCGTGGGTAGGGTAGTTTCTGTCGTGTGTTTTCAACTGTCGTGAGCCATAGGCTACTACTTTCCCCCTCTTACATCAGCACACAACCCAAACCCTCTCATGAGGCATCACAATAAACCGAATAGCGCGAACCCCTCTCCGGAATAATCAAGACTGGAGCGGTGGTAAGTCTAACTTTAAGCTCTTGAAACGACTTTTTACAAGTCTCACTTCACACAAATTTGACCCCTTTTCGTGTCAATCTAGTCAAAGATGAAGCTAGTCTGGAGAAATCTTTTACGAACCGACGGTAAGACCCGGCTAATCCCAGAAAACTATGGATCTCCAAGGCATTCTTAGGCTGTGCCCAATCTTGCACCGCCTCTATCTTGGATGAATCCACAGTTACCCCTTTCCCGGATACTACGTGGCCTAAGAACTTAACCTCTCTTAGCCAGAACTTACATTTCCCAAACTTAGCATACAGTTTATGGGCTCTAAGCAACTCTAGCACCACTCGCAAGTGTTCCTCGTGCTCCTCCTCAGAAGGTGAATAAATTAGAATGTTGTTCACAAAGACGACCACGAAGTGATCTAAGAACTCCCGGAATATCCGGTTCATCATGTCCATGAACACAGCTGGGGCATTGGTTAGCCCAAAGGGCATTACCAGAAACTCATAATGGCCATACCGCGTATGGAATGCCGTCTTCGGGATATCCTCCTCCTTGACTCTCAACTGATGGTAGCCCGATCTCAAATCTATCTTAGAGAAACAACGGGATCCTTTCAACTGGTCAAACAAATCATCTATACGAGGCATAGGATACTTATTCTTAATCATAACCCGGTTCAATTTTTGGTAATCAATGCAAAGTCTCAAAGCCCCATCTTTCTTTTTAGCAAAGAGGGCCGGTGCTCCCCAAGGCGAAGTACTAGGGCGAATAAAACCCTTATCTAGCAATTCCTGGAGTTGAACCTTCAGCTCACTCAACTCAGCTGGTGCAAAACGATATGGTGCCATGGAAATCGGTGTCGTGCCAGGCACTAAATCAATAGAGAACTCGATCTCTCGATAAGGTGGTAAACTAACAAGATCCTCGAGAAAAACGTCTGAGTACTCACAAACCACTCCTGGCAACTCAACCTGGGCCTCATCACACTCACTACTCATAAAGCTAGCGAGAAGACAACTAAGTTCACTCCGCCCTCGCGGATCATACACTGGTGGTAAGACTCTACCAACCCGATCCCCCAAGAAATAAAAATAATCGCCGCTCAAGGTACATATAGTAACCCTCTGGCAGTAGCAATCTATAACAGCCCCAGTATGACGATAACCAGTCCATACCCAAAATAACATCAAAACCAGTCATATCCATCAACACAAAAGAAAAGGGAAGCCGACAATCGGCGACCTCTATATCACAACCCCGACACCCCTACTTCAGAACCATTTCACCCCCAATAGGTGACACAACACAAATAGGAGATGCTAACTGCGCCAACTCCAACCCCAAAATAGATGCAAATGCAGATGAAATAAATGAATGGGATGCACCCTTATCAATCAACACATTAGCAACTGAGTTGCAAAACAAAAAGGTATCTCTCACAACAGATGGAGCAGGTACAAGATTTGGTGCTGTAACAGCATACATGCGCCCTGTAGGCCTCTGATCAACCTGCTCACCTCTCGGAGCATAAGACTGCTGCACGGACTAAGCCGAAGAGGCTCCCTGATTGGCCCTCGAGGCCTAAACTGATTGTGCTGGCTGATGACTCTGCGTCTGCCTCGAACCAGACACACTAGGTGTGCCACCCAACTATGGGTAAAACCTCTTCAGATGTCCCACTTGCCCACACTGATAACAAGTGAGCGGCTGGCCTTTACGCTGACTCTGGCCCTAAGAACGGGCCGAAAACGATGCTGCACACTGCCCTCCTCCTCTCTGTGGGCAAGCTGGAGACTTGTGGCCCAACTGACCACATTTGTAACATGTGATGTCTCCCTGACCGCCTCTCCTAGAACCCAAACTCGATACTGGAAAGGTAGACCTCAAATGTGCTCTCTCGGTCTGCTGAGGGTTAGAACCCCTCTGCCTCTTACTGTCTCCATGACCGTCCTGACTCCTCCTAGAGCCCCTTATCCTTTCCTCCTCTGCATGCATAATAGTCTCAAGATGGGCTGCAGCCTCCACAAGACGCCCATAGTCTCTAATCATGGACTCAGCTACTCGAAACATGAGTCCGGTCTGTAACCTCTTCTCGAACTCCAAACATCTACGTTCCTCGGTTGCCACCAACACCGGTGCAAACCTCGATAAACTAGTAAAAGTGGCCTCAAACTCAGCCATCGGCGTGTTCAACTGTACCAACTTGGAGAACTGATCCCTCAACTTCTCCCTCACCGTAGCAGACAAGTACTTGTCCTGGAAAGCTTTAACAAAGGCCTTCCAAGTTTCTCCAATGCGCCCCCGCGCATACTTCCACCATTGATTCGCGTCTCTCTTCAGCTGGAAGGATGCCAAGGTCACCTGCAAGCCCCCATCTTCGATGCCAAGCATCTCAAACATCTTCGTTATCTGCTTAAGCCACTCATCAGCCTTTAGTGGCTCCTTAGGATCACCCAAAAATTAATCCGGATTCGACCAGAAGAACTCCCTCTTTAGAAAAGACGGCCATGCTTCAGCTACTTGGGCCTGGACTTGATTCTCAGCTCTGAGAATGTCCATAGATTCCCTCAGTGGTCCGGCCATTTCACGGGCTAAGGCGCCCATGGCTTGCTGACCAACCGGTTCGGCCACATTGGCCTGACCACTCATTCCTCCTACGCCGGAATTTCACCCGGTATAGGTATCTACTACCTCCTAGGCCTACCGCGACTACCACCATGACCTCGTCCTGACATCCTAATAAAGGTAACAAAGAGATTAGCACATTCACAAATGTGCCGAAGCTATTTTACTCACGTCCTAACACAATGGACAACTGTAATTCACTCTACGTAAGCACATAATCACATAAACACATATGAATCTCATCTCCGGATAATGACCGTCCCGTGGCGTCATTAGAGTTCCAGTTAGAAACGGCAGTGATCAATTGCCTTTCCAACAGGACTCCCAGAAACCCATGGATCCGATCAACATCCTAGAAACTAAATCCCATACCCGTATAGTCATGTAAGCATGTTATCATATAAGCACATAACATCATGCAGAAGTCTCTAGCAAGCGAGACAAACCCATTGTGGTACTAACCACTCCCCATGTACCCAAAGTATTCAAACCCGGTACGCTCTGATACCAAGTTGTAATGCCCTCAAAATACAGTATAGGACAACCATTCGCAAATCCATAAACATAAGAGAAACATTATCTTTTCATTCATCAGAGTCTGCTTTACAAAGATATTACATGTAACTCTAACTGCAAATAACAAAGTGGGTGCCCTGCGGGCTTACATCTTTCTAAGTCAATAGTTGGTTACAACAAAAGAAGAGTCCTAACTCTTTTACATAGAAAGCCCTCGTCTTAGATTACATTTAAATACAAAATAACAACAAAACAACAAAATGAAGCCTTTGGCCCCTAGACCTCCTAAGCTATGTCCTTGGAGGTGGCATATCACCTGTACTTGAAAATGGTGTCCTAAGTAGGGTGAGCCAAAGCCCAGTATATATATGCTAAACAACATATGAGAATTAACTAACACATAAGCATCAGATAAATACGAGATATTCTTAACCGATACATATTCTTTTCAAGTTCATTCGATATAGATAACCAATATTTCAATTCATTTCCATTCATTCTTTTCGGATAAAGTCAATAAAACAAATTCATTATTATCAAACAACCAAAATGAGACTACAACTCAATGGGTCACAATTCACGACATTCAACAATCCAACACTTCTATTTCTTGCCATTTTACGGAACTACGTCCGAGGGAACCGGCACCCATAAAGATATAAGATTTCGGGACTTTCACCCTGGACACTCCGGCCAACTTAATTATCAATGGAGTCCATCCCCTATCTCCTCCTAAACAATGGAGTACATCCCCTATCTCCTCCCATTCAAAGATACATATACAATGTATTTAAACACATTGCCATATACAATGACCAATCAAATGCATATTCAATGGTTTAATCCAACCGTGATATTCAATGACATAATCCAATTGATTAGTTTCAATTCACCTAATCCTCATGCAATTTCTACAACAATCATAGCTATCCTCCACCGATAGCCCAAAATAGATATTTCTAAACTGATAAATAAATTATCAACAGATAAATTATCAAGTTTCCCATAGGTGAGTAATTTATTAATCCAACTACACCATTTAATCACATGTTCCTTCAATTTCATAATTTCCAAGCCAATCTCGTTATTTATACAAAATAACTTATTTAATTCAAATTAGGGCAATTCTCCCCCTTTATCGAACATTGCACCTAGGACCAAATTTCATTAATTCTTCTCAAGCCATCACATGTTCAAGACCTTTCATGCCCATAAGGGACCCAAATAGAAAACCCCTCTTTTATACATATAAGGGAACCAACCCAAAATTCACCAAAAACCCTCCCAAATCCCACCACATATACGAGATGACAATATCTATGTTAAAACCCATATAGGAGAGTAGAATATCCTTACCTCAAGTGTAGAAGCTCAAAGGGAGGAGAAGAGAGAAACCCAAAGATACTCCAAATCCCACATTTTTTGGATCAAAATGAAGCACACGCAATGCTCTAGCTTTTTTACAAAGGAAGTAGGGTAGAATGACTCTAGATCAAGGAGTATTTGTAGAGAGAGAGGGTGTTTTAGAGAGAGAGGCAGCCAGATTAGGGTTTTGAGTGAAGAAAAGGTCAAAAAGTGATATCAAATCACGCTGCTGCAAACTGATATATGCGAGGCTCGCTCGAGTGAAGGAGTTGTCGCTCGAGCGACCAGACTCAACACGTGGCCTCACTTAAGCGTAAGAAGCGTCGCTCGAGCGCACAATGTAAAGCTTCAAATCTGCCACCAATGCAGACGCACGCTCGAGCGCAAGAGTTCTCGCTCGAGCAAAGGAACAAATAGCACACGACTTGCTCGAGCGCAAGAATGCTTGCTCGAGGGAAAACTGCGTCTAAGAAAGAGACCTGAGGACTCTCAATCCTCGCTCGAGCGCAAGAACCCTCGCTCGAGCGCAAAAAGCCTTGCTCGAGTGAAGAAGCCAAAACCTGGGCAGCAACCATTTGTAACAACTCACAACCAACCTGTTCCAAACTCACCCAATAAGACCCAAAACTCAAATTCAAAGAATTAAAGGGAGGAAACAAGACAAAGACAACAACATACAACCACGGAACCTGAGTCCGGAACACAACAAAGGTCGGGTAAAACCTGGATCGCTATATGTTACTTTTGGAGACAACAAGGAAGGAAAAATCATCGGTATTGGTAGCATCAGTATTTCTCCTAACCCTTCTTTTGAAAATGTTTTACTTGTTGATGGACTTAAGCATAACCTACTTAGTATTAGTCAATTATGTGATAAAGGTAATCGAGTTATTTTTGATAAATCATATTGCACAATTGAAAGCACAAATGATCATAAAGCTTTATTCATTGGTAATCGTCACGATAATGTTTATGTTTTTCATCTCAATGATCTCTATGCTAGTGATATTAAATGTCTATATGTTAATAATGAAAATAGTTGGTTATGGCATAGAAGACTTGGCCATGCTCATATAGATTTAATTGCTAAACTTTTGAGAAAGGATTTGGTCATTGGACTTCCAACAATTAAATTTGAAAAAGATCATCTTTGTAGTGCTTGTCAACAAGGAAAACAAACTAAAACATTGTTTAAATCAAAATCTCACATTTCCACAACTAGACCTTTACAACTACTGCGTATGGATTTATTTGGTCCCTCAAGGACATCTAGTCTAGGTGGTAAACATTATTGTCTTGTTATTGTTGATGATTATTCAAGATTTACATGGGTTATGTTTTTAGCATACAAAGATGAAACCTTTTCTTCTTTCACAAAACTATGTCATAGAATTCAAAATGAAAAAGACTTTCTTATTACTAATACTCGAACCGACCATGGTAGAGAACTTGAAAATGAGAAATTTGAATTGTTTTGTGATGAGCATGGTATTGGACATAATTTTTCAGCACCTAGAACCCCTCAACAAAATGGTGTAGTAGAAAGGAAGAATAGAATTTTAGAAGAGATGAGTAGAACAATGCTTTGTGAAAATAATCTTCCTAAATATTTTTGGGCCGAAGCCGTTCACACCGCATGCTATTTTTAAATCGTGCATTAATTAGACCTATTCTAAAAAAGACTCCTTATGAACTTTGGCATGATAGAAAGCCCAACATTAGTCACTTGTATGTTTTTTGTTGTAAATGTTTTGTGCATAATAATGGTAAGGATAACTTAGGTAAATCTAATTCAAAATCTGATGAAGTAATCTTTCTTGGCTATTCCTTAACTAGCAAAGCTTATCGTGTTTTTAATAAAAGAACTCTTGTTGTGGAAGAATCTATACATGTGGCATTTGATGAAACTAACATCTCTACTCAAAAGTAAATTGTTAGTGATAGTATAGATTTGGAACCAAATGTGGAAGATTCAAGTATCTACAAAGAAGAGAACCAACCATGTAAGTTGAACAAAGAGATTGAACATTCTATTCTTCCACCTCAAGAAGAAGGCGGAAACAATGATGATTTGCCAAGAGAATGGAAGTTTGTTCATAATCACCCTAAGGATTTAATCCTAGGTGACCCTACAAAAGGTATTGAAACTCGCTCTTCACTTAGAAAAATTTGTAGTAACTTGGCTTTTCTCTCACAGATTGAGCCTAAAAACTTTCAAGAAGCCGAATTCGATGAACATTGGATGATAGCTATGCATGAAGAGCTTAACCAATTTGAGAGAAACAAAGTGTGGGAACTTGTGCCAAAACCTAAAGATCATACCATTATCGGTACCAAATCGATCTTTCGAAACAAGCTTGATGAATCCAGCACAATTATAAGAAACAAGGCTAGACTTGTTGCACAAGGATACAATCGAGAAGAAGGTATTGATTTTGATGAAACCTTTGCTTCGGTTGCTAGATTAGAAGCCATTCACATGTTACTTGCATTTGCATGTTTTAGAGATTTCAACCTTTATCAAATGGATGTAAAAAGTGCCTTTCTTAATGGTTTTATAAATGAGGAAGTTTATTTTAAACAACCCCCAGGTTTTGAAGATCATGCTTTTCCAAATCATGTTTTTAAACTATCAAAAGTTTTATATCGTTTGAAACATGCACCTCGTGCATGGTATGAACGATTAAGTAAATTTTTGATTGAAAATAATTTTTCTCGAGGAACGATTGACACAACATTTTTTGTTAAAACTAAAAATGATGATTTACTTATTGTGCAAATATATGTGGATGACATTATATTTGGTGCTACTAATGAAACCTTATGTAAGGAATTTGCTAAGTGTATGCAAAGTGAGTTTGAGATGAGCATAATGGGGGACCTAAATTATTTCCTTGGGCTTCAAATCAAACAATGTAAGGAAGGAATTTTTATCAACCAAGCTAAGTACACAAAAGAACTACTCAAAAAGTTTGGTATGTATGACTCAAAAATAGCTAGAACACCTATGAGCACATCCATTAAGCTAGACAAGGATGAAAAAGGTAAGTCCATTGATCAAACAAAATATCAAGGTATGATCGGCTCACTTCTTTATTAAACTGCAAGTAGACCCGATATTATGTTTAGTGTTTGTATGTGTGCTAGATATCAATCAAATCCTAAGGAATCACATCTCAGTGCCGTTAAAAGAATTTTTAGATATCTTGTTGGTACTCAAAATTTGGGACTGTTTTATCTTAGAGGTGTTGCATTTGATTTAATTAGTTACTCGGATGCCGACTTTGCTGGATGCAAACTTGATAGAAAAAGCACTAGTGGCACTTGTCACTTTCTTGGTAACTCATTAGTATCTTGGTTTAGCAAAAAGTAAAATGATGTTGCTTTATCAACGGCCGAAGCTGAATATATAGCTTCTGGAAGTTGTTGTGCCCAAATACTTTGGATGAAACAACAATTGAAGGACTTTGATTTGCATTATGATCATATCCCTATTAAATGTGACAATACTTGTGCCATCAATTTAAGCAAAAATCCGGTTCAACACTCACAAACAAAACATATTGAAATTCGACATCATTTTTTAGGAGATCATGTTCAAAAAGGGGATATTGTACTTGAATTTGTAAACACCGACAAGCAATCGGTGGATATTTTTACAAAACCCCTAAGCGAGGATCGCTTCCATTTTATTCGTGGCGAGCTTGGAATGTCAATTTCTACTTAAAAAGTTTTGTTATGACTGTGAAACTTGAATTTTTGTTAAAATGATATATGTGTATTGCTACATTGATATGGAAACATTTATATCAGTTGCATGCTCTCAAGTCCTTCATACATTTATTTTCCTTAACAATTTGCTATTCTCAACTGTGTAATTTTTTTTTTTTTTTGGTTCTGCATCTTGAGGTAAAATTAACTTTGCATACATTGATTTTTTTTAAACCCTCATGGTATTTTTTTTGCATTACCATTCCTGCAACACCAACGTCCCATTAAGTTTAATTTCTACTGGTATTATTTTAATTTAATTTAATTTAATTTTTTTATTTTGCTATTAGGCTTAATTTCTTTTATTTTTATTTTTTTCATTATTATTTTTTGTATGGGCTTAATTTTCTTATTTTTTTCTGCTTTTGAATTTCATTTTTCAGTACTTAAACATAAAAACAAAAACAATTCAAAATGCAAATATTTACATAAAAAAAAAGCACCCTTCATTTTTTTACGGCCATACGCCGATCAAAATAAACATATTTACGTACAAAAAAAAAAAACCTTCATTTTTTTTACGGCCATACGCCGATCTTACTTACTCGCCTCTTCCATCATTTTCTTCCTCTTTTTATCACCTTGGGACACCCTTGAAGGCCCTGCCCCCGTGCTTTCGTCGAGAGCGACGCCTCCCCGCTGACTATCAAAGGCCAAGAACGACATTGCTCCAAATCGGGCCATGGAGGTGGTCTTCCGTTTAAGCTCTTTATTTTTGGCCTTCAGTGCGCAAATCTCTGCTCGCGCATCCTTGTACATGCGCTAGAGCAGCGAGAGTTGGGTGTTGACCTAGTGGAGCTCACTCGTCCTGTTCTGCAGTCGGTGAGCCAATTTTGTGACTGCTGTCACCGTCTCCATATAGGACGTCAGTGTGAAATGATTGGCTTTAATGTCTGATTGAGCTACCATTATTTGCTCAATCGACATCATAGGAAGGTTGGGAAGAGTAGGAGCCGGGGCACTCGGCCCAACAGCACTTACGGGATCATTCAAGTCCAAAAAGAGAGTAAGGGGGCGGAGCGAGGCCATGAAGTAGAAGAGAGAGATGTAATCGACATGAGGGTCGTTTTTGGCAGCCTTTCTGCTCTGCTCAGTCTCTCTGTTCTATCTCTCTCACGTAGAAGAAGAAAGAGATAGAAGCGAATTAGAAAGAAGAAGGAGAAGAGAGTGATTAAAAAGAAGACAGAGGAGAAGAGGACAAGAGGGAGAGAGAGTCGAGGCTGTTGATTGACCCGTCTCGCTTTTGTCGGTCGGGTGACGCAAAAGCGAGGACGCGTGTTTGATGCGATTTTCGACGAAAAAGAGAGAGGCGCACGAATCATATATATATGTATATATATGTTTTGAATTGTATCGATGCCATTTATCACTATCATTTTCCTCATCCTCCTCCAGATTCTGACCCATGATTTCCTTTTGATAATGTTACAAGGGGAGAACTTATATGATGTTATGTCTTATGGTATTATTTTGTTATGATGTTATGTATTATGATGTTATATATTATGATATTATGTATTATGGTATTATTTTCAAACTAATATGATGTTATGTATTTATAGTTTGATATCTAAATCTTATATCATGTTGTTGATTAAAGTTTATTTATTACACATATGCTAACATATGTATTTAGAAATGAATTCAGGGAGCATGACTTGAGGGAGAGCCTTTCTTACTCCCAAATCAAATCAAAATATCATTGTGTGCCATTATAAAAAAGGGGGAGATTGTTAGACTTATTTATTTTGATGATTTATTTAATTATGTTTTAATTTATTTGAAAGAGAAAAATAGAATCCAAAATTTATTTTGATGATTTATTTAATTATGCTTGAAAGAAAAAAATAGAATCAAAATTTATTTTGTCCCATTACTTCTCATCAAAATTTTATCCTAAATATTGTTTGAATGTATTTAATATTTGCTTAAATCAGGAGTTCATTTCAACCCAAAAATAATGCCAAAACTAGAGATTCAAACAGCCCAAAGCAAAGGTTCAAACAGCCCAGCCCAGCACAGCAGTAGGCCAAAAGGTTCAAGTGGAAGATATTCAAATTAGTAATGATGGAGTGGAAGATATTCAAATGAATACAACGGCTATAAATGGCTATAAGTTTCATTATATATACCAAAGCCTCTAATGTAAACAAGTTACAAAAAAAACCAGAAAATATTCTTTGATCTATAATCACTCACATCTATTTTCTGAAAAATTCTCTGAGAAGTGTTCTTTAATTTTTGTTTACATCCTCTTTCAGAAATTATACATTGAGACGTATAACTTTAAGTCCATCTTTCCTGTGTGAGGTTTACAGAAAAACCAGAGTTTCATTTTTATATCTATCTTTAAGAGATAATTCTTGTAGCTTTCTGTGAAAGCAAAAACACATTCTTTTCAACCTTGTAAGAGTGTAGTACACTCAGTGTTCTTGACTTAGAAATTCTATGTAAAATCTGTGGAGGATTGCTCCATCTGTGAAAAGGTTGCTAGCACTCTGTGAAGCTAGAGTATAGTGGAAAATCTCAAGTGAAGCTTGAGGAGTGGACGTAGGCCGAGTTGAAACCGAACCACTATAAATTTGTTTGCCTCTCTCTCCCTTATCCCTTTATTTTATTTAAATTGCCATAGCTATATTTCACATTTTTACTGTGCTAAAATCATTAACTGACATAGTTGTTAGAACAATTGTTTTAATTATTTTTATTTCATTAACTATATTTATCTATTGTGCTAGTCATAATTTTATTAGGATATTATTATTTTTATTTGTAAAAACCCAAATCACCCCCCCTCTTAGTTGTGTTTTGAGTAACACATCGCATCTTCAATTTGAACCCCTATCTCGTGGAGCTCAGCGAGTGTAAATAATGGCAAGACTATCATCTTCTGTAATAATTTTCCTTGCAGGTTGCGGACCACCATTCTAATTTGATCCTTTTCGGATGACCAGATAGTCATCATAGAGGCCTTGGCCCTCCATCTCGTACAAAGTTCGATAAGCCCTTTGTAGACACCCCCTTTTTGACCGTCCTTAAGACTTGGGCGCTACTAATTGATCATTCGATGGTGCAGGCTATGCAGTGCAAAGGTTCGATTTCCTTGGCAAGAGGAGCTTCAAATCCGAACCTCACACCCCATTTTTGGACCAAAACTATTTTGACCAAAGATTTTAGACCTTAAAACCCTCTCTTTCAAAATATTTTTTGAAAAGAAGTTCTTACGATGTTTCGAGGCTCGCATTTCGTTACATGTTGCGCTTTTCGGTAAACTGAGCAAGGACAAAGTGGAATGAATGAAAGAGAGGTGAAATCTTTGAAAAATCTTCCAAAACATCTTGTTTAAAGGTTTGGAGTTGAAGAAAAGAGGAGAGGAGAGAAGAAAACTAGTTTGGGAGAAGTTCGGCACGAATCCGGTTGAGCCAAAACTGAGCAGTCTGCACTATAAGAAGCATATCTCTTAGCACACTTCGAATTTTGATGTGAGGCTGCCACCATTGGAAAGCTTACTTCTGGGGCTTCAATTTAGACACAAGAATGACCTGAAAAAGAGTCCAGATGAAGGAGATATGCCCATTTAAAGTTGGACCTGGCAGAATTTTGCTGTCGGCCACCAGGAGTGGTTAGCCGGCCAGAAAAGTGGCCGGCCGGCCACTTGAAGTAGCTGACCGGCCACTTGTGTCCAAAACTCAGATATTTTGCAAATCTTTTGCTTTAACTATCTTCCAAATGCTCCAGCTGTCCTGTAATCAGATATTTCGACCAAGGCTCTTGTTTTTGCTATATATGGAGGCCATAGCTCATATATTGAGAGGTTAGCAAGTTTGAGAGCCTCTCTCTCTAAAATCTCTCTCTCTCTCTCTACAAAATTTTTTGAACAAAATTTCTGCCTCTCTCTCTAGAAGCCTCTCTCTCTTCCTATTTTGTGCTTAGAAGTGGGAAATATCTACAAATTTGCAAAGAGACCCTTAGTCAAATACCTTCATCTTGGAGCTGAGGTCCTTGGAAGTCTTATTTGAGGTCTAAAGCTTGGTTTTAGCTCAGAATTTGGACTGATTTGCTGCTGTGCTTCAAGGGTAAGGATTTACCTCCTTCAAGCCTTGTTTTAATTAAGTGCTTGGCCATCTCTTTGTGCTATTTTGAGGCTGGTTTTAACCTCTAAAAAATTCTGATTTTAAGGCTTTAAGGTGGTGGTTTAAGCCTTGTTTGGTTAGGGGGTGTTTCCCCCATTTTGTTCCTTGGCTTGTAAAGCCTTTTAAGCCATTTCTCAAAGCTTTTGAAACAACATTTTTTGGCCTTTTAACCACTAATTTTAACCACTAAATTTTAGAGGAATTTCAGTGGTGGAAAGGTGGTTTTGAGATCCAAAATGGGAGGGGGGGTCTCCCCTCTTCTTGTCTTGTTTGCATGTGTTGATGGCCTAACAAGTGAGCATATATTTCTCCCTTTTTGAAGCTTAGTTCAAGCATGTTTTGGGCCTTATTTTGACCTGCTTTAACTCTGTTTTTGGCTGGATTGGTCACTTGTTGCTTGATTTTGGTACTTGTAGTGCAATTTTGCTTGCTAGTCTAGCATATTTGATGATTTAGCCTATTGTTCTAGCATGTGTTAGCTTACCTCCAGCGTATTTTGCTAATGTTTTAGCATGCTTCAACTCTGATTTGGATGGTCTTGGTCATATATGCTTTGCTTTGCATGGTTGTAGTGTAAATGGCCTTGACTAGCTTTGAGTTTTGAGGCCTTTAACATGTTGTGTATGTGATGATTACATGTTATAGCATCATTTTGTATGTGATTTCAGAGCATGTACCTCTGTCACACTCTCACTCTCACATATATCACTTTTTAATTACTTTTGAGAGTTGTGCCTTATGCCTTGCTTGCCAGCCAACATGTGCGCATGATTTTCTACTCTTTTGTGCCTAAGTTTTAGCATGATTAGGCCACTGTTTTGACATGGTGTAGCTCTGTTTTGGGTTGGTTTGATCATTTGAACATTGTATTGCATCCTTTAGTGTTGTGTCCTTCACTAGTTTCAATGTTTTGGCTCTTAACATGTTGTACATGAGTTGTTTGCATGTTATAGTCTAATTTTTCATGCCATTTCAGCACTAAAAACATCTGCAACCTTCCCCATTTCTTCATTTTTCAATTTGTTTTGAGGGTCGTTTGGCTTTAAGTTTGTGTTTAAGCATGAGGTAGGGTTTATGCTCAAAATGGCTTTAACCCTCTTTGAGGGTTCCTCCTAATCAAGGCATAATCCCTCTCATGTCCTAAATCATCTCTTTTGGTTTGACCTCCTCTCCTTAGAGGACTTGCACATTGGACTTAACCAATTAAAGAATGGTTCGGTAAGTAAAATGTGTAAACAAGAATTGAGTAAAGTAAAACTTGTGCAAGATAAGCATATTGTTTGCATTGCATGTGTTTGGATCGGACGTTAATCCAAACACGAGAAATGTGGGACGTTTCATACTCCAAGTGATGAAACATGTCACATTTCTGGGTCGCCGTCCCTCTTGATCATGCATGATAGGGTGGAGGCTTTTCGAGTCTTGCTTGTGCATTCACTAAGCTTGGTTCTCTGGCCATCATGCATTGAAAATGATTGGTTGGTGCCTTGAGAGCCAAGTGCCACACTCTTTTGAGCTTAAGAAATGATAAGGAGGGTGGTAGTACACACATTTCTTGCAAAATACCTTGCTTTGCCTCTGTTGCTCTCTGTTGCAGCAAAAGCAGAATTCTAGAAAGAGAGGTGGCCGGCCGGCCACTTGCAGCAGCCGACCGACCAGTTGAAGTAGCCTACCGACCAGTTGGGGTGGCCGGCAGGCCACCTACAAAAAAATTGTCCAAAGTGTTCCTGTGTTGTGGCAGCTGTAATCTGGAAGTTTGTATGATGTTCTAAGACCACCGCGAGTGCAAACAGAGGCAACTCATGGCAAGGCAATGCATTTTTGGGCGAAGCAAACCGAGCATGCATGTCTCCCTCGCCCTCGAGGCCATTTACTGCTTTACTTAGCTAGTTAATTTATCGGTTTTGTAATTAATTAGTTAGTGTGCTTAGCTAACTTAATTCGTTTTGTAATATTTAATTAGCCTAGAATGGTTGGTTAATTTATTCATTGTGTTGTAATAATTAATTAACTAGAATAGTTAATTAGTTGATTTGTAATAATTAGCTTAACTTAGTGTAGCTTAGCTAATTCATTCGGACCCTCTTTCGCGAGGGCATGATGTTTTAATAAGGGTGCGTGTGTGTGTGCATGTCTTCCAACCCCACCTCTTTCTCCCTTTTATTTAACTGCTTTCGATGGTTAGTTTAGGGTCATTTTCAATTAGCATCCTTATGCTTGCATGCGTGCATCATTCATTTGCCTTGTATGCACCGGGCTCGGCGCATCATACAAACTGCATCGTATTTCAATACTTCTTTGAATACGTGTATCAAAGTGTTACATTCATATGCCATCTTAGATAGCCGAGCCTATTAGTTGCATTATTGCATGTGTTGCATTAGGCATTCTGTATAGCTAGGATCATGCATTGATTTCTAACTAGCTTTTGTTTTGGCTCGGAGTACACTATAAGTGTTTACGCTTTAGCATACCTGCATGAGATGTGTATGTTGCCATGATAGCATGCTTGCCATGAGGCTATTTGCTTAAGTGCTTAATTGCTTGAATGCCTGTGGGTGGAGGCTTGATTGCCTGAATTGGGACAACTCGATGATTGTGAGTTTTAAGCCCACTTTGCGAAGTGGCAAAATCATGTTTTTCTAAGCCCACTTTGAGGGTGGCAAATTGCACTTTAGCCTACTTGCGAGTAGCACTTTCAAACCATTTTTGAAAACAACATGAGTTATTTTGTTCCAATTCTCGTGATTGAGTCTAACTTGTATGCTGTGTGCATCACATAGTAAATTAGCTAAATAACTGGAATAAGAACACATGAGGTTTATAAAGCAACATATCATGTTAGTAGAGGTCGATCCTTTGGTCGGGCGAGGGGGGTGCTTATGTCGACCTTCCCCTGTCGTACCCAAGTTCCCGAGCCGAGGCAACTTTGGTGATGAAGACACGTGGCCTTTGGCACGAGTCAGGGTTTCCTAAATTTCCCAAAACAAAATATTTAGGTGGCGACTCTGTAATCTGGCAAAGCAGTCCTGGTGTTTATCAGTCTCACATTGCACTTTGTGAGATTAGATTCAGAACCGTGAGAGGAGTCCGAACTGTAGGAGACCAATTCGCGCCTCTCCGAAAGGGGGGTGCGCGAAGAAAGTCGAGTCTACAACCCTCCTTTGGCTCCTGACGGGTTGCTTCAAGCTACAGAATATCTGAGAAATGGATCATGGATTCCCGGAGCCATTGAACCAGTCTATGTGTGGCATCTTGAATCTGTCCGGCAGAGTAGTTAGCAGAGTCTGTGTTATCCTCGATGTCGGGGATATAGTTCACACCCTGTGCCCGCTTGAAAAGCTTTTCTAGCTTGTTGACCTTTTGTGTAATGGGGTCAACCTCGAATTCAAATGGCGTCTCAGTTTGGTACACTGGTGCCTTGGAGGTTTGCGGTGGGATCGGATCTACTAGAATGCCCAAATTCTCTTGGACGTTGATAGTGACTCTGGGTGTTGGATACCCACTGGAGAAGCATGGGATACGAAAGCTACTACTGACTGGGGTTGCTGTTGCTACAGCCTATTTATCACTTCCGCTTGATGGGCTGTAAGTTCAGCTTGGCAGGCAGCATCTAGCTGCATGGTTTCAATGGTTTGCTCGAGATGATGAAGCATGTCTTCCATGCTAACTGTGGGATGTTGAGCCATCAGAACTGGCAAATAATCTCTTACTGGAGTGGAAGTAGAAGGCTGAGCCTGACTGGGCGTGGGTGAAGTAAAAGGTGACTATTGGACTGGTGAGTTATGCCTAACCCTCCTCCATCTCGTAACCGGTGGGAGTGAAGCGAACACTGGTTGTCCCCTAACAAGATCCCCGGATCTGTAAAGTCTTCTTACACAGGTCCAGAGTGCTTGGGGGGTAACCGAACTGTTTGAAGCAATTGTGAAAAACTACCTTGCAAAAAGAAAATAGAGCAAAAAGAAGAAAAAAAAAAAAAAAAAAGTCAGAAATCGCACAGCACCTCAGTTTAGATTTTAATCAATACACTGATGTAACCAAAGTTATAGGACCATGCTCAATACTGAAATCTGCCTCCCAAAACTGATACCCAGACTTGCAACTGGTACGCACATTCTCGTAGAGTTTTACTCTAAAAGCACATATCAAGCAAGTGAGAGCCAAAACACCACTACGTTGGGGTAAGTTTACCTTGTCCTAGTTTCGTCAGGAGCTAGGGTTTCACTATGCACAACAAATGGTTTCGCACAATCCTGCATTCGAGTAAGCAACCTGTCCTAGTTTGGAATAGTCTCTATGGTTTCTGATATGCAACTAGGCCAATTGGTCAAAAAGGGTACCTCAGCAAGACTACTTATATACCTCTCACACCTAACATCGAGAAATGAAAGGAGGATCAAATGGTACAGCGGTAGTTCAGATCCAGGGTT
Organism: Camellia japonica; assembly: GCA_030407325.1. Classification (NCBI taxonomy): domain Eukaryota; kingdom Viridiplantae; phylum Streptophyta; class Magnoliopsida; order Ericales; family Theaceae; genus Camellia; species Camellia japonica. Next base: position 58,174,748 of record JAPPVO010000036.1, read on the forward strand.
GTGTTCCCATCGTGGCAGAGCCCGTAACCAATCAGCCTTTTGGAAAGCTTTTCCAAAAGAGCCTCCGGCAAACCGTTCAGGAATAGCAGATGGCAAAACTGTGACTTAGGTGCACCGATGCAAATGCAAATGCAAAGAAACACATAAGTGTAGATAAAATAACATATCATGAGTTCGAGTCAAGTTCTCTAAAATCCCCAATAGAGTCGCCAGAAACTGTAGCTTGGCTTTTTCGCGCCCCCTTTTGGAAGGTTGAAAGAAAGCCTTACAGTTCAGTTCCGTGGTTCTGAATCTAATCTCACAAGTGCAATGTGAAATTGATAAATACAAAGAGTCCAAATCCGAAAAATCATTTGGAAAATTGATTTTTGGATCAAAATGCCAAAATTAGACTGCTTTTCTAGAAACGAGTCGCCACCTAAATGTTTTATTTTAGGGAAATTTAGGAAACCCATGACTCATGCCAAAGGCCACGTGTCTGTCATCACCAAAGTTGCCTCAGCTCGGGAACTTAGGTACGAGAGGGGAAGGTCATGAATTGAGCACCCCCGCTCACCCGATCAAAGATCGGCCTCTACTAATCATGATATGATTTTTATCAAGATTATGTGCTCTTGTTCTAGTTATTAAGCTAGCTTTACTATGTGATGCGCACAAGCAAGTATAGACTAGTTTGCTCAAGTTGAAACAATTCATTTCATGTTTGTTTTGGGAAAAGGGTTTGAATTTGCCACCTCAAGTGGGCCTAAAGCTTGCGAATTTGTCACTCAACAAAGTGGGCTTAAAACTGTGGATTTGCCACTAGACATAGTGGGCTTAAAACATACATTTGTTGAATTGTTCCAATTCAAGTAACAAGCCTTCATCCACAGGCATTCAAGCAGTTTAGCAAGTAAGCATTTAGCCTCATGGCAAGCATGCTAGTCATGGCAATATTCACACATATGTAAGTATGCTAAAGCACTAAAAACTCACCTAGTACTCCAAGCTAAGAAGATATGAGTTAGAAAAATATGCATGGTTCCTAACTATGCCAAATGTCTAATGCAACACATGAAATATGCAATTAATAGGCTCGGCTACTAAGCATGGCATATGAAGCAATTCGATAACATGCGGTCTAAGCACGTATTCAAAAAAGGTATTGAAATGACAATGCAGTTTGAATGATGCGCCGAGCCTCAGTGCATGCAATACAAGATGAATGGATACAAGCATAAGGTATGCTAATTGAAACATGTCCCTAATCTAACTATCAAAAGCGATTAAATAAAAGGGAGAAAGATGTGAGATTGGAAGACATACACATTATTATATTTTTGCTCTCATGAAGGAGAGTCCGAATGAATAAAGCAAAATTAACTAGCAACTAATTAGGGCTAAGCTAATTAGGCCAATTTCAGCCCATTAAAACAGAGATTTTCACAGCTCAAAAATGGCCCAAAAATAATGGGAAAAGATAGAGAAACAAGTGTACTCAAACAAGTTTAAAAGACAAGTGTTATACCTCTTGAAGCCAAGCACAACTTTAGGCACAAATACAAGTCAAAACCACCTTCAAGAGCTCCAACAAGACCTTAAGGGACCTCAGCTCAAAGGTGATCAATTTTGGTTAAGGATGTGTATGCAAAAGAGTGATATAACTAGGCAAGTGTGCACAAAATTGCAAGAGAAAGAGATATATATATATATATATATTTTGGTCCCAAATCTTCTAACCCTCAAAAATGGGGGAGGACACCCCATATATATAGAAAAACATGCATTTGGCTGAGTTAAATCAGTCCATACATGTGTATGGTGATAGAGCTCATTGTGCCAATAGCTAGAACAGCTGTCGAGAAAATATCTGCAAAAAGGTATCAGTGGCCGGCAGGCCACCAATAATGGTTGGCAAGCCACATCACTGGCCGACAAGGCACAGTGGTGGCCGACGAGGCACAAAAGGAGGCCGGCAAGGCACCAGAGATGCCTGCTAGTCCTAGGGTGTTGAGGTTTGAAGAACTGGAGTTTTGGGTGTGAAAAACTAAGGTTTTGGTCCAAAACAAGGCATAAAACGAACATGGTTTAGGGCTCAAAGGCAGGGCACTCCGCGAGGACTTCGAGCACAACACATGCAATCACAATCATCGTGTGCACAAACGATAACGTCCATGGCCGACGAGGCACAAAAGGAGGCCGGCAAGGCACCAGAGATGGCCTGCTAGTCCTAGGGTGTTGAGGTTTGAAGAACTGGAGTTTTGGGTGTGAAAAACTAAGGTTTTGGTCCAAAACAAGGCATAAAACGAACATGGTTTTAGGGCTCAAAGGCAGGGCACTCCGCCGAGGACTTCGAGCACAACACATGCAATCACAATCATCGTGTGCACAAACGATAACGTCCAAGTCTTGAGGACGGTCAAAAATGGGTTGTCTACGACTGTGGTCGCCCACTCCAGCAACACCCTTCCTCTTGATTTGGCACTTCAACGTCTTTATTTCAGCTTCTATTTGCCAAATGAGGGCGTCCTGGTCTCTGAGTTTGTGCTCCAGGCACTGAACATGCGACTCTCCCCGCCGTCAACGACCCTCGGGACTCTTTGAATGTTCAGTGCTCCTCGCGCGTTTGTCTTGTGCGGCTTTGGAAGAGATCTCCAGGCCCACCATAGTCGGAACAGCAAGAGGGCCATCTCTCTTTCGGATAGACTCTGGTGTGATATCGTCGACAATAGACAGTGGTGTTTCGTCATTGTTGGCCATGGAAGCGGTTGAAAAAGCTTGGAGAGCAAGGTTTGTCTGTCAAAGAATTCCCACAAACGGCACCAATTGTACGGGGAGCAAATATTCTCAGTTCTCCGTACTCCTTGAATCCAAGCTTTACGTAACATTGCTTAACTGGAGAACAGAAAGATGGTAAGCTACCCGGCGGTGTGCTACCAGATAAACCCTCCGACGATCAAGTCAGCACACTTCGAGCAAAAGAAGAAGAATGAAGAGAGCACTATAGAGAAAGAGTTGGGAATTCCTTCAGATTGCTTACCTCTAACGTCTTCATGTTTCTTCTTTTCAAGGCTGGCCATGCAGTCTCAGAGATTGTGGGTGCACTACCTCTGTTGTCCTCTCCTGGGCAGATGGTTGTGCTCCCCTTTACCATTCCTACACGTGTAGAGACCAAAACCTTCAAACAGTGTTTGTCGAACCGCCAAATGGTATTGACGTATACCAGGAATGGATGCTCCCTCTTTGCCATTGGGCCACGTGGCATGTCAAACCGAGCTATTACTTGGTGAACCATATATTTCGATAGACAGCTCTATGCTAAGTTCAACTGGACTAGACTATGATGGAAGACATCTCGGCTACTGACCACCGACCTTATAGGCCGTTTCCGCCCACACCATTGCAGACCGAACTACTTATAGCCCAGTCATAAGATGACTCGGCTACCTAGAGTCCCAATGCCGATGCAGTTCTATCTGTCCACTCTGTCTCGGCCAAATCCAACGAGGTGCTTCATTCGATATGAGCCCAGCTCGGTCGATCCCCCAGATACCGCGTGGACATAGCTCTGCTACTTTAGTCGGGTTTGGTAACATACCCAGCGTGGACCTGATTTAGCCAAACATCGAGCCCCCCAGTTTCCTTTAAGTGGTCCAACACAACATTCCGTGTCGTTCAACCCGGCCACACTGTTCGACGCAAATCTCTCTCTCACAAGCTTTTTGAGAGAAACTCAATGTGATGAAAGCCAACATTTCAGGTGTGAATCGTGAAGACTTAACCCCTTTGTTTCAGGAGGAAATTTCGACTCCGGCGGCTACCCTAAACTTGTTAAAGTCGAGATGGTCCGATATTGTGGAGAAAGAGGGTAGTGAAGAAGCTGTTATTAACCGATTTAGGGATTTACTTGATAGCTTGATTATAGCTACGACTAGGAATATGGTTTCCAATCTGGATGAATTGGAGATTGTATATGAGGACATAACGTCTCAGAAGCTTTCAGATCCTGAAATGAGCAAGGATAGGATGAGCCCTAAGGCAAGGAGTTCGAGTCATCGAGAAGATCTAGGGGTGAGAAATGTTTTCCCTTAGATGGGTGGACGTACTAGTCTGCAACAAGGGATGCGAGGTGGAAGGGGTGGAAGAGGTGTTGGGCAACGGACTGGGTTCTTGGTAAATCAAAGCGGGTAATGATACTACCAACTCTGTCCTACTGACGAACCAAGTTGTACCGGAACCAAGAAGAAGACCTGGGCCTCAATGGTAGCTACAAACCAAAGATCTGCTATGAAACTAAGGTATTTTCCACCTGATAGCAAATACTGACATTGTTGTTGATCTCCCACCTCAAGAAAACATTGAAAAATGGGAAGCTTGTTTGGTTGGCCATTTTTTAGATAGAAATCTTAACTTCAACTATGTCAAAACATATGCATTTAATCTGTGGAGGGGAAAGGGTTTGAGGAAGGTAATTTATACTAATAATGGTTTTATATTCTTCTTGTTTGACTCGAGTTCTAATAGTGCTAGTGTTCTTGAAGATGGTCCATGGTTTTTTGGGGGTCACTTTCTGATCCTGAAGAAATGGCACAAGATGATGAGGCTAACCAAGATGATGAGGCTAAACACATCACTAGGGAAGATGCAGTGCAAACAGAGCTGTGGTTCTTGCCACTGCTCTCCTTGTTTTCCTCTCACTTCACTTGGAAACAATTCACGCAGCTACTTTCACTGTCGGTGATTCTTTAGGATGGGATTTTCGTGTTGAAAGCTGGACAAATGGGAAGCAATTCAAGGCTGAGGATATGTTAAGTAAGATGAAATACTCTGTCATTTGTAATTACTTATTAGTCTTTCTTCTTCTTCTTCTTCTTCTTCTTCTCCTCCTTAGTTACATTACATTTCCTATTTAGCTTCCTCACCCATTTCACTCTCTCGCTAGTCATAATTATTTTATAAGAGAATTTATTGATTATTCTGAATTTATTCTTTTTGGTTGTGTAATTTTGAGGTTTTTTTAATAAAGAGTTCTTGGATTAAGTTTTGTACAAATAGAATTTATGGAGTTATTTGATAGTTGATCTTAACAAGTATTGAAAAATAGCTCTCTCACTAGGACTCTGTGTGTGCGCAATTTACATCTATATAATTTTGTTGATATTGGTGTGGTGCCAAAGTTAACAATGATCTATTACCTTCTATTTCAGTGATGATTAATCTCTTCCCATTACTATTACTATTACCTTCCACATAATATTAGTAATGCCTTGTAATATTAGTAACCCTATAGGCCTTCTTCACTCAAGTCTTGTTGTGAAAGTGAGGGTTACAATAGCTCTGATGAACAGAACCCTTCATTTGGATCCTCCTATGGTGATATAGTAAGATCTGTTATGTTTTTCTCTTTTCATTTTTATTTTTAATTTATTTATAAGTAAATTGTTCATCCACAAGCCTCTATTGGTTATTGATATTCATGCACTTAGCAATCAACATGGTGATATATAGAGACTTTTCTTTCCTTACTACGGTTTATGTCAAGATTGTTGTACTAAATGCAACTGCTCATTACCATATGAGCTAAAATCTTCTATTCTTCTTCTTCTTCTTCTTCTTCTTCTTTTTTTTTTTGTTGCCATTTTTCAATTTATATTTTCTTGGATTGTAACTACTTTTTTCAATCAGTTACTTCAGCAAGCAGATGTTCCTTAATTACTAATATTGTAGACTTGAGTTATCTTTCTCCAGTTGAACATTTAAATATGGCATATCAATTGCATATGAAATTCAAGTATCCTTATTTAAAAAAAATAAATAAATAAATAAAACGATTCAATGAATTTTACAAGTCATGATAAGATTAAAAAAAAATGTTTTGCTTCCTTGTTGTATCTAAGCATTATAGGTAAATAAAGGTTTTTAACTTTCTAATGCACCTGATGTTTTATTTCTAATTTATGATTGGACTTTCTATCCTAACTCATCTTACTCATTTACTAAGTCCATGGTTTTCATCAAAGTTAGTATTTTAAAATTGGCTGATTGCTTTTGTTTCAGGAGAGAGAATGCCAATTTGAGATTGATATAAGAAGGGCATAAAGGTTAAAAGTCAAACGAACGCTGGAGGATGGGAACTGCCTTTTTTGTGCTGTTGCAGATCAGCTGTATGGGGACTCTGATGCATATGATTTGGTTAGACACATGTGTGTAGACACCCCATTTTTTACCATCCTCAAGACTTGGACGTCATCGCTTGTGCATATGATGATTATGATTGCATGTGTTCATTTTGAGTGCCCGAAGTCCTCGGCGGAACGCCCTGTTTTTGAGCCTTTAAACCTTGTCTTTTCTATGCCTTGTTTTGGACCAAAACTTGGGGTCTGGACCTTTTGGTGACCTGTTGGCCACCACCATAGGCTGTCGGCCATGGCTCATGGTTGTCGGCCATTGGTGTGGCTAGTCGGCCACCAGTGGTGGCCGACGGCCGCTAGTGTCTTTTTCTAAATATTTGTTGATAGCTGTGATAGCTGTTAGCACACTGAGCTGCATCTCCTTACACGTGTATGGTAGGATGTTTCTAAGCTCAAGGCTTGTTTTTCTATATATATGGGGGTTCCTCCCCCATTGTTGAGGGTTAGAAATTTTGGAACCAAAAATCTCTCTCTCTCTCTCTAGATTTATCTCTCTCTCTTGCAATTTTGTGCATAGTTGCTTGTTCTCTCTACACTTTTACATACACCACCTTAATCAAAGTTGCTTCTCTTTGGTTTAAGGTTATTTGAGACCCTCTTTGAGCTCTAGCAAGTGGTTTTAGCTTGTTTTGGTGCCTAAACTTGACCTTTGCTTCAAAGGTATAACACTTGCCTTGTTTACTTTGTTTCAATATACCTGTTTTACCATCTTTTCTTACTATTTTGGGGCTGGTTTTAAACTGTAAAAAGTTCTGTTTTTGTGGCTTAAAAGTGGTGGTTTGAGCCCTTTTTAGTTAAAGGGTGGTTCACCCTTCTTGCTTCTTAGTTTGTCAAGTTTTTGTGCCTTTATTCATCACTTTCAAACCAACTTTTTTGGGCCTTTTAACCACTGAATTTCAGAGGTTTTTCAGTGGTAAAAAACTCATTTTGAAGTCCAAAATTGGAGGGGTTAGCCTCCCCTCCTTGTGTCTTGTTTGCATGCCTAGTTAGCCCCATGTATTAGCTTAATGTTTTAGCTTTTTGTGGCTCAAGTCCAGCATGTTTTACACTCTGTTTTGAATTATTTTGCCACTGTTTTGGCTGTTTGGTGCCATTTGAGCCTTTTATGGCATGATTGTAGTGTAAGTTCCTTCACTAGCTTAATGTTTTAAGGCTTTAACAACCATTGGTTTGAGTTGGTTGCATGTTTTAGTGCTTTTATCACTTATTTCCAGCACTTAATCATCTCTGCAACCTCCTTCCTTTCTTAATTTTATTTTTGCTTTGAAAGTGGTTCAAACCATTTGTTTGTTTAAAGCATGAAATTGAGGTGTTTGTGCTTAATGGTTTAATCCCTTTTGGGGTTCATTACCAACGGCATGAGGTCTCTTTCATGCCTAAAAGAACCTTTGGTTTGAGCCTTCTTTCCATTAGAAGACACTCACCAATGGACTTAATGGATTAATGAATGATTTGATAATTCAAATGAGTAAACAAAATTGGCAAGTAAAAGAGGCAAGATAAGCATTATTTGTGTTGCATCGCATGTGTTCAAATCGGACGTTAATTTGAACACAAGGAAAATGGGACATTTCATACTCAAAAGTGATGAAATGTGGCACTTTCCTTGGTCTCCATTACCCTTGATCATGCATGATAGGGTGATGGACATTTTGGTCTCATTTTGCATTTATTGAACTTGCACAATTGGTTTCACAAACCATCATGCAATGAAATTGTTTGATTGGTGGTTTATGAACCAAATTTTGTCCCTCCTTTGATTTCCTCATGAAAAGGAGAGGCAAAGTGTGCAAACAACCCTTGAGAAATACACTATTTTGCTATGTTTTGCTCTCTGTTATAGCAAGGAAGTTCAGGACAGTAGTGGCTGACAGCCACCACCAGTGGCCGACCGGCCACCACCAGTAGCCGACCGACCACCATTGGTAGCCGACCGGGCCCTTGTCGGCCATCAGTGGAATTTGCACAGTTTGTTGGTAAGGTGGAGCCGTGGTGTTTTGGAAGTAGGCAGAATTTTTAGTGATCAAATATGCAAACAGAGGCTTGCAGTAGCAAAATAGCGGCTTTTCGGGTGGAAACCGAGCACGTGCATGAGCCTCCCTTGCATTTCAAGCTTATTTAACGTTTAAATATCTAACTTAAATACGTGTTGTAATTAATTAGTTGTAGCCAATTAAGTGTTGTAAATAATTAGTTAGTTTAACTAGTTATTTGATTTCAGTTTGTAATAATTAGTTAACTAGAATAGTTAATTAATTCGGTTTTGTAATAATTACTTAGCTTAATTAGCGTAACTAGTTGGTTAGCTTATTCATTCGGACCCTCCTTTGCGAGGGCGTAATGTTGTAATAAGTGTGCGTGCGTGCGTGTATATTTTCCAAACCCACGTCTTTCTCCCTTTTATTTAATCGCTTTTGATGTTGGGTTAGGGATATCATATTTCAATTAGCATACCTTATGCTTGCATCCATTCACTTGTATTGCATGCACTGAGGCTCGGCACATCATTCAAACCGCATCATCATTTCAATAATTCTTTGAATAAGTGTTTAATCGCATGTTGTTCAAATCGATCCATATGCCATATTAGTAGACGAGCCTATTAATTGCATATTGCATGTGTTGCATTAGACATCTTGTATAGTTAGGAATCATGCATTATTTTCTAACTTATGTCTTCTTAGCTTGGAGTACTAGGTGACTTTTTACGCTTTAGCATACTTGCATAAGTGTGAATGTTTCCATGATTAGCATGCTTGCCATGAGGCTATGTGCTTAAATGCTAAACTGCTCGAATGCCTGTGGATGAAGGCTTGTTGTTTGAATTGGAACGATTCAACGAATGTATGTTTTAAGTTCACTTTGTTGAGTGGCAAATCATGTTTTAAGCCCACTATATTTGGTGGCAAATCCGCATATTTAAGCCCATTTGAGGTGGCAAATTCAAACCATTTTCGCAAACAAACATGAGTTAAGTTGTTCCAAATTAAGCAAACTAGTCTATACTTGCTTATGCGGATCACATAGTAATGCTAGTTTAATAATCGGAATAAGAGCACATAATGTTGATAAAATATCATATCATGATTAGTAGAGGCCGATCTTTGAGCGGGTGGCTCAATTCATGACCTTCCCCTCTCGTACCTAAGTTCCTGAGCCGAGGCAACTTTGGTGATAACATACACGTCGCCTGCGGCACGAGTCAAGGTTTCCTAAATTTTCCCAAAACAAAAAATATTTAGGTAGCAACTCTGTATCTGGCAAAGTAGTCCAATTTTGGCACTTTTCGATTCAAAATCAATTTTTCAAAACGATTTGCCGGATTTGGACTCTTTGGTGTTTATCAGTTTCACATTGCACTTGTGAGATTAGATTCAGAACTACGGGAGTCCGAACTGTAGGGCTTTCTTTTTAAATCTTCCGAAAGGGAGAGCGAAAAAAAAATGATAAAGAAAAGAAAAATACCATGCAAAAAGATAAAGTAGAAAAAGAAAAATGCAAAGCAGAGTGACTCTATTTTATCTTCAGGGTATATCTAAAAATTTCCTTATGAGACACATTCTAGAGTGATATACTTTGTGAGCTGTTTTTTGAATTTTTGATTGGTTGATTGAGCTGTATTATTTTTCATTTGTCGAAATCTAATACTATTAGAAGCTAGGAAAGGAGTTACAGAGTAGAGGTGTTAAAATTCTTAATTCTTGGTTAGTAGTTCCTTTACTTCTTCTGAGTTGCTTTGGAAGGTTGGTCCTGTCTTGACTACTAGTAGAAAAAATGTTTTATTATCTGGTAAGGATAGGTAGTGTATTACAGGTCTTCTTGGACTCAAGGTCCTTTGTATGAAGTTGTGACCTTCATTTCTCCTAATCATTTCTTGTAGGTCTTGCTGGTACATGTTTAGGGATGTTGTGGGCTAAGTGACTGTGAGATCTATATGCTAGGTTCCTTATATGTGAGTGTTGTGAAGCTGTTTATACTAACTGTTTTGCTTGCAGGTTGTACAACTGGTCTTTCTTTAGGGAAGGTGTGTTGAGTGATGTAAGCCAGATATTGCTAGGTAGTCATACTTGTGTGGAGCTAGTGAGACTTGTGGGTTGAGTGATGTTGAGCATATATATATTTTTTTCTAATGTTTGTTGTGCAGATTGGTAAGCTGGTACATATCGTGAGGGAATTTTTTGTTTGGTGGGTTGAGATGAATGTGAGCATATATTTTGTTGAGTGTTTGATGTGTGAGTTAAGAGTGTGGGTTGAGTGGCTAAGGACTATATTGTGTGTTTGTTCTTAACCTGTTTTGTTCTTTCCTTTGGGTCCTCACTGGTGGTTGTTATACTATTCAAAATGGGTCTCTTATGTGTTTAACACCCCCATAGCCCCTGTTATGTGGTGGTTGAACATATGTAATCCTATGTGTGAGTGGTTGGTTCTAGTATACCTACTGCTGCTACTGTTTTATTGGGGCTTTATGCACCTTCAATTGAGCTACACTGCAGGCCTTGGTGCAACTGTTTTATTATGAACTCCCCCTCTAAATTGTCAAAACTAGCACCCGCAATCAGCAACTTTACTGTTTAAAATTGTCATAAATCAATTTTGTCATTCTAAAATCTCTTCTGCGAGGTCATAAGTGGACTTGAGGCCGGGAAAAGTGAATCGTCAAAATTCCATATACTTTTTATTGATTACTATTCGTTGTTCTTGTTCACTGGTAAATTTCTGAAAATTCATACACTTTCACCTAATATATTCTGAAATCTAATTGTCCCAAATAGAATTAGGTAGGTTAAGTATTGTGCAGAATTTATGGCTGAAGTAAAACGATAATGAATGAGCTGGGTATTGACATTGTTTATTTGTGGAATATTTATGTTGATTCGGTTGTTAACAACAATATAGGAGTATAAGGAGACAAGTGAAGAACCTGAGCAAGCTGCCCCTGAAGAAAGTGAACAACAAGAAGTTGAAGAAGCTGAAGATAAAGAAACACTAGTAGATACACAACAGGAGCCTGAGCCTGAGCCTAAAAAGGAGGAAGTTCCACCATTGATATCAACTGACCAAACTAAGGATCTGTTGGTAAGTAACTTTAAAATGGATTATTGTGTAATCTCCTTAAAACTGGGAACTGTTGTATTTGGGTCGAATTGGATTTTCTAATTGGATCAAATTTGGATTCACAGTAATGAGAGCTTCCTTTTACTCTATTTGCAATTGGGTTTGTTGTTCTGATTAGTATATTCATGATTCTTGCACATTTTGAGTGCAAGGTTTAAATAAAATAAATCCTAAAGCTGCCGAACTAGAAGAAAGTAAAGCATTGGCGCTTGCCATAGTTCCACTTGGTAAGTTGCATATTAGTTTTTATTATTGGGAAAGTTTATAATTATATGAAGATTAAATTAAGCCAACTAAATAAAAATGATCTGCTACGCTAAAATTTTAAATTGACACGTCCTTTTGGTTTTATGCGTGTGTTATATAGGATAATAAAAAATTGTTCTGATGATTGGAATAATTTTAGGTAATAATCCGGTATCAAGCGGTTGGGATTTGAGTGCAATTGGAAAGAGAGCTAGAACCTTTTTTCTTTTTTTCTGTTCTCTTTATGTTTTCTTCTACAGATTCTTCAATTATTGTTTCATTTAGATCTTTGCTTTTACTCTTTATTTATTTATTTTTTGTTTCGATAAATGCAGGTTTGAAGCAATGTGGTAAGAGTTGCAAGCTTAGATGGTTGAATTATCTTAGATCAGACATCAAAACAGGTAACATATCTCCACTACAACAAAAAAACATTTTTAATAACATTTTTTAATAGCATTCTTCTTAAATTGTTATCAAATATAATTCATTTAGCATCAGGTGACATGAGTGGCATTTAGCATCAAATGACATGAGTGTTTTTTTTCCTATGAATTCATATTTTAAGTTGAACAACTTGTTGAATTGTAGCATAAGCTCTACTAGTTGAGGAACATAGTGGCTTGTTTGGAAGCAAATAAAAAGTAAGCATCAGTACTCCTCAACTCTTAAACTTAATTGTTTTCCACTTGTTATAGAGTGAAATGCTTCCTGGATTTGTTCTTGAATATATAGCTTTGGTGGCACTTAACACTTTCATTTAATTTATTTAATATATAACATTTTCAGTCCATGAATAGTTATAGTTAGTTCTCAGTTTCCTTGTTTCAAATATTTGAGCTGTGATTGGACTAGTGATGCTGCGAATATATTTTGATCCTCTCATTTAGACAAAGAAAGTAAAACCCTCTCATTTGTCAGCTTTCTTGTTTTGTAATCCCCTTCTGTTGCAATATTAGCTTTTTGGTTTGATACTGATCTTCACCGACATAATCCTATCATTTGTATTTCTATAGTTTATGATTGGAACACTTTATAAATGTGGTGTTTCCATTTGTGTTTCTTGTACTCATTCTCGCAGATTGTGAGACTTCCAAGTCAAGCAGCCAGGTTTTCTAAAGTGGGCATTGAGCTGAGCCTCTTCCTTGTTCCTTAGGTTGCCCCTTGAGGGGATGATATTTCGACATAGCCCGTAATAAGACAAAAGGCCCCTCAGTAGTGGTTTTGAATTTAAGGATAGTTTTTGGATGGTTTAGAACTTAAGGAATATTTTTTTTTTTTTTGTGATCATTTTGAACATTTTGGACGGTTTTGAACTCAAGGATAGTTTTTGAGGTCTAAAAACATAGTTTTTGGATGGTTTGGAATGAATAGATAATTTTTGGATGTTCAAAAGTTATAGATAGTTTTTTTTTTAGATGTTTGAAACAATATTTTGGTGGTTGATTGATATATATATATAGATATATGTTTGTAAAGCTTGTTTGTAATGTTTACTTATATTGTACAGGTGAAATAAAACCTGTTATTTTTTTTTTTAAATATACATATTCTACGGCATGCAAAAAATGCTGTGAACTTTGGGCTATTTGCGGCAGGCAAAATAGATCATTGTATTAAATATTCAACAACTAGCAATGAACGTCATGGTTTGTCCCTTTAATTAACGGCGTGCAAAAGTAGTTGTAGAAAAGTCAAACACGACGCACAAGATCCGCTGTTAAAAGTTTTTAACGACATGTTATAACATGCCGTTGAAAGTGAATGACTTTCCATGACTGGTCATAATACGACATTACCTTGCGCATCGTAGAATTGTATCTATGGCGTGCATTTTGCGTCGTAAAAACTCTTTTTTGTTGTAGTGGTACAATGTCCATAGAGCTATGCAGACATACATAGGACAGAAAATTTAGACTTTAAATACATATATGTGACGTCATATTTACATTAGTCTTACGTCACCATTACAGATATAGCCAAAAAAGGGACTTAGCCCAATATACAAAATGTACAAAAACTTGTTTAAACTTAAACAAAAGAAAACAAAGATCTTAAACAAGGTTCACATAAACTTGACCACTTCACAAAACGGGAACCTCCTCAAGAGGCACAGTGGCTGGCTAACAGAACAGATTTTCACACAATCATCACTGGGCCTAATCACGCGCCTGATCACCTACATATATAATTAATATAGTGAGCTAGAGCCTAGTGAATAATAACAGAGTAAAAGTTTTAATGAATGATATCCATAGTAGATTCAGAAATCAGAGTTCAGATTCAGAAACATATTCATATTCATATTCAGAATTCAGAATTTACAGATAGTCATATGTGGTACATCCATTAGTGCTAACAGTACAGTTGACCCATTTATATGGGACGTAAACAGTTGACTTATGTGCACAGAGACGTTCATAAGGATCCATACACAATTAACCCATGATCACATGGGACGTACAGTTGACTCATGCATGATTACATGAGACGTTCAGTTGACTCATGATTACATGAGACGTTCAGAGCAGATAATAGATATCACATAATGCTAAGTGTCTCAATACACAACTAAAGGCTTGAATTCTTACCTTAGGTGCTTAATTGTATCCTAGATGCTTAGATGTTTGAGCTCTCAAATCAATTTTTCAACTCCCTTCCAATTCTCTCCAATTCTCAAGCTTAGATGCAAATTTTCTTGGTCTCTCCCTCTCTTTCACATTTTTGGTGTCAAGGAAGATGATGAAGTCAAGTCTAGAATGTGCATATAAGCCTTATATAGGCCAATTAATGGAGGTAATTAACTCTAGCTTAACTTTAATCAATTATCATTAGTTTATTCTAATTATTTGTTCCCGAATCATATTTCAGTTAAACCTACCACAATTTTCTAAAATTTCCAAATTACACGTTGACCTAGTCAATTTTGTGTTTGATGGCCGCTAAGGCGTTCAATTCGCACACCAAAATAGAAATTCAGATAGATATTCCTACTATTGACAAATATAAACACAAATAACACACGTAATGCATAATTAACACATGATTTCTCCTTAATTACTCAGTAAGCATTCTTAATTAAGGATTATAGACTAATCACAAGTCGGGGTTGTTACAGTCTTCCTCCCTTAAAGAGTTTGGTCCTCCAAACTCGAATTACCTTAATTTCGGAAGAACGTAGGGTCCAAAGGAAACAATTCTGGATATCTTTTCATCATGTCTTCTTCCGTTTCCCATGTTGCATATGTCCCTCCGTGATTTTTCCAATCAACCTTTACCAATGGAATTTCCTTATTTCTCAGTCTCTTGATTCGGCGGTTCCCAATTTTTATTGGTCATTCGTCATACGTGTAATCATCCTTCAAAAGTACATGTGTTGGCTTGATAACATGATGCGGATCTCGCAAATAGTCTTGAAGCATAAAGATATGGAACACTTGTGAATTTGTCCATAACTGGAGGTAAAGCCACTTGATAAGTCACGAGATTGATCTTCTCAATAATTTCATAAGGCCCAATATACCGCGGTGCTAACTTGCCTTAACTCCAAACCGTGTTTGGCTCTTCATAGAAGTTACTTTAACGAATACATGGTCCCCAACTTCATATTCCATGTCTCTCATTCGAACATCCACATAGCTCTTTTGACGAGTTTGTGCAGTTTCCAAACGTTGCTGGATTAATTTAACTTTTTCAATCGTCTCTTGAACAAGTTCCGATCCCAACAAAGGTCTATCACCTACTTCGGCCTAAAAAATCGAAGATCGACATTTCCTACCATACAAAGCTTCATAAGGAGCCATTCCAATACTTGAGTAATAGCTATTGTTATACACAAACTTGGCCAGAGGCAAATAAGTCTCTCAATTCCCTTGGAAGTCTAACACACACATTTTGAGCATATCTTCCAAGGTTTGTATCATTCTTTCTGACTGACCGTCTGTCTATGGGTGATGAGCACTGCTCAGCCTCAATTACATCCCTAAAGTCTATTGCAAACTTTGCCAGAATCTTGAAGTAAACTTTGGATCTCTATCAGACATAATAGATATTGGCACCCCATGCAGTCTCACAATCTCATTAACATAAATGTTAACTAATTTATCTGCATTATAAAACGTTTTCACAACCAAAAAGTGAGCAGATTTAGTTAAACGATCAACAACAACCCAGATAGAGTCCATACCTCAAGAGGAGTGAGACAGTCCAACAATGAAATCCATCATAATATGCTTCAATTTCCATTCCGGTATTAGGAGCGGCCGAAGCAACCCAGCGGGTTGTTGATGTAGTTTTTACTTGTTGGCAGTGCAAACACTTAGCTACAAAATCAGCAATACATTTTGTAACAACCTCGATCTGTAATTAGCCTATAACCTATTATTAAGAATGCCTAATAAGTAATTAAGAAAAAATTCTGAATTAATTACATGTGTATTGCATTATTTGTGTTTATATCTATTTGCTGTAAAAAGATATGTCTATGTTTCTGTTTCTTAATACAAATTGAAGGTCTTATTAGCATCCGATCACGACATTGACCCAGTATATGTGTTTAGAATTTTTAGGATTTTATGATAGGTTTAATTGAAATTTGATTCAGAATCCAATAATTAGAATAAAATAATCATTTTTTATTAGCATAAGCAAGAATTAATTAAACTCCACTAATGAGCTTATATAAAGCCTATATACATTCTAGACCTTTCTATTTGTCTTCATTTTGAGGCCAACAGAGGAGAGAGAGGAGAGAGAGAGTGAGAGATGAGGAGAAGGGAGAGAGAGAGAGAGAGAGAGAGAGAGAGAGAGAGAGGAGATTGAGCTCAATTAGGAGAATTACTAGAGAACTTGGAGAATTAAACTTGAATCCTTCGAATTCACACCTTAGGTATGAACTTCTCCCTTAATTCTTGGAAATAAAGTGCATAAAAGGTGAATTCATGAGTCATGTAGAAATACTTGCATGAGATTGAAGAGAATAAGTTAGAATTATGATAATCATGGAAGAAATGAGCTAATTACATACATGCATGCATATATCACATCATTTTGAGGATGTTTTTCAAGAATTCTCTCATGCATGTAATCTTTCTAGCTTAGTTTTGAGAGTTCCTCACATTTTGTATCATGTTATTCAAATTGATCATATTTTGGAAAAAGATAGCCCATGTCAATTTATGCATGCAATACAATTGGAGTTTCAAGTTTGATTTTGCACAATTGGCATGCTTTTAGGATTTGATTTTGCGAAATGATTTTGAATTCACAATGTTTTACAAGTGTACATATGTTTCCTCAAGTTTTGGGCCCAAAAGGATGTGTTTTGTTGGTTTGAATTTGAGTTTTGAAGCTTGGAGAACAATATGAAAATTCTAGAATTCCGCATCATCGCTCGAGCGACCACACTTTGCTTTGCATCTCTGCTTAAGCGAGAAGAAGTTGGCTCGAGCGTAAAATTCATGCTCCAAAAAGTTTTACAAAATTTTACAGACTGCTCGAGCGACCGAATTTGCACTTGAGCGGATACCTTATTTACCCAGTCTTACGCTCAAGCGTCTGTCGAGCGTAAAAATCATGCAACCAGTACTTTTGCAGACTTTGCAGACCGCTCGAGCGACAGAAGTTGCACTCGAATGGACGACCCTATTTTTGAAAATTTGACTAAGTGTTCCATAGCATATTTTGGCATCCTTATTGCATCCTAGGCATTCCTAAGCCTTAATTAAGACATAATAACGAGGATAAAGATTAGAGACACCCAGGCAAAAAATAAATAAATTAAATGAATTCCGAGCGTATGTTTCAATGTGCATTCATTCTGTGTTTGTATAGGCCACGCGCCATAGGCTATTTGGTTATCTGATCTGTTTGTCTGCTTTATTTGCTTTGTCTGTCTTCTACTAGAGCCAACTGTGAGTAATAACTTTGTAAAGTTATGTTCAATTATAAGCATTTTCTGAATGATATAAGATGATCTTTTTTCTGAATTATTATCTTCTATATGAATGAATAGGTGTCCCATATTTCTGAAATGTATTTGTGGCATCCTTAGTTTCAGATGACATCTGTTATCTGTTCTGTTATGTCCCAATTATGGGCCAACTGTACGTCTCATGAGCCAATTGTTATGGATCCTTCTGTATACATCCCATTTATGGGCCAACTGTACGTCTCATAAGCTAACTGTATCGTCTCCGTGCACGTGAGTCAACTATATGCCTTCATGGCCGTCCATACTGTTTCTGTTAGCGCTAATGGATGTACCACATACAATTAACTAAAAATTCTGAATATGAATATGATTCTAATTCCATTTATGTTATGACTATTGATTTCTGATATGAGCTGAATTCTGTTTTCTGTATCTGTTATGGACAACATTCATTAAATCCTTTACTCTGTTATTATTCATTGGGCTCCAGCTCACTGTATTATTTATGTATGTGTAACACGTCCGCGGGGGGACCTCGCTACAGTTCGGACTCTCGACTTTGTGTGTTGCGGTTCTCAATCTGAACCAAAGAGTCCAACTCTGGCAAATCATTTTGAGAAAAACAGATTTTTGAAAAGTAGTGCCAAACATGGACTGCTTTGCCAGATTACAGAGTCGCCACCTAAATATTTTTTAATGGGGGAATTTAGGAAACCCTGACTCGGTGCCGAAGGCCACGTGTCCGTCATCACCAAATGTCTTGGCTCGGGAGCTCGGGTACGATCGGGGAAGGTCAGCTATGAGCACCCCCTTTCGCCCGGTCCGAAGACCGGCCTCTACTAACCGTGATATCCGATTTTGAAAACATTACATGCTCTTATTCCAGTTATTATCCTAGAATTACTATGTTATGCGCGCAGCAAACAAGTATAGACTGGATTGCCTAATTTGGAAATAAACACTGCATATCCGTTTTGTCTCGAAAAACGTGTTGGTTTTTGCTACTCGAAAGTAGGCTAAAATACGGATTTCAATGAGTTGTTCCAACTCACGCAATCCAACCTCCACCCACAGGCATTCAAACAGTTTATCTCATGTAAGCATTTAGCCGCATGGTAAGCATACTGTCATGTTAACATTCACACGCATGCGAAGTGCTAAAGCATAAAAACTTACATCGTACTCCGTGCCAAAACAATAACCCGGTTAGCAAACATGCATGACCTAGTTCATGTTAAGTGGCTAATGCATCGCATACAGGATGTAATCTAGACAGGCTCGGCTACCCTAAGCATGGCACATGAAATGCAACAATTATCACGTATTCAATTTGGGATTGAAATACAATGCAGTTTGCATGATGTGCCGAGCCTGATGCATGTAAACAAATGCATGAATGCACGCATGCATTGCATAAGGTATGCTAAAATAAGTATGCCCTAATACTAACCATCAAAAGCAGGTAAGTAAAAGGGAGAGAAAGAAGTGGGGATTGGAAGACATGCACCCACTCACACACACTTATTACATTTTGCCCTCGCTCGGAGGGACCAAATAATATACAATTTAATTAACTACGCAAGCTAATTAAATATTACAAATTAACTAAATTAACAAATTTAATTAAAGCAGTAAACCCCTCGGGGAGAGGGCCGGATGTGGCGCGCGCCCGGGATTCGCTCAGAATTGCACTGTCATGCAAGTGTGCCTCTGTTTTCCCTGCTATCCTCCTCTGAAAATTACCAAAATCCCAGGAGTGCCTCTCAGGGTACTGGGGAGTACCACCGGCTGGGTATAACACCACCGGCTGAGGGATGTGGTCACCGGCACTGAGTGAAGCCATCGGCTGCCAATTCACTGCCGGTCGGCACTAAACAGTGCCGGTCGGCACAAAATGCCTGCAAAACCTGCAACTCACAGCAGCAGAGGGCAACAAAATGCATGGCAATGTGATTCAAAGCATAATGCACCAAACACAATCCTTATCATATTTTTGACTCAAAGGGGGATGTGCCTCGGTTCTCGGACCACCAATCACGCATTTCCATGCATGATGGCCCAAAGAATCGAGAGTGCAATTTTAATTTCAAATGCATGCAATGCAATCAAGCAAACAAGGGTGCCAAACCTCTATCATACTTCACTTCAAGAGGCCTAACATGCATGCGAATGTGATGCAACCCTAAGCATGTTATCTATCATGCAAAGTGAACAATGTGATGCACTTATGCAAGGCATACAAGCAAACATGCAAACCAATGGGGGATGGACTTATACATGAATTAGGCAACTCTAAAAGGCCCAAAAATCAGTAGCCAAAGTGCTAAAATGGGGGACTAAACACACACACACAAATGCACATGTTGAGGTTCCAAACCCAAGGCATAAATAAGCAACATTCAAGCACACTTAAAGAGGCCAAACATGGGCTAAAAGCATGCATGGAAAGCTCTGAAATTATGTCAAACATGATGCCAAATCATGCAATAAAGCATGCCAAACAAGGCATGCAAATGGTCTAGGCTTAATACAAGTCAATGGGGCATTGAACCACACCTATGCAAGGCAATTATGGCATGCATTAAACAACCCAAAACAGACTTTTAGCATGTCAAAGTAGGCCCAAAGGGCCACTTAGATGGCATCTAAGAGGCATGAAATCTAAGGCATGCAACAAGGCCTAAACATGGGGCATGCAACACAAGCTTAAGAAGTCACAAAGAAGCATGCAATGTAAACATACAAGCACCTCTAGGGGACTGAAATAGCACATGAAATGGTTCCAAACCATCAAAAACTATGCAAGTAAAGCATGCTACACATTCATGCTCTTAAGGCCAACAAGCCAAATGCAAAGGGGCTATATTAAACATGCTAAGATTGACCAAAATACTTATGGACAGACCTAAAACATGGTAATATGAGCACATATTCTTCACAAACACAAGCCTAAAACATGCTAGAAATGAAGGCACACAACCTAGGCATGTTAAGGCATAAAGAGCATTACAAGGCAACTATACTAAGCATGCATAGGAGACCAAAACCAACTTGAAATCATGTTATGACATGGCAATATAAGCATGGAAAACAAGTCAAACATGCTCAACACACACTCAAGCATGAAGCTCCATAAGGAAGCAAAATTTGCCCTTTTCAAGGACATCAAGGAGAGGGGGTGGCCCTCTCCTTCTTGAGACTCTAAGGCATGCTCTTCACCACTGAAATCCCTCAAGATTTCAGTGGTGAAGAGATCCTAACACCAAAGTCTCGGATCTCCCACAAAATAGCACAAAAAGTGGCCTTTTCAAGGCCTAAGGGTGGTCAAAGCTACCCAAATCACCTAGCACCCTTAATATACAACAAAGAGGGTTAAAAAACAGAACTTTTTTGTGCCAAACACTAAGCTCAAAAACTGTGTTGAAACTAGGCAAAAATGGAGTGCAAAAATGGGGTAAATAAAGTAAGTTTCTTACCCTTGAAGCTTTTCTTCACAAAGGTTGGAGTTGTTGGTTCCTTGAGCTCCAAACCAGTCAAGAACACTAAAAACCAGTCCTTAGAACCTCAGTTGCAAGGAGAAGGTGAGACACTAGGTGTTTGTGTGCAATAGTAAGGCACAAAACACCTAGACACACAAGAGAAGGATAGAGATAGAAGGTGTAAGCAACTCAAACCCTAGAAAAAACCAGAGCTTCTCTCTCTCTTTTCCCCTCTAACTCTCTAAATTTTGCTAACCCTTGAGCCAAGAGAAGAGCCTTCCTTATAGGCATGAAAACTTACAAGTAAGTCATCCAAGGGCTCATCCCTCCATACACGTGTATGGAGGGGAAACAAACACCAGAAAGCTGTCTGAAAATATCTCCAAAAACAGCTGTAAAGTGGTCGGCAGGGCAAAATGGTCATTTTGCCAAAAAGAGTGCCGACCGGCACAAAATAGTGCCGACCGGCACAATATAGTGCCGGTGGCACACCAGCCAGCCGGTGGCCTCTAGCCACAGCCGGTGGTGTGTGGGATGCCTCACAAAGCATTCCCTGCCCCTCCAAGGCAAAACACAAGTGTTTGGTGCAAAACCAAACACAAAACGGTCGAGTTCGGAGGTCCTGAGGCAAGGCGCGCAGCCGAGAACTCCGGGAACTCCAAACGAACACAAACATGGATAATCACCGAGTGTTCCAACGGTGACGTCCAAGTCTTGAGGACGGTCAAAAATGGGGTGTCTACAGTTGCCCCTCTTTGACAGAACTCGAAAGTCATAGCAATGACGGGAGTGAATGTCAAAGCCAAGAGACGACCCATTTTTGACAAGGCCGAAGACTTGGACAAACATACAAAGCGCAAATGGTTGAACTCGCAAGCTGCCTACGTATCCCTTAGGAATCAAACCAGCGTAGTTCATGCACAGGCATACAAGCCGCAAGATAAGGTATGCGCCCGTAGGCGGGGGCAAGATGCAACTGAAAATGCAAGAAGCCGAGCATAACTTATGATCATGCAAAGAAAGCTGTAATGAAGCATACATGCGACAGTTATAAGCTAACATGCACAGTCTACATCACAATGCAGAAAGGATGTAAGAGAATTATGCAATTCTCAAAACGTCTCACTCGGAGATACAATACCTGTGCGGCTCGTCCGGTTGCACCGGCCTCAAATGAGCCGTACATACAATATCGTGCCTGCAAAGAAAGCAAACTTAGCAGGTGCAATATTGTTAGCAACATGCATGACATATGCAATGCGAATGCTAAATAATATGCAAAATATACAAAGCTATGTATGAATAATGCAACTAATAATGCAATGCAATTGAAACTATATGCAAACTACGTGCAGGGCAATTGAATCATGATTCAATCGTAAGCGGTTCGGAACCACACGAATGTCAAATAGATTGATGGAGGTGACAAGTCCGTCTCCCATAGAACGATGTCTGATCTACGAGTACTTCGCACGGACATAAGAACAAGTATTGGGTGGAATGACATAAGTGGGGAAACGACCCGCTGAGGAGGGAATAATGATCCTAATGCCGGATGCAATGATTACACTACAATGTAATGGAAATGGATACAATGGATATGGCACGCGGGCCAAACCAAATCTTGCCTAGGAAAGGCATGTACGCATACAAACCGTATCTAACACAGAAACGGTGCCGCTACCCTCAAGGCTCGGACACAAAAGCTCGACAACTGTGTTTCGACACGAGAAATATGGGCACATACCAGACCAAGCTCGACAAGGAAGGGCGCAAGCCATAGATGGAGGTGATGCAATGGAATGCATGCAAGCTACAATGCAATGGATATGGATACAAGGGATATGGCACGCGGGCCAAACCGAATCTTGCCTAGGAAAGGCACGCACACATACAAACCATGTCTAACACAGAAACGGTGCCGCTACCCTCAAGGCTCGGACACAAAAGCTCGACAACTGTGTTTTGGCACGAAAAATATGGGCACATACCAGACCAAGCTCAACAAGGAAGGGCGCAGGCCATAGATGGAGGTGATGCAATGGAATGCATGCAAGCTACAATGCAATGCATGACAAATGCATGTGTTGTGTTTTGTTTTTGTGTATTTTGAAATGCAATGCATATGCAGTATTTACAAATGAGGCATGACGATGCATGATGATGCAACGGCTACGATTGCAGCTTTCCCTATCCTACCAACAGAGCGATATACTAGGTTGGTTCAGTATCCAGAATCGAGGCGTAAACACGCCGCCTCAACCTATGGGGTTTCCATACAGATTTCAAGCCGGGGGTACACCCCCCTGGGTATTTAAACCAGGCTTTAGTCTCGGAAATTCCGAACCTTTGCGTTCTAGGCATAAGCCATTCAAACTCTAGTTTTCACCGTCCCAGTTGGTCTTTTAGGAACTCACCGCAAGCACGGAAGTCGTTCGGGCACGACAAACACCGAAGGAATTGCACCTTCAGAGGATTTAAGGTCTCCTAGACCGGGATGCACAGTGTATGCATGATGTTGAAATGCGCGCCAACGCACGGCTTTGAGATGCATAACAATGCAAATGAGCGGGTTTAAGGTCTCGCCAGACCGTGCGTGTTTTCGGTCCCGCCGGACCCTCGTTGGGGCAATTTGCATAATGTGACACACGTGCCACACGGGATGCAAAACAATGCAAGTGAGGATGAAATGAAACATGAGGCACGCATACCTCATTGGATGGAAAATGAAGTGCAAAACGAGGCCTACATGCCTCGAGATGTTATGAAATGCAAGATGGGGCACGCGTGCCTCATCAGACGAGGGTTTCGCACCTTCCAAGGATTTAAGGTCTCCTAGACCGGGCGTGTTTAGGGTCCCGCCGGACCGTCGTTGGGGCCGCACGTATAGTGCAAATAGGCGGGGTGCGCAAAATAGCGCGAACAATGTAAATGGTACAAATGAGGTGGCACACCTCATAGGATTTGAAATACAATGCAAATGACATGAAACACGCGAGGTGGCACACCTCGCGCGAACGAAAATGCAAAGGAAACACGGGAGGTGGCACACCTCGCGCGAATTGAAAATGAAATGAATGCTAAGTGTGACATGCATGCAACACGAGGTACAAAATGATGCGGGTGTGACACGCATGTCGCACAAAATACAAAAACAGTGCAAGTCGCAGAGGACGTTTAAAACGGCGCGACGTGCCGCACTAGACAAAGTGATGGATGCACGCAGCGCACATAGGGCAATTTTGAATCTTATGAAAGATAAAAAGGATACGAAAGGATACAATCTTGCTTGAATTTGAGTGCGACGCGCAGAAGACACGATCCGAGGTCGAAACGGAGACCGGTTGATCATCGGGGATGCACTTTCTTACACTTTCTTGAGCTATGAAGACCCAAAACCCCTTACTTTGCCTAAACAAGACCTTGGGAACACCACCGGCTGGGTGGGGTGGTCACCGGCTGGCCACCGGCTGAAGAAACAATTCATCGGCACAAAATTGTGCCGACCGGCACAAAACAGTGCCGACCGGCCAAAAGTTGCTGATCGGGGGCAGAACTGCCATTTCACCTCGGGCTTTATAAAATAGGGTTTTAAACCCTATTTTCCACACTTCTAAACCGCCGAAAATCCCTATTCTCTCTCTCTAGAGTTTGTTTTCTTGATTTCTCATCGATTTCTTCGCGTTTTACACCCGTTTTTTCGTCGGATTCGCGATATTCTTCGCGTTTCGGACATTTTCAACCGAACAAATCTTCGTTTCGGTGCACTTTTTGCTAGTTCGCTTTTTCGGGACTTGTTCCTCTTGATTTTGTCTTCGTTTCCGTGTATTTTCACATTTCGACCCTTCCGGCCATTTCCGACCCTCTCGGGGTTGACTTTGCCGGTTGACTTTTCGTATTCCAGCCCGTTTTTCCTTTTTCGGCTATTTTCTCATCTCCATCGCTATGGCCGATGATGTTCCACATGTCGGGACTCCCCCGGACCATGAGATGGACCCCGGGGTCGAGCTCCTCCCTCTGAGCGAGCGCCCATTCGATCCGGCGACCTATCGCCCGACCATTCATGTGCTACCACCAGACGGACTCCGCCACTTCCGCAGCTTTGACAGGGCTCTGGACCCGGAGCTCCTCCTGCGCGAGCCGACCTCGCACCTGTCCTTCGGCGCTTCCGAGGTAACCCTTTTCTCTGTTTTACTTTCTGCAATGTAGAACTTTAAACTGTCAACTGCCATAGCTGATTACAACCCTTAGCTCTGATACACTGTACTGTAGTTGATCGTAGACAAACTTACAACGAATATCTGTTTGAGACGAACACATGTACACACACTGCGCTAGCCTCAAGCACTCAAACACGCGGCACACACCGTACTTCACTGCAAATTCACCGACACCCGGTAACTGCTTGAATCTGAAAACATGTTGTATGCTATATTTACCCTGAACCATACAAGACACGTTGACACATTATACGTTGTAGTTCGCCTACTAGCACACTGCATTCCAATATCTGCTTGAATCAGGAAAAATGTGCACACATGCACCATATCTGTATGCTGGGCCCCACAAGCACAACTAACACATCATAGGCCGCAGTCCACAAACTAGTATACTGAAACCTGACATTTGCTTGAATCTAAAAAATTGTGCACGCATGCACCACATCTGTATGCTTCTTGGAACTATATTCTGAATATCGCTTCGCAATTACTGCTTTTGATTACAGGGAGACTCCCATACCGTCCGCGGGTATGGGAACATTGCTGCTCGCGAGTGGTACGACGGGCTTCCAGACGCGGTTCGCCATATCGTCGATGAGGCGGGTTTTGGCTCCTTCTGCCGGGGACTCTCTAGACTTACTGCTTGCAGGCCTCTTCTTGCCGCTTTGGCAGAGAGGTGGTGGGACACCACCGATTCATTTCATCTATCCGCAGCTGGGGACATGACGATGACCCCTTACGATTTCTCGGTGCTCACTGGCATCGGGGTCGGGGGTGATCCGATCCCTTTTGACACTGATATGGATGAGTGGACCGCCGCTCAGATCCACCTCCTTGGCGCGGCGCCGCCTCTTGCGCGCCCCGGCTACGTCAGGTATTCTTGGTTCGAGGTACAGTTTAGGGTCCAGTCCCTCCTTGTTGACGGAGCTCCGATGACCCAGGAGGCCGTGGATCGGTACGCACGCGGCTTCTTGATGTTTCTATTTGGGACGACTCTTTTCGCCGACCGGGCGAACACAGTGCCCCTCTGTCTCCTCAGTGCACTGGTGGATGTCCGAGATCTTTTGCGTTATGATTGGGGCGGCGCCGCTTTGGCCACTCTCTATGGCTACATGAGCTCAGTCTCTCGTGGCAGTGGACAGCTGCTAGGAGGCTACTGGCGTGCTTGGGAGGTACATTTTCTTTTGCTGCTTTACATTTCTGCTTTACATTCTCTGTACTTTGCACACTGCGCACACTGTAGTCTGCTTCCCACGGATTGCATATTGTACACACGGCACACACATACTCTGCTTTACACTGACTGTACACTGTTCACACTGCACACTCTGTTCAATACACTGCGCAACACACGGTTTTCTTATTTCTGCTTTATTCTGTATTCTGCCTTCTGATAGTCATACCGACATCTGTTTTGCAGTTGTGGGTCTATGCCTACTTTCCCAGGCTGGAGCCAGTGCCGGAGACGGAGACCCCTCTGGTCGTTCCTTTCTCCCGCCGTTACGATGGGAGGTGCGTGCGGAGGCCCCGGGAGACCTTCAGCTTCTTCCGCCGCTACTTTGACACCATCACCCCTGCCGAGGTATGTTTTACTTGCAGTTCGTTTAAGCTTCGCTTTTTCACTGTATACTTTCAATACCAGTGGATAACAAACTAAATTTCGATTTCAGATCACCTGGCAGCCGTGGGCTGCATTGCCTGCGGTGATGAGGGATCGTTTTGCCGGCGCCGTCGAGACCTCACGTTACCGGATTTTGCTGGAGGGCCCGGTCTGTCGGGCTTGGTACCTTGGCGAGCGCTTCTTGCGTCAGACATCAGCCGTACCTGAGCAGATAGTCCCGGAGCACCCTCCCGAGCACATGCGGGACACGGAGAGATTTACTGCTGATCAGATGGTGGACTACACCCTCGGCTGGGAGGCGGATGGTTTCAGAGGCGAGGGCGACTATTCTGAGTACGTCCGGACCTTTATTATGCGGCCTCTGAGTGGTGGCCGGCGAGCTGAGAGAGAGAGACCTGCGGCACCGGCAGCTAGGGCAGAGGTGGGAGCAGGAGCGGGATCGTCACAGAGGGCCCGAGCTCGCGGCAGGAGGGGAGTGCAGAGGGGACGAGGGACGGGCTGGCCCGCTCTGCCTACCATGCTGACATACAGGGGGCAGAGTGGGGAGACCTACCAGATTCCTTTTGCTCCTCCTCCAGCTGGTCATGAGTTGGCCGGCATTCCTGACTTGCCTCCGGTATGTATTACTTTATTTCTGCATCTTGCATTGTTATTTCATTTCAGTTCATTCAAATATCCCACAGAATACTGATGTATTTAATACTTTTGCAGGCTTCCTCCGAGTATACCCGTCAGTCTGTGGAGCTGAATGCCTCCCTGCTGGGGATGCTGCAGCGGACTCTCGACGCCTTGGCCGTCTACAGCCTGCCGGTATGTTCTTCTGACCACAGTCTCAAACCATACTCTGTTTCGCACAATCTGCTACACTGCACAAAAATCTGATAAACTGCTCACGGCTTTCATACACTGTACTTATACACTGCATCCTGCACTGATTCACTGTTCACAGCATTCACACACTGTACTCATACACTGCATTCTGTATTGATAAACTGTTCACGGCTTTCTGATGTGTTTGTTCTTTGTATTTTCAGCCTCCTTTCCCGATCCCTCCAGTGGGTGGCGCTGCTCCAGCTGGGCCTCCCCTCTCTACTCGGGATGGCAGGATATTCCCTCGCACCAGAGGGGGACGTGGTCACGTGGGGAGCAGCTCACGAGCTCCAGTTCCGGGAGATGGTGAGTCGGAGGCGGGGACGGAGTCATTTGCGGAGGAGGCCGGGGACAGCTCGGGTTCGGGCTCCGACAGTGACAGCTCCGACGATGCTCCTGTGCTTTTGCCCAGGAAGAGGGCGAGGACTGATCCTCAGGCATGAGGCCTGCTGCTGATGATGATGATGATTTTGCTGCTTCTTTTCTTTATTTCTTTTCTTGTACTTTTCTCTTTTTTGTAGATAGAGTACTTTGTACTGCCACCGGCAGATTTTGCTTTCTTCAAAAGTTGTACTTTGAAAGAGATTATATAAAACAAACTTTTTGCCTGAAAAGTGTTTTATTTACATATCTCATACTTCGCACTGCATTGCATCATATTACACCTTAATGTAAACGAAATTTGATTTGTTGTCTGAAAATGGAGCATTTGCACTGTAATAATCGGATAGCCAACCAACTAACAGCAAACAACTCATACAGACTGCTGCTCAAACTGAACACCGCCCACATTCCGCTGGGGATTAATCTGCATACAGCCCATAACCCAACATTCGGTCCATTCCGTACACGGCAAACTTTGAACAAGTAACCCAATCTAACAAGACGGATCTCAAAACTGAAATGGTTAAGGTTGAAACACACTCGGATGTCCCAAATTTTCCCTTTTCTTCTCTTGCTTTGCACGAATGTAGAAAATGGCACAACATTTAGAGCACAAACGATTAATCTTTGGAAAAGGGGTTTCACAACCGGGGTATCGAGCCTACAACTGAACACAGTGGAAAGGACTCAAGTGAAGAAAATAAAAGGCACACAACCTAAACACAACGAGATACACTCGGAAAAGACTCAAAGCTAAATTGAGACCGACAAATCAAAAAGACACGACACACAGACATGTTCACAAGGGGTCCTCAAATCTCGAGGAGCCAGTTCCCCCGGGTATTATCCCACCCTTTCTGATTTTGTGATACTCATATCGCTCGGCCCTCAGGCTCGGTTTTTCTCTCAAAACCCTCTCCTCGCTTTTCTCTCTGCTTACACCTCTCTGTTCTTTATTCTCTCATTTTTCATCCCTCCCCAGGGTGATTGATGGATGAATAGGAAGCGGCGGATTCATGCCGAATACAGCTAGCTCACGGCTATTTCTTCTGATAGATAGAGCGCCTTTCTGGCAAATGCGTGCTGACGGTGGGGGGAAGACAGGATACCTGGCTCAACTGTGCCCCTAGTTCGTTACTCTGACCATTCTTTGTTTTCTTCCCAAAACAGTTTTGATCAAAGATGAGAGTTGGATTAACACACTTATGCAATTTTTGATTTAAAAATCATGCGAATCAGGCTGTGAGCACTGAAAATTCTCCTTCTAGGGGTCCAAACATGGTCCAATTTTGAAAAATGAAATAGTTTTCGAGAAAGTAGTCAACTTCAGTGAAAATTTTCAAAAACTATTTTTGCAAACAGTCAGCGCTCGACGAGCGCGGAACTTACCCTCGAGATATGCAACCTCGGATCGGAGGCGACGGAAAATTGCCCCTGGCTTAAAGGGGGATAAGGCAACGGAAAGTTGCCCCTGGTTTGGAAGGCAACTCAGGGCAACTTATGGCACTGCATGGCAACGGAAAGTTGCCCCTTGTTTGGATGGTGCCGCGGCATGTCGTAAGCCAGTCCTTGTTGATGATGATCGGACCCTCAGACGCGAAGGAGCCAAAGACGGTTTGAATCAATATATGGACACAGTCACCTGGAAGGTGTTGGTGGTTGGATTTCAAGAGGAAGTTAATCATGTAATTCCAAGTTGCTGCAACCGAGACATCGGATTTGGAGGAGGCAAAAGTGATCAAAACCATGACATGGACTGAGACGCTATGGAAGCGTTGGGGGCTGGACTTCGGGATGAAGTTGCCTACGTATCCCAAACATGGGAATCAAGCCTTACGTAGTTCCGGTTAAGGTACACTCGGGTATTTTAACCTTCACTGTTTAGGCTCTAATTTTTGCCAAGGCGCCCAATGCGGGTTTTCGACCTTGCGAGCTTCTTTTTCTTCTCTTTTTTTCTCTTTTTTCTCTGCTCTAACTTTTGCCAAGGCGCCCAATGTGGGTTTTCAGCCCAGCGAGCTTCTTTTTCTTCTTCTTTTTTTATTTTCTTTTCTTTGCTCTAACTTTTGCCAAGGCGCCCAATGTGGGTTTTCAGCCCAGCGAGCTTCTTTTTCTTCTTCTTTTTTTATTTTCTTTTCTTTGCTCTAACTTTTGCCTGGGTCGCCCTTCCGGGTTTTCAGCCCAGCGAGCCTCTCAAAGGGTAGAAGGTGTAACAAGTCCATGCCAAATGGTTTTTGAGATTGAAGCCTCTGTACCCAAGAGAGTGGCTGTTGTATTGATTAGTAGAAAGATCCACCTTTGGCTCTTCGAGCACATCGGACATTTTTGCCCCTAGTTCGAGGGGTGCTTCTGATCTAGCTTTGCAAGCTTCTTCTGATGAGATCTGATCTTCTTGATCTGATTTTGGTGCCTCTTGTTCGAGGGCTGTTTTGAATGGGCCACACAGGCCTTACATCATGATTGACCTCTGAACGTTCTGCATCTAAGTTCAAAGTTTGAAAATGAATGGGTTGAGTCTCGAGACTGAGAGCGATCCTGAGCTGCACAATCTCAAGAGCGATTCCACACATGTCTTCGCAGGACCGCGCAAAACATTTTTTTTTTGAAAGTTTTTACGAAAGCGACAAATCGCTCGTGCTGAAGATAGTGTGGAACCAGTCTGGATCAAGCCAGGGTCCTTCTCAGTACTCACGCTGACAGGCATGATTTCATTCATGAAAAGCTTAGCACGCGTTTCTTTCCCTCAAAACGATCAAAATTTTGCAAAATCCGAGGAATTACTTCCTCTTCGTTTTCGTCACCGCAGTGTTCAAAAGGGTTTTGAAAAACTTAGGTCATTACAACAATGCCCAGGGCACAAAAGGGCAGGCGGTATATGCTGTCATTCCATTCACACCCTCCGACGTAGTTGATTCGAATAGCAACAAGTACGGAACGCGATAGCCACGGCTGTTTCATTCAGATTTGTTGGCATAACTGGCTCCTCGGTAGAAACGAACTCAAAAAGCAAAAACTACTGTTTATAAGATAAAACGGTGTTTGAGGCAACAACCCCGAAATCACCATGGTACTCTATACAAGAGGGACTGACTCATTACAATTAGACAGACCCTTAAGCAAAAGGAATGTCTCAAAACAATGAGACAGGTTCAAGACAAAACAGAAGACTGACTCGACACCCAAGTCAGAATTTACCAAAACTAGCCTTGGCAAGTGCTCAAAAATGCGTGCCAAACGCTGCATCCAAAAATGTACCAGACACTGCCCACAGGCAATTCATCTGCTGATTATATACTCACGGTATCTGTGTCCTCCGTATCTGTGTCCTCGTACTCCAAGAACTCTGTAGTGATTGATTTGGCCGAGGTGGGCGGGAGGATAACCTTGTTATCAATCAAATCTTGTACCTCGTGACGGAGGCGGAAGCAGTTATCAGTAGCATGGCCTGACTGCTGGTGGTACGCACAGTACTGAGTGGCATCATGGCCTGCTGGAAGGGGTTTGGGGAGTGGCCTAGGATCGAGGGGTGTAAGATGCCCCTTTTTGGTCAAGATCAGGAGTGCCCTGGACAAAGGCATGTAAAGAGGGTGGAAGGCCCTGCGCCCTCGGGGCAGGTACTTTGGAGCCTGAACACTCTTGCTAGATGCACTAGCGAACGGGTCAGCGGGTGCGGCTTTGGATTTCTGATTCTTTCTGAATGCAAGGCTGGAAACGGGAAGAACTGTTTTGGCATGACGGGGCCTATCCCGGTTCTCTGATTGACTGGAGCTGCCCTCAGGCGGGGTGGGGAAAGCATCCTCCACAGCTTTTGACATAACTGCAGATATCTGTTGCTTGTTCATCCCTCCGGCTTTCAAAGCCTCTACTGCCCACAGCAGTTGTTCAATGGGGTCGGCATCTGCCTTCATCTTGTCTTTTCCTCTGGCCTCGGCCTGATTCAGATCTTGGTTTGATGCTTCGTTGCCATAGCTGGAGGCCATCTCCGGTTGGCTGAGTTCGATTACGATTCGTCCCAGTAGCGGGGGTTCCTGGGGTATGAAGCCTCCGACATATGGTGCGGCTGGCGGTGAAACTGACATCCCGTAGGCGAGATCCGTCACGGACCTTTGAAGATCACCTATCATCCCCATTAGTTCAAATGTAGTGGGCTCGCGAGCCTGATACAGCTGAGGGGCCCAAACCGGGTGCGCAGCCGGCGATCTGGGCGGATGCGGCATGTCAACGGTAGTCTCATCTTGTAGGGTGATCCCCTGATTCAATGCGGCCGTCATGACCACAAGCTCTTCTGGATTCTGCATCATGCTAAATTCTGCCTCAGCAAGAAAACACTAGCTATTCTAGCCCAACTCTCTGAATCTCTGAACTGAAACGGAAAACAAACGGTACTTCAGCCCCAGACAGATCAAACACGGGTGTAGCCAAACAACGGTACTATACTGCTGATCACTGTTCCCCAGATTCACTGTTCAAAACTGAACTGATACCCGCGGATATAACTGATTCCCCAAAAACTGATACTGGTGCCCTCGGGCCAAATATCAATATAAAAGATTGCAAACTGATATGTGCGTTCTCCCTGCAGAGATGCATTCTAAAAGCACATAGCAGATAAAAGAGAGCCAATACACCCCTATATTGGGGTAGGGTTTCCCTGTCCTATTTTGTCAGGAGCTAGGGTTTCACTACGCACGCAGCGGTTTCAAACAACCTATATCGGGTAAAGCAACCTGTCCTAGTTTGGAATGGTCACTAGGGATTCCGAATATGCACTAGGTCGAATGGTCGAAAAGGGTGCCCCGGTAAAAACCGGGGTTTGTGTTCCCATACTGGCAGAGCCCGCAACCGGTCAGCCTTATGGACATGCCTTGACAAGACAAGCCTCCGGCAAACCGCTCAGGAATAGCAGATGGCCAACACGGTGTCCTAGGCGCACCAATGCACATGCAATGCAAAGAAACACATAAGTGTGATCAAAACAGGATATCACGAGTTCGAGTCAAGCTCTCTAATAATCCCCAGCAGAGTCGCCAGAAACTGTAGACGCGTCCGCGGGGGGACCTCGCTACAGTTCGGACTCTCGACTTGTGTGTTGCGGTTCTCAATCTGAACCAAAGAGTCCAACTCTGGCAAATCGTTTTGAGAAAAATAGATTTTTGAAAAGTAGTGCCAAACATGGACTGCTTTGCCAGATTACAGAGTCGCCACCTAAATATTTTTTAATGGGGGAATTTAGGAAACCCTGACTCGGTGCCGAAGGCCACGTGTCCGTCATCACCAAAGTGTCTTGGCTCGGGAGCTCGGGTACGATCGGGGAAGGTCAGCTATGAGCACCCCCTTTCGCCCGGTCCGAAGACCGGCCTCTACTAACCGTGATATCCGATTTTGAAAACATTACATGCTCTTATTCCAATTATTATCCTAGAATTACTATGTTATGCGCGCAGCAAACAAGTATAGACTGATTGCCTAATTTGGAAATAAACACTGCATATCCGTTTTGTCTCGAAAAACGTGTTGGTTTTTGCTACTCGAAAGTAGGCTAAAATACGGATTTCAATGAGTTGTTCCAACTCACGCAATCCAACCTCCACCCACAGGCATTCAAACAGTTTATCTCATGTAAGCATTTAGCCGCATGGTAAGCATACTGTCATGTTAACATTCACACGCATGCGAAGTGCTAAAGCATAAATACTTACATCGTACTCCGTGCCAAAACAATAACCCGGTTAGCAAACATGCATGACCTAGTTCATGTTAAGTGGCTAATGCATCGCATACAGGATGTAATCTAGACAGGCTCGGCTACCCTAAGCATGGCACATGAAATGCAACAATTATCACGTATTCAATTTTGGGATTGAAATACAATGCAGTTTGCATGATGTGCCGAGCCCGATGTATGTAAACAAATGCATGAATGCACGCATGCATTGCATAAGGTATGCTAAAATAAGTATGCCCTAATACTAACCATCAAAAGCAGGTAAGTAAAAGGGAGAGAAAGAAGTGGGGATTGGAAGACATGCACCCACTCACGCACACTTATTACAATTTTGCCCTCGCTCGGAGGGACCAAATAAATAATACAAATAATTAACTACGCAAGCTAATTAATTATTACAAATTAACTAAATTAACAAATTTAATTAAAGCAGTAAACCCCTCGGGGAGAGGGCCGGATGTGGCGCGCGCCCGGGATTCGCTCAGAATTGCACTGTCATGCAAGTGTGCCTCTGTTTTCCCTGCTATCCTCCTCTGAAAATTACCAAAATCCCAGGAGTGCCTCTCAGGGTACTGGGGAGTACCACCGGCTGGGTATAACACCACCGGCTGAGGGATGTGGTCACCGGCACTGAGTGAAGCCATCGGCTGCCAATTCACTGCCGGTCGGCACTAACAGTGCCGGTCGGCACAAAATGCCTGCAAAACCTGCAACTCACAGCAGCAGAGGGCAACAAAATGCATGGCAATGTGATTCAAAGCATGTATGCACCAAACACAATCCTTATCATATTTTTGACTCAAAGGGGGATGTGCCTCGGTTCTCGGACCACCAATCACGCATTTCCATGCATGATGGCCCAAAGAACGAGAGTGCAATTTTAATTTCAAATGCATGCAATGCAATCAAGCAAACAAGGGTGCCAAACCTCTATCATACTTCACTTCAAGAGGCCTAACATGCATGCGAATGTGATGCAACCCTAAGCATGTTATCTATCATGCAAAGTGAACAATGTGATGCACTTATGCAAGGCATACAAGCAAACATGCAAACCAATGGGGGATGGACTTATACATGAATTAGGCAACTCTAAAAGGCCCAAAAATCAGTAGCCAAAGTGCCTAGAATGGGGGACTAAACACACACACACAAATGCACATGTTGAGGTTCCAAACCCAAGGCATAAATAAGCAACATTCAAGCACACTTAAAGAGGCCAAACATGGGCTAAAAGCATGCATGGAAAGCTCTGAAATTTATGTCAAACATGATGCCAAATCATGCAATAAAGCATGCCAAACAAGGCATGCAAATGGTCTAGGCTTAATACAAGTCAATGGGGCATTGAACCACACCTATGCAAGGCAATTATGGCATGCATTAATCAACCCAAACAGACTTTAGCATGTCAAAGTAGGCCCAAAGGGCCACTTAGATGGCATCTAAGAGGCATGAAATCTAAGGCATGCAACAAGGCCTAAACATGGGGCATGCAACACAAGCTTAAGAAGTCACAAAGAAGCATGCAACGTAAACGTACAAGCACCTCTAGAGGACTGAAATAGCACATGAAATGGTTCCAAACCACCAAAAAACTATGCAAGTAAAGCATGCTACACATTCATGCTCTTAAGGCCAACAAGCCAAATGCAAAGGGGCTATATTAAACATGCTAAGATTGACCAAGATACTTATGGACAGAGCTAAAACATGGTAATATGAGCACAAAATCTTCACAAACACAAGTCTAAAACATGCTAGAAATGAAAGCACACAACCTAGGCATGTTAAGGCATAACAAGGCATTACAAGGCAACCATGCTAAGCATGCATGAGGGACCTAAACCAACTTGAAATCATGTTATAACATGGCAATATAAGCATGGAAAACAAGTCAAACATGCTCAACACACACTCAAGCATGAAGCTCCATAAGGAAGCAAAATTTGCCCTTTTCAAGGACATCAAGGAGAGGGGGTGGCCCTCCCCTTCTTGAGACTCTAAGGCACATCTCACCACTGAAATCCCTCAAGATTTCAGTGGTGGAAGAGATCCTAACACCAAAGTCTCGGATCTCCCACAAAATAGCACAAAAAGAGCCCTTTTCAAGGCTAAGGTGGTCAAACCTACCCAAACCACTAAACACTCTTAATATACAACAAAGAGGGTTAAAAACAGAACTTTTTGTGCCAAACACTAAGCTCAAAAACTGTGTTAAACTAGGCAAAAATGGAGTGCAAAAATGGGGTAAATAAAGTAAGTTTCTTACCCTTGAAGCTTTTCTTCACAAAGGTTGGAGTTGTTGGTTCCTTGAGCTCCAAACCAGTCAAGAACACTAAAAACCAGTCCTTAGAACCTCAGTTGCAAGGAGAAGGTGAGACACTGGTTGTGTGCAATAGTAAGGCACAAAACACCTAGACCACAAGAGAAGGATAGAGATAGAAGGTGTAAGCAACTCAAACCCTAGAAAAAAACCAGAGCTTCTCTCTCTCTTTTCCCCTCTAACTCTCTAAATTTTCCTAACCTTTGAGCCAAGAGAAGAGCCTTTTCCTTATAGGCAACCAAAGACTTACAAGTTAAGGCATACAAGGGCTCATCCCTCCATACACGTGTATGGAGGGGAAACAAAACCACCAGAAAGCTGTCTGA
The DNA here is from genome assembly GCA_030407325.1 of Camellia japonica. Lineage (NCBI taxonomy): Eukaryota > Viridiplantae > Streptophyta > Magnoliopsida > Ericales > Theaceae > Camellia > Camellia japonica. The sequence continues at coordinate 58,211,159 of JAPPVO010000036.1, forward strand.
AAATATCTCCAAAAACAGCTGTAAAGTGGTCGGCAGGGCAAAATGGTCATTTTGCCAAAAATAGTGCCGACCGGCACAAAAGAGTGCCGACCGGCACAATAGAGTGCCGGTGTCCACACCAGCCAGCCGGTGGCCTCTAGCCACAGCCGGTGGTATGTGGGGATGCCTCACAAAGCATTCCCTGCCCCTCCAAGGCACAGCACAAGTGTTTGGTGCAAAACCAGACACAAAACGATCGAGTTCGGAGGTCCTGAGGCAAGGCGCGTAGCCGAGAACTCCGGGAACTCCAAACGAACACAAACATGGATAATCACCGAGTGTTCCAACGGTGACGTCCAAGTCTTGAGGACGGTCAAAAATGGGGTGTCTACAGTATGTTGGTTACCAAGCACGTAATCAGGCTCAGCGATGATTGCTTGTAATTCTGTTTTGTCGGCCAACCTTTGTGCCTCTCGAGGAGGTTCCGGAAAAAGTCTTGTGGTCGTATTTTGTGAACTAAGTTTAAGACTTTATTTTCTTTTTGTGAAATTTGAACAAGTTTATGTTTATTTGTATATTGGGCTAAGTCCCATTTTGGTTTTATCTATATATGTGAGCGATGTAAGACTAATGTAAATATGACGTCACATGTGTGTATAGAAAGTTTTAAATTTCTGTTCTATGTATGTCTGCACAGCTCTATGGACGTTATATTTCGTCTAATTGCTTCTACTAGCCCCTTAATTATATGTTATTATGTACAGAGGCCTTCGGTAATCCAAGGATTACTGGCCGGTTACGATGCTAAACCTATGGGGGTAAGTTTGGGTCATGACAAAGTGATATCAGAACACGTGTTTTACCGCACACACGAGTCCATATGAGCTATAGGATGTCCTAGTACACATTACATCTGCATTTGTGAGTGTGTGATATCAAGTGAACATATCTGAACCAATATACATTGACATTGAAATGAAATGAACTGAAATCGAACATTGTAGAAGGTATTATTTTCCTGTGTTTATTAGTGCTTTGTTACCTATAGCCAATGGAGAACACAAGAAGTAATGATGCAACTGAATCCTCTGAGACTTGCATGAGCCGAATGGAACAAATGCTTGAAGCCTTAACAAAATCATTGAGACAACAACAAAGACAACACCTCTGCCTCCTCCACCCCCTCCGGTCCAAGTAGAACTGGAGAACACCGACATTATCTCATTGACTCAGAAATTTACTAAAATGAAGCCGCCAACCTTTCTAGGTGGTATTGAACTATTAAAAATCGAGACATGGATGCTAGAAATGGAGAAACTATTTGAAGTGTTTCCATGTTGAGAAACTCAGAAAGTTCTATTGGCCAACTACACTTTAAAAGAGAAAGCCCAAAGTTGGTGGATGTTTATCAGAAATGATATTGGGACCATGGCATGGAGTTAATTTAAGGAAATCTTCTATGAAAAATACTTCCCTTAGGGCTTCAGAGATCGCAAGGTTTCTGAATTTGAACAGTTGAAACAAGGAAACATGTTTGTGGCCGAGGATGAGACTAAATTCACCGAGTTAGCTCGATTTGCTCCTTATATGGTAGATTCAGACTACAAAAATGCTTGGAAATTTGAAGGAGGCTTGACCTTGGAGGTGTTTGATAGGGTCAGTGTATTAAAACTGCTCAAATACATAGATGTGCTTGATAGAGCCTTAATGGCTAAAGCCAACTTAGCTGCACCGAAACAGACTAAATGTGATAACCATGTTCCATGTTATGTTAATTAACCTTAATTATGATTGTGATTAAGTGCTTAATATGATTTTGGGTGCCATTTATATGGTTATATGTGTTTTCGAAACTATATATGTTCAACGTAGGAAAATCTGTTTGATTTTCTACTATAGAATTTAAATTGAAGGCTGTAGAAGCGCCAAAAAATGGAATTGACTGTATTTTTGTGCTTAGTATGAATTTTAGAGCCTACAATGAAATTTGATTAAAAATTTATTTGAGTCAAAATAATTAGATTAAATTGATTGATATAGGCACAATTAACTAGCCTTAATCAAGGTTAATTAGGCAAGTGTATATATAGGCCTAATTACATTAAAACTCACCATTCTTGGAGCTCAAAATCTAAAATAGGCACTCTAGAGAGAGAGTGGGCCGAATTTAGAGAGAGAAAGAGGTCAACATTGAAGATTTTGCAAGAGAATTGGAGAACTAAGGGAATTAGCTCAAGAATTGACTATATTTGGAAGAATTGAAGCTCCCAGGTGAGTAATTGAACTCAAATTCATGAGTTTAAGTTCACAACTAAGTGAATTCAAAGTATATGTCAAGTGTAATACATAAATTAAGCTAAGCTTGGTGAATTTGAGACCATTGGATGCATGCATGTGAGAATTGGCCATAATTTTGCATATTTGAATGTAAAGCATGTTGGTTATGTTTCATTGAGGATTGTTTGACACATGCATGTAAGAAATTTCATGTATTGAGGCTTAGTTTCAAGCCTTGAAGCTTGCTTATGCAAGATACAAAACATGGGTTGCATATATATGTAAAGTTCATGTATTAAAATCATTAGATCCATGGAAATTTGAATTATGGTTGAAAGTTCTCTTCAAATTTATGTTTTTTGGTGTATTCTTACATGTTTGGATGAGTTGTACATGAATTTGACATTTAAAGATGTGTTTTAAGCTTCAAAAAGAATTCTAGAACACCCAGAATTCGATCTGTCCACTCGAGCGAGAAAAGTGTCACTCGAGCGTGAAAATCAAGCTCTCAAAAGTTTTACAGAGAATTGCACGGTGGCTCGAACGGCCAAATCTGTGCTCGAGCGTACCCTTTTTACAAGACTCCTCGCTCGAGCATCGAAGGTCTCACTCGAGCATGAAATGCATGCAACCAGTACTTTTGTAGACCAAAGGGGTCCGCTCGAGCGACCAAAGCTGCACTCGAGCGGAGAGCCCTGTTTCAGAAATTTTGAAGAGTCATTTTGTGTTTTGTTTTCCGTTCTCTTTCACTTCTAAGCACTCTTAGGCATGCATTGGACATTGTAAATGACCTAAAAGGATAAGAAAGAGGCCTAAGAGACATAAATAAATTAAGAACGGATTGAATCGCCTGTAACCCGTTATGTTATGAAATGTGTAGGGTCAAGCGCAAGGGTAAATCCATTGGCAGAACACTGTGAGTAATATCTTAATGAGGATATTTTGAAGTATGCCACTCTTCAAATGCCTACTCCTATATGAGTTTCACAGATTTGTTAGTTTAATTTGTGAATAAATATCTGTTTGACGTGAATGAATGGGCCAAAGGCTGTTTGACATGAATGAATGGGCCAAAGGCCATTTGACATGAATGAATGGGCCAAAGGCTGTTTGATATAAACGATTAGGCCAAAGGCCGTTTGACATGAATGAATGGGCCAAAGGTCATTTGACATAAACAATTGGGCCAAAGGCCGTTTGACATGAATGAATTGGGCCAAAGGCTGTTTGACATAAACGACTGGGCCAAAGGCCGTCTAACATGAATGAATGGGCCAAAGGCTGTTTGACATGAACGATTGGGCTAAAGGCCGTTTGACACGAGGAAATCGGGCACGAGGCCGTTCGACAAGAATGAATTGGGCCAAAGGCCATTGGTACATTTGGGCCTAAGGCCGTTTGATGTATCAGATAGAAACATGAATGGATTTAAGGCCGTTTGATATGTCTGTTATGAATTTTCATTCATGTAACTTCCTTATTTGATATTATTCACTAGGCTTTCGCTCACTCTCATTCATGTGTATGTAAGTGAGCAAAGAGACGTCCAAACCCAGCCTTGGTGAAGATTATGAGAGGAAGTCAAGTTTTAAGCAGTCAACCCGAATGTCTCACGCACGAGACTTTGTTTTTGTCCTTCTGTTCTTTTGTGTACTCTTTTGCTATTTCGATGAACATGTTGGATCACCTATGTACATAAATTTTTGGTTGGCTGACTGCATATCTAAAAGTTCCTGGATGTATATAAGATGTTAACTATATTTATATGTGTGAGTTATTACGAAATGCTTTTGGAATAATTTTACGATGCCACATAAGCACAGCTCATTGGACAAAATATTTAAGTCTGCTTCCGTTTGGCCCATTTATTTCTACTAAAACATGTTTAATTAGGTTTGAGGCCGCAGGTAATCTCATGATTACTGGCCGATTATGACCTTAATCCATAGGAGTGGGTTCGGGTCATGACAAAATGGTATCAGAGCACGAGTTAACAACTCACACACTTGTAATGAGCAATAAGCATCTAGAAAAGATCTAGGGTGCATTCATGTGATAAGTATGAATTTGAAGACATCGAGAATAAGCCTAAATGCTTCAAAATGAATGACTATGTGCTATATGTTTTGTGATGTACTTGCATTGTGAATTATTTGAATACGTATGCTCTTTTGTGTATGCATACTTGTAAACATTTTTGTATAAAGAATCATGCAAGTTTAATCAGATAATGGTGAGAACAAGGGGTGATGAATTAGAGGAGTCCTCTACTGCCAGAATGGATAGAATGGAAAGACTAATAGAAGAAATGACAGAAACATTGAGACAACAACAATGGCAGTGACAATGGCAACAACCACACCCTCCGCCTCCACCTCCAGTACTACCTGTACAAGACCTACAGAATGATGACCGAACAATTGCTCTTACCAAAGAGTTTAAGATGATGAAACCGCCACAGTTTCATGGGGGATTGGATCCATTGAAGGCTGAAGCATGGGTCCTTGGCATAGAGAAATTGTTTGAGGTGTTTCCTTGTCTAGAGACACAGAAAGTACTGCTAGCCACCTTTACACTTGAAGATGAGGCAAGAAGGTGCTGGATGTTGATGCGAGAAAACAATAAAGATATTGGCTGGGCATGGTTCTTGGAGATTTTCTACGACAAATATTTTCCACAGTGTGTTTGTGACAGGAAAGTATCGGAGTTCATGGAACTTAAGCAAAATAGTATGACTATGGCTGAGTATGAGGCCAAATTTACTGAGTTGGCCAGATTTGCACCACATATGGTCGATACTGATTACAAGAAAGCGAGGCACTTTGAAGGAGGGCTTCAAGACAACATCTTAGAGAAGGTGAATGTACTCAAGCTGGAAAGCTATATTGAGGGGCTAGATGAGCTATAATATTAGAAGCCAACATAGCCAGGTAGAGCAAATCATCGTCTGATTGGAAAAGTAAAAGGTAGGGCTTATTTTCAAAGAAACAAAACACGAGCTCCTCAAGAACTTCAAATTCTTCCCGAGATACATCTCCAATGTGTAATCAATGTGGCAAAAGACACCGTGGGGTTTGTTACCGTCTTTTGGGGGCCTGCTTTAAGTGTGGTAAAACAGGACATATGGCCAAGGATTGTAAACAAAACAGTGGGAAGTTAGCCACTAGCTCAACTGCATCTATCCCGAAACCGAGAAACACTACGAGGCCTACTACCACTGGAGACACCGTGAGACAAGGGAGAGTCTTTGCGCTTGTTCCGGGCGATACGCAAAACATAGAAGTCGTTGTCTCAAGTATTATCTCTATATGTAATTAGGATGCTTTTGTGTTAATGAACTCCAGATCAACACATCCCTTTGTGACTTATGCATTTGCATCTAGATTGAGTAGACCTCTAGAATCATTGTCACATTTGTTATGTGTATCTGCTCCATCCAGGGAATTTGTGTTGTGTACATCTGTGTGTTGATTTTGTGATATGCGTATTGGGGTGTGCCTCCACCTAATTTGATATCTGCAATGAAAGCATGTAAATTGATCAGGAAAGGGTGCCAGGGCTACTTGTGTTATGTGTTATCTGAACAACCTGTGAATGTTGAATTGAATAGTATCCCTATGTAGACGTCCCCGAACGTCCCGGGATGGAATCCCGTTTTGTTCATTGGGCTCACTACAGTTCGGACTCAAATGTCACGGTTCTGAATTTAATCTCGCAAAGTGCAATGCGAGACTGATAAATCACCAAAGAGTCTAAATCCGGCAAATCATTTTGAAAAACAGATTTTTAGAAAGAAGTGCCAAACATGGACTACTTTGCCAGATACAGAGTCACCACCTAAATATTTTGTTTTGGGAGAATTTAGGAAACCCTGACTCGTGTCTAAGGCCACGTGTCCGTCATCACCAAAGTTGCCTCGGCTCGGGAACTTGGGTACGATTGGGGAAGGTCATTTCATGAGCACCCCTGTTCGCCCGATCGAAGATCGGCCACTACTAAGCATGATATCGAGTTTTTGAAAACACATGTGCTCTTATTCCGGTTTATTAGCCTAGGATTACTATGTGATGCACACGCATGCAAGGATGCTAAAGCATAAAGACTTACCGAGTACTCCAAGCCAAAGAAAGAAGCTAATTAGAAATCATGCATGAATCCTAACTATGCTGAAATGCCTAATGCAACACATGCAAAAATGCAACTAAGATAGGCTCGGCTATTCTAAAAATGGCATATGAGATGCAACAATCGATACATGTATTCAACTTGGAATTGAAATACAATGCAGTTAACATGATGCGCCGAGCCTGGTGCATGCAATACAGATGAATGAATGCAAACATGCGAACATATAGATGCTAATTGAAACATGCCCTAAAACTAACCATCATAAGCTGGTAAATAAAAGGGAGAAAGACATGGGGTTGGAAGACATGCATCACACACACGCACACTTATTACAACATTGCCCTCTCTCGGAGGGTCCGAATAAATAATACACCACCGAATGAATAACGAATTACAGCTAATTATTACACAACCCTAATTAATTAACAAATTAACTAAAGTAAATAAGCTAGCATACAAAACAAATGAAATGGACTGCCTCAGCTCTGTTCCGAATGATAGGGATGCATGCATGCTCAAGTTGCCTTGTCGGGAAATCCATCGCGATGCCCCGATTTGCCTCTGTTTGCAACTGGTCCCAGAACACTGTACAAAGCTCCAGAAGGCTGCTGACCAGTTTTTGCTGTTGGTTTCCAGTTTGCTGCAACAGAGAGCAAGAGAGGGGCATGGCAAAGTATTTTCAATATATGTGTGCATGACCACTCTCCCCATCATAGCACAAGCTCCAGGGAGTGTAGTCCTCGATCCTCGTGCCACCAATCACGCATCTCGATGCATGATGGCCGAGGAGTCGGATTGCACGACTCGATGTAAAATGAATGCACATATAAACACAACAAGGCCTAAACTCCATCATGGGTAATCCGGAGTGTCGGCGACCGGGAATCGAAGCACGTTTCGTCACTTGGAGTACGAAATGTCCCTCGTTTCCCGTGTTTGGACTAAACCCTACTCCAAACACAATGCAATACATATGGCATGCGTGAATGCAACTCTAACATGCAACCTAAACATAATGCCACTAAATGATGCAAACATGCAAATGATGATATGCAAACATGCTACTAGCATACACAATGCTATGAAATAATCAATGGCATACTCAATGCACATGAAAACTGTATGGCATACGCAATGCACACACGGAGACTAACAATGAAATGATCAAGGCATACACAATGCAATGGTTAATCATGCAACAACATGGACTAAATGGCATATACAATGCAAGATGGACTTAAACCAAGATAGGTGAGCCTTAGCCACACCCAAATTAGTGGCCAAACATGATGAAAATGAAGCAACAACACACATGCAAACATGCACAAATGCAAGGGACCAAACCTAAGGCACAAAGCGCAACTCTACCAAAGCATGGTAAGCATGAAATATGGCATACAATCACATATTTTCCAGCTCTGAAATGACATGCAAGATGGTCCCGAATCATGCAAACACCTCACACAATGCATGCTAGATGGCCCAAATACCGAAACTAATGAAGTGGATTACACTAGAGGTACACAAAGCAATGCTCAAATGACCCAACCAGCCCCAAACAGTCCCTATGCAGGTCCAAGACAGTGGAAAGATGGTCTAAAATGATGGCTCAAAATGCATAGAAATGAAGCTCATGCAATGGTCCATAAATGAGGTATTTATGCACAACTCTCAAACATGTTTAAAGAGCGGAAAACATGGGAATATGGCATATATATAAACTCTGAAATGACATGCTCAATGACCCCAAAACATGAAAACACCACCATTCAAGCATGCAAGAAGCTCCAAAACTCAAAGCTAGGCATGTGCATTACACTACAAGCATGCATAGCAAACATCATTCGACCATGAGGCATAAAAATAGAGCTAAGGCAGTCCAAAACATGCACAAAATCAGTTTAAGGCATGGCCAAAAAGTGCTAGAATCAAAGACCAAACTAGTATGCAATACAAGCTAGTAAAGAGGGTTTACACTACAAGTATATGAAGCATTCAAGAGGTCACTAAACCAGCAAGATTCAGAGGTATGAAATTCCAAATAAAGCCCAAAAACTCATTGAAACATGGTCAATGCATGCAAGAATGACATGCTCCTTTGATAGGCTATGAAGAGGGTTATTCTACACATGCAAGATGGACACCCAATATGGCAAAAAAAGCTCTGGAAAGAGCCTATGCAGGTCCTAAAACTCACGAAAAATGGCCTGAAACATGGCTTGGAAGCATTCAAATAAGGGCTCCTTTGTTAGGCCAAAAATGCTAGAAAACAAAACAAGGAGAGAGAGGGTCACCTCTCTCTGATTTTGGTGCTCAAAACAGCATGCTAGCCACTGAAAATCCACTGGATTTCAGTGGCTAAGAGACCAAACAAAGGTCAATGCAAAGGCCCTAAGGCATGGCTCGAAATAAGATGAAATGAAGCATGTAAAGGGGGTAAATGACCCCCAACAGAAAAATGGTCTTAAACAAACATGTTAAGGGCCTCAAAATAAGACTTTTTTTAGTTTACACTGAAGCTCAAAAATGCTTGCAAGTATAGCTAAAAGATGAATCAAAATAAATACCAAAAGAGGAAATAAGGTGTTACCCTTGAAGCTCAAGCACTCCAGCAGCTTCTGGACCAAAACAGCAACTCCTTAGCCTCTGAAAACAAGCTCCAAGGTGCTTAGGTTGATAGTGGAGGTGTTGTGCTAGGAGATGGTATGCAAAGGGGTCAAGAACTTCAACCTTTCAAGGCCTAAAGGGAGAGATATAGAGGGATATGTATGTATGAGCCTCAACCAACTCTAGAACCCTTGCAAAGGAAGAGGAGCCCTTCCTTTATAGAGCCAAGGGTCCAAAGCTTCTCCTAGAAGCTTAAAACCAAGAGTGAAGATCCTCCATACACGTGTATGGAGGATCCAGTCTGTGCCCTCCAGCTGGCACAGTTGGAATCAACTCACTGAGACAGAAAATGTGAGAGCTGGCCGACCAGGTTCAAAAGGTTCAGGTGGTCGGCCGACCACTTTTCCTGGTCGGCTGACCAGGTTCAAAAGGGTTAGGCCTCAAAAGCTGGTCTGCAGCCTCCTAAGGTGGTCTCCTCACTCAATACAAGCAAGTGATCTGGTGGGAGACCTGTAAATGTGGCTCAAAAACCAAGGAGACCGGCTTCTTGACAAGAAAACCGGCCGGCGGGAGAAGACGTGGTCTCCAAGAGAAAAGGTGGTCTCCCACCCTTGTACCACCTTCCAAACAATGAAAATAGGGTCCAAGCCAAAAAATGAACCAAGACGGATGCAAAACGAGGGTTCGAGGGCCAAAACGCGCAGCCGGGTGCCCCGAAAACTGACTTTAAAGCATCGAAAGTGGCGTGCAACCACGAAGGTGGTCTCTCGGGCCACAGTGTCCCTCTAGAGAGAGGAAACAAGGTGTGTGCCAAAAACCGGAGCAAATGGAGAAAGTTAAGCGGTCCCGAACCGAGGCGTATGGCCGACGGCTCCGAAAACCAGAAACTGGTCTCCAAACGGGAACAGTGGTCTACGACCATGAAAAGTAGCCTACGGCCACTGAGAGATGGTCTACGAGACCTCTCCCTCCCTTTGGGAAGAGAAAACAGAACCTGGTTCGCAAACCGAGGCAAAGCATAAAAGAGTCCCGAAGTTCGGAGGCAAGGCTCTCAACCGAGACTCCGTAACCTCAGAACGAGCACAACATGCGCAATCACTAAGCGCTTAATCGATGACGTCGGAGTCTTAAGGTCGGTCAAAAATAGGGTGTCTACACCCTATCATTAGCGAATTTCCAGATGTATTCCCAAATGAATTGCCAGGGGAATTGATTGACAGGGAAATAGAGTTTACTATTGATATTGTGCTAGGCACTCAACCTATTTCAAAAACCCCTTACAAAATGGCTACTGCTGAAATGAAAGAACTAAAAGAACAATTGCAAGACTTACTTGACAAAGGGTTTATTCGATCAAATACTTCACCATGGGGTGCATAGGTATTTTTCGTGAAAAAAGAAAGATGGAACCTTGCGCTTGTGTATTGACTACCGTGAATTGAACAAGGTAACGATAAAGAATAAATATCCTTTATCCCATATTGATGACTTGTTTGATCAGTTGCAGGGCTCACAAGTATTTTCTAAAATTGATTTAAGATCCGGGTACCACCAGTTGAAGGTAAAGGCAGAGGATGTTGAGAAAACTGCATTCAGAACGAGGTATGGTCATTATGAATTCCTTATTATGCTGTTTGGAGTGACTAATGCCCTTGCAGCATTTATGAACCTTATCAACTGAATTTTTAAGCCTTACCTCGATGAATTTGTTGTCATTTTTATTGATAATATTTTGATATATTAAAAAAGTAGACTTGAACATGAGTAGCATCTGAGAATTGTCTTGCAAACACTTAGAGAGAATAAATTATTTGCTAAATTGAAGAAATGCAAATTTTGGCTGGATGAGGTTATTTTCTTAGGGCATGTTATCAACAAGGAGGGGATTTCAGTAGACCCGCAGAAAATAGAGGCAATTATGAACTGGCCTACTCCGACGAATGTAACAGAGGTCCGCAGTTTCATGGGACTGGCCGGGTACTACAGACGGTTTGTGAAAGATTTTTCGAAAATAGCCGTACCACTTACTCAACTCACACACAAAGGACAACCATTTGAATGGACTGATGAAAGAGAGTCTGCCTGTCAAGAACTAAAAACAAGGCTAACCACCACGCCAGTTTTGGCATTGCCCTCAGGTACGGAGAACTTTGTGATATATAGTGATGCTTCTTATAAAGGTTTGGGTTGTGTACTGATGTAGAATGGAAAGGTGATCGCCTATGCCTCCCGACAATTGAGACCGCATGAAAAGAACTACCCAACACATGATCTGGAGCTAGCCGCAGTTGTGTTTGCTTTAAAAATTTGGCGGCATTACCTGTATGGGGAGAAATGTGAAGTTTACACCGACCATAAGAGTCTAAAATATTTCTTTACTCTAAAACAGCTGAATATGCGGCAGAGAAGATGGCTTGAGTTGATAAATGATTATGACCTTCAGATCCAATACCACCCCGGAAAAGCCAATACAATTGTTGATACCCTGAGTAGAAAATCAACGGGGAGTTTAGCTTGCTTATTTATTGAACAGAAGGAAATCTTGCTAGATTTCAAGAGAACCGAGATTGAAGTTGTGATACACGAACAAGTTGGGTTGATGGCCGTCATTTCAGCCGAGCCAATGGTAGTTAATGAAATTAAACAAAGGCAAAAGGAGGATGAATTCCTTAAGAAAATAATTGGTGAGTTTGAGGTAAATCCGAAACAAGAGTTCAACATTGACGATGAAGTATTAAGATTTCAAAACCGCATGTGTGTCCCAAATATTCCGAAACTAAAGAAAAGAATCCTTGACGAAGCTCACAAATCAGTATTCGCTATGCATCCGGGTAACAACAAAATGTATCGGGACTTGAAGAAAAGCTATTGGTGGCCCAAAATGAAGAAGGAAATCGCAAAATATGTGTCCAAGTGCCTTCAATGTCAGCAAGTTAAAGCTAAACATCAGAAACCAAGCGGTTTACTTCAATCTCTCCCTATTTTAGAATGGAAGTGGGAGCATGTGACCATGGATTTTATTGTTGGCTTACCTTAAACTCTTAGAGGTATGGATTCTATTTGGGTTGTAGTTGATAGATTGACTAAGTCTGTGCATTTTTTGCCTATTAAAGCTACTTTTGATGCTTATAGATTGGCCACTATATATGTTGATGAGATTGTTCGTTTGCACGGAGTTCCGATATCTATTGTATCGGATAGAGATCTGAAATTTGTATCTAGATTGTGGAAAAGCCTACAAAGAGCAATGGAACAGAACTAAAATTCAGTACCACGTTCCATCTACAAACAGACGGGCAATCAGAACGGACAATACAGACCTTGGAGGACATGCTCAGGATGTGTGCCTTAGATTTTCAAGGGAGTTGGGAAGACTATTTGCCACTAGCAGAATTTGAATACAATAACAGTTTCCACTCCAGCATTGGTACGGCACCATATGAAGCCTTGTACGACAGAAAGTGTAGATCACCGATTTGTTGGACGAAAGTTGGGATAGGGCTTTACTTGGGCCCGAAATTGTGCAAAATACTTCTGAGAAAATTAAAATCATTCAACAAAGGCTCAAAACAACACAGAGTCGGCAAAAGAATTATGCGAATGTTCGAAGGAGACCTCTTGAGTATGAGGTTGGCGACCATGTATTTATTCATGTGAATCCGATGAAAGGCCAGCTGAGATTTGGTAAGAAAAGTAAATTGTCACCCCGTTACATTGGACCGTTTCAAATTCTAGAAAGACTTGGTCTAGTTGCTTATAGAATTGCCTTGCCACCGGGATTCGAACAAATGCATAATGTGTTCCATGTATCAATGTTGAGGGGTTATCTTCGAGATCTGTGTCATGTGATTGATTACCACCGAATAGCACTTGATGAGAATATGGAATACGAAGAATGGCTGGAACGGATCCTTGACCAACAAGTGAAACAGTTGAGAAATAAGTCCATCCCAATGGTGAAAGTAGAATGGAAAAAACACTATGGGAATGATGCTACATGGGAAAAAGAAGATGAGATACGACTGTGCTATCCACATTTGTTTCCGAACGGAGGTCAATGAGTTTGGAGGACCAAACTTCCAAAAGGAGAGAAGATTGTGATAACCCTATTCCGTGTTATGTTAATTAATCTTAATTATTGTGGGAGCCAGAAAATAATATATATCAACTTATTGGGCTAACCCAAACAAGGCTTGCTAAAGCCCCAACTATTGGGCCTATTCGGCCCACCCCCGTCTATAAAAGGAAGGGACCTCATAACATACAGGTATGTTCTCATCTCTCTCCACAACACACACCCCTTCGAATGCATATACTATTTCTTCCTTGATACAGGGACTGACTTCATCATCGGAGAGTCCCCGGCCGGAAACCCCGGTTGGGTGGCACCGACGATGTTCATCATTGCAGATCTACAGGGGTGAAGCTCTTCTCTTCGTTGGATCTCCACAACATCCATGTGAGAGGATATTTTATGGTCTCACAATTGGCGCCGTCTGTGGGAACGACTGAATGAGATCAATGAAGAACACAACAAATATACTGCTGTAAGTAAACATATACTGGTTGCTTTGAGGTCAGTGCACTTTCCACAAAAGCAAAAATCAATCCCAAGTAATACGGCCCACAACTGGGTTTTTGGCTTCTTTCATTTTGATTATGTTTTTTGCTAAAGTTCAGGTATACATATATATATACACATCTATGTATGTATCTATTTAAGCTCCCAGATTTGATCAAAGCATTGTTGAATATTAATATTGCTTAGAAAGGTTGTCAAAACAAGATGAAGTTAGTAGCTGTTTTCTCTCTCTAGAAATGGGTTTCACACCTTTATTGGTGCAAACATCTTTTCGGTAATTCAATAAAGTTATTCGGCTAAATTCATACGTGGGTCTGTCTATTTATTTATTTATTCTTTGTCTCTCAAAACTTAGCTTAAAGTTGATGCTTGACATGTATGCACGTATACCCATGCTAGAACTTTCTGTAGAATCCAAGGCTGGGTCTCTTATTTTCATTTTGAATCAACTTGATTCGCAATATGCATATCTACGTACATATAATATTATATATCTGTGATGCCAGTTGTGGTGGGTTAATTTTTTGAGTATCATTTTTTGTGTAGCTAAAACCAACAATAACAAAAACAAAGCAGAGCATTTTCACTCATTCTTTCTAAAAGTGGGTTTTAGCTCTTTTCGGCATCACTAGTAGGGTTTCTCGGCCAAAATCATGCATGATCTATTCATCACTAAGTGGGTCTTCACTTTTTCTCTCTCTCTCTACTAAATTGACATAAATAAAGCCATGAGTTATTATAACCTGTAATTTAACATTTTTTACTTCATAATTTATGAGAATATGAAGCAATCTATACGGCTTTTGTTGCCCAAATAATTTTTGGTGTTATATAAAGGAGGTTTGAAAGCTCCATCATCGACCTCATCCACTGCGCCTTAATATAATGTTCAGCACTAATTATTCGACATTTCATAGTAAAATTAATGTTCAGCACTTCATAGTTGGAAATATAATGTTGCACCTCGTACACGGATGGAAATATGAAATATCCTCGTATATTATACTTCGGCACTTCGGCTATTGGTCGGGAAATTTCATTATTCGGCACTTCATAGTTGGAAATATAATGTTGGGCACTTCATTATTTGGCACTTAATATGATGTTTGGCACTGCGCCTTAATATAGCACCAGCATCTCGGCTTCATTGCTTAGCAGTTTAGTTCGGCATCAAAATTAACCATCTTGGCCAAGCCAAGCTACTACTCGGCAACCTACCGCTGAAAATCGGCAATCCGACAAGGCTATTCGGTAGCTCTTCCATCCTTCTCGGCATCACTATGCTCACCCAAGCTGCCCCCGACGCTCACCCAAAAGATTCTTGACCGACAAACATTATTCCGCATTACTCGGCAGCCCATACGTCACAACATTGGCACTTCTCGGCCACTTAAGCAGTTTGGGAACCCGTCTTACTCGGCATTGCCATTGGCCTATCAACTCGTCAAAGAAATATTTTTGGCATCCAGCTTTCGGCAACCCAAATGTACTAGCCTAGCTCGGCACAGCCAACACACACTATTCAGCATCTCGGCTCCATTGCCCAGCTCGGCAACTTACTCGGCAAGAATTCGGAAGCATTACTCCGCAACATTGATTATTTGGCAACATTGCTTGTCAAACTCCGTAAATTCGGCAAATCATTCAGCTCCAAAATCTCGGCACTACTATCTCGGCATGAAACTAGCATCTCGGCTTGCCGAAATCCACATCTAACAATACCAGAGGATTCGCGTCGACTTAAGGAGCTCGAAGCCACTAACCAGAGGAGCAAAAACTTGACCGACACTTGCCGATAATTGCGCAACAGCCCATAATTTCAACAAACTGCAATTTTCAGTGTTCTCAAAACCCAATTTCGACCATACCAATATGAATTACTCTTTCAGACGAGTCCAACGCAAAAAACGGCGTCGAAATCAGACTTAAAATGAAGGAGATACAAGGCCTCAAAGTCACGAGCTCAAAACTGGAACTCTGCCTTCCACGACATGCAACATGGAGGTGATGAAATAAGAATTTATCATGCGCTTCTCGGCACAATGTGCTCCGTTGCATCTTATCGCATTCCAGTTAATCGGATGGTCCAGTAATTTTGAGGACGTTTACCCTCTAGTTTTTTGCTGTGTAGAATCCATTTTTGAGGTCCAATTTTGTGAATTTCGAGTTTTAGCTTGGGATCAATCAACTGGAAAATCGGGGACGTTAAATGATAGTTCACCGGTCAGATCGTGTCCGATCAACGTGCAATTTTAATAGCAGGCTCCTCGAGCGGGCCATGATCATCCATCTTCACCGATCACTCACCTCAACTTGAATTTCTTTTACATTCGGCTATCACAACTATGGATATACGGAAACCAACAAACCAACTTATATCCACAATTAATTCGGCAACTTACTGACTTAATCGGCTCATTACCTACTCGGCCACAAGACTAAGCCGCCCATACGTCACCGCATCGGACAATCCTGCCCCATTATCTACGTTATTCGGCTCACAACGTTATATGTCAACTTATTCGGCAATAGAATTTATCGGCATTATGAACGCTGCTTGCATATGATCAACTCGGCTCATAACTTATTCGGCAAAAATTACACTCATAACATTTATTATTCGGCACATTATTTTGGCACTCGGTACGGACATGTTACTCGGCAATACTGAGAACTCATAGGCAATTGCTCGGCAAAGCTCCAAAGCTACTTTGGTGATTTATTCGGCTTATATATTCAACATCAACAACTGCAAATTCACAACTTCTTCGGCACAAAACTACAATTATTAACCGTTATTAACTTTCCTACCTTTTCGACAAAAATCCCATGCTTATTATCTTGGCATAGAACTAGCATCTCGGCTTGCCGAAATCAACATCTCAATATACAAAAGGATTCGCGTCAAATCAAGGAGTCCAAACCCACCAACCCGAGCAGCCAAGAAGTAACCAAAGTTCACTGAAAATTGCGATACGGCTCACATTTTCCGACAACTGAAATTTTCAAAGCTATCAAACTCAAGTTTTGCCCATACCAATGTGAAGTACTCATTGAGACGAGTCAAACGCAACAAACCGCGCCAAAATCGGAGCTCAAACGAAGCCGTACGGGCCGCTCAAAGTTTGCCCAGAAAATGATTTCTTTCTTTGAGAAAGACGATCCAGCAAGATATAAAAGAAATGATCATGTGCTTCGCGGTTGCATTACACCTTGTTAATTTGAGTCGTTAGATCCATTTTGGCTATAATTACGCCATCAGGAGTCTGATCACAGCGATCCAATAGTCCTTTCCAGCTATCTGACGCATTCTGGGTCCATCCGTACAGTCAGAATTTTCAAATTCTGCTCAAAATAAATATGAATATATATATATTAAATAAATAAATAAATAAATAAATAAATAAAAATACAAATAAATTGCAGATTTGATTCCGCTATCACCAAGCACCCTACTTTGTCTCGGCTTCATAATGATTTTGCCACGGTACCGAACAGGGGCACGGCTTCATAATGTCTCGGCTTCTTGGCCCAAGTCAATTTTATTCCTTCCGAATAACAAATCTTATTCAAAAGCAATGGGGCAAATATACCTTGGACAAGAAGCTCAACTTCACTAAATTGGCAACCACTGCCAACCAAGTTCTTAGCAAACCTAACTCCGAAGGAATGCCGACACACCGCCGACCAAATGATACACCGATGTTTTGACACTAGTTACTCGGCATTGCATACCCGGCAAGATTATTCGACCATTATTAATGCAACATTATGCATGATCATTATTCGGCCGTGCGTCAACTCTATTCGGCTAAGCAACATTATTTGTCAACCTTATGCATTTGTCAAACTTTATGCAGCAACATTGGCCACAGTATTCGGCAACTTTATTCGCCTAACAACATTATTTGGCAAAACATTTGCCCACTGGGACATCAGTCAATTTTCCGCTATCCAATTGGGGCACATCAGCCGATCATCATCTCGGCATCTTTGATATGCATGCATACTCGGCCAACTTGGTACAAACATTACAACGACGTTTACTTGAGTTACAAACTCCCGCTCCTTTTCACACAGCTTCAAGCAAGCACCCGTTTTGGGGCAATACATTACTCACTTGACAGTCGGTAGTTTGCATATTTTTGCGCGCCGCCATTTTACCAAAGCCGAATCTTCCCTGCAACATAGGGTAATGGGAATCTACATTCCTTCCGACTAACACCTGTCCTTCGAAAGCAATGGGGGAAGTCCACCTTGGACTAAACGCAAACCGAGCAACTCGGCAATTAAATAGTTGGCCCAATATCTACTTGGTAATTCCATACAAGCGGAGCAATATTATTGGTGATTAACACGTTCACCTTATTCGGTACAGGATACATTATTCGAAGTCCTTGCCATATCGGCACTTGGTTGCCACTTGAAATCAGCAAAAGTCTCCGAATACAGCGCAATCTTCGCACTCGGCACAGAGCACCGTTAGCAAAGGCCTACACCCATGCCCGGGGGTTAGAATACTGCGGCCCTATACCTATGCCCAGGGGTTAGAATACTGCGGCCCTATACCTATGCCCGGAGGTTAGAATACCGCGGCCTATACCTACGCCCGGAGGTTAGAATATCGTGGCCTACACCCTTACCCGGGGGTTATAATACCGCAGGTCTACACCCTTACCCGGGGGTAATAATACCGTGGTCCAATTTTTGACTGATATATCTCCCTTATTTAATCTATCTTATTTGGTTCAGGTAATCATTTCCGTGTTCGGCCTATAGAAATATTTCTAGCTCAGCATGAAAGTCCATATTTGGAAGCAATCTTTGCACTCGACAATATATTACACCCTTGCCCGGGGTTATAATACCGCGGCCTACACCCTTACCCGGGGGTTATAATACCGTGGCCGATCTTTATAGAGATAGTATTACTCACTGGGCTTTAGCTCACATCTCTCCTCTATATACATATATTTGTACATACATTCATACATACATGCATTCATCCAGCCATTCATTCATTTATGTTATTCATTTATCAAATGTATTCTTTGTCAAAGGACCTAACATCTATTTGAACAGCATAACTCGGCAATAAAACTCTCATTCCTTCTACCGAAAACAATGAAAGTTTTGGGGCAATTGTGGGAGCCAGAAAATAATATATATCAACTTATTGGGCTAACCCAAACAAGGCTTGCTAAAGCCCCAACTATTGGGCCTATTCGGCCCACCCCCGTCTATAAAAGGAAGGGACCTCATAACATACAGGTATGTTCTCATCTCTCTCCACACAACACACACCCTTTCGAATGCATATACTATTTCTTCCTTAATACAGGGACTGACTTCATCATCGGAGAGTCCCCGGCCGGAAACCCCAGTTGGGTGGCACCGACTATGTTCATCATTGCAGATCTACAGGGGTGAAGCTCTTCTCTTCGTTGGATCTCCACAACATCCATGTGAGAGAATATTTTATGGTCTCACAATTATAATTGTGATTATATGCTTAATATGATTTTGAGTGCTATTTATATGGTTATATGTGTTTTCGAAACTATATCTATTCACCGTAGGAAAATCTGTTTGATTTTCTACTATGGAATTTAAAGTGAAGGCCGTAGAGGCATCAAAAAGCGGAATTGACTGTATTTTTGTGCTTAGCATGAATTTTAGAGCCTACGGTGAAATTTGATTAAAAATTGATTCGGATCAAAATAATTAGATTAAATTGATTGATATAGGCACAATTAACTAGCCTTAATCAAGGTTAATTAGGCAAGTGTATATATAGGCCTAATTACATCTAACCTCACCATTGTTGGAGCTCAAAATCTGAAATAGGCACCTAGAGAGAGAGTGAGCCAACTTTAGAGAGAGAAAGATGTCAACATTGAAGATTTCACAAGGAAATTGGAGAACTAAGGGAATTAGCTCAAGAATTGACTATATTTGGAAGAATTGAAGCTCCTAGGTGAGTAATTAAAATCAAATTCATGAGTTTAAGTTCACAACTAAGTGAATTCAAAGTATATGTGAAGTGTAATACATAAATTAAGCTAAGCTTGGTGAATTTGAGACCATTGGATGCATGCATGTGAGAATTGGCCATAATTTTGCATATTTGAATGTAAAGCATGTTGGTTGTGTTTCATTGAGGATTGTTTGACACATGCATGTAAGAAATTTCATGTATTGTGGCTTAGTTTCAAGCCTTGAAGCTTGCCTATGCAAGATACAAAACATGGGTTGCATATATATGTAAAGTTCATGTATTAAAATCATTAGATCCATGGAATTTTGAATTATGGTTGAAAGTTCTCTTCAAATTTATGTTTTTTGGTGTATTCTTGCAGGTTTGGATGAGTTGTACATGAATTTGACATTTGAAGATGTGTTTTGAGCTTCAAAAAGAATTCTGGAAAACCCAGAATTCGACCTGTCCGCTCGAGCGAGAAAAGTGTCGCTTGAGTGTGAAAATCGAGCTCTCAGAAGTTTTACAAAGAATTGCACTGTGGCTCGAGCAGTCAAATCTGCGCTTGAGCGTACCCTATTTTGCAAGACTCATCACTCAAGCGTCGAAGGTTTCGCTCGAGCGTGAAATGCATGCAACTAGTACTTTTGTAGACCAAACGGGTCCGCTCGAGTGTCCAAAGCTGCGCTCGAGCGGAAAGCCCTGTTTCAGAAATTTTTAAGAGTCATTTTGTGTTGTTTTGTTTTCCGTTCTCTTTCACTTCTAAGTACTGGTAGGCATGCATTGGACATTGTAAATGACCTAAAAGGATAAGAAAGAGGCCTAAGAGACATAAATAAATTAAGAATGGATTGAATCGCTTATAACCCGTTATGTTATGAAATGTGTAGGGTCAAGCACAAGGGCAAATCCATCAGCAAAACACTGTGAGTAATATCTTAATGAGGATATTTTGAAGTATGCCACTTTTCAAATGCCTACTCCTATATGAGTTTCACGAATTTGTTAGTTTGATTTGTGAATAAATATTCGTTTGACATGAATGAATGGGCCAAAGGCCGTTTGACATAAACGATTGGGCCAAAGGCTGTTTGACATGAATGAATGGGCCAAAGGCCGTTTGACATAAACGATTGGGCGAAAGGTCGTTTGACATGAATGAATTGGGCCAAAGGCCATTTGACATAAACGACTAGGCCAAAGGCCATCTGACATGAATGAATGGGCCAAAGGCTATTTGACATGAACGATTGGGCCAAAGGTTGTTTGACACGAGCGAATTGGGCCCGAGGCCATTCGATAAGAATGAATTAGGCCCGAGGCCATTGGTACGTCTGGGCCTAAGGCCGTTTGATTTATTAGATAGAAACATGAATGAGCCTAAGGCCGTTTGATATGTTTGTTATGAATTTTCATTCATGTAACTTCCTTATTTGATATTATTCACTGGGTTTTCATTCACTCTCATTCATGTGTTGTAGGTGAGCAAAGAGACATCCAAACCCAGCCTCGGTGAAGATTATGAGAGGAAGTCAAGTTTTGAGGAGTCAACCTGAATGTCTCACGCACGAGACTTTGTTTTTGTCCTTCTGTTCTTTTGTTTACTCTTTTGCTATTTCGGTGAACACATTGGATCACCTATGTACATAAATTTTTGTTTGGCTGACTGCATATCTGAAAGTTCCTGGATGTATATAAGATGCTAACTCTATTTATATGTGTGAGTTATTACAAAATGCTTTTGGAATAATTTTACTATGCCACGTAAGCACAGCTCATTGGACAAAATATTTAAGTCTGCTTCTGTTTGGCCCCTTTATTTCTACTGAAACATGTTTAATCAGGTTTGAGGCCGTAGGTAATCTAATGATTACTGGCCGGTTATGACCTTAATCCATAGGGGCGGGTTCGGGTCATGAACTAAAGCTCCAACAACTGAATAGAGAGGTAAAAGATCTGGATTTAGTTTCAAAAAGGTACGTTCATTTGCTACGAATAAGAAGCAAAATACGGGATCTACTAGCCTTTCAAGTCAAAGCAGTGGTTCCGTACTTGTTTGTGCCGAATGTGGAAGAAGACATAAAGGGGTTTGCCATCGTGTATCTGGTGCTTGCTTTCGGTGTGGCAAGACTAGCCATATGATAAGAGATTGTCTAGTTGGATCTAAAAATGCCAACCATACTGCTGCAAGTTTAGCTACATCCACTCCTTCATCAAGATCAAATGTGAGAACCAACACCGAGAGGGAAACCTTAAAGCAAGGTAGAGTTTTTTCACTTGTGCCTGGTGATGTGCAGAACACCAAATTAGTGGTGTCAGGTATCATCTCTATATGTGCTTAGAATGCCTATGTGTTGATAGATTTAGTTCTACACATTCGTTTGTGTCGCATGCTTTTTCTCATAAATTAACTAGACCTTTAGAACCTATGAATTATCTACTATCCATATCTACACCATCTGGAGGTTCTATGGTATGTGCTTATGTTTATCCGACATGTGATATAATGATTGGTGATGTGACATTGTACGTTGATTTGTTACCTTTGAGTATTGATCATTCTTATTGTATATTGGGCATGGATTGGTTGACCAAGTATTATACTACTATCGATTGTGTGAATAAATCTGTTGTATTTCGACCTCCGGGGTTACCGAAATTTGTATTTGTGGGAATGGGGTAGTTCCTCCACCGTACTTGATCTCTTTTATGAAAGCCAGTAAATTGTTGCAAAAAGGTTGTCGAGGTTATTTATGTTGTGTTCTGAATATGATTGTTGGTAATGCTAATGTCAAGAACATCCATGTAGTTAACGAGTTTCCTGATGTGTTTCCCAACGAATTACCCGGAGATCTGATTGATAGAGAAATTGAATTTACTATTGATGTTATACCTGGAACACAACCAATTTCAAAAACCCCATATTGAATGTCAACCTTTGAACTGAAAGAATTGAAAACCCAATTACAAGAATTGCTAGACAAAAAATTCATCCGTCTGAGTACTTCACCTTGGGGTGCTCCAGTTTTGTTTGTTAAAAAGAAAAATGGGTCTTGGAGGTTATGTATTGAATACCATGAATTGAACAAAGTAACCATGAAGAACAAATATCCACTACCCTGAATATATGATCTATTTGACCAACTTCAGGGAGCACAAGTGTTCTCTAAGATAAACCTTAGATCCGGGTATCACCAGTTAAAAGTCAAAGCAGAAGATGTAGAGAAAACTGCATTCAGAACGAGATACGGGCACTATGAATTTTTAGTGATGCCATTTGGGGTAACTAATGCACCTATATCTTTTATGGACCTAATGAATAAGGTTTTCAAACAATTTCTTGATGAATTTATAGTCGTGTTTATTGATGATATTTTGAAGAATATGAGAATCATCTGAGAACTGGCTTACAGATCTTGAGAGAAAGGAAGTTGTATGCCAAATTGTCCAAATGTGAATTTTGGCTTCATTGTGTAACATTTCTGGGGCATGTAATCAACAAAGATGGCATTACGGTGGACCTACAGAAAATTGAGGCTATTGTGAATTGGCCAAGACCAACCAATGCATCAAAAGTCAGAAGCTTTATGGGCCTTGCAGGTTATTATCGCAGATTTGTGAAAGATTTCTCAAAACTTGTTATGTCATTGACACAGTTGACACATAAAAATGTATCATTTGATTGGAATGATCAAAGAGAGTTCGCTTTCCAAGAGTTGAAAACTAGATTGGTGACTGCACCAATTTTGACTCTGCCTAATGGTACAGACGGGTTTCAGATTTACAGTGATGCTTCATACAAAGGCTTAGGATGCGTGTTAATGCATAATGGTAAAGTAATCGCATATGCTTCACGACAACTCCAACCACATGAAAACAATTATCCGATCCATGATCTTGAATTGGCAGCTATGGTTTTTGCACTGAAAATTTGGCTCCATTATCTGTAAGGAGTGACTTGTGAAGTGTATACTGACCATAAAAGTCTGAAATATTACTTCACCCAAAAAGAACTGAATATGAAACCGAGAAGATGGTTAGAGTTGATTAAAGATTATGACTTGTAGATTTTGTACCATCCTGGAAAGGCAAATATAGTTACAAATGCTTTGAGTCGAAAATTCATTAGAAATTTGTCATGCTTGCTCATCGGTTAGAAAGAGTTGTTATGTGATTTGGAAAGGAACAAAATTGAAGTTGTTTTACGTGAACAGGGTGGAGTTCGAGCCGCCATTTCTGCACAACCAGCTATACTTGAGGAAGTTAAAGAAAATCAATTAGAAGATGAATTTCTGAAGAAAATTGTGGAAGAAATTGATTCAAAACCAAGATTGGGATTCACGTATGAAAATAATGTGTTGAAATTTCAAGATAGGCTTTGTGTACCAGATTGTTTTGAATTGAGAAAATGTATTTCAACTGAGGCTCATAGTTCTAGATTTGCTATGCATCTGGGAAACACAAAGATGTATCATGATTTGAAACAGGATTTCTGGTGGCCTGGAATGAAGAAATGTATTATTGATTTTGTAGCTAAGTGTTTGCATTGCCAGCAAGTAAAGACCAAACATCAACGACCTGTTGGACTACTTTAACCGCTTCTAACACCGGAATAGCAATGGAAGCATATTACAATGGACTTTATTGTTGGACTACCTCACTCCTCCCGAGGTATGGATTCTATCTGGGTCATTGTTGATTGTTTAACTAAGTCTGCTCACTTTTTTCCTGTTAAAACTCTTTACAATGCGGATAAATTGGCTAACATTTATGTGATCAAAATTGTGAGACTGCATGGAATACTTGTACCTATTGTGTCTAATAGAGATCCTAAGTTCACTTCAAGATTCTAGCAGAGTCTGCAGCAAGCTTTGGGAACTGAATTGAAATTGAGTAGTGCCTATCACCCACAAACAGACGGCCAATCAAAAAGAATGATACAGACTTTGGAGGATATGCTCAAAATGTGTGCCCTAGATTTCCAAGGAAATTAGGAGATTTATTTGCCTCTGGCCAAGCTTGTGTACAACAACAATTATTATTCGAGTATCGATATGGCTCCTTATGAAGCTTTGTATGGGAGGAAATGTCGTTCTCCGATCTGTTGGGCTGAGATAGGTGATAGACCTTTGTTGGGATCGAAACTTGTACAAGAAATGACTGAAAACGTGAAATTGATTCAACAAAGATTGAAAACTGCACAAAGTCGCCAAAAGAGTTATGCGAATATTCGAAAAAGAGACAGAGAATATGAAGTTGGGGATCATGTGTTTATCAAAGTAACTCCTATGAAAGGGAAAACACGATTTGGAGTGAAAGGAAAGTTGGCTCCAATATACATTGGTCTGTATGAGATTCTAGAGAAAATCAATTCAGTAACATACCGAGTGGCCTTATCGCCGATCATGGAGCAAATGCACAATGTTTTTCATGTCTCAATGCTTCGGGATTATTTGAGAGATCCGTTACATGCGATTGAGCCAACTCATGTGCTTCTGAAAGATGATTATACTTACGAGTAACATCCAATCCAAATTGTTAACCGAAGGATCAAGAGACTAAGAAACAAAGAAATTCCACTGATGAAAGTAGATTGGCAAAACCATAGAGGAACATATGCAACTTGGGAAACCAAGGAAGATATGATGAAAAGATATCCTGATTTGTTCCCTCTAAATTCGACATTCTTCCAAAACGAAGGTAATTCAAGTTTGGAGGACCAAACTCTTAAAGGGAGGATGACTATAACAACCCCGATCTGTGATTAACCTATAACCTATGATCAAGAATGCCTAATAAGTAATTAAGAAGAAATTCTGAATTAATTACATGTGTATTGCATAATTTGTGTTTATATCTGTTTGCTGTAGAAAGATTTGTCTGTGTTTCTGTTTCTTAATGTGAATTGAAGGCATTATCGGCATCCGATCACGAGATTGACCCAGTATATTTGTTATTTAGAATTTTTAGGATTTTATGGTAGGTTTAATTGAAATTTGATTCGGAACCCAATAATTAGAATAAAATAATCATTTTTGGTTAGCATAAGCAAGAATTAATTAAACTCCAGTAATGAGCCTATATAAAGCTTATGTACATTCTAGACTTTCATTTTCTTTATCTTTGAGGCAACAAAAATGTAGAGAGAGAGAGAGAGAGAGAGAGAAGAGGAGATTGAGCTCAATTAGGAGAATTACTAGAGAACTTGGAGAATTAAGCTTGAATCCTTTGAATTCACACCTTAGGTATGAACTTCTACCTTAATTCTTGGAAATAAAGTGCATAGGAGGTGAATTCATGAGTCATGTAGGAATACTTGCATGGGATTGAAGAGAATAAGTTAGCATTATGATAATCATGGAAGAAATGAGCTAATTACATACATGCATGCATATATCACATCATTTTGAGGATGTTTTTCAAGAATTCTCTCATGGATGTAATCTTTCTAGCTTAGGTTTGAGAGTTCCTCACATTTTTTTATCATGTTATTCAAATTGATCATATTTTGAAAAAAGAGAACCCATGTTAATTCATGCATGTAATACAATTGGAGTTTCAAGTTTAATTTTGCACAATTGGCATACTTTTGGGCTTTGATTTTGCGAAATGATTTTGAATTCACAATGTTTTACAAGTGTACATATGTTTCCTCAAATTTTGGGCCCAAAATGATGTGTTTTGTTGGTTTGAATTTGAGTTTTGAAGCTTGGAGAGCAATCTGAAAATTCCAGAATTCTGCATCACCGCTCAAGCGACCAAAGCTGCGCTTGAGCAACCACCCTTTGCTTTCCATCTCAGCTCGAGCAAGAAGAAGTTGGCTCGAGCGTAAAATTCATGCTCCCAAAAGTTTTACAAAATTTTGTAGACCGCTCAAGTGACCAAAGTTGCACTCGAGCGAGTACCCTATTTACCCAATCTTACTCTCGAGCATCCGTCGAGCGTCCATCAAGTATAAAAATCATGCAACCAGTACTTTCTCAGACTTTGTAGACCGCTTGAGTGACAAAAGTTGCGCTTGAGCAGACTGCCCTATTTTTTGAAAATTTGACTAAGTGTTCCATAGCACATTTTGGCATTCTCATTACATCCTAGGCATTCCTAAGCCTTAATTAAGACATAATAATGAGGATAAAGATTAGAGACACACCCAGGCAAGAAAGAAATAAATTAAATGAATTTTGAGCATATGTTTCAATGTGTATCCATTCTGTGTTTGTATAGGCCACGCGTCGTAGGCTATCTGGTTATCTATTTTGTTTGTCTGCTTTATCTACTCTGTATGTTTGCTATTGGAGCCAACTATGAGTAATAACTTTGTAAAGCTATATTCAATTATAAGTATTTTTTGAATGATATAAAATAATCTGTTTTCTGAATTATTATCTTCTGTATGAATGAATAGTTGTCCAATATTTCTGAAATGTATTCGTAGCATCCTTAGTTTCAAATGACATCTGTTATCTGTTCTGTTATGTCCCAATTATGGGCCAATTGTACGTCTCATGAGCAAACTGTTATGGATCCTTCTGTATATGTCCCGTTTATAGGCCAACTGTACGTCTTATGAGCCAACTATACCGTCTCTGTGCACGTTCGTCAACTGTATTGCCTTGAATCTCATCTCTATTATTTTTGAGCAGTATGCTCATTTGTATTCTTAACTATTGCATTACATCATATACCATGTCGTATTTTGCCCCTGAACTATGCTGGTTTGATTCCTTGCAAAGAGATACGTAGGCAACCCTCAAGTTCAACCAATTGAATTTGCATTATGATTTCTCACCCAAGTCTTACGGCCTTGTCAAAATGGGTCATCTCTGGGCTTTGACATTCATTTACGTCATTTCATGACTTCAAGCTCTCTCAAAGAGGGGCAACCATAAACACCCCATTTTTTACCACCCTTAAGACTTGGGCACCTTAAGTTGATCACCCAATGATGAAATACTATGCTATATAAACGCTCAAGTTCTTCAGTGGGAAGCCTCGATTTTGAGTCTTAGAAACCTAAAACCTTGCACCATTTTTTGGTCCAAAATAGAATTTTTTTAAGCCTGACCACCCAGAGACCTACAGGCCAACAGATGGCCAACTGGCCAGAAATTGGTGGCCTACCGTCCCCCTCCGGGCCGGCCAGCCAGGTTTCTCGGCTGGTGTAGACACCTCATTTTTTACCATCCTCAAGACTTGGACATCGTCGTTTGAACACTCAATGATTTTGTATGCTCGTGTTCGTGTTGAGTGCCCGAAGATCTTGGCCGAGCACCTCGTCTTTGAGCCTTCGAACCTTATATATTTTGTGCTTGGTTATGGACCAAGAGCTTGTTGTTTCAAATCTGGAGGAGAGGGTGGCCTGTCGGCTATCCCCATAGGTTATCGGCCATGACTTGTGCCTGTCGGCCACCAGTGATGGTCGGTCGGCTATGTTGTTGGCCGGTCGGCTACATTGATGGCTTGTCGGCCACCAGTGGTGGCCGATGACCATTTTTCTCCTTTTTCAGATATTTGTTTGCCAGCTGTGCCAGCTGTTGTTCACTGAAGTGCATCTCCATACACATGTATGGTAGGATGATTTCAAGCTCCAATCTTGTTTTTCTATATATAGGGGGTGCTCTCCCCCATTTTAAAGGGTTAGAAAATTTTGGATCAAATTTCTCTCGCTCTCTCTCTCTCTCTCTAGAATTCTCTCTCTCTCTCTTCTTGTTTTGTGCCTTAAAGCCTTGTTTCTCTACACCTTTGTACATCAAGCCTCAACCAAACACCCTTACCTTTGAGCTGAGGTTCTTTGGAGTCTAGTTTGAGCTCTTGAAGGATGTTTGAGCTGGAATTTGTGCCTATTTTGTGTTGTGCTTCAAGAGGTATAAGACTCACCTTGTAAGCTTTGTTTTGACTACTTGTTTTACCATCTTTTTGTACTGTTTTTGGCCTAGTTTTCAACTACAAAAAACTCTATTTTTTTTAGGCTTAACATGATGGTTTGAGGCTATTTTGTGTAAAGGGGTGACCCACCCTTCTTGTTGTTTAATTGTGTAAGCTTTTGCACCATCTTTTAGCATATTCAAATCAAACTTTTTGGGCCTTTAAACCACTTAAATTCAGAGTTATTTCAGTGGCAAAACCTTATTTTGAAGTCCAAAATTGGAGGGGGTAGCCTCCCCTCCTTGTGTCTTATTTGCAAGCCTAGATTGCTTAACATGTGAGCATGTTTTTCTAGCATTTTGTACCTTAATCTCAACATGTTTTTGCTACTGTTTTGATTGGTTTCAGCTCTGTTTTGAGCTGGTTTGGTCCTTTAAGGCTTGTATTGTGTGGTCGTACAGCAATTTCCTTCATTAGCTAAATGTTTTAGGCTTTTAAACATGAATTGCATGAGTTGCTTGCATGTTTTAATGTCACTTTGCACTCCATTTCAGCACTGAAATCTCTGCAACCTCCCTCTATTCTTCACTCTTTCATTTGTTTTGAAAGTGGCTTTGAACCCCTTGTTGGCTTGAGTGTGAAATTGAGACCCTCATGCCTAATGGTTTAATTTCTTCGGGAGTTCATTACTGTAGACACCCCATTTTTTACCGACCTTAAGACTCAGATGTCATCGATTGAGCGCTCGATGATTGTGCATGTTGTGCTCGTTCTGAGGTTTCGGAGTCTCGGCTGAGAGCCTTGCTTCCGGACTTTGGGACTCTGTTGTGCTTTACCTCAGTTTGTGAACCAGGTTTTGTTTTCTCTTTCCGAAGGGAGGGAGAGGTCTCATAGAGCATCTCTCAGTGGCCGTAGGCTATGTTTCGTGGTCGTAGGCCGCTTTTCCCATTTGGAGACCAGTTTCCTGTTTTCGGAGCCGTCGGTCGTGCGCCTCGATTCGAGACCGCTTAACTTTATCTGTTTGCTCCGGTTTTTGGCACACACCTTGTTTCCTCTCTCTAGAGGGACACTGTGGCCCCGGAGACCACCTTCATGGTCGCACGCTACTTTCAGTGCTTAACAATCAGTTTTTGGGGCACCCGGCTGCGCGTTTTGGCCCCCGAACCCTCGTTTTGCATCCGTTTTGGTTCATTTTTGGCATGGACCCTATTTTCATTATTTGGAATGTGGTACTAGGGTGGGAGACCACCTTTTCTTCTTGGAGACCACCTTTCTCCCGCCAACCGATTTTCTTGACATGTAGCTGATCTCCCTCACTTTTGGGCCATAATTGCTGGTCTCCCACCACACCACTAGCTTGCACTCAGTTGGGAGACCACCAATTAGGGCTGCCGACCACCATTCTCCAACTTGACCCTTTTGGACTAGTCGGCTGACCACCTTAACTGGCTGGCCGACCACCTTAACTTGTCGGCCCCTTTCCTCCTGTCTTGTCTCTGTGAGTTGTTGCCAGCTGTGCTAGCTAGAAGGCACAGAATGGATCCTCCATACACGTGTATGGAGGATCTTTAAGCTTGGTTTTTAGCTTCTTTGAGAAGCTTTGGACCTTTTTGGCTATAAAAGAGGGCCTCCCCTCCTTTGTGCTGGTTCAGAAATTGTGTTGAGGTATACATACACTCTCCTCTCTATTTCTCTCCATTTTAGCTCCAAAGGTCCCTTGTTCTTGGCCTATTGCACACCACTTCCTATCCTAACACCTCCACCATCACTCTAAGCACCTTGGAGCTGGTTTTCAGAGGTTGAAGGCTTGATGTTTTGGTCCAGAAGCTGCTGGTCCTTTTGGCTACAAGGGTAACACTCTATTTCCCTCTTTTTGTCATTGTCTTGTTCCATCTCTTAGCCTAGTTTTTAGGAATATTTGGGCTTTTTCATAAACTGAAAAAAGTCTCATTTTGAGCTTCTTAACATGTTTGTTTGAGACCATTTTTCTGTTAGGGGTCATCTACCCCCTTGCATCCTTCATTTCCCTTTGTTTTGAGCCATGCATTAGGGCCTTTGTGTTGAGCTTTGTTGGCCCTTTTGACCACTGAAATCCAGTGGATTTTTAGTGGTTATTATGCTATTTTGAGCACCAAAATCAGAGAGGGGTGACCCTCTCACCCCTTGTCTTGTTTACTAGCATATTTGGCCTAACAAAGGAGCCCTCATTTGCATGCTTCCAAGCCATGTTTCAGGCCATTTTTGGTGGGTTTTAGGACCTGCATAGGCTCTGTCCAGAGCCCTTTTTTCCATTTTGGGTGTCCATCTTGCATGTGTAGAACAACCCTCTTTATAGCCTATCAAAGGGGCCTATCATTCTTGCATGCGTAGACCACATTTCAGTGGGTTTTTGAGCTTTATTTGGCATGTAATACCTCTAATTTTTGTTGTTTTAGTGACCTCTTGAATGCTCCATATACTTGTAGTGTAAACCCTCTTCACTAGCTTGTATTGCATGCTATTTTGGTCTATGAATCTAGCACTTTTTGGCCATGCCTTAAACTGATTTTGTGCATGTTTTGGACTGCCTTAGCTCTTTTTTTATGCCTCATAGTCGAATGATGCTTGCTATGCATGGTTGTAGTTCAATACTCTTGCCTAGATTTGTGTTTTGGGGCCTATTGCATGCTTATGTTGAGGTGTTTCCATGTTTTAGGACCATTGTGTATCATATTTCAGAGCTTACATGTATTCCATATTCCCATGTTTTCCACTCTTTAAATGCATTTGAGAGTCGTGCTAGTTTGCCTCGTTTTTGGGCCATTGCATGAGCTTCATTTCTATGCATGTTGAGCCATCTTTTTAGGCCATTTTCCCACTGTCTTGGACCTGCCTAGGGTCTATTTGGGGCTGGTTTTTCCATTTGTGCATTGCTTTGCGTGCCTCTAGTGTAACGCACTTCACTAGTTTCGGTATTCGGGCCATCTAGCATGCATTGTGTGACATATTTGCATGATTCGGGACCATTGTGTATCATGTTTCAGAGGTGGAAAATGTGTGTTTGTATGCCATATTCATCCCTTGCCATACTTTGATAGAGTTGCATTTGGTGCCTTAGGTTCGGTCCCTTGCATTTGTGCATATTCGCATGTGTTTTGTTGCCTAATTTCATTGTGTTTGGCCACTGATTTGAGTGTGATTGAGGTCCACTCATATTGGTTTAACTCCATCTTGCATTGTGTATGCCATATTATGTCATGTGCATTGAGTATGCCATTGATAGTTCATAGCATTACGCATGCTAGTTACACCTTTGCATATCACTCCTTGCATGCTTGCGTGTCTTGGTTGCATTTCGTTTAGGATTGCATGCTAGTCGTTGCATTGTGTTTGCATGCCATGCCATTTTAGTTGTTGCATGGTGTTTGGAGTAGGGTTTAGTCCAGATACGGGAAACGAGGGACGTTCGTACTCAAAGTGACGAAACGTGCTTCAATTCCCGGTCGCCGACGCTCTTGATTATCCATGATAGAGTTGTTGGCTTTAGGCATCCATTTGTGCATTCATTTCACATTGAGTCGTGCAACCCGACTCCTCGGCTATCATGCATCGAGATGCGTGATTAGTGGCACGAGGATCGAGGATCACACTCCCTAGAGCCTATGCGATGACCGAGAGAGTAGTCATGCTATGTTGAAAATACTTTGCCATGCCCCTTTCTCACTCTCTGTTGCAGCAAACCAGAAACCAGTAGCAAAAACAGGTCAGCAGCCTTCTGGAGCTTTGTACAGTGTTCTGGGACCAGTTGCAAACAGAGGCAAATCGGGGCATCGCGATGGATTTTCCGGCAAGGCGGCCCGAGCATGCATGCATCTCTATCATTCGGAACAGAGCTGAGGCAGTCCGTTTTTATTTAAATTTGCATGCTAGCTTATTTATCTTAGTTAATTTGTTAATTAATTAGAGTTATGTAATAATTAGCTGTAATTCATTATTCTTTTGGTTGTGTAATATTTATTCGGACCCTCCGACAGAGGGCAATGTTGTAATAAGTGTGCGTATGTGTGATGCATGTCTTCCAACCCCACGTCTTTCTCCCTTTTATTTACCAGCTTATGATGGTTAGTTTTAGGGCATGTTTCAATTAGCATCTATATGTTCGCATGTTTGCATTCATTCATCTGTATTGCATACACCGGGCTCGGCGCATCATACTAACTGCATTGTATTTCAATTCCGAGTTGAATACGTGTATCATTTGTTGCATTTCATATGCCATCTTAGAATAGCCGAGCCCATCTTAGTTGCATTTTTGCATGTGTTGCATTAGGCATTTCAGCATAGTTAGAATTCATGCATGATTTCTAATTGGCTTCTTTCTTTGGCTTGGAGTACTCGATGAGTGTTTATGCTTTAGCATTCTTGCATGCATGTGAGTGACTGCCATGATAGCATGGTTACCATGAGGCTATGTGTTTGTATGATATAACTGCCTGAATGCCTGTGGGTGAAGGTTGGGTTGCTTGAGTTGGAATAATTCGTCGAAACCCGTGTTTTAGCCTACTTATGAGTAGTAAGCTTCAATCCATTTTCAAAACAAACGGATATGCGATGCTTTGTTCCAACTTAGGTAATCCAGTCTATACTTGTATGCTGTGCGCATCACATAGTAATTCTAGGTTAATAACCGGAATAAGAGCACATGTGTTTTCAAAAACAAGATATTATGCTTAGTAGTGGCCGATCTTTGATCGGGCGAGCGGGGGTGCTCATGAAATGACCTTCCCCAGTCGTACCCAAGTTCCCGAGACGAGGCAACTTTGGTGATGATTGACACGTGGCCTTAGGCACGAGTCAAGGTTTCCTAAATTCCCCCAAAATAAAATACTTAGGTGGCGACTCTGTATCTAGCAAAGCAATCCATGTTTGGCACTTCTTTCTAGAATCAGTTTTTCAAAACGATTTGCCAGATTTGGACTCTTTGATGATTCATCGGTCTTGCATTGCACTCCGCGAGATTAGATACAGGACTGTGACATTGAGTCCTGAACTGTAGTGAGCCCAATGAACAAAACGGGATTCATTCCCGGTTCGGGGACGTCTACAATTACCAACAGCGTGAGGTCTCTTTCATGCTCAAGGTACTTGTGGTTTAGGCCTCCTTTTCATTAGAGGACACTCACCTTTTGGACTAATCAATTAAAGAATGGATTGGTAAGTTAAAATGTGTAAACAAAATGAATAAAGTAAAAGAGGCAAGATTAAGCATCTTCATGTTGCATTGCATGTGTTTGGATCGGACGTTAATTCGAACACGAGAAAAATGGGACATTTCATACTCAAAGTGATGAAACTTGTCACTTTTCTTGGTCACCACCACCCTTGATCATGCATGATAGGGTTGTGGTCTTGTCGAGTCTTGTTTTGCATTCATTAACTTGTACAACCTTGGCTCCTTAGCCATCATGCATTGAAAATGCTTGGTTGATGGTTTGAGGGCCGAGAATTACACTCATTTGAAGTTGTGTAATGATAAGGAGAGTAACAATGCACACAAAACCTTGAGAATACACTATTTTGCCTCTGTTTGCTCTCTGTTGTAGCAAAAAAGGGAAGTTCAGGGAAGGGGTGGCCGACTGGCCACCAGCAGCAGCCGACTGGCCAAAAATGAAATTTTGCACAAGTGTGCTCCTGAGTTGGAGTAGATGCATTCTGGAAGTCGGCAGCACTGTTGGTGTTCAAGCATGTGCAAACAGAAGCTGCAATGGCAAGACGGTGGCATTTTCGGGAGGAGAATCCGAGCATACATGCGTCCCTCGCCCTCGAGGCCATTTAATTACTTTAGTTAGCTTAGAATAGCTAGTTAATTCAAATGCTGTAATTATTTAGTTAATTAATTTGTTTTGTAATTAATTAGCTTAATTTAGTTTGTAATATTTAGCTAGCTTAGAATAGTTAGTTAATATGTTTCAATTGTTGTAATTGGTTAACTAGAGTAGTTAATTAGTTTTGGTTTGTAATAACTTAGCTTAATTAGCATACCTAGTTAGCTTTAACTTATTCATTCGGACCCTCCTTCGTGAGGGCGTAATGTTGTAATAAATGTGTATGCGTGCATGTGTGTATGTCTTCCAACCCCATGTCTTTCTTCCTTTTATTTAATCGCTTTTGATGGTTAGATTAGGGACATGTTTTAATTAGCATACCTTATGCTTGCATGTTTGCATCTATTCATTTGTCTTACATGCACCGAGGCTCGGCGCATCATTCAAACTGCATTGCAATTTCAATGCACTTCTTTGAATACGTGTTTCAAAGCATGCTATCAAAGTGTTGCAAATTCCATGATTAGGTAGCCGAGCTTATTTAATTGCATTATTGCATGTGTTGTATTAGGCATCTTGTATAGTTAGGATCATGCATATTTCTAACTAGTTTTTGTTTTGGCTCGGAGTACTCAGTGAGTTTTATGCTTTAGCATACTTGCATGAGTGTGATTGTCATATTGCCATGTTTCGCATGCTTGCCATGAGGCTATGTGCTTAAATGCTAAACTGCATGAATGCCTGTGGATGAAGGCTTTGTTGTTTGAATTGGAACGATTCAACAAATATGCGTTTTAAGCCCACTTTGCGAAGTGGCAAATCGTGTTTTAAGCCCATCTTGTTTGGTGGCAAATCCGCGTTTTAAGCCCACTTGAGGGTGGCAACTTCAAACCATTTTTGAAAACAAACATGAGTTAAGTTTTTCCAATTCTTTCAATCTTAGTCTATACTTGCTTGTGTGCGCCACATAGTAAAGTTAGCTAATAACCGGAATAAGAACACATAATGTTTATAAAAGATATCATGATTAGTAAAGGCCGATCTTTAATCGGGCGAGTGGGGGTGCTCATTTCAGGACCTTCCCTCTCGTACCTAAGTTCCCGAGCCGAGGCAACTTTGGTGATGACGGACACGTGGCCTTTGGAACAAGTCAGGGTTTCCTAAATTTCTCCAAAAATAAAATATTTAGGTGGCAACTCTGTAATCTGGCAAAGCAGTCCAATTTTGGCATTATTTGATTGAAAATCGATTTTCCAAAATGATTTGCCGGATTGGACTCTTTGGTGATTATCAGTTTCACATTGCACTTGTGAGACTAGATTCAGAACCGCGAGAGTCCGAACTGTGAGGCCTTCTTTTTAACCCTTTCCGAAAGGCAGGGGCGTGGAAAAAGGCGAGTCCACAGCTGGCAGATATTTTGCTGCAGCTATCCACCCCTTGCCTATACCATGCACCACCTATCCCTATACAGTTGTGTTTAACAGAGGCTTATGTTTTTCTATATATACATGACCACCTCTCTTGAAATTAAGTTAGAAAAAATTATCAAAGGACCAAAACTTGTAAAACACACACACACACTCTCTCTCTCTCTCTCTCTCTCTTGCAACCTACACACTCTCTCTCTACACTTCCTAAACCAATATTTTAGCTCTCCTTGCTGAGATTCTTGAGTCCAAATTTTAGCTCTTAAGGGTGCTTGCTTGTGAGTTTATGAATCAAAGTGTTATTCCTCTTTAAGAGGTATAACCTTTGCCTTCTTTACACTACTTCTTTCCTTTCTTTTCTTACTGTTTTTACACTACTTTTATGGGCTGAAACTTGTGGCTTAAAGCTATCAAAGGTAGAGAGGTTAACCACCCTTCTTTGAACCTTCTTTTCTAAGCTTTTGCCCTTGTGTTTCCCATTCTTTTCTCAACTTTTTTTTCCAACTTTTTACCACTATTTTTCAGAGTTTTTCAAAAGTTAAAAATGTGGTTTTGAGGTCCCAAAAGTGGAGGGGTTAGCCACCCCTCCTTAGGCTTGCTTACTAGCTTTATTTCTCCATTATTGTAGCTTTTTTTTTTTTAGCTTTTCCATGTAAATTCCAGCACTATTTTTGTGAGTTTTAGGATTGTTTCAATTTGTTTACTTCATTCATGCTTTGTATAGTATGCTTATAGTGTTGTACTTCTCATAAGTTTGGTGACTTAGGCCTTAGACACCAACTTATTTGAGTTAATAGCTTTTATTTTATGCTTTTCATACATTTTTCTCACACTTGTTCTAATCATCTTTGCAACCTCCTTCCTTTCTTGGTTTTTCTCTTTTTGTAAGAGTTGTTTCAACCGAGTGTTCTTTAAGCATAAGAAAGAGACCTTCCATACTGAATGGTTTAATCTCTTCGGAGGTTCATTACTAGGGCATACATCTCTCTCATGCTAAAAACAACTTCTTGTTTGACGCTTCTCTCCTTTTAGTGGACTTAATTCTCATTTTTGGGACTAAAATGACTAAATAATGGAAAGGTAATTAAAAGAGGCTAATCAATTGGACTAAAATGGTGCAAGATAATAAAATGATTTGGGTTCAATCGGACGTTAATTGAACTCATTGAGTCTTGAGTCATTTCATACTCTAGTGATGATAATGGTTCAAGATTCAAGGTCTACCAGTTCCCTTGATCAATTCCATGACAGGGAGGAGGTTTTGTTGGTCTTTCATTTTCATTTATTGAAACTTCGTCCATCGATTCATAGATCTTCACATAATGAGTTTGCATCGATTGATGATGTATGAATTGAGACAACCCTTCATTTGATCTGTTTGATGATAAGGAGAGACAGAGTGGACAAACATCCCCTGAAAAACACTCCGTTTGTGCTTTGTTTCTTTTCTGTTGCAGCACGGCAAAGCCCAAAAATAGTGGCCAGCTGGCTACCTGACCATCCGGCCGACCACTTTTCAAGGCCGGCCGGCCACCTCATTTTAGACCAACAGTGCCATTTTCATGGCAAAACAAAGTAGAGGCTGGGGTGAAAACAGTTCAATTTTCTAACTACCAAAACAAAACAATTCTGGTAGCAAAACAAAAGGATTTTCGGATGGAAATTCTTGCTCATGCATAAGCGATTCCTCGCTTCCCGTAGTTCATTAATTAAAGCTAGTAGTAGTATGATGTACATAAATTAGTAGTTTATTTGAAACTTATAATAGCTAGTTTCTTTAATTTCAATTTGTAATAGCTAGTTTAATTTCTATTTGTAATAATTAGCTAGTGTAGTTAATTCATTTATTTGGTTGGTAATAGTTAGTTTAAATCCGAACATTCATTCGGACCCTTCTGCGCAAGGGCAAAAATGTAATAATGTATGTATGTCTTCCAACCCCATTTCTTTCTTCCTTTTATTTACCCGCTTATAATGGTAGTATCATGTTTTACATTTTTCATGTTATTACCATAACTTGAATCCATTTTTGCATGCATTAGGTTCGGTTCATCATTCTAGCCTTGTTATTATTTCCCACTTAATTGAATATGTGTGCTATCATATGCTTTGAGTTGAGACATATGCCATGCTAAGTAAACTGAATCTATTAGTCACATTTTGTATGTGATGCATTAGTCATGTTGCATATTTAGGACCATGTATTTTTCTAATTATTTTGTCTTCTTTTGGCTCACCTCGGAGTACTAGGTGAGCACTTTTCGCTTTAGCATGTTGCATACGTGTGAATGTTGCCATATCAAGCATGTTTACCATGAGGCTAAGTACTTAATTGCTATATCTCTTGAATGCCTGTGGATGGAGGCTTTTTTTCTCTTAAGTTGGGATAATTTGATTAATGTACATATGAGATTACTTTTTTAAGTGGTACATATTCAAAACACTTTTCAAAACAAACATGAAATCAAAGCGTTTCAAATTTTGTGAAATAGTCTATACTTGTGTGTATCACATAGTAAGAATAGCCTCAATAATTGGAACAAGAGCATATACTGTATATAAAAATCACATCATGATTAGTAGAGGTCGATCTTTGATCGGGTGAATGGGGTGCTCAATTCATGACCTTCTCCTCTCATACCTAAGTTCCCGAGCCGAGACACTTTGGTGATGACGGACACGTGGCCTTCGACACGAGTCACGGGTTTCCTAAATTCTCAAAATATTTAGGTGGCGACTCTGAAATTTGGCAATGCAGTCTATTTTTGGCATTTTTGATTCAAAATCAAATTTTCAAAAGAATTTCCAGATTTGGACTCATTTGTGTTTATCTATTTCACATTGCACTTGTGAAATCAGATTCAGAACCACGAGAGTCCAAACTGTAGGGCTATCATATCCGAAACGAGCATGAAAAGAAAGCTACAGTACCACGTACGATTAACTGAAAATTCTAAATATGAATATGATTCTGATTCCATTTCTGTTATAAATATTGATTTTTGATATGAGCTTAATTCTGTTTTCTGTATCTGTTATGAATAACATTCATTAAATCCTTTACTCTGTGATTATTCACTGAGCTTTAGCTCTGTGATAACCCAACTTGTACTATGCTTAATTATGTATGTGATTATATGTTTGATATGAATTTGCAAGTTTAATTATAGGAAATATGTGAATTTGGAAATTAGCATGATTTTTAGAGCCTTTGGTGAGATTTTGAAAAATTATTATTCGTAATGAATAAATTAAGATTTTTGAGTTAAGTTATATATGTATAACCTCTTTTGTTCTTCATTTGTTGGAAGAGGACTCCAAAGTGTGATTTAAAGAGAGAGAAAAAGGAGAAAGCTAGGGATTTGAAGGGAATCAAGGGGCAAACCATAGATTTGAGTTAAGGTATGGAAATTTATTTACAATCTTTGTCTTTAACTCATCTTTGTCAAGAAATCATAAAGAGATTAGGAATTTTGAGTTAGGGTTTTGAGTTGTGTAGTGACTAGGGCTAAAGGCATGAAATTGGACCTTAATCTCTACACCATTGTTTGATTTGAGTTCATTTTTATGATTGATCCATGAAACAAACCCTAGATGGTTCAAACAAACAAGATTTGTGAGAAAATCATTCATGAATATATGTATTTTGAACTTGTGTATGTAACCATGAAATTGTGAAAAGGTAAGACCGCGGAATTGTTGTTGATGCAAGATTGATATGTTTAATGTGGAATTACACTTGTATCATGCTTAAATATCATGTTTTTGAGTTGTTTTTGCATGAATTTGAGCTTAGAAATGAGTTAGAAGGTTTGGCATTTTTGGCCATTTTCAGACTGTCTAAGTGTGCCTAGACCGCTCGTGCAGCCACGGGCTCCGCACGACCGGCCCATGCCTTGAACCAAAACTGGACAGCACTGTGCGCTCGAGCGACTACAATTTCCGCACGTACGGAGCCAAACCGCTTGAGCGGTTGGACCGGCCGCACATGTGGCTAGACAGGGGGAAAATCTTATTTTTTTTGTATTGATGCTCCCAACTTCATAAATGCATTTCCAACCTTATTTATACCCTTTTGGGAGTGATATCATGATTATGAACCATTAAAAAGGGTTGTGAATCACTAAAAGAGAGTGTATTTGACATGAACGAATTATTTATCGAATACGTGTGTAACATGTTTGGTGTAGGTCGTGTGCCGGAGCAAACGCTGCAAGATCAATCATCACTGTGAGTAATAATACCATATTTATATGTTCGTTATTGTGTACCTCAAACCATGAATGGTGATTGGTGCTGACATTGTGATTTGTTTGAAATGAGAAACCTCATTAATATTATAAGACATGTACAAGTTGGGCCCGAGGCCGTTTTGATACACATTGGGCCTGAGGCCATTTTGAAATATGATTGGGCCCGAGGCCATTTTGATATATGATTGGGCTTGAGGCCGTTTGATATATGATTGGGCCCGAGACCGTTTTGCTATATATTGGGCCCGAAGCCGTTTTGAAATATTATTGGGCCCGAGGCCGTTTTGAAGTATGATTAGGCCTAAGGCCGTTTTGTTTATGTGATTTTGAGTATTGTGAGAATCTTATGACTTTCTATTTAAACTGTTTTACTGTATTGTTACTCATTGAGCTTCTCTCACCCAATTTTATGTATGCACATGTAGGTAATCTGTAGCATGGAGCACACCCCTAAAATTAACTTCAGGAGCCATCCTTTTCGAGACCTAATCAAGTCATGTCTCCGAGATGGAGTTTTGTCTTGACTCACATCATACTTGGTCCTTACTTTGTTTTGCTAATGTGGTCTTAGGTTGTAAACGTTATGCACAAATTTCTTTCGATACTTATATTCTTTTTGCATGGGCATGTAAATGATGTGGATGTGTTATATTTTTCTCATATCGGTATAACTCAATGGACTCACTCTTTTGTTGTGTACTTCTGTTTTTGGCCCCATTACTATAATTACTCTGTATGTTTGTTTGAGGTCGAAGGTAATCAAGTGATTACCGGCCGGTTATGACCCAAACTTTTAGGGACAGGTTCGAGTCATGACAAGCTCACTGTATTATTTATATATGTAGGTGACCAGGTACATGACCAGGCTCAGTGATGATTGCCTAGAATTCTGTTTTGTCATCCAACCTTTGTGCCTCCCGAGGAGGTTTCGAAAAAAGTCATGTGGTCGTGTTTTGTGAACTAAGTTTAAGACTTTATTTTCTTTTCGTGAAATTTGAACAAGTTTCTATTTATCTATATATTGGGCTAAGTCCCATTTTGGTTTTATCTGTATATGTGAGTGACGTAAGACTAATGTAAATATGACGTCACATGTGTGTATATAAAGTTTTAATTTTATGTTCCATGTATGTCTGCACAGCGCTATGGACGTTGTATTTTGTATAATTGCTTCTGCTAGCCCCTTAATTATATATTATTATGTACAAAGGCCTTCGGTAATCCAAGGATTACTGGCTGGTTATGATGCTAAACCTATGGGGGAAGATTTGGGTCGTGACACATTTTTTCATTCCAAGCCATCAAAAATTGTGTTTCAAGTCATGGTACATCTTTGTAATCCCCGGATGCATAGCAAATTTGGAGTTATGAGCCTCAGTCAAATACGTTTTCTCAATTCTGAACAATCCAGTACACAAAGCCTACTCTGAAACTTCAACACGTTATTATTTTCATACACAAATCCCGGCCTTGGTTTTGGATCAATTTCATCCACAATCTTCTTCAGAAACTCATCTTGTAGTTACTGTTCTTTAACTTCTTCAATGATAGTTGGTTGTGTAGAAATAACAGCTATGACTCCACCATGTTCACGTAAAACAATTTTAATCTCATTTCGCTCCAATTCATACAACAACCCTTTCTGACCGATGAGCAAACATGCCAAATTCCCAATGGATTTCCAGCTCAAAGCATCTGCAACTGTATTTGCCTTTCTCGAATGGTACAAAATCTGCAAGTCATAATCTTTTATCAACTCGAGCAATCTTCTTTGTCTCATGTTTAGTTCTTTCTGACTGAAGAAATATTTCAATCTCTTATAATCGGTGTACACTTCACAAGTCACCCTATACAGATAATGGCGCCATATTTTTAAAGCAAAGACTACAACTGCAAGTTCAAGGTCATGGGTCAGATAGTTCTTCTCGTGAGGTCGAAGTTGCCAAGAAGCATAAGAAATCACTTTACTATTTTGCATCAATACACAACCCAAGCCTTCATATGAAGCATCATTGTAGATTTGGAACCCATCAGTACCATTGGGCAGAGTCAGAATTGGTGCAGTCACTAATCGGGTCTTCAATTCTTGAAAGGCGGATTCCCTTTTATCATTCCAATCAAATGGTATATTTTTCTGTGTCAACTGTGTTAATGGCATGGCATGTTTGGAGAAATCTTTTAGAAATCTACGGTAATAGCCAGCGAGCCCCAGAAAACTCCCAACTTCTGATACATTTGTCGATCTTGGCCAGAAAACTCCCAAATTCTTAATTTAAGAAGTTGGTAATTCTTAAATTATTCACAAATGTATCAGAATAGATCAAAATATCGTCAATAAACACAACAACAAACACATCAAGGAATTGTTTGAACATCCAATTCATTAGGTCCATGAATGTTGCAGGTGCATTAGTTACCCCAAATGGCATCACCAGAAACTCATAGTGCCCATAACTTGTTTGAAATGTTGTTTTCTCAATGTCTTCTGCTTTAACTTTAAGTTGATGATACCCAGATCTAAGGTCAATTTTTGAAAATACTTGTGCAGCAACCCTGATTTTTCGTAAGTCTTCATTTATTTATTTATTTATTATTTTTATTATTATTATTATTATCATCATCATCTTACTTTATTTTTGGCTTTATTAACCGTGTGGTTACATGATAATTTAATGTGTTATTTAATTAATTTAATGTGACATTTAATTATATATAATTAATTTGACTATTTATATATATTTTATATATGTATATAAAAGGTGTTTTATATATATAATATATATATATTGATCATATATAGCATATTTATATATGTTGTATTTATATTGTATTTGTATAATATAATATAATATAATATATAAAAAAAAAAATGGGTGTTATATCATGAGGGGCTATCAATTAGGTTATAAGCATTAGGAAAAGAAAGAAAACAAAAAGAAAAGAGGGTTGTGTGCAGAGAGAGAGAGAGAGAGAGAGAGAGAGAGAGAGAGAGAGACTTTGTGATTTGGATTTTGAAACAACAGCAGCCACGTGAAGAGAAGAAAAAAAAGGGAGATGACGAGAAGAGAAAGAAGAGAGGAGAAAAAGAAAAGAAAGGGGTTAGGGTTTTCTTTTGAAGGTTTTATTTTGAGGGTTTTATTAATTCTTCAAGTAACTCTTTGATCTTTGAAAAATAATTGTGAGTACAAAACCCACTTCCCTTGATTTA
The DNA here is from genome assembly GCA_030407325.1 of Camellia japonica. NCBI lineage: Eukaryota > Viridiplantae > Streptophyta > Magnoliopsida > Ericales > Theaceae > Camellia > Camellia japonica. The sequence goes on from JAPPVO010000036.1 coordinate 58,254,266, forward strand.
TGTTTAATTGGTTGTTTTTATTTTTTATTTTGTTTATTTTATACTCAATTTATATTTAGTTGTGTAAGGGCAAGAAACTAAATGCCACTGTATCGCGGGAAACTAACCCTTCGTCTCGGTACGGATGGAACTACTTGCCTTGTCCCGTAATAGGAATTAAATATATTTTTATTTGTGTTTGGTGGACACATGGGTGTTAAATAATTGTACTCATACCAGTATATTTGTATACTGACCCAATTTTTCTCTTGACATCTCGAGTGCGTTCTATTTGAGTGCAACCGAGCTTGCTTTACAGGATTAGTTGGAGCTACGGTGGTGACGTGGAATAACTATAGTTGTTGGACATGTCTCTTAGATTTCTTTTGTTTTCTTAAGCTTAGGGTTGATATTAGTTTATTGTATTCATTATTTTTTTTATGACCTTAGTATTTTGACAATTTGACATTGTAGGTTATTTTTCAACTTTGCATTATTTAAGTTGTTTTGATTAGTTATTGTTACTTTAATGTTGGAGGTATTGGTTGGTTATGAAAATTTATGTGGATGGTTTGATTGGCGTTTTGTTAGTTTTTTTTTTTAATCCCTTGTAATCTTTTGAACATGGAATTTATTTAAACCTTATGGAGACGAGAATGTGTAATTTAATTAATTTAATGTGTTATTTAATTATATATAATTAATTTGAATATTTATATATATATATATATATAAGGTGTTATATATATATATATATTGATTTTATATTTATATTTATATATGTTATATTTTTGTTGTATTTATATAATATTATATAATATATCAATTAGGTTAAGTATTAGAGCCTCACTTAGATAATAAATAAAAAGAAAAGAAAAGAAAATATGTTATATATTAGGTTATCATGTTGCTGCCTAAAGCAAAACAAAAAGAGTGAGGGCTCTGCGTACGGGGCAGTCGAGAGAGAGAAGAAAATGGCAGGAGAGAGGAGTGGAGAAGAAAAAAGGGTTTTATTTTGATGGCTTTATTAATTCTTCAAGTATTTTCTTTGATCTTCAAAAAATATTATGAGTGTAAAACCCACTTCCCTTGATTTATGTTTAATACATTGTTTTTATTTATTTATTTTTATTTATTTGATGTTAGTTTGATTTTGTATTTGTATGTAGATGATGGATTGATTTTAATTATTTTGATTAATTGTGTATGCAAGGTTTAGGGATTTTATTTGTATTTATTTTATGGTTGAAATCACACTCATGAATCTATGAAATTAAAATAAACTTGGAACCCATAGATAAATTCCTTATACTCCACCATGACTCTATGGATTGTTGTTTTATTTGAGTGATGGTGAGAAAGAGTGTACAAGAAGAAAAAAATGAGGATTATGAGATTTATTTGAATGCCTTAGGCTTGGCATTGTTATGTTTGTTCTCATGAGTAGATGAGAGATTGTGTATATATATATTGTTGCCTCGCTCTCATGACTAGACGAGTGCTTTGATTTACGCGCGTACATATATGCTAACCATCCAAGGAGTGTGGGTTAAACTCGGGACGATATCCCCGTGCAAGTTTGGTTTCGGAGTGGTGTTAGGTATACAGGAGGCACATGGGATATATGTGTAGGCCGGAAGTGAAGGGCCGAAGTGGTGGAGTTAAGGTACAAAGAATTAAATGAGTTTATTGTTATAATGTGAATTGTATTAATTTGTACATCTTGAAAAATAGTAAATGACCTTGATAAATTATGAAATTTGAGCAGAGGCATATATACGTGTGTAGACCGCCTGAACTTCCTCCACGCGCCTCCCTTTCGGAAAGGGAGCGAATTAGGTTCATGCTACTACAGTTCGAACTCCTGTCATGGTTCTGAATCTAATCTCACAAGTGCAATGTAAGACTGATAAATCACCAAAGAGTCCAATCTGGCAAATCATTTTGGAAAATCATATTTTGAATCAGAGAATGCCAAAATTGGACTACTTTGTCAGATTACAGAGTCGCCACCTAAATATTTTATTTTGGAAAATTTAGGAAACCCTGACTCGTGCCAAAGGCCATATGTCCATCATCACCAAAGTTGCCTCGGCTCGGGAACTTGGGTACGAGAGGGGAAGATCCTGAAATGAGCACCCCCCCTCGCCCGATCAAAAGATCGACCTCTACTAAGCATGATATGTTGTTTTATAGACACATGTGTTCTTATTCCGATTATTAGCTAACTTTACTATGTGATGCGCACAACATACAAGTATAGACCATATCGCAAGAATTGGAACAAAACAACTCATGTTTGTTTTCAAAAAGTGATTTGAAAGTGCTACTCGCAAGTAGGCTAAAGCGTGGATTTGCCACCCTCAAGTGGACTTGAAAACATGATTTGCCACTTTGCAAAATGGGCTTAAAACTCATATTTTGATGAATTGTCCCAATTCAAGTAATAAAGCCTTCATCCACAGACATTTATGCAGTTAAATCACTTAAGCAAATAGCCTCATGGCAAACATGCTATCATGGCAACACTTACACTCATGCAAGGATGCTAAAGCGGAAACACTCACAGTGTACTCCAAGCCAAAACAGAGAACTAGTTAGAAATCAATGCATGATCCTAACTATACAAGATGCCTAATGCAACACATGCAATAATGCAACTAAATAGGCTTGGTTATCTAAGATGGCATATGAATGCAACAATTTGATACATGTATTCAAAGAGGTATTGAAATACAATGCAGTTTGAATGATGCGCCGAGCCCGGTGCATGCAATACAAATGAATGATGCAAACATGCGAGCATAAAGTATGCTAATTGAAATATGCCCCTAATCTAACCACCGAAAGCAGATAAATAAAAGGGAGAACGACGTGGGGTTGGAAGACATGCACACACACACGCACACTTATTACAACATTGCCCTCACAAAGGAGGGTCCGAATAAATAAGCTAACTAGCTACGCTATTTAAGCTAATTATTACAAACCAACTAATTAACTATGCTAAGCTAATTAATTATTACAACACAATTGAATAACTAGCTAACACTAAGCTAATTAAATAGTACAATACTCAAATCAAATAATTAGCTAACAACTAACTAGTTAAAGCAAGTAAAGCAGCCTCGCAGACGAGGGAGATATGCATGCGCGGTTGGCGTCCGCTCGGAAATCTATTGCTTTGCCGTCAATTGCCTCTGTTTGCACTCACCTTCATTTCTGAACATTGAACCAACCTCCACACTGTTTCTGCTCCAAAGCAGAATCACTTCTGCACAAAACTGGGCTTGTGGCCGGTCAGCCACAAAAAGTGGCTGCCAGCCATTTTAACTGGCTGGTCGGCTAGTTGGAGTGGCCGGTCGGCCACTTATTTTTCAGGCTACTAGTTTTGCTACAACAGAGAACAAGAGAAGCACAACAATGTATTTGCAAGGAAATGTGTGTACTACCACCCTCCTTATCATGTCTCAAGCTCAAAGGAGTGCGGTACTCGGCTTTCAAGCCACCAACCAAGCATCTCAATGCATGGTGGCTCAAAAACCAAGCTTGTATAATGTTGATGAATGCACACACAACACACAAAGAGCCTTCACCCCATCATGCATGATCAAGGGTGTTGGCGACCAAGAAATGCGACACGTTTCATCACTCTGAGTATGAAACGTCCCACATTTCTCGTGTTTGAATTAACGTCCGATCCAAACACATGCAATGCAAACAATATGCCTATCTTGCACAAGTTTTACTTTGCTCAATTCTTGTTTACACATTTTACATTACCAAACCATTCTTTAATTGGTTAAGTCCAATGTGGAAGTCCTCTAATGGGAAAAATGGCCTAAGCCACAAGCACCTTGAGCATGAAAGAAGCCTCATGCTTTTGGTTAGTAGAAACCCTCAAGAGAAGGCTAAAACCATTAGACATGAGAGCCTCAATTCCATGCTCAAGCCAACAAGGGGCTTGAGACCACTTTCAAAGCAAATGATAGAGTGAAACAATGGAGTGCAATGGCATATATTTCAGCACTGAAATGACATGCTAAATGACTTAAAATCATGCAAACAAACCGTGCACAATACATTAAGAGTCAAGAGCATTGAAACTAGTGAAGGACACAACACTAGAGGTATGCAATACAAAACTCAAATGACCAAAACAACCCAAAACAGAGCTACACCATGCCAAAACAGTGGCCTAATCATGCTGAAATTAAGGCACAAAGGCAGGAGAAGCATGCTCATATGTTGGCTCATAAACAAGGCATAAGGCATCACTCTCAAAAGCAATTAAAGAGTGATATATGTGAGAGTATGACATAGGTATATGCTCTGAAATTACATGCAAAATGATGCTATGGCATGTAAACAATTCAAGTTAAGCATGCTAGAGGCCCCAAAACTCAAAGCTAGTAAAGAGCATTACACTAGAAGCATGCAATATCAAGCTCAAACAACCAAACCAACCATGGACAGACCTAAAACACATCAAATCAGAGGCTGAAATGTGCTGAGATGATAGCATGAAAAGCAAGTAAATCATGCTCATGTATTGACTCACAAACAAGGCATAAGACACAACTCTCAAGAGCTATGAAAGAGTGAGATATGTGAGAGTCTGACTACACTATATGCACTGAAATTATATGCTAAATGATGCCAAAGCACATAATGATCACATACACAACATGTTAAAGGCCTCAAAACTCAAAGCTAGTCAAGGCCATTTACACTACAACCATACAAAGCAAAGCATATATGACCAAGACCATCCAAATCAGAGTTAAAGTATGTTAAAACATGAGCAAAAATGTGCTAGAGCCAAGCTAACACAAGCTAGGATGATAGGCTAAAGCATGAAGCATGTTAGGCCAATAAGCATGATTGCACTACAAGTGTAAGAAGCATGCAAGAGGTGATCAAACTAGCCAAAAATAGAGTTATAACATGGCAAATCAGTGGCAAAAACATGCTTAAACCAAGCTTCAAAAGGGTAGAAAAGCATGCTCACTTTGTAGGCCATCAACACATGTAAACAAGAGATGAAGAGGGGGGGACCACCCCCTCCTATTTTGGACCTCAAAACCACATTTCCACCACTGAAATTCCTCTGGATTTCAGTGGTTAAAAGGCCAAAACAAGTTTGTTTGAAAAGCTTTAAAGAATGGCACCAAACTTAGCAAATAAAGTTACCAATAAGGGTGAACCGCCCTAACTCCAAAAGGACCTCAAACAACCATTTTAGCACTCAAAAATAGAGGTTTTTGTAGTTAAAAACTAGGCCAAAATAGCATGCAAATGTGGCCCAAACTAGTGTACAAAAACAAACTTAAAATGAGTAAATGCTTACCCTTGAAGCACAGCAGCAAGACAGCTTCAACTCTGAGCTAAAACCAACTTTTTGAACCCAAACAAAGCCTTCAAGAATCTTAGCAACAAGGTGGTGATGTTTGGTTAAGAGGTTGTGTGCAAAATTGCAAAGAAAACTCACTTTCAAGCAATATATATATATATATATAGAGAGAGAGAGCTCTAGAGAGAGAGTCAATTTCTATCTCCAAAATTTCAGAACCTCTAAATGGGGGGAGGGACCTCCCCTTACATAGACAATGCAAGCCAAAGCTTGCTTGACAAGCTAAAAACTTGTTTAAATCCCTCCATACATGTATGGAGGATACACTCAGTGTGCAACAGCTGGCACACAAAATATCTGAAAAAGCAGAAAATTGGCCGCCGGCCACTTCAACTGGCCGGTCAGCTACTTAACTAGCTGACCGCCACTTCAACTGGCTGGCAAGGAGAAAAAGTGGCTGACAAAAGCCAAAAGTGGCCGCAGAGCCTTTCTCCCCTCCAGGAAAGAGGCACCAAGGTCTGATCCAAAAACAAGGCCAAAAGGCAGAGGGTTAAGAGGCTCAAAGACAAGGCACTCAGGCGAGAACTTCGGGCACTCAAAACGAGCACAAACATGCACAATCATCACGTGCACAAATGACGACGTTTGAGTCTTAAGGTCGGTGAAAAATGGGGTGTCTACAACGTGATTCTAGATTACTTTGTGTTTTAACTTTTTATTAAAAAGATCGATTAGAACTTATAATCGGATGATCTTGGTTATAGTAGTTTTGATTCATTTTAGCAATGTTGATTTTAGAGGGTGTTTTAACCCACAAAATGAGCTCATTTTTATTGGCTTCGTGTAAAATGAAGTAAAACATTATTCTGAACACTTTTCATGTTTTGAACTTTTCCGAAAAAATTATCTTATAGCAATTCTTTTCGTTTTCAGTTCCAGATTTTTCGATCAAATTTCATTTAGGATTTTCTATTAAATTTTTCTCTCAACCTGTTTAGTTTCTACTAAATTCGTTCACATTACCTTTTAGGAAATTTGATTCTATACAACTTTTGTTCTTTGAGTTTTGGTCAATTCAAATTATTTACGCATGAAACGGTACATTTTTATACTTCTTCAGCAAGTTACTTATGATTAAATTATACTAACTTTATTTTTTACAGAATGGTGGTTTTAATAACTTTTTATGCAGGGCTGACCCACCATATTTTTATTTTTGTTTTGTTTATTTTATACTCAATTTATATTTTGTTGTATATGGCCAAGAAACTAAATGCCACCGTATCTCGGGAAACTACCCATTCATCTCAGTGCGGATGGAACTATTTGTCTTATCCCATAACAAGAATTAAATGTATTTTTGTTTGTGTCTGGTGGACACGTGGGTGTCAAATCTTGTACTCATACCAGTATACCTGTATACTGACCTGTTTTGTCTCTTGACAACTCGGGTGCATTCTATTTGAGCGCAGCCAAGCTTCCTTTGCAAGATTAGTTGGGGCTACGGTGGTGATGTGGAATAACTATAGCTGTTAGACATGTCGTTTGGACTTCCTTTGTTTTCTTGAGCTTAGGGTTGATATTAGTTTATGTATTTACTTTTTTATGACTTTAGTATTTGAATAATTTGGCATTGTTTGTAACCTTACATTATTTAAGTTATTTTGACTATTTATTGTTGCTTTCATGTTGGAAGTATTGGTTAGTTATGAAAGTATGGTGGATGGTTTGGTTTGCGTTTTGTTAGTTTTTTTTTTTTTTTTTTTTATCCCTTGTAATCTTTTGAGGATGGAAATTTACTTAAACCCTTTGGAGACGTGAATGTTTAGATTTTGTTTCACCTCTAGGATTTGGATGATGGAATATTGATTGGGGTTTAGTCCTAATTTAATATTTAATTGTCAAAATTTTGGGGCGTGACAAGTATACTGCTTACTGCTTTTCGAACCTAGTATGGGTTGTACAAACTTCCTGTAATGCCTTTTTGTTTGACCAATGCTCCTGCCTATTTCATGGACTTGATGAACAGAATTTTTCAACTGTATCTAGATAAGTTTGTGATTATCTTCATAGATGATATTCTGGTGTATTCTAAGAATGAAGAAGAACACAAAGAACACTTGAAAGTCGTGTTGCAGACTTTGAGGGAGCAGCAGTTATACGCTAAGTTCAGTGAGTGTCACTTTTGGGAGAAAGAAGTTCGATTTTTAGGACATGTTGTATCCAATCAAGGGATAGCGGTAAATCCTGAGAAAGTTGTTGCGGTCAAAGAATGGAAGCAGCCCACGAACCTTTCAGAGGTGAAGAGTTTTCTAGGACTAGCCGGTTATTACAGGAGATTTATAGAGAAGTTTTCCACTATTGCAGCACCTATGACCAAGTTGACCCGCAAGAATGTGAAGTTCGTATGGATAGATGATTGTGAGTGTGATACCCCTGTTCTGTAATATGCTAATTGGTCCTTAATTTGAGTATGATTGTGTGTTTAGCATGATTTTGTGTGCCATTATGTGAATATATGTGATTTTGAAATTCTATCTGTTCACCGTAGGAATATCTGTTTGAATAATCTGCTTTGGAAATTAAATGGAGGGCCTTATCGGCCACAGAACCCAAAATTGATTACACCATTGTGATTGGCATAATTTTTAGAGCCTAGGGTGAAATTTAATTGAAAAGTTGATTCGGACCGGATTAAGTTGATTAAATTGGTAAATTAGTGCCCAATTGTTTATTACTATTAAATTGAATTAGTGGGTTTGTTGAATAAAGGCACTACACTCTCTATTCTTCTCCTTTTGTTACATTTTGGCTGATCATAAACATTAAGGAAGAGAGAGGGGTCGGCTAAGAGAGGGAGAGAGTGAAGAAATTGGAGTTTTGGCCTCAAAGCTTGATAATTTGTAGACCAACTCAAGAATTAAGCTTAAGTTTGGAAAATCAAAGCTTCTAGGTGAGTAATTCTTGGATTATAGTTTGTAATTTTGTGTATGTTCAAGCTAATTGAGTGATCAAGAGTAAAATTGAATGAAATTGGGTTGGCTTTGTTGAATTAAAGCTTGATATATGCATGTATGTAAAAGATTGTTTTGAAATAGCATGCATAAGTTTGAAATACATGATTCAAGTAGAGCTTTGGGTTGAAACTCATGTTTTGATCACCATTTGTGTTGTCTAAGTTGAGAATGTGGCTAGTTCATCACATGCATGTACAATTTATGAAGATATGAGCTTGAATGTTTGAATTTGAGCTTCAATAGGTTGTAATTTATGCTTGTACCAAGTTAGTACATGTCTATGAGTAATTTGAGCCATAATATGCATGAATTGTTGGTTGGAAGTCGAAATGAAGCTCAAGAACACAATTCTGGGTTTTCCAGAATTTTGAGGTCCGCTAGAGCGGGGAACATGACGCTCGAGCTGGAAAACCGTGCTCCCAGCACTTTTTACAGAGTTGGACCTTCGCTCGAGCGGTATGTTTCACGCTCGAGCGAGGAGCTTTTGTAGACAGGCCTTCCGCTCGAGTGCCCTAACTCTCGCTCAAGCGTAATTTTGAGGTAACCAGTACTTTTGCAGGCCTCTTGGGTCCGCTCGAGCGGGGACCCTGTTTTCTGAATTTTGTTCATGCGTTCCGTGCTTCGTTTTCCGTTCTCTTTCACTTGTAATCACTCTTAGGCATATGCTAAACATTGTAAATGAGTTAATGAGATAAGAATAAAGCCTAAAGAGGAATATGTGAATTAAGGAACGGATTGAATTATTAATGACCCTTTTGTGCCCATGAAACGTGTAGGGTCAAGCTCCAGGGCAAATCCACAAGCCGATCACTGTGAGTAATATCGATATTTGAATGCTTGTAAATGTCCAATTGTTTATTCCCTTATAAGCTCTATGAGTTGTTAATTGGGATTGTGGACAAAAGTCTGACATGAATAAGTGAATGGACCGAAGGTCGTTTTGATAAACACAAATGGACCGAAGGTCGTTTTGATAGACATAAATGGACCAAGGGTTGTTTTGATAGAACTGAATGGACCGAAGGTCGTTTTGATAGAAACGAGTGGGCCGAAGGCCGTTTTGACATGAACGAGTGGGCCGAAGGCCGTTTTGACATGAATGAGTGGGCCGAAGGCCGTTTCGACATGAATAAGTGGGCCAAAGGCCGTTTTGACAAAAATGAATGGGCCGAAGGCCATTTTGACAGAAAGGAACGGGCCGAAGGCCGTTGACATAAACGAATGGGTTGAAGGCCGTTTTGACATAAATGGAAATCTAAAGGGGCCAAGGGCCAGAATGTTTGAAACTGCAGTCACTTGATTTGAATTTCGTATAGTTACATATATACCTGTTAAATAGAAATATGAGTTGGGCCCAAGGCCGTTTGGAATATGTTGTTCTACATGGTTATGTAATTTCGGTATTTGATATTATTCACTGGGCTATCGCTTACGCTCATTCACGTGTTTGTAGGTGAGCCAAGAGAAGTCCAAACCCAGCCCCAGTGAAGTCTGCCAGAAACAACAAGAGTTTTGGAGAGTCAGCCTTGTGTCTCACGCACAAGACCCGTCCTTGCCATTTTGTTATGTATTTATACTTTGTCTTGTTGGCAAGGTCTTTGTGTATATCTGTATATAGTTTTGGTATGGGTCGACTCAGTTTGGACGATCATGTTTGTAAAGGATTTTATGATACGGTATTTTGTTGTGGGTTATTAATGTATATGCGTATGGTTTGTTTTAAAGTGCATATAAGCACGGCTCTATGGACAAAGTTTTTAATTATTGCTTCCGTTCGGCCCCTTTACTCTGTTGAGTCACGTCTGTTTTAGTTTGAGGCCGTAGGTAATCTCAGGATTACTGGCCGGTTATGTCCTCAACCCATAGGGGCAGGTTTGGGTCATGACAGTGAGAGAGCTTTCCAGGCGTTAAAGCAGCGTTTGACTACAGCACCGATGTTAACTATACTAGTACAAGGAGAAAAGTTAGCAATGTTTACTGATGCGAATGAAACTGGGTTGGGATGTGTGTTGATGCAGCATCAGAAGGTTGTATCTTATGCCTCACAACAATTAAAGCCTCATGAGAGATGATACCTTACTCATGACTTAGAGCTGGCAGCAGTTGTTTTTTCGTTGAAAATGTGGCGACACTACTTTTTTGGGGAGCGCTTTGAGTTGTACACAGATCACAATAGCCTTAAATATCTTTTTTCTCAAAAAGAGTTGAACATGAGGCAACAAAGGTGGGTTGAATTCATCAGTAGTTATGATTTCAAGATCCTTTACCACCCAGGAAAAGGAAATGTGGTCGCAGATGCACTTAGTCGACAACATGGGATTATAGCTTCTTTAATTATTCAAGAATGGAAGTCCTTGGAGTTAATTTCGATGCACGATGTTCAACCAATAGAGATTATTGAAAGGGCATACATTGGTAGTTTGACCGTGCAGCCGACATTACTGGGTAAAGTTCGTCAGATGCAAAATTTAGGTGGGTTTCTCGTCAGCAAGCTTGATGACCTTATATTGGATTTGATTGATGATTGTCCTCCTGATTGGTCTGTGGACTCAGATGGGGGATTGCGACTTAAGAGTAGGTTGTATGTACCTAACATTGTTGAATTGAGGAAAAAGATTATGGATGATGCCCATAGGTCCCGATATACCATTCACCCTGGTGGGACTAAGATGTATCATGACTTGAAGAGGACATTTTGGTAGGAAGGTATGAAAAAGGACGTAGGAGAGTATGTTTCTCGATGTTATGTGTGTCAACAGGTTAAGGCAGAACACTAACGACTGTTTGGACTTTTGTAGCCTCTCGAGATCCCTACTTGGAAATAGGAATACATCTCTATGGATTTCATGGATAGATTGCCACGGTCTAAATGAGGTAATGAATCTATTTGGGTGATAGTGGATTGACTCACCAAGTCTGCTCATTTTATTCCAATCAGTGTTCACCGAACTGCGAATAAACTGGCTAGGTTGTATATTCGGGAGATGGACGACTTCATGGCGCACCAGTTTCTATAGTTTCAGATCGTGATCCATTGTTTGTGACAGTGTTTTGGGAGAGTTTTCAACATGCTTTGGATGTTAGGTTAGACCTGAGCACGGCTTATCATCCTCAGACAGATAGGCAAACTGAGCGGGTAAATCAAATCTTGGAAGATATGTTGAGAGCTTATGTCCTCGATCTTGGTGGTAGTTAGGAAGAACACCTGCCATTGGTGGAGTTTGCTTATAATAATAACTATCACTCCAGTATCGGGATGGCCCTTTTGAGGCTTTGTATGAGAGGCTATGTCGATCACCTGCTTGTTGGATAGAGGTAGGAGATGCGTTGTTGTTAGGGCCAGAGTTGGTGAGAGAGACCATGGAGAAGGTGAACATTATTCGGGAACGTATTAAGACTGCACAGAGTCGTCAAAAGAGTTACGCTAATAGAAAACGTAAGGACGTTAAGTTGAATGTTGGAGATTTTGTGTTTTTGAAGGTTTCACCGATGAAAGGAATCATGCGGTTCGGAAAGAAGGAAAGTTGGCACCTAGATTTGTGGGACCATATGAAATCATCGATAGGATTGGTAATGTGGCTTACAAAGTAGCCTTACCACCTGCTTTAGCTATGATTCACAACGTGTTTCATGTATCTTTATTGTGGAAGTGTGTGCAAGACCTTTCCCAAGTAGTATCACCAGAGGTGTTGGAGATTAGTGATGATCTAACATATGTGGTCAGACCGGTTACTATTCTAGACCGAGATGTAAAGCAGTTGCGGCGCAAGAAAGTAAACTTGGTGAAAGTGTAATGGAGCGAGGATAAGAATGATATCACTTGGGAATTGGAAGAGAAAGTTCGGCGTATGCACCCGGAGCTTTTTGTTTAGTACTCTCTCCTATCGAATCTCGGGACGAGATTCTTTTAAAGTGTGTATATTGTAACGACCCTGATTTTTCATAAGTCTTTATTTATTTTTTATTTTTTTTTATTATGATCTTACTTTATTTTTGGCTTTATTAATCGTGTGGTTACATGAGAATTTAATGTGTTATTTAATTAATTTAATGTGGCATTTAATTATATATAATTAATCTAAGGGCAAATTACACTAATAGTCCCTATAGTTTGAGACTTGTGTCACTTTAGTCCCTGACTTTTCAATTGTGACACATTTGACCCTAAATTTTGAATTTTGTTCCAAATAAGGACAATTGAACATACCATTGCTTAATTTCAAGGGCAAAATCATCAATTTGATAAAATATAAACTAATTTAACAAAAATAAATTTCAAAAAAATATTTTAAAATTTTTTAAAAATTATTTCTACCCACCAAAAATAAAATTATGTAAAATTGATAAAAATTAATAAAAATTACATGATTAATTTTGAAAAATTAATTTTACATGATCATCATCCAAATACATAATAAAAATTAATTTGGTAAAAAAAAATATAAATGTCTAAAAGATTTAGCAGTCTTATATAATTTTATCTTTAGTAGCTAGAAATAATTTTTAAAAATTCAAAAATAATTTTTTGACATTTATTTTTGTCAAATTAATTTATATTTTATCAAATTGATGATTTTGTCCTTGAAAAATCCAATAGTATCTACAATTGTCCTTATTTGGAACAAGATTCAAAATTCATGGTCAAATGTGTCACAACTGAAAAGTCAGAGACCAAAATAAAACAAGCCCCAAACTATAGGGACCATTAGTGTAATTCACCCTTAATCTAAATATTTATATATATTTTAGGGAAAATTATTTATAAGTCCTATTAGGGAAACTTATGCTACATATGGTCCTACTAAAAAACTTATGTTCCCATAAGTCCTGTGGGAAGTTTGTTGATACATTTACCCTCAATATTAGTTGTTAATATCAGAAATAATAGTAAAATCATATATAGGAAATTGATATAAACGTAACGTAACGTGACACTTACATAAACGTAACGTGACACTTATACGTAACGTGATATCTACATAAACGTAACGTGACATATCTACATAAACGTAACGTAACGTGACACCTACATAAACGTAATGTGACATATCTACATAAACGTAACGTAACGTGACACCTACATAAACGTAACGTGACATCTATGATCTATGGTAACATTCAATTTCCTATATTGAAAATTGATTTTATTTATTTTTTTGGGTTTTTTTATTTTTTTTTTCAGAGATTTTTTCTGCCACGTCATTTATAGTGATTTTTTTTTTTTTTTTTTATAGCTTTTTGGCTAAAATCCATGATTCCCAAACAAGGCATCAATATGGTCATGGATCTAATCAGATGCTATTGTGGGAAACTAGGAGTGTAGCGTTTTTCAGTTACATGCCTGCATATGGATTACTTGAGAAAAATATATTGCATTTTCTCTTAATTAGATGTGTTGTCTTTGAAAAGCTGCATCACGTTATCTTTCAGTGGGAAAGTAGACACGCACTCAGTAGCCTAAGAAATATATTCAACTACCGAAATATGGTAGGTGCAATTGAAGGATATCCATGTAATATTTTTGTATTAATTATCCATTTCCTTCTTCCCCCAACAGGAAAAGGGACGGCCATTGCCGAAGTTCGGTGAGTGGGATGTGTATGACCCCGCATCAGTGAGGGATTTACTGTGATCTTTAATAAGGCTAGGGATGAGAAAAAGACGGGTGGCAAACCTGATTCACCAACATAAACCATCAACATTTTCACATTTAATTTAAAAAAATAAAAACTCATTAAGTTTGCGAAACGTAACGTGACACGTTATGTTACGTTTATGTAAGTGTCACGTTACGTTTATATAGGTGTCACGTTACGTTACGTTTATGTAGGTGTCACGTTACGTTCATATTGGTGTCACGTTACGTTACATTTATATAGGTGTCACGTTACGTTACGTATATATAGGTGTCACATTACGTTACGTTTATATAAGTGTCACGTTACGTTGCGTTTATGTAGGATCTTATGGAATACATACTTATCAAAATAGGATTTGAGACTCTATAAGAAATTACACAGGACTTAGCCTAGCATAAGTGTCTGAAAAAGGACTTATAAATAAGTCTCCCTATATTTCATATATGTATATAAATGGTGTTATATATATATATATATACATTGATCATATATAGCATATTTATATATGTTGTATTTATATTGTATTTGTATAATGTAATATAATATATAATAAAAAAAATGGGTGTTATATCATGAGGGGCTATCAATTAGGTTATAAGCATTAGGAAAAGAAAGAAAACAAAAAGAAAAGAGGGTTGTGTGCAGCCGAGAGAGAGAGACAGACTTTGTGATTTGGGTTTTGAAGCAAAAGCAGCCATGTGAAGAGAAGAAAAAAATGGGAGACATCGGAAAGAGAAAGAAGAGAGGAGAAAAGGAAAAAAAGGGGTTAGGGTTTTATTTTGGGGGTTTTATTAATTCTTTAAGTAACTCTTTGATCTTCGAAAAATAATTGTGAGTACAAAACCCACTTCTCTTGATTTATATTTAATTCGTTGTTTTCATTTATTTATTTTTATTTCTTTGATGTTAGTTTGATTTTGTATTTACATGAAGATGATAGATTGATTTTAATTATTTTGATTAGTTGTGTATATCAGGTTTAAGATTTTTATATATATTTATTTTATGACTGTAATCACACTCATGGTTATATGAAATTAAAATAAATTAAGAACCCATAAATAAATTCTTTATACTTCACCATGACTCCACGGATTGTTGTTTTATTTGAGTGATGGTGAGAAAGAGTGTGTTAGACTTATTTATTTTGATGATTTATTTAATTATGTTTTTAATTTATTTAGAAGAGAAAAATAGAATCAAAATTTATTTTGATGATTTATTTGAAAGAGAAAAATAGAATCAACATTTATTTTGAAAGAGAAAAATAAAATCAAAATTTATTTGGTCCCATTATTTCTTACCTGAACCTTTATCCTAAATGTTGTTAGAATGTATTTAATATTTGATTAAATCAGGAGTTCAAACAGCTCAAAACAAAAGTTCAAACAGCCCAGCATAGTAGTAGGCCAAAAGGTTCAAAAGGTTCAAGTGGAAGATATTCAAATTAATAATGATGGAGTAGAAGAAATTCAAATTAGTAATGATGGAGTACAATGGCTATAAACGGCTATAAATTCAAATGAATATAACGGTTATAAACGGCTATAAGTTTTATTATATATACCAAAGCCTCTAATGTAAATAAGTGACAAAAAAAAAACAGAAAATATTCTTTGATCTATAATCACTCACATCTATTCTCTGAAAAATTCTCTGAGAAGTGTTCTTCAATTTTTGTTTACATCCTCTCTCAGAAATTATACACTGAGCCTTATAGCATTAAGCTCATCTTTCCTGTGTGAGATTTACAGAAAAATCAAAGCTTCATTTTATATATCTATCTTTGAGAGATAATTCTTGTAACTTTCTGTGAAATCAAAAATACCTTCTTTTCAATCTTGTAAGAGTGTAGTACACTCAGTGTTCTTGACTTAGAAAATCTATGTAAAATTCGTGGAGGATTGCTCCATTTGTAAAGAGGTTGCTAGCAACCCTGTGAAGCTAGAAGATAGTGGAAAATCTCAAGTGAAGCTTGAGGAGTGGACGTAGGCCGAGTTGAAGCCGAACCACTATAAATTTGTTTGCCTCTCTCTTCCTTATCTCTTTATTTTATTTTAAATTGCCATAGCTATAATTCACATTTTTACTGTGCTAAAATCATTAACTGACATAGTTGTTACGACACTTGTTTTAATTATTTTTATTTCATTAATTATATTTATCTATTGTGCTAGTCATAATTTTTATTAGGGTATTATTAATTTTAATTATAAAAACCTAATTCACCCCCCTCTTAGGTTGTCTTTTGGGTAACAATTGGTATCAAAGCCTAGACTCTTGTTTTAGATTTAACCATCTACGAGTTTCAATCCATGGCAACCTTAACTGAAAGACAAGCCACAAATAGGCTGCCATTGTTTGACGGAAACAACTATAGTTATTAGAAGGATAAGATGACCCTATACCTACAAGCCACTGATTATGCCATGTGAATTATTGCCACCAAAGGTCAAAAATTCCTACCAATTAGTAGACAATATTAGTGTACCTAAAACTGAAGATGAATGTGATGAGAGAGATCATAAATTATTCCAAGCCAATGCTAAAGCCAACTCACCCTTGTTTGTGGATTAAACTCTAAGGAGTATATAGAATTTCAAGTTGTGATTCAGCAAAGAAATTTGGGACAAACTTGAGGTAACGTATGAAGGTACAAACCAAGTGAAGGAATCTTGTATTGATATGCTTGTTCATAGTTATGAATTGTTTAAAATGAACTCTGATGAATCTATTTCAAGTATGTTTACTAGATTTACTGAAATTATAAACTCTTTGAAATATCTTGGCAAAACTTATATTAACAGTGAGTTGGTAAGAAAAATTCTTAGGTGTTTACCAAAGAATTGGGAAGCAAAGGTCACGGCCCTTATAGAAGCCAAAAATCTCTCCACGCTTGGATTGGATGAGCTTATGGGTTCCCTTATGACTCATAAGATCACCATAAAAGGACATGAGGATGTTGAGATAAAAAGAAAAGTGGAATTGCATTTAAAGCATCATCAAATGAAGAAGAACATGAAAACTCCAGTGAGGATGAAAGTTATGTCATGTTTAGTAGAAATCTGAAAAATTACTTCAAGAAAAACAATTATAGAGAAAGAAAGACCTTTCAAAAAGGAGTACAACAAAGATAATAAGAAAGAACCTATTATTTGCTATGAGTGCAAAAAATCCTGGACATATGAAGATGGATTGTCCAAAATTGAAAATTCATGGAAAAGACTACAAAAGAAACAAGAAGGCCATGGTAGCAGCTTGGGGAGAAAGTGAAGATGAAAGCTTAAGTGATGAAATTGAAAATGAAGTAACCAACTTGTGTCTCATGGCTCTTGAAGATGAAGACTCTACTCAAGATGAGGTAACTACTCTTTATGAAGAACTTGAAAGTGCAATTCCATGAACTAAAAGATGAATTTAGAAAAGTTTGTGCCAAAATAATGTGTTAAAAAAATCTGTTGTATCTTTATCTAGTAATGTAGAAGAATTAAAGAAAGAAAAAATTATTTTAAAAAATGATTTTGACACCGTCTCTAATGGGAAAACTGCTTTAAAAAACAATGTTGATGATTTAACAAAAACACTTGAAAATTTTGTAAAAGGTAGAAATAATCTCAACATGCTTCTTGGAAATCAAAGATGTGTTTTCAATAAAACGAGCATTGGATATGACCCTATTAAGAAACAAAAGAATCTCAATATAATTTTTGAAAAGGCACCTCTCATGACACAGCCTCATATTACTTGTCATTATTGTAGAAAGAAATGCCATTATATATCTTATTGTCCATTCAAAAAGAATATGAACATGGGAATTAAAAAGATTTGGATTATTAAGGGATCTAACAAAACTAACCAAGGACCCAAGAAACTATGGGTACCAAAAACCAACACTTGATTGTCATCTTGTAGGTTTTCCTTAAGTCCAAAGCTAAATGAGGGAAGTGATACCTTGATAGTGGATATTCCAGACACATGACCGAAAATAAATCCTTCTTTACTACACTGTCATCCAAAGATGGAGGCCTTGTTATTTTTGGAGACAACAAGAAACGAAAA
The DNA here is from genome assembly GCA_030407325.1 of Camellia japonica. Lineage (NCBI taxonomy): Eukaryota > Viridiplantae > Streptophyta > Magnoliopsida > Ericales > Theaceae > Camellia > Camellia japonica. The sequence continues at coordinate 58,272,313 of JAPPVO010000036.1, forward strand.
ATCATCGGTATTGGTAGCATCAGTATTTCTCCTAACCCTTCTATTGAAAATGTTTTACTTGTTGATGGACTTAAGCATAACCTACTTAGTATTAGTCAATTATGTGATAAAGGTAATCGAGTTATTTTTGATAAATCACATTGCACAATTGATAGCACAAATGATCATAAAGCTTTATTCGTTGCTAATCGCCATGATAATGTTTATGTTTTTCATCTTAATGATCTCTATACTAGTGATGTTAAATGTTTATATGTTAATAATGAAAATAGTTAGTTATGGCATAGAAGACTTGGTCATGCTCATATGGATTTAATTGCTAAACTTTTGAGAAAGAATTTGGTCATTGAACTTCCAAAATTAAATTTGAAAAAGATCATCTTTGTAGTGCTTGTCAACAAGGAAAACAAACTAAAACATCATTCAAATCAAAATCTCATATTTCCACAACTAGACCTTTACAACTATTGCATATGGATTTATTTGGTCCTCAAGGACATCTAGTCTAGGTGGTAAACGTATTGTCTTGTTATTATTATGATTATTCAAGATTTATATGGGTTATGTTTTAGCACACAAAGATGAAACATTTTCTTCTTTCACAAAATTCTGTCGTAAAATTCAAAATGAGAAAGGCTTTCTTATTACTAATATTCGAACTGACCATGGTAGAGAATTTGAAAATGAGAAATTTGAATTGTTTTTTGATGAGCATGGTATTGGACATAATTTTTCAGCACCTAGAATCCCTCAAGAAAATGTTGTAGTAGAAAGGAAGAATAGAACTTTAGAAGAGATGAGTAGAACAATGCTTTGCGAAAATAATCTTCCTAAATATTTTTGGGCCGAAGCCGTTGACACCGCATGCTATTTTTAAATCGTGCATTAATTGGACCTATTCTCAAAAAGACTCCTTATGAACTTTGGCATGATAAAAAGCCCAACATTAGTCACTTGCATGTTTTTGGTTGTAAATGTTTTGTGCATAAGAATGGTAAGGATAACTTAGGTAAATCTGATTCAAAATCTGAAGAAGCAATTTTTCTTGGCTATTCCTAACTAAACAAAGCTTATTGTGTTTTTAATAAAGAACTCTTGTTGTGGAAGAATCTATACATGTGGCATTTGATGAAACTAATATCTCTACTCAAAAGCAATTGTTAGTGATAATATAGATTTGGAACCAATGTGGAAGATGCAAGTATCTACAAAGAAGAGAACCAACCATGTAAGTTGAACAAAGAGATTGAACATCCTATTCTTCCACCTCAAGAAGAAGGAGGAAACAATGATGATTTGCCAAGAGAATGGAAGTTTGTTTGAAACTCGCTCTTCACTTAGAAAAATTTGTAGTAACTTGGCTTTTCTCTCACAGATTGAGCCTAAAAACTTTCAAGAAGCCAAATTCGATGAACATTGGATGATAGCTATGCATGAAGAGCTTAACCAATTTGAGAGAAACAAAGTGTGGAACTTGTGCCAAAACCTAAAGATCATACCATTATCGGTACAAATGGATCTTTCGAACAAGCTTGATGAATCCGGCACAATTATAAGAAACAAGGCTAGACTTGTTGCACAAGGATACAATCAAGAAGAATGTATTGATTTCAATGAAACCTTTGCTCCGGTTGCTAGATTAGAAGCCATTTACATTTCTCTTGCATTTGCATGTTTTAGAGATTTCAAAACTTTATCAAATGGATGAAAAGTGTCTTTCTTAATGGTTTTATAAATGAGGAAGTTTATTTTAAACAACTCCCAGGTTTTGAAGATCATGCTTTTCCAAATCATGTTTTTAACTATCAAAAGCTTTATATGGTTTGAAACAAGCACCTCGTGCATGGTATGAACGATTAAGTAAATTTTTGATTGAAAAATAATTTTTCTAGAAGAACGATTGACACAACACTTTTTTGTTAAAAACTAAAAATGATGATTTACTTATTGTGCAAATATATGTGGATGACATTACATTTGGTGCTACTAATGAAACCTTGTGTACGGAATTTGCTAAGTGTATGCAAGAGGTAGTTTGAGATGAGCATGATGGGGGAGCTAAATTATTTCTTTGGGCTTCAAATCAAACAATGTAAGGAAGGAATTTTTATCAACCAAGCTAAGTACGCAAAAGAACTACTCAAAAAGTTTGGTATGTATGACTCAAAAATAGCTGGAACACCTATGAGCACATCCATTAAGCTACACAAGGATGAAAAAGGTAAGTGATGCAAACAAATATCGAGGTATGAATCGGCTCACTTCTTTAATTAACTGCAAGTAGACCGCGATATTATGTTTAATGTTTGTATGTGTGCTAGATATCAATCAAATCTTAAGGAATCACATTCAGTGCTGTTAAAAGAATTTTTAGATATCTTATTGGCACTCAAAATTTTGGGACTGTTTTATCTAATATGTTGCATTTGATTTAATTAGTTACTCGGATGCCGACTTTGCCGGATGCAAACTTGATAGAAAAAGCACCAGTGGCACTTGTCACTTTCTTGTAACTCATTAATATCTTGGTTTAGCAAAAAGTAAAATTCTGTTGCTTTATCAACGGCCGAAGCTAAATATATAGCTTCCGGAAGTTGTTGTGCCCAAATACTTTAGATGAAACAACAATTGGAGGACTTTGATTTGCATTATGATCATATCCCTATTAAATGTGATAATACTAGTGATCAATTTTAAGCAAAAATCGGGTTTAACACTCACGAACAAAACATATTGAAATTCGACATCAATTTTTTAAGAGATCATGTTCAAAAAGGGAATATTGTACTTGAATTTTGTAAACACCGACAAGCAATTGGCGGATATTTCACAAAACCCCTAAGCGAGGATCGCTTCAATTTTATTCGTAGCGAGCTTGGAATGTGATTTCTACTTAAAAGTTTTGTTATGACTGTGAAACTTGAATTTTTGTTAAAAATGATATATGTGTATTGCTACATTAATATGGAAACATTTATATCAGTTGAATGTTCTCAAGTCCTTCACACATTTATTCTCCTTAACAGTTTGTTATTGTCAACTGTGTAAATTTTTTTTTTTTGGTTCTGCATCTTCAGGTAAAGTTAACTTTGCATACATTGATTTTTTTTTAAACCCTGATGGTATTTTTTTGCATTACCATTCCAGCATACCGACATCCCATTAAGTTTAATTTCTGCTGATATTATTTTATTTTTAAATTTATTTATTTTTTTATTTTGCTATTAGGCTTAATTTCTTTTATTTTTATTTTTTTTTGCATTATTATTTTTTGTTTGGACTTAAATTTTTCTTATTTTTCTGCTTTTAATTTCATTTTTCAATACTTAAACATAAAAACAAAAACAAATCAAATACAAATATTTACATTAAAAAAAAAAAAAAAAAACACCCTTCATTTTTTTCCGCCATATGCCGATCTTACTTACTCGCACTTCCATCATTTTCTTCTTCTTTTTATCACCTTGGCGACCCTGACAACCCCTGCCCCCATGCTTTTCCGAGAGCGCGACTCCCCGCTGACTATCAAAGGCCAAGAACAACGTTGCTCCAAATCGGCCATGGAGGTGGTCTTCCGTTTAAGCTCTTTATTTTCGGCTTTCAGTACGCCTATTTCTGCTTGCGCATCCTTGTACATGCGCTGGAGCAAAAGAGAGTTGGCGTTGACCTAATGGAGCTCACTCGTCCTGTTCTGCAATCAGTGAGCCAATTTTGTGACTGCCGTCACCATCTCCATACAGGACGTCAGTGTGAAATGATTGGCTTCTATGTCAGATTGAGCTGCCATGATTTGTTCAATCTACATCATAGGAAGGTTAGGAAGAGGAATGACAGGCAGAGTAGGAGAGGGCACTCGGTCCAGCAGAGCTTATGGGATCGTTCAGGTCCGGAAATAGAGTGAGGGGATGGGATGAGGAAGCCATGGTTTAGAGGTGAGAGCTGTCAACGAAATGAGTTGCAGAGAAATAGAAGAGAACAGACTGAGGTTTGGCCTTCTCCGTTCAGTTTTTTTTTTTGTCTCTCGATGAAGAAGAAGAAACAGACGAGAGTGGTGAAGAAGAGATAGAAGAGAATGGTGAAGAAGAAAATGGAAGAGTGTGTGATTAAGAAGAAGGCTGAAGAGAAGAGGCTGAAGAGAAGAAGACAAGGAGGGCGAGATAGCCAAGGCGAGCAGCAATCGAGGAGAGCTACTTTTGTCGGCCAATGACGCAAAAGTGAGCCCGCGTGTCAAACGCGTTTATCGAAGGAAAAAGATAGAGGCAAGAGAGTTGTATGTGCATATATATATGTATATATATGTTTGATTATCTATTTTTTTATGCCATTTTTCCCTATCATTTTCCTCCTCCTCCTCCTCTTCCTCCTCCTCCTCCTCCTCCTCCTCCAGATTCTGACCCATGATTTCCTTTTGAAAATGTCACAGGGGGAGAAAACTTATGATGTTATGATGTTATGTATTATGGTATTATTTTCAAATTATGGTATTATTTTCAAACTAATCTGATGTTATGTATTTATAGTTTGATATCTTAGTCTCATATCATGTCTCTAATTAAAGTTTATTTATTACACATGTGCTAACCTATGTATTTAGAAATGAATTCAGGAAGCATGACTTGAGGGGAAGCTTTTCTTATTTCCAAATCAAATCAAAACATCATTGTGTGCCATCATCAAAAAGGGGGAGATTGTTAGACTTATTTATTTTGATGATTTATTTAATTATGTTTTTAATTTATTTGGAAGAGAAAAACAGAATCAACATTTATTTTGAAAGAGAAAAATAGAATCAAAATTTATTTTGTCTCATTATTTCTCACCTAAACCTTTATCCTAAATGTTGTTAGAATGTAATTAATATTTGATTAAATCAAGAGTTCAAACAGCCCAGCCCAGCACAGCAGCAGGCCAAAAGGTTCAAAAGGTTCAAGTGGAAGATATTCAAATTAGTAATGATGAAGTGGAAGAAATTCAAATTAGTAATGATGGAGTACAATGGCTATAAACGGCTATAAGTTTTATTATATATACCAAAGCCTCTAATGTAAACAAGTGACAAAAAAAAAAAAAAAAACTAGAAAATATTCTTTGATCTATAATCACTCACATCTATTCTTTGAAAAATTCTCTGAGAAGTGTTCTTCAATTTTTGTTTACATCCTCTCTCAGAAATTATACACTAAGCCTTATAGCATTAAGCTCATCTTTCCTGTGTGAGATTTACAGAAAAATCAAAGCTTCATTTTATATATCTATTTTTGAGATATAATTCTTGCAGCTTTCTGTGAAAGCAAAAACACCTTCTTTTCAATCTTGTAAGAGTGTAGTACACTCAGTGTTCTTGATTTAGAAAGTTTGTGTAAAAACCGTGGAGGATTGCTCCATTTGTAAAGAGGTTGCTAGCACACCTGTGAAGCTAGAAGATAGTGAAAAATCCCAAGTGAAGCTTGAAGAGTGGACGTAGACCGAGTTGAAGCCGAACCACTATAAATTTGTTTGCCTCTCTCTCCCTTATCCCTTTATTTTATTTTAAATTGCCATAGCTATATTTCACATTTTTACTGTGCTAAAATCATTAACTGACATAGTTATTAAGACACTTGTTTTAATTATTTTTATTTCATTAATTATATTTATCTATTATGCTAGTCATAATTTTTATTAGGGTATTTTAATTTTAATTATAAAAACCTAATTCACGCCCCCTTAGGTTGTCTTTTGGGTAACAGAGTGTATAAAAGAAATGTGAGAATCATGAGATTTATTTAAATGTCTTAGGCTTGGCATTGTTATGTTTGTTTTCATGAGTAGATGAGAGATTGTATATATATATATTGTTGCCTCGTTCTCGTGAGTAGACGAGTGCTTTGATTTACACACGTATGTATATGCTAACCATCCGGGGAGTGTGGGTCAAACTCAGGACGATATCCCCGTTCAAGTTTGTCTTCAGAGCGGTGTTAGGTATACATGAGGCACATGGGATATATGTGTAGGCCGGAAGTGAAGGGTTGAAGTGGTGGAGTTAAGGTACAAATAATTAAATATGAGTTTATTGGTATAGTGTGAATTGTATTGATTTGTACATCTTGAAAAATTGTAAACGACCTTAATAAATTATGAAATTTGGGCAGAGGCATGTATACGTAATTATAGACAACTTTTGTATTTTAACTTTGTACTAAAAAGATTGATTAGAACTTGTAATCGGATAATCTTAGTTATAGTAGTTTTTATTTATTTTAGCAATGCAGATTTTAGAGGTTGTTTTAACTCACGAAACGAGCTTATTTTTATTGGTTTCGTGTAAACTGAAGTAAAACATTATTCTGAACACTTTTCGTGTTTTGAACTTTTCTGAAAAAAAATCATCTTACAGCAGTTTCTTTTCGTTTTCAGTTCCAGATTTTTCGATCAAATTTCGTTTAGGATTTTCTATTAAGTTTTTCTCACAACCTGTTCAGTTTCTACTAAATTCGTCCGCATTATATTTTATAAAATTTGATTATATACAAATTTTGTTCTTTGAGTTTTGATCAATTCGAATTATTGAAGCATGAAACTGTGCATTTTTATACTTCTTTAGCAAGTTACTTATGATTGAATTATACTAACTTTATTTATTGTTTTTTGTAGAATGGTGAGTCTTACTAACTTTTTATGCAAGTCTGACCCACCATATTTTTTATTTTTTATTTTGTTTATTTTATACTCAATTTATATTTAGTTGTGTACGAGCAAGAAACTAAATGCCACCGTATCGCGGGAAACTACCCCTTCGTCTCGATGCGGATAGAACTACTTGTCTTGTCCCGTAACAGGAATTAAATATATTTTTATTTGTGTTTGGTGGACACGTGGGTGTTAAATAATTGTACTCATACCAGTATATTTGTATACTGACCCGTTTTGTCTCTTGACATCTCGGGTGCGTTCTATTTGAGCGCAGCCGAGCTTCCTTTACAAGATTAGTTAGGGCTACGGTGGTGACGTGGAATAACTATAGTTGTTAGACATGTCTCTTCAATTTCTTTTGTTTTCTTGAGCTTAGAGTTGATATTAGTTTATTGTATTTATTATTCTTTTTATGACCTTAGTATTTTGACAATTTGACATTGTAGGTTATTTTTCAACTTTGCATTATTTAAGTTGTTTTGATTAGTTATTGTTACTTTAATGTTGGAGGCATTGGTTAGTTATGAAAATTTATGGTGGATGGTTTGGTTTGCGTTTTGTTAGTTTTTTTTTAATCCCTTGTAATCTTTTGAGCATGGAATTTATTTAAATCTTATGGAGACGAGAACGTTTAGTTTTTTTTTTGTTTCATCCCTAAGATTTGGATGATGGAATATTGATTGGGGTTTAGTCCTAATTTAATATTTAATTGTCCAAATTTTGGGACGTGACAACTTGGGCTCCCTGAAGTTGGTCAAACAAATCATCTATACGGGACAGTGGATATTTATTCTTCACAGTTACTTTGTTCAATTCTTGGTAATCTATACATAACCTCAAAAACCCATCTTTCCTTTTAACAAATAACATTGGAGCACCCCAAGGCGAAGTGCTCGAGCAAATGAACTTCTTATCTAATAGTTTTTGCAATTGGATTTTCAATTCTTTCAATTCGGGTGGTTGACATTCTATACGCGGTTTTAGAAATAGGTTGTGTTCCAAGTACTACCTCAATGGCAAATTCCATTTCCCTATCTATCAGATCCTCAGGCAATTCATTAGGAAACGTATCAAGAAATTCAAAAACTATAGGAATATTTTCCGTATAAACATCATCAGTAGCCACATTCAAGACACAGCATAAATAACCCCTACATCTCTTTCTCAGTAATTTGATAGCTTTCATAGAAGAAATCAAGTACGGGGAAGGAACGACACACTAAATACAAATTCAGGCAACCCCAGTGGCCGAAATATAACAGATTTAGCAACCCAATCAATAGTAGCATGATACTTTGTAAACCAATCCATACCCAATATACAATCACAATGATCAATATTCACGGGTAGTAAATCAACATACAACAATATATCACCAATCATAACATCACATGCCGGATATACATAAGCACATAACATAGAAACCCCAGACGGTGTAGATACAGACAATAAGTAATTCATATGTTCTAGAGGTCTAGTCAATTTTCGAGAAAAAGCATACAATACAAAGGAATGCGTAGAACTAGAATCTATCAACATATAGGCATTCTGAGCATAGATAGAAATGATACCTGACACCACTGATTCGGTGTTCTACACATCCTCAGCCACAAGTGCAAATACTTAACCCTGCTTTAAAGTTTCTCTCCCAGTATTGGTTCTCATATTTGATCTCGGTGCAAGAACAGATCCGGCTGAACTTGTCGCAGGACAATTGGTGTTTTCATACATGAATTGACAGTCTTTCACCATATAGCCAACTTTGTCACATCGGAAACAAGCACCAGATACACGGTGACATACACCCTTATGTTTTCTTCCACATTCGATATAAACAGTTGAAAATCCATTACTTTGACTTGGTAGATCCCATATTTTGCTTCTTGGTCATAGAAAATGAACGACCCTTTTCTGAAATTGAATTCAGATCTTTTGCCTCTCCATTCAGTTGTCGAGGCTTTAGCTTGTTTCATAGAGGCCAAATTGGCTTATGTCATTAAGGCTTGGTCAAGCACATCCACATATTTAGGAAGTTTTAGAACTCCAATCCGATCAAACACATCTAAGTTCAAACCCCCTTCAAATTTATGAGCCTTTTGTAGTTCGTGTCCACCATGTGAGGAGCGAATCGGGCCAACTCAGTAAATTTAGCCTCATAGTCGACTACAGACAGGTTGCCGCTTTAATTGTTCAAACTCTGACACTTTTCGGCCCTTGAAACATTTAGGGATATATTTCTCGTAGAAAATTTCCTTAAATTGATTCCATGTCATGGTCCCATTGTCATTTCAGATCAACATCCATCAACGTCGGGCTTTCTCTTTTAAAGTATAGGTGGCCAGTAGGACTTTCTAAATTTTAGAATAGGGAAACACTTCAAATAATTTCTCAATTTCAAGCATCCATGTTTCGGCCTTCAGTGGTTCAATGCCATTCAGAAAAGTTGGCGGCTTCATCTTGGTAAACTTCTGAGTCAACGTAATTATATCATTGTTTACTAGTTCAACCTAGACAGGAGAAGACGGGGGAGGCAATGGCACTTGTCTCTGTTGTTGTTGCCTTAAGGATTCGGTTAGAGCTTCAAGCATTCTTTCCATTCGGTTCTTAAAGGATTCAGTTGCATCACCACTTCTTGTATTTTCCATTTGCTATAGGTAAACAAGATAGATAATAAACATAGGCAAATAGTTCTTTTCACAAGTTCACAATATTCGGCTCCATTCATTTCAGATCCATATATTCATATAATTATTACACACACTCACACATGCAGATGTAATGTCCCTAGTTCTTTTCTAGGACATCTTATAACTCATATGGACGCGTGTGTGCAGTATAACACGTGCTCTAATACCACTCTGCCACGACCCAAACCCCTCCATATAGGTTTAGCATCGTAACCGACCAGTAATCTTGGAATTACCGAAGGCCTCTGAACAAATTAAATAGAATTAAAGGGCTAGCAGAAGCAAATATTAGAATACAATGTCCATAGAGCTGTGCAGACATACATAGGATAGAAAATTTAGACTTTAAATACATATATGTGACATCATATTTACATTAGTCTTACATCACCATTACAGATACAGCCAAAAAGGGACTTAGCCCAATATACAGAATGTACAAAAACTTGTTCAGATTTAAACAAAAGAAAACAAAGATCTTAAACAAGGTTCACAAAAACTTGACCACTTCACAAAACGGGAACCTTCTCGACAGGCACAGTGGCTGGCTAACAAAACAGATTTCCAAGAAATCATCACTGAACCTGGTCACGCACCTGATCAGCTACATACATAAATAATACAGTGAGCTAGAACCCAGTGAATAATAATAAAGTAAAGATTTTAATGAATGATGTCCATAACAGATTTAGAAATCAGAGTTCAGATTCAAAAACATATTCAAATTCATATTCAAAATTTACAAATAGTCATACGTTGTACATCTGTTAGCGCTAACGGTACATTTGACCCATTTATATGGGACGTAAACAGTTGACTCATGTGCACAGAGACGTTCTTAAGGATCCATAAACAGTTGACCTATGATCACATGGGACATATAGTTGACTCATACATGATTACATGAGAAGGTCAGTTGACTCATGATTATATGAGACGTTCAGAGCAGATAACACATATCACATGATGCTAAGTATCACAATACACAACTAAAGGCTTGAATTCTTACCTTAGGTGCTTAATTGTGTCCTAGATGCTTAGATGTTTGAGCTTGCAAATCAATTTTTCAACTCCCTTCTGCAAATTTTCTTGGTCTCTCCCTCTCTCTCACGTTTTTGGTGTCAAAGAAAATGATGAAGTCAAGTCTAGAATGTGCATATAAGCCTTATATAGGCCTATTAGTGGCGTTAATTAACTCTAGCTTAACTTTAATCAATTATCATTAGTTTATTCTAATTATTTGGTCCCAAATCAAATTTCAATTAAACCTACCATAATTTTCTAAAATTTCCAAATTACACGTTGACCTAGTCAATTTTGTGTTCGATGGCCGATAAGGCCTTCAATTCGCATACCAAAATAGAAATTCAGACAGATATTCCTACCATTGATAGATATAAACACAAATAACACATGTAATGCATAATTAACACATGATTTCTCCTTAATTATTTAGTAAGCATTCTTAATTAAGGATTATAGACTAATCACAGGTCGGGGTTGTTACAGATTTAGATTTTACAAATTGAAGACAATTTTTAAGTAATAAGTTATGTCTCTATCTCTCTTTTATTTTAACATTATGTGATATTTTTAATTTATGAATTTTAAGATTTTGTTGGAAAATCATTTCACTTAGTTAAAGGAAAAGTGGAGTTTTAAAATTTTAAGTCAGGTTTAATGAAATAATAAGTATAATTTCATTAACTAGTAATTTAAGTCTATTTTATTCATTAGTAAGTCATGTTTAATTAAGTAGTAAGTATAGTTTGATTGAGTAATAAATGGAAACTCATTGAGAAATAAAAAGTCTAATGATGCACTAAGTAGAAATTTATTAAGTAGTAAGTCGGGTTTAATTGAGTAGTATGTGAAATCTCATCGAGTAATAACTCAAGTCAACTTATCATGAAATAGTAAGTAGTAAGTGAAGTCTAGTGAAGTAGTAAGTGGAGTTTATTTGAGTAGTAACTAAAGTTTAATAAAGTAGTAAGTGAAAACTCATTGAGCAATAAGTGAATTCTAATGAAATAGTAAGTAAAAGCTCATTAAGTAGTAAGTGAAATGTAATGAAATAGTAAATGAAAGATTATCGAGTAGTAAGTGGAATTTAATTAAGTAGTAAATAAAGTCACTTATTATTTCACTAGACTCTACTTACTATTTAATGAGCTTCCACTTATTTTTTCACTAAACTTCATTTACTATTCAATGAGCTTCTACTTACTACTTCACTAGACTCCATTTACTATTTAATGAGCTTTCCACTTATTCCTTTACTAGACTCCACTTACTACTCAATGAACTTCCACTTATTATTTCATTACACTTCACTTACTACTCAATAAGTTTCTACTTGGTACTTCACTATACTCCCATATATTACTCAATGAGGTTTCACTTGCTACTTCACTATACTCCACTTACTACTTAATGAGCTTTCACTTACGAGTAGTAAATGAGGTTTAATTTAGTACTAAGTAGAATCTCATTAAATAATAAGTAAGAATTAATTTAGTAGTAAGTCAAGTCCAATAATTTAGTAGTAAGTCAAGTCCAGTCATTAAATAGTAAGTAAGATTTAATTGAGTAGTAAATCAAGTCAAATAAAGTGGTGTCTTATTGAGTATTAAGTTAAGCCTAATAAATATTACATTTTACATTTTGATTAAAATTTATTGTTTAATAATTTAAAATTCATATTTTTATTTATCACTGACCATTTATTATAATCTACTTACAATTTGTTCTAATTTTATTTTCAACTCAACAGTTGTGGAGACATAATTTTTGACATGTCCACGTGACCAGGCTTAGGGCTGAGGTGGACCTCCCTATTAGTTAAAAAACCCGGTGTGAATGATTTGAGTGGTGTGACTGGGGGGCGCTATATTAATATTAACAGAAAAGTGGGAATAAATTGTCATTTTCATGCCACGGTTCAATGCACGAAGACGATCCAAACCTACAACCCGAGATTTTTCGATCTCACTAGAACCAACGGCAGAATCTATCATCCAAATATAGAAAAACTCTACTCTCCAACAACAAGTCGACAGTATATACAGAAAAGGGGCGAGTTCGTCGAATGGGGAGAATTTTCATCTAAGAGGAAAAGCCTTCGAAGAACAGAGACAAACTCTAGAGGGGGATACTTGCAGAAGCAGAAACAGAAACGGAGGAACAATTCTTTGCACTCTGCAAAGAAAGATGTCCTACCGATTACGTCACAAAATACCCCCAATTAAAAATATTTTTGTGGGATCATTACAAAAGAGAGATGCCCCCATATACTAGCCCCTTTAATTCATTTCCTTTCTTAAATGAAAAAGTAAAAAAATAGGAAGAAAATAATATTTTATTTGTAAGTCGAAATTTTTTGCAATACGAGTTATGTCAAAATTGTTGTCTCTCCGTTTGGAGGGAAAACGACTGGATTAGATTAGGGATACACAAAAATAATATCAACAATTTATACACTGACAAAGAACTCTCCTCCTCCTCTGATAATAGGAAGCAGAACAGCGGCCCATCCACCCAATCTCCCTCTACCTTGAAGGACCCTCAAGAACAGGCAAAACCGCCTGGGCTAAAAGTCTCGGACAACACAATTACTTCTCCGGCAGAATAAGCTTCAACAAATACAATCAAGACGCCGTCTACAACGTCATAGACGACATCAAATACTCGATAGTCCCTACCGAATTAATGAAGAATTTAGTAGGTTGCTAGAGACACTTCCATGTATTTGTTAAATTCCAACCAGATCTCACTATTAGAGGAGGAATTCCATATATTATATTAACTAATAGGGACAGTAGTTGGTTAGATGCAATGTCTCCAAAAATGAGAGAATGGTTTGATGTAAATGTAACCACTGTCATGATTAAAGAAAAATTTTATTAATTTTATTTGTGAAACCACTCAAACTTTTATTTACTTACTACATTTCCCTTATCATCAACTATTACATCTTGAGTCACATCACTATTTTTTACACTAATGATTACATTTCGTAAAACATTAGAAAATTCTGCGGGGTCCATAACAACTGATCCTCTACGATCAACTTCCTCTTTGCTAACACCAACCTCTAAAATCGACGGACCAAGATCAAAATCAACAGTGTCATCACCACCTCTGCATACATCAATCTCAAACAAACTCAGATGACCTCTGCGTTCATGAATAATGAACCACTTTCCCCAAAACCTCCTAACAACAAATCTCTTCGCCTCTCTAGTAAACCCACAGACTTGGTCCGTGTCAGAATCGAAATGGCCTTTGTTGGAGGACAATGCCAAACATCAACATTGTCATTAGTATATTTTGAACATACAGTTGTAACTTCCTCCCTCCCCTCTTAGTCTTCTTAATATATCGGGGAATATTCTGAACATACCGTCTGCGAATGTACGCCGCCTTAAAAGGTGCACGACCACGATAACTACGCTTATATCCACTGGCCGCCAGTGTCCTTGACCAGCGGTACGCAAGGGGAGTCCGATACTGGCTGCTCATTACTCCTTCCATTTTTTATAAAACACTCCAAATCTTTAATCCTACAAATTCTACAGATTCTGTTACCTCTGCTAACATTCTATTCAAACACCTTAGCTTTGATATTTTTTCCCTCTGCTCCTTGTACCCACGAACAAACTTCGCCAGAGCTGACTGTCGCCCCTCTTCCCACAGTCCTATTTGCCATGTCAAAAAACGATCTACACACATTTGAGTGAACTGCTCGTAATTCTCAAGATACTCTTCTAAGGAGTACAACATTGTATACCAAAACAATCATAAAAAAAAAAGACTGAAAAGGAGGGACGAAACAAGGTACCAGAAAACAACTTCACCACAATAGCTATCCCACTGCAAAAGCGTATTCCTCTCTGCCAAAAAATGTTTTCTAGTACCAAATAAATAGCCAAAGTGGCCCGTGTGTAAGGACGAAGATACCCCATTCAAAATAATTCACACACATTTATTTTCCCACCTTTGCTTTATGTCTATCATTCTACAAGAATATTTACTTTACAGCCACGCAAACCACCAAAAAAGTGACACGTATATAGCACTATCTGGCAAAGAAATCAAAAGTACTCACACCACTCACACCTGGGCCGAGGTGTGACTTCCTTTTAACCTCATCCATACACGTGTCCATAAGTACAACAATGGATGGCCTAGATCAGCGGGAAGGGGGCCGCTGGTAATATTAATACAGCGCCCCCCCAATCACACCACTTACACCATTCACACCGGATTTTTTAACTAATAGGGAGGCCTTGTACAGCTAGTGTGAGTTCACTGTTTACCACTACAAAATGCCTCACCAAGTCTTTTTCTGTTTTTAAAAACAATAATGTTTTCCTCACCTACCCACAATGCCCATGTCCAAAAGAACAACTCTTAGAACTCCTCTAATCCCTTCTCTGACTAGCCTGTCAGCCATACTACATACTTGTGGCAAGGGAGCTCCACGAAGATGGAAACCCTCACCTTCATGCCATGGTTCAATGCACAAAGAAGATCCAAACCTCCAACCCAAGATTTTTCGATCTCACTAGAACCAATGGCGGAATCTATCATCCAAATATAGAAAAACTCCACTCTCCAACAGCAATTCGACAGTATATATAGAAAGGAGGTGAGTTCGTCGAATTCTCCCCATTAGTTAATATCAATATTTTATTAACCTTAATACTCTTTTGTTTGTATATCAACCTCAACTGAGAAAATTAATTAGGCAAAGCAAGTTCCATACAACTGAAATCACTTGCTGAAACACCTTCAACAACACCAGTTTTTATACCGTCCACCTCCATTAACCTGAACATTACAAATAAAAATACATAAAATTATAATTCTAAATAGTTTTAAAGTACATTTGACTCCTTAAACTAATTTTGCATTCTTTCCCACTAACAATAGCAGCCACTAAATATAAGGCACCCTTTTGAATACTTCCAATGTTTCCCAACAGCGTATCTTTGTAGTCCGTCCAAACATCAATTGGGAAGAACCGGTCCACAACTTCTATCCCGTGACAACATACTCTTTGTCCTTGCCACCAACAAGCTTGAATCTCATTTTCTTTAGCATCCGAAACTGGTCGAACTGGTCAAGATCAATAATCCAGGTCTCAGGATTACCCTCGCCAACTGCAATAAATATCTTGTCAGGTGTGGGGACGGAATCTGACAAACTATTGTCACTTATGACGAAAAACAATATGTGGTGGACCACAGCTTCGTCTTTAGCATCTTGTCCCAATTGAACATTCCCAATTAATTTTATACCCTTAACCACGATCTTATCTGATTGACGGTCACATCTCTTATTACCCAACTCAATACCATTAAGCAATCTCGCCACACCTTTATTATCAAAGTTAATGTCCCTGGATTGTTCATCGTACAGTTGTCACTTCCTTACTCCCCTCTTGGTCTTCTTAATATATCGGGAAATATTCTGAACATACCGTCTGCGAATGTACGCCGCCTTAAAAGGTGTAGGACCACGGTAACTATGCTTATATCCACTAGCCGCCGGTGTACTCGACCAGCGGTACGCAAGGGGAATCCGATACTGGCTGCTCATTTCTCCTTCCATTTTTTATAAAACACTATAAATCTTTTATCCTATAAATTCTGCAGATTCCCTTATCTCTGCTAACCATTCTATTCAGACACCCTAGCTTTGATATTTTTTCCCTCTGCTCCTCGTACCCACGAACAAACTTCGCTGGAGCTAACCGCTGCCTCTCTTCCCACAGTCCTATTTGCCACGTCAAAAAACAATCTACACACATTTGAGTGAACTGCCCGTAATTCTCAAGATACTCTTCTAAGGAGTACAACATTGTATACCAAAACAATCAACAAAAAAAAAAAGACTAAAAGGAGGGATGAAACAAGGTACCAGAAAATAACTTCACCACAATAGATATCCCGCTACAAAAGCATATTCCTCTCTGCCATAAAATGTTTTCTAGTACCAAATAAATAGCCAAAGTGGCCCGCGTGTAAGGATGAAGATACCCCATTCAAAATAATTCAAACACATTTATCTTCCCGCCTTTACTTTATGTCTATCATTCTGCAAGAATATTTACTTTATAACCACGCAAACCACCAGAAAATTGACACGTGTATAGCACTAACTAGAAAATGAATTAAAAGTACTCACACCACTCACACTTGCACCTGGGCCCAAGTGTGACTTCCTTTTAACCTCATCCATACACATGTCCATAAGTACAACAATGGACAGCCCAGATCAGGGGGAGGGGTGGCGCTGGTAATATTAACACAGCGCCCCCCAGTCACACCACTCATACCATTCACACCAGATTTTTTAACTAATAGGGAGGCCTTGTACGGCTGGTGTGAGTTCACTGTTTACCACTACAAAATGCCGCACCAAGCCTCTTTCCGTTTTTATGCCAAGAATGTTTTCCTCACCTACCCACAATGCCCATGCCCAAAAGAACAACTCTTAGAACTCCTCCAATCTCTTCTCCAACTAGCCTGTCAGCATATTACATACTTGTGGCAAGAGAGCTCCACGAAGATAGAAACCCTCACCTTCATGCCATGGTTCAATGCACAAAGAAGATCCAAACCTCCAACCCAAGATTTTTCGATCTCACTAGAACCAATGGCAGAATCTATCATTCAAATATAGAAAAACTCCACTCTCTAACAGCAAGTCGACAGTATATACAGAAAAGGGACGAGTTCGTCGAATGAGAAGAATTTTCATCTAAGAGAAAAAATGCTTCGAAGAACAGAGACGAACTCTGGAGGAGAATACTTGCAGAAGCAGAAACGGAGGAACAATTCTTTGCACTTTGCAAAGAAAGATGTCCCACCGATTACGTCACAAAATACCCCCAATTAAAAACATTTTTGAGGGATCATTAGAAGAGAGAGAGGCCCCCATTTACTAGCCCCTTTAATTCATTTCCTTTCTTAAATGAAGAAGTAAAAAAATGGGCAAAAAATAATATTTTGTTTGTAAGTCGAAATTTTGTACAATACGAATTATGTCAAAACTGTTGTCTCTCCGTTTGAAAGGAAGACGACTGGATTAGATTAGGGATACACAAAAATAATATCAACAATTTATATACTGATGAAGAACTCTCCTCCTCCTCTGAAAACAGGAACTAGAACAGCGGCCCATCCGCCCAATCTCTATCTACCTCAAAGGACCCTCAAGAATAAGCAAAACCGCCTAAGCCAGAAGTCTCGGACGACACAATTACTTCTCCAACAGAACAAACTTCAAGGACTACGATCAAGACGACATCTACAACGCCATAGACGACCTCAAATACTCGACAGTCCCTACCGAATTAATGAAGAATTTAGTAGGTTGTCAGAGAGACTTCCATGCATTTGTTAAATTCCAACCAGATCTCACTATTATTAGAGGAATTCCATGTATTATATTAACTAATAGGGAGAATATTTGGTTAGATGCAATGTCCCCCAAAAATGAGAGAATGGTTTGATGTTAATGTAACCATTGTCACGATTAATGAAAAATTTTAATATTTTTATTTATGAAGCCACTCAAACTTTTATTTACTTACTACATTTCCCTTATCATCAACTATTACATCTTGAGTCACATCACTATTTTTTACACTTTACATTTTGTAAAACATTAGAAAATTTTGCGGGGTCCATAACAACTTATCCTCTACGATCAACTTCCTCTTTGCCAACACCAACCTCCGAAATCGACGGACCAGGATTAACATCACTAGTGTCATCACCACCTCTGCGTACATCAATCTTAGACAAACTCAGACGACCTCTGCGTTCATAAATAACTGAACCACTTTCCCCAAAACCTCCTAACAACAAATCTCTTCGCCTCTCTGGTAAACCCACAGAATCGGAATGGCCTTCGTTGGAGGACAATGCCAAACATCAACATTTTCATTAGTATATTTTTTAGATAACACAACAATAGAGGGGGCCCTCATTTGCGAATCTTCTGGCATGTCACTCATAGAATACTTCAGATATCCTTTCATTTTACAATACATAATCCCCCCTTTTAATATTTGAATTTTCAAGTCGATACTTCACCATCCATGGCACCTGTTTGTCATTAATTGAACAATAACCATTCCCATAATAGACTAACTCGCATTGACAATCCACCGGGAAAAGAAACCACGCCTGCAGACTGTCATTACCATCTAACCTCCGATCATAAACATTTACTCTGACCAACCCATTGGCATTGGGTGCGCAAAGGGGGGAATATTTTATCAACCTTAACACTCTTTTGTTTGTATCTGAACCTCAATTAAAAAAATAAATTAGGCAACACAAGTTCAATACAACTGAAATCACTTGTTAAAACACCTTCAACAACACCAGTTTTTATATCGTCCACCTCTATTCAAAACCTGAACATTACAAATAAAAAAACATAAATTATAATTCCAAACAGTCTTGAAACACATTTGACTCCTTAACGTAATTTTTCATTTTTTTCCACTAACAGTAGTAGCCACTAAATATATGGCACCCTTCTGAATACTTCCAACATTTCCCAACAATGTATCTTTGTAGTCCGTCCAAACATCAACTAGGAAAAACCGGTCCACAACTTCTATCCCGTGACGAACGTACTCTTTGTCCTTGCTACCAACGAACTTGAATCTCATTTTCTTTAGCATCCGAAACCGGTCGAACAGGTTAGGATCAATAATCTAGGTCTCAGGATTACCCTCGCCAACTCCAATAAATATCTTGTCAGGTGTGGAGATGGAATCTGACGGACTATTATCACTTATAACGAAAAAATATACGTGGTGGACCACAGCTTCGTCTTTAGCATCTTGTCCCAATTGAACATTTCCAATAAATTTTATACCCTTAACCACGATCATGTTTGATTGACGGTCACATCTCTTATTACCCAACTCAATACCATTAAGCAATCTCGCCACACCTTTATTATCAAATTTAACGTCCCTTAATTGTTCATCGTACAGTTGTAACTTCCTTACTCCCCTCTTAGTCTTCTTAATATATCGGGGAATATTCTGAACATGCCGTCTGCGAATGTACGCCGCCTTAAAAGGTGCATGACCGCGGTAACTACGCTTATATCCACTGGCTACTGGTGTCCTTGACCGGCGGTACGCAAAGGGAGTCCGATACTGGTTGCTCATACCTCCTTCCATTTTTTATAAAACACTCCAAATCTTTTATCCTACAAATTCTGCAGATTCTCTTACCTCTGCTAAACCTTCTGTTGAGACACCTTAGCTTTGATATTTTTTCCCTCTGCTCCTTGTACCCACGAACAAACTTTGCCGGAGCTGACCGCCGCCTCTTTTCCCACAGTCCTATTTGCCACGTCAAAAAATGATCTACACACATTTGAGTGAACTGCCCGTAATTCTCAAAATACTCTTCTAAGGAGTACAACATTGTATACCAAAACAATCAACAAAAAAAAAAAAAGACTGAAAATGTGGGACGAAACAAGGTACCAGAAAACAATTTCACCACAATAGCTATCACACTGTAAAAACATATTCCTTTATGCCATAAAATGTTTTCTGGTACCAAATAAATAGCCAAAGTGACCCGTGTGTAAGGACAAAGATACCCCATTCAAAATAATTCAAACACATTTATCTTCCCGCCTTCGCTTTATGTCTATCATTGTGCAAGAATATTTACTTTACAACCACGCAAACCACTAGAAAATTGACACGTGTATAGCACTAACTAGAAAATGAATCAAAAGTACTCACACCACTCACACTTGGGCCCGGATGTGACTTCTTTTTAACCTCATCCATACACGTGTCTATAAGTACAACAATGAACGGCCCAGATCAGTAGGAGGGGGGGCGCTAGTAATATTAATACAGCGCCCCCCAGTCACACCACTCACACCATTCACACCGGTTTTTTTAACTAATAGGGAGGCCTTGTACGGCTGGCGTGAGTTCACCGTTTACCACTACAAAATGCCTCGCCAAGCCTCTTTCTGTTTTTATGCCAAGAAAATTTTCCTCACCTACCCACAATGTCCATGCCCAAAAGAACAACTCTTAGAACTCCTCCAATCTCTTCTCTAGCTAGCCTGTCAGCCATACTACATACTTGTGGCAAGAGAGCTCTACGAAGATGGAAACCCTCACCTTCATGCCATGGTTCAATGCACAAAGAAGATCCAAACCTCCAACCCGAGATTTTTCGATCTCACTAGAACCAACGGCAGAATCTATCATCCAAATATAGAAAAACTCCACTCTCCAACAACAAGTCGACAATATATACAGAAAGGGGACGAGTTCGTCGAATGGAGAGAATTTTCATCTAAGGGGAAAAGTCCTTCGAAGAACAGAGACAAACTCTAGAGGGGAATACTTATAGAAGCAGAAACGGAGGAACAATTCTTTTCACTCTACAAAGAAAGATGTCCACCGATTACGTCACAAAATACCCCCAATTAAAAATATTTTCGAGGGATCATTACAAAAGAGAGAGGCCCCCATATACTAGCCCCTTTAATTCATTTCTTTTCTTAAATGAAGAAGTAAAAAAATGGGCAGAAAATAATATTTTGTTTGTAAGTCGAAATTTTGTACAATACGAGTTATGTCAAAATTGCTATCTCTCCGTTTGGAGGGAAGACGACTGGATTAGATTAGGGATACACAAAAATAATATCAACAATTTATATACTGACGAAGAACTCTCCTCCTCCTCTGATAACAGGAACTAGAACAGCGACCCATCCTCCCAATCTCAATCTACCTCGAAGAACCCTCAAGAATAGGACCGGTTCTTCCCAGTTGATGTTTGGACGGACTACACAGATACGCTGTTGGGAAATGTTAGAAGTATTCAGATGGTGCCATATATTTAGTGGCTGCTACTGTTAGTGGAAAAGAATGCAAATTTACGTTAAGGGGTCAAATATATTTTAAGACTGTTTAGAATTATAATTTATATATTTTTATTTGTAATGTTCAGGTTTTGAATGAAGGTGGACGATATAAAAACTGGTGTTATTAAAGGTGTTTCAGCAAGTGATTTCAGTTGTATTGAACTTGCGTTGCCTAATTTATTTTCTCAATTGAGGTTAAGATACAAACAAAAGAGTATTAAGGTTGATAAAATATTGATAAAATATTCCCCCTTTTGCACACTCAATGCTAGTGGGTTGGTCAGAGTAAATGTTTAGGATCGAAGGTTAGATGGTAATAACAGTCTGCAAGCGTGGTTTCTTTTCCGATAGATTGTCAATGCGAGTTAGTCTGTTATGGAAATGGTTAACGACAAACAGGTGCCATGGATGGTGAAGTATTAACTTGAAAATTCAAATATTAAAAGGGGGATTACGTATTGTAAAATAAAGGGGCATCTGAAGTATTTTACGAGTGACATGCTAGAAGATTCGCAAATGAGGGCCCCCTCTATTGTTGTGTTATCTAAAAATATACTAATGAAAATGTTGATGTTTGGCATTGTCCTCCAAAAAAGGCCATTCCGATTCTGACACGGACTAAGTCTGTGGGTTTACTGGAGAGGCGAAGAGATTTGTTGTTAGAAGGTTTTGGGGAAAGTGGTTCAGTTATTCATGAACGCAGAGGTCGTCTGAGTTTGTCTGAGAATGATGTATGCAGAGGTGGTGATGACACTAGTGATGTTGATCCTGGTCCGTCGATTTCGGAGGTTGGTGTTAGCAAAGAGGAAGTTGATCGTAGAGGATCAGTTGTTATGGACCCTGCAGAATTTTCTAATGTTTTATGAAATGTAATCATTAGTGTAAAAAATAGTGATGTGACTCAAGATGTAATAGTTGATGATAAGGGAAATGTAGTAAGTAAATAAAAGTTTGAGTGGTTTCATAAATAAAATTAATAAAATTTTTCATTAATCATGACAGTAGTTACATTAACATCAAACCATTCTCTCATTTTTGGGGACATTGCATCTAACCAACTACTGTCCCCATTAGTTAATATAATACATGGAATTCCTCCTCTAATAGTGAGATCTGTTTGGAATTTAACAAATACATAGATGTCTCTCTGGCAACCTACTAAATTCTTCATTAATTAGGTAGGGACTGTCGAGTATTTGATGTCATCTATGACGTTGTAAACGGCGTCTTGATTGTATTCCTTGAAGGTTATTCTACCGGAGAAGTAATTGTATCGTCCGAGAGTTCTGGCCCAGGCAATTTTGCCTGTTCTTGAGGGTCCTTTGAGGTAAAGGAAGATTGGGGAGATGGGCCGTGTTCTAGTTCCTGTTATCAAAGGAGGAGGAGAGTTCTTCGTCAGTATATAAATTGTTGATATTATTTTTGTGTATCCCTAATCTAATCCAGTCGTCTTCCCTCCAAATGGGGAGACAGCAATTTTGACATAACTCGTATTATACAAAATTTTGACTTACAAACAAAATATTATTTTCTACCCATTTTTTTACTTCTTTATTTAAGAAAGGAAATGAATTAAAGGGGTTAGTATATGGGGGCCTCTCTCTTTTGTAATGATCCCTCGAAAATGTTTTTAATTGGGGGTATTTTGTGACGTAATCGGTGGGACATCTTTCTTTGCAGAGTGCAAAGAATTGTTCCTCTGTTTCTACTTCTACAAGTATTCCCCTCCAGAGTTCGTCTCTGTTCTTCGAAGGACTTTTCCCTTTAGATGAAAATTCTCCCCATTCGACGAACTTGCCCCATTTCTGTATATTCTGTCGACTTGCTGTTGGAGAGTGAAGTTTTTCTATATTTGGATGATAGATTCTACCATTGGTTCCAGTGAGATCGAAAAATCTCAAGTTAGAGGGTTGGATCTTTTTCGTGCATTGAACCATGGCATGAAGGTGAGGGTTTCCATCTTCGTGGAGCTCCCTTGCGACAAGTATGTAGTATGGTTGACAGGCTAGTTAAAGAAGGGATTGGAGGAGTTCTAAGAGTTATTCTTTTGGGCATGGGCATTGTGGGTAGGTGAGGAAAACATTCTTGGCATAAAAATAGAAAGAAGCTTGGCAAGGCATTTGGTAGTGGTAAACAATTCTTTGCACTCTGCAAAGAAAGATGTCCCACCAATTACGTCACAAAATACCCCCAATTAAAAACATTTTCGAGGGATCATTACAAAAGAGAGAGGTCCCTATATAGTAGCCCCTTTAATTCATTTCCTTTCTTAAATGAAGAAGTAAAAAAATAGACAGAAACTAATATTTTGTTTGTAAGTCGAAATTTTGTGCAATACGAGTTATGTCAAAATTGATGTCTCTCCGTTTGAAGGGAAAACGACTGGATTAGATTAGGGATATACAAAAATAATATCAACAATTTATATACTAACGAAGAACTCTCCTCCTCCTCTGATAACAGAAACCAGAACAGCGGCCCATCCGCCCAATCTCCCTCTACCTCAAATGACCCTCAAGAACAGGCAAAACCGCAAGGGCCAAAAGTCTCGGACAACACAATTACTTCTTCGGCAAAATAAGCTTCAAGCAATACGATCAAGACGTCATCTACAACGTCATAGATGACATCAAATACTCGACAGTCCCTACCGAATTAATGAAGAATTTAATAGGTTGCTAGAGAGACTTCTATGTATTTGTTAACCAACCAGATCTCACTATTAGAGGAGGAATTCCATGTATTATATTAACTAATGGGGATAGTAGTTGGTTAGATGCAATGTCCCCAAAAATGAGAAAATGGTTATAACCACTGTCATAATTAATGAAAAATTTTATTAATTTTATTTGTGAAACCACTTAAACTTTTATTTACTTACTACATTTCCCTTATCATCAACTATTACATCTTGAGTCACATCACTATTTTTTACACTAATGATTACATTTCGTAAAACATTAGAAAATTCTGCGGGGTCCATAACAACTGATCCTCTACGATCAACTTCCTCTTTGCTAACACCAACCTCCGAAATCGACAGTCCTGGATCAACATAACTAGTGTCATTGTCATGACCCGAACCCGCCCCTATGGGTTAAGACCATAACCGGCCAGTAATCAAGGGATTACCTACGGCCTCAAACCAAACAAGACATAACTCATCAGAGTAAATGAGCCAAACGAAAGCAAATTCAAAACTTTTGTCCATAGAGATGTGCTTACGTGGCACATCATAACAGTCCATATATATATACCTGTTAATAACTCACATCAAAGGGATAACAACACAAAGTTCTGTACATACACAGGATCATTCAAGTCTTAGTCAGCCTAACCAAAACTTATATACAAAAGTAATCCGATGTTTTCGCCAATATAACAAACTATAACAAAAGAATAAAAGAGGCAAAGACAAGTCTCGTGCGTGAGACGCCTGGGCTGACTCTTCAAAACCTTGACTGTTTCTCACATATTTCACTGAGGCAGGGTTTGGACGTCCCTTGGCTCACCTACATAGACATGAATGAGCATGAGCGAAAGCCCAGTGAATAATATCAAATAAGGAAGATACATGAACAATCTTTGAAACAGTTACATCAGACGGCCTTGGGCCTAATTCATGTTTCTATTTAATGTATCAATCGACTAAAGTTCTAGATGTATCAAACGGCCTCAGGCCCAATTAACTCATACCCGACGACCTTTGGCCCATCCATTCATGTCTAACAGCCTTTTAGCCCAATCGTTCGTATCCGACGGCCTTTGGCCCAATCGTTCAGATCCGACGGCCTTCTGCCCAATCGCTCATATCCGATGGCCTTTGGCCCACTCGTTCATGTCAAACTATCATTCATGTCAGACTATCATTCGTGTCAGACGGCCTTTGGCTCAATCATTCATATGTCAGACTATCATTCATGTCGGACTATCATTCATGTCAAACGGCCTTTGGCCCAATCATTCATATGTCAAACTATCATTCATGTCAGACGGCCTTTAGCCCAATCATTCATATGTCAGACTATCATTCCTGTCAGACTATCATTCATGTCAAACGGGCCCAATCATTCACATGTCAGACTATCATTCATGTCAGACGGTCTTTGGCCCAATCATTCGGCATAATAAATATTTGTCCCTAATTCAATGTAACAAACTTATAAGACTTATATGGAAGTAAGCAATTGGACAAATAACATACTTCAGATATCTTTATTAAGATATTACTCACAGTGTTCTACCAGTGGATCTGCCCTGGAGCTCGACCCTACACATTACATAACACATATGGGTCACAATCAATTCAATTTGTTCTTAATTCATACATCCCTCTTAGGCTTCTTTCTTATTCTTTTAATTCATTCATAATGCTCAATGCATGCCTAAGAGTGCTCAGAAGTGGAAGGGAACGGAAATTGAAACATAAATGATCTTTTCAAAATTTCTGAAACAGGGCTCCCCGCTCAAGCGTGGCTTTTGCCACTCGAGCGGACCCCTATGGTTTGCAAAAATACTGGTTGCCTCGTTTTTACGCTCAAGCGTGAATTTGGACGCTCGAGCTGAAAGTCACTCTACATAGCTCCCCGCTCGAGCGTGAATGTCCCCGCTTGAGCAGACATCACTGACTGCAAAACTGCTGGGAGCTTGCATTTCACGCTCGAGCGGCGCTTTCCCCGCTCGAGCAGACATGCCAAATTCTAGGTTTTCCAGAACTGTTCTTGAGGCTCAAACTTGCATTCAAACTCAAATAACTTGCATATCACGACTTATACTTCACATGCAAACCTTCTAACATGATTCAAATGCTAAATTACGACATTTTGAAGTTCAATTCCCATGGATCAATTTCATACTCATACAATTCTTGCCAAATTCATCTCCAAAACATGTAGTTGAGTCCATAGTCTCATTCTCATGGATGCATGTCTTAAATGACTTCCAATTCAACCCAGTCAACATGTCTTAAACACAAACATGAGAACTCATAACAAATTACTACATGCATGCACACATTGATCTCAATTTCATCATGATTAACATGCTTCACCTTCAAATATGCAACTATATGGTAGTTCATGGTGATTATACACATACATGTACATACAAGCTCCATATTCAACAAACTCAACTCAAGTCATGTTCTTGATCACCATTAAGCCTTGAATTCACAAAATTACAATATTAAACTTATGAATTCATAACCAATTACTCACCTAGGAGCTCAACTCTCCCAAATTATGGTTAATTCTTGAGTTGGTCTTCAAGTTACTCAAGTTTCTTGCTCAATTCTTCAATGGCTTCCCCCCTCTCTCTCTCTAGCCGACCCTCTCTCCCTTTCCTTAGAGTATTCTCAGCCAAATTGAATAAAAAGAGGGGAATTGAGTGGAAATGAGCCTTTTTATAGGCTCTCTTAATCACACTTCATTAACACTAATTAATTGAGCACTATTTCATCAATTTAATCTATTTAATTTGATCTGAATCAATTTTCAATTAAATTTCACCGTAGGCTCTAAAAATTACGCTAATCACAGTAGCGTAGTCAATTCCGGTTTCTGTGGCCGACAATGTAACACCCTGTCCCACATCGGAAGTTTGCATGGGTGATCTTGGGCATATAAAGCACCACTACCTTGCTACTAAATAACTTGGACTTAAGCTTTTGGGTATTGTTGGTCGACCCACAAGTTATTTGAGCCAGCAAGTAGTGGGGCGTTACAAATGGTATCAGAGTCGACCTATGCACACAACCATGTGGGCCACTTATTTTGGGCTGGCCACAAGCTTGTCGTGGTATTCTGATTGATTATAGACCCTCGCGAGGACGCGAGGATTTATAAGTGGGGGAGTTTGTAACACTCTGTCCCACATCGGAAGTTTGCATGGGTGATCTTGGGCATATAAAGCACCACTACCTTGCTACTAAATAACTTGGACTTAAGCTTTTGGGTATTGTTGGTCTACCCACAAGTTATTTGGGCCAGCAAGTAGTGAGGCGTTACAGACAAGGCCTTCAATTTTCAGTTTATAACAGTAAGTTGAACAAATATTCCTATGGTGAACAGATAGAAATTCAAAACCACATATGTTCATATAAATGGCACACAAAATCATATCAAACACATAATCACAATCATAATTAAGATTAATTGGCATAATACGGGATAGGGTTATCACAGTCATCACCACCTCTGCGTACATTAATCTCAGACGACCTCTGCGTTCATGAATAACTGAACCATTTTCCCCAAAACCTCGTAACAACAAATCTCTTCGCCTTTCCGATAAACCCACAAACTTAGTCCGTGTCAGAATCGGAATGGCCTTCGTTGGAGGACAATGCCAAACATCAACATTTTCATTAGTATATTTTTTAGATAACACAACAATAGAGGAAGCCCTCATTTGCGAATCTTCTAGCATGTCACTCGTACAATACTTCAGATACCCCTTCATTTTACAATACGCAATCCCTGTTTTAATATTCGAATTTTCAAGTCGATACTTCACCATCTATGGCACCTGTTTGTCGTTAATTGAACAATAACCATTCCCATAATAAACTAACTCGCATTGACAATTCACCGGGAAAAGAAACCACGTGGATTCCATCTAGTGCACATACTCTTCGGCTTTGTTCTCGGAACACACAACAGTAATGGAGTCTTATTGAGTAGTAGTCATGTTTGATTGAGTTGTAATTCAAGTTTGATGTAGTAAGCTGGAGTATCAATGATTAGTAAGCTAAGTCTCATTGATTAATAAGTGAGGTTTAACTAAATAATAAGCAAAGTCTAATGAAATAATAAGTAGGGTCTCATTAAGTAATAAGCGAGATTTAAAAGAGTAGTAAGTCAAATCCAATTAAATGATGTCTTATTAAGTAACAAATCGTGTTTGATTGAGTAGAAAGTGGAATTTGATTGACTAGTAAGTTAAGTGACATTAAGTAGTAAGTAGAGTTTGATTAAGTAATAAATTGAGCATCATTAAGTAGTAAGGGAAGTTTGATTGGGTGGTAAGTTGAATATTATTAAGGAGTAAATGGTGTTTAATTGAGTAGTAAGCGAAATATAATAAAATAGTAAGTGAAGGCTCATCTAACAATAACTAGGGTTCCCTGTCCTTCCCCGCCCATTCTAACCCTTCCTATCCCATTTATATTTATTAAATATGTTTATATGCAGACGGGGTCACTAATGTGTAGTGGGCATAGCAGTGACTATTGTGTGCCTCATGGGGCCCGTTTTGAGTCTTATTTTGATAATTTGAACTGTTTATTTTTTTAAGAATATCGAGTAAAACATATTCGTAAAAACTCAAATTAATCGGACATCAATATCACTTTCATCAAACCACATTTGTTTTCAGTTTTATATTTAAATCTTATTTGCAATTCATTTTTTTAATCTATAAATGTGACTTGATGAAGATGCTATTGATATTCGATCAATTAGATTTTTTACAAGTATATTCTACTCAATATTCCTTAAAAAATGAACTGTTCGAATTATTAAAATTAGATCCACAACAGGCCTCACAATGCATATATGTATCATTTAATTTTTATCATATTGAAAAAAATTAAAATCCAAAATATTACATTTAGTATTCATTTTAACCTGCCTTGCTTCCGCTCCATCCCTGCCAAGCTCCCACCACCTGATATGATACAGGAGGGCGACAGGGACCACAAACTCATGTCATAACCATCTTTACTCTCATTAGGTTGTAAATAAATTTTAATTAAGTATTAGTGTCATTGGTATTAAGTGGAGTTGAATTGAGTAGTTAGTCAAATTTAATGAATAACATATGTTAGATCATATTTAGTAAAGTCGTTTATTTTTGTGTATGATGTAACTCATCCCCACCTCCATTACCTTTCGTACCCCATTAATTTGATTAAAGATATTCAATTTTAAAAATTAAATTTATTGTTTAAATTTAAAA
The DNA here is from genome assembly GCA_030407325.1 of Camellia japonica. Classification (NCBI taxonomy): domain Eukaryota; kingdom Viridiplantae; phylum Streptophyta; class Magnoliopsida; order Ericales; family Theaceae; genus Camellia; species Camellia japonica. The sequence goes on from JAPPVO010000036.1 coordinate 58,301,571, forward strand.
ATATGACAATTAATTAGAATATTTAAGTAATATTGTCTTTCTTGTCTTCTAAAATCATCAATCAATTATCTCACTTACACATCAATAAATTTAAGAAAATAAATTTAAAAAATGGCTAAGTAAATCAATTTTCATTTGATTAAACTGATATCCAAATTTGACCGAACTTACTAGTATTGTAATCCAAGTTATTTTTTCCACAAGCAGTTATATAGAGCTAGACTTTATTGTCAAACGTGAAAGAATTTGAGTCTGTAAATCTCAAAATTGCTCTTATAAGTGTAAAAATTCTAATAAAAAAAATTCTATGTAAACTGAATGGTAAACAGATTGATTCTATATAACAAAATTGAAAGGTAGCAATTCAAGATAAATTGATATAGGTGAAATCTGATTAACTCTTTACCACCTTTGTCTGTCAAATTAATTAATGGTAAAAAACACTTACTTGAATGCCGCACATTTGCTTGAATTTTAGAAAGACAAGATCCTGTTGATACTGTGTTCCGTGAGCCCTAGAATGTCCATATGCTATGACTTTGCATTTAGGAACCATATTTTTAATTTGGGACGGGATTCAAATTCTAAATACAAAATCTATTAAATACTAGAACTACTAAAGATATAAAATTTACTTAAAAAATGGTTGATAAAATATATCAAAAAATTGTATATTATCAACAACAATTAAATTATCTTGAAGCAAAAATAAATAAATAAAAATAAAATAAAATAAAATAAAAATTTATTTTCACGTCACTGTCACATCACCAAAGCCACATTATTTGAGCAAAGTTGGACCACTAGAAATTCGAACTAGCTACCTAGCATCACTATAATAAAAAACTACAAGACTACAAATTTAAAATTATTTATCTAAAATTTACTCAAAAATATAAATTAATAATTCAAATTCATTTCACTTGCGAACCTCATATTTCATCAATTTAATTTTGATTACATACCTATCCTAAGGAAATTCTAGGAACCTAATTTTAGGACCTAGCTTTTTTTTAATAAAAAAAGGACCTACATACTTAGGCAATTAATTTTAGTTGTCCGAGTCTCAAATAAAATGCTCTTTGACCAAACATTTATAATGGGCCAATCAATATAAAGGAGACAATTGACCAAACCATTTGTAAATCAAAAATGTTAGAGACTCTAAAAATTTTACTAAAAATTTTACCAAATGTCTCATATGAATGTGAGACCCACATTGTGTAGGTATTTCAGACATTTGGTAAAATTTTTAATAAAATATTTAGGATCTCTAACATCTCTTCGTAAATGGCCTAACTTTATCCATGCTTCAAAGTTGGACATTGTCAACCTAATACAGTGTTTTACATATTCAATTTTAAAATAAACCCTAATATTTTCTTTCCTCCCAAATTCAACATAAACAAACTGGTCCCATAATTGAATAGGCTAGGCCGATTTCCCTGCCCCCCCCCCCCCCACCCCCCCAAAAAAAAAAACTGATACCTTTATGGGTGATCTTTCCCAACCCTCACTCTCTCTCTCTCACACTCACACACAGTTTTAACTGGCAGAGTCATGACAAGCTCTCTTGCCTGCTTTTCTCATCCTCATACCCTGAAACCTTCCCCGTTCTACCAATTAAAAAGGGCTCCGGCAAGGAACTGTTGCTTTGAATGTCGAAATATTAGAAACATTAATTACATTTACCACGTTCCTGTCATATGTAGAAAAAACACCAAAAGGGTTAATTTGGGTTATGTATGATTTTATCCGTCTTACCTACAGAAATACATGAAATAAATAAATAAGAGAAAGAGTTTTCCAACAAGCAAATTAATGGACACAGAAAACAAGTAGAAAAATAAATAATCACCTGGTAAAGATTTTCCCTGCATTTCGGAGAGTGTTTTCTATCTAAAAACTAAAATCGCCAAATCAATAAGGCAGGGACAATCAATATAAATAATTTTATTGTAAATAACATTGATCACCGGATAATCCTTATTGATCTGGAAAAGGGATATATTAAAGGAAACAAACAGCTAAACATTTGAAGTGGGTTTCTGTGCAGGTTCTTTCTTCACAACCCTGAAGAACAAAATTGCCATATTGGCAAAAATAGGTGCATCAATATCCTCTTGTTGGAAAATCATAAAAGTACAATATAACTATAATGACCAAAATCAGTTGCCATTGCATATTCTAAAGGTTACGGTAAAAGGTGCATTAATCTCCTCTTGTTAGAAAACCTGACCTCGAAGTTCAAAATTGCAGTTAACAAAAGTAAAATAAACGGTTCATTATAATCCATTATAAAATACAAAGCCCATATGTTCACAGAACACTATTTTTTATTTGAAAGCATCTTTGCAAATAAAAATTGAGCAAAAAATCTGAAACAATGTATTCACACTCGAAGTAAATTCTCATTCTTGGACCGACTATGGTACCAAAAAATGACCTATCCTCTACAAATACTCTTGAAAATAAGAAGGAAAGAAAAGAAATCTAAAAGAGGAGAATCAATATTCAAAAACAAAATGAAAAATAGAATAATTCCAAGGGGGAGGAGACATTCTAGTCCCCTACTTATTTAGCTTAGCTAATTCAGATGCATCTGATGGCAACTTAAACTATTTTGCATGAGATAATTTCAAACTATGTCATCTTTTGGTACAATTTAGAAGAAATTTTGGCTTTTTATTCAAAAACATTATAAAATAAATAATAAGAAGTTTTACCAATCTTTTAATTGTTTCTCACTCTTTTGCCAAGTCTGAATAAATCATGCATGACTCTACCATTGCTTCTCTTAATTATTTCCAAGCAACTAATTACTACTACATAAAATGATGCCAAAAGAGCAAACAAAGTTACCTTCCAGTTCAAAATCTTCTACATATCCACCTTGAAGGAATGAAAATCGCGCTTCTTCCAATTGGTCTCTTAATTCCATTGGAAATGAAGTCATCAAATTCTGAAATTCCATCACATAAGCTCCTGTCCATTGACTTCCTCTGGGGAATAAAATCATAAACAAAGAAAAAGAAAAAAATATATATATGTTAAAGCAAGGATATTGATGAAATACAGTAATTGTAGGGAATCAAATGCTTTAAGCATGAATTTTGGACAAACTCTCCCTTCCTACACAATTAATTTATTGTTTTGAGCCTCTAATCTAATCCCCAAGTTTTACTCTACTTCGTTATTTCCATTCATCGGTACGAAACACGGAAACAGCCTCTCCACATACGGAGGTAAGGTGTACATAACCTTCACAGACCCCACAGTGGTGGGATCCTTGTGCACTAAGCTGCCATTTTCATAGCCAAGTGCTAATGGACTTCGCACCAAAATATATTGCTACACATCAATTTCTCACCACATTCAAGTTGCAAGATGTGTATTGAGATCCTCTACATTACATCATCCAATAGTTTTAAAATAATTACAAAATATTATAAAATAAAAAAAAAAAAATAAAAGAAAAAAAAGTCAATAGTTGTAAGTAATGACTTTTTCTTAATTTGAAATAATGATAATTTGATATGACTATTTTAGAACCACTAGATGGTGTAATAGAGATCCTCCATCACAACTACGTAATGGAAAAGATTTGGATCCGCAAAATGCAAACTTGTATGGGATAATGGGACTCCCTTCAAGTAAATAAAAATGTAGGCAGAAACAAATTAACAACTACAAATATATTTTCTTTGATACATTTCATAGATTTGTGGAACAAAGAAGTATCTAGGATAAAAATTTCTAACAGGTTCGAGGCATCCAATCAGATTAAATTTGTGAAATATGATAGGTGAATTGAACTAAAATACCAAAATAGACATATTATAGATGATGTGAGTTTCAGCTTTGCAAGATGTTTATAGAAGAAAAAAGAAAACAAATACATATCAGAACATGTGGTGGAATACTGACAATGCCTGGAAGAAATTCTTTTTGCACACGTGCCTATTGCAGAAAAAACTAGACTAGCAGAAAAGCCATGAGGCCAAACTGATTATAATAAAATGCTAATAGATGGTTTGAAAGACAGAACGGGTTAAAATGGAGTTAAGAACCATTAACTAATAATTTGAATAACAAACAGGGGAATTTTCTGGCAATACCTGCTGAAAGCTATCATGGCTTCAAAAGGGGTAATAACAGGAGATAATTACTCTTTGCTATCCAAAAGAGCAGTTTGTGCACAAGAAACATAAATGAAGACATCACACTGCGGAAAGAAGAAAGTTATAGAATTTAGTATTATAATCTCCAGCGAAGATAGAAAATCATCTGCTTGCATGCATCAAAGTTTACCTCCGGAAAGTTGGCAAGTTTAGCAGGGTTCAGTTTTCCCATAACAAGAGTATAGACTTTCTTTCCAGCTCTGGTGATCAACTCCTTCATCTGATGAATCACGTGCAAGTAACCAGCTGCATCAAGAGTTTCAATGTAAAATGTCAATCTTCAAGAAAGTAAGATGATTCACGCTCAGAGAGAGAAGTAAATTATATAAGAGAGAAAATAGAATTTATCTCATGAAAAGAGATACGATAATAAAATTATCTGAACGTGCGCAACTGAAAAGGAAAAATTATCAGGGGTCTTATCAATTTGTCTGAGGTTGAATTTTTCAAATAATCAGCAAATAATCAGCAAATAGAAAATAATTGCGCAAAAATACCAATAAAGGTTAGTTTGTGCAGAATTATGGACTTCATAAGAATAAATTCCATTCTGAACAGAAAACAGACAAAAAAAATATACCCTAATTGACAGATCATGAGTGCTGTATTCAATAGTAAACGAGACTAACATGGCAGCTGTAAAATCACTTCTAAAATGCAACAGCAATAACAATGCAATTCATTCAGGTTTACTTCATTTGGCCTCGTTTGGGAACAGGCTATTTTAGTAACTTTTTGACTTTTTACGAAAAGATGTGCAGAAAAGTAGAGAGGTGATGTGACTAGTTTTAGTTGGCTTTTTGACTTTTTGGCTAAAATAGCCACTCCCCAAACGAGGCCGGCATGGCGCAGAGGAGAAAAACTAAATTAGTGTTCAGAATTATTATTTCCAAAGCATTGTAAATATCCATTTTGCTTTTACTCGTTAGTACTTTTAGCAATGAATGCATGCAATAAAGCCAAAAAATATATTTGGAGCATGGTTAGCAAGCCACAAGTATGAATTCAAAACGTGAAGCTTTGAAGCTTAGCAAAAAGATGAAACTGATATCAATGCATAGAACAGTAAAGTGCAATAGAAGTATCTTAGAACATACCTACACCAAGAGTTCCTACTAATGTCCCAACAATGTTAGCATCCTTTGCCTTCTCAACCAGGTAATATCTGCATAAGCATTATGCACAAAGTAAAAGATTTGATAAGACAACAAAATAGTATGAGAAAATTCAACAAAGGCAATGCTATATATTCAACCATATCATGCAATATGCCATAAAAGAGTTTTAACTTCGAAGGGAAGAAATGGATAAGAATATGTTAAAAATAATACCTAAGGTTCAGAATCCTTCGCTGGTGAGATACATCAGTCACTAAGCGATTTTCTGCTGCATCATATCTGACTGAGACTAGTGCCAACAAAATTAGATAGAGGACCAGTTAAATAGACAAGACATCATGCTCATATGCTCTGGAAATTAATATCATGGGTAGAAAAAATCAATCACAATATTTCAACAGCCAATGACTAAAATAGATAGGGAATCAACCTTTCTTTCTCCAAAACTAGTAACAATAGCAAACTAAAAAAGAAACGGGCAGGGGTAATATATGACGCAGCTTGAATGCATAGATTTTTTTCCAAATAAAAGAGAAATAGTGAATCATATCAGGGACTGAAAAAAAGGGTAGAAAAGTTAGCAGCACGAATGTGTAAGCAAATCAAACTTTAAAAGACAGACAGGCCCAGAGGATATGCAGACACACCAGAACTCAGTAACTATCTCCATCCCATTTTAAGTAGCACGGTTGACCATCCAAACAGTTTAAGGAAAGCATATTTAAGCAATAGATTTATAAAAATGCCATTTGCCTCATTTTAATACATTTTTTGGAATTGAGATTGTATTTAAATAAAAATTTAAAAAAAGAGTAGCATGGGAAAGCTTTTTTCGTACATGGGAGAGCTTTGGAATAAAGTTTTTAAAAAAAAGGATCCGGTACCTATTTCACATCCATTGAGTGTCAGGACAACATTTGTGAAGGCTGCATTGTCAACACCAACCCAACAAAGCAAACAGTCCTCTATTCTTCGTCCCTCAGGTAAACTCCAAGACAAGCCGCCAATGCTATGTAATGTACCAACTGTGTTGCCAGAACCTTGATCAGTAGCAAGGCTACCATCCAACCCCAGGTGCCCACTGGAAGTTTTGACATTTTCAGATGGATCCATAACTGAACACATAACATCAGCACAACATGATGTTGACCCATGTGGTCATGATGATTCAATTGTAAATGCTTCTTTAATATCCTGTATTGCATGTGCATATTCCGGTCCAAAAAGGACCTGCATTTCAGGGAAAATAGCTGAATGAAGAAAGATAAGACAGTTAGCCACTGCAACAGATTATTTTTTCTTTTCATGCTTTGACTGCAGCAGAAATTTAAAGTTGGGTTTTTATTTTTATTTTTTTGATAAATAAGACATTTAAAGTTGGGTTTTTAGTAGGCTACATTATACAAGTATCACAACCAACATGTCAACAGTGAAAAGAAAAGAATATATCTTTTAGTGCCAGTTTCTGTTTAAAGCCTGAAGTAGAAAGCAACTGATGAAAAAAAAAATGAATGTAAACAAATTTGTAATCAACCACAACTTTGTAGAGCAGCACATCTGAGTTATGTCCAACTATGCCACATCTGAGCTATGAACAAAGCAACAGTAATGATAAAATATTGGGGAAACTACACATTAGTGGGGTTTTGAAAAAATATTTATAGATTAGTGGAAAAGTTTATGAATTTAATTATTAATATTTATAAACTTTATCATTAGTTTGAATTTTGTTATTTTTTTATTTTTGAAAAAACACACCGAGGTGTAATTCTCCCTAAAATAGTAATTCAGAAGAAAAATCTTCCTACTAGAACAAAAGATTATATAACCAAAATGCCGCAATTCCTACTGCAACATCACATTGACATGCTATCAAAGCAATTCTTCTGTAGTCAGTATTGTACAGGGTCATTTACTGCATAAATTCACAATAGACTACTTGCTCCAGCTTGTCTTGATAACAATGAATTCCATGTTATTAAGTCTTAAAAGTTTTAAACACATGTTGCCAAAGAAGTTAATCAAAGAACCCAAAAACAAAAATACTTGACATACCACAACAGGCTTGCCACTAGTCAATGCATAGTTTGACAAATTCTCCGAGCAGTTAGATATTGGAGCTTTCCCAAAAACAAATAATGCAGGAAGAGTTGATGTTCTGTAGCACCCCAAAAAGAATAATTTAAATACAAGTAAACCTATGAAATTTATGGTTCAACCACTTAAACAGCACAGACAATAAAATTAATAAGCCTAATTATTTCCAAACTTTCAAAGTTAACAAAAGGAAAAATCAAATGCTACTTACGGGCCAAGACATGTATCTCCGTAATGAATGACACAGTCTGCATTAATGTGAGATGCTCCAACCTCATCAACACAACAACTGCCATAAGTTGTATCCGCCATTACATACAACCCAACATCCTTATCACTTGCATTATCTTTAGTAGAATAAAACTTATTACACAGAGCACTCACGACTCTTGTAGAATCCTTCAACAACTCATCCGGGAACTAACAATTCAAACCACAATAACTCATATTCAGATAATCAAGTAATCAAAACAAATATAACATATCCTGTGTGGATACTTCGAAAAAAACTAGAAAATGGCTAGGGTGAGGTAGAAGGTTCCGAATCCTAGATTTTCCTCCATTTGAAGCACAAGAAACTTACACCTAATAGACTAGGTCAAGTTGAGGTTTTCACGTTTTAAATACCAAATCAACAATACATCTAGAGACTAGAGTTCAATTTTATGTTCTTCACTTCTGTTTTCACATCAGACAAACAGAAGACTAACCCTGCTATTGGTTGGCAAGGAAAATGTAGAAAGGAACTGTTAAGAGGAAAAAAAAAAAAAAACCACTAAAGTGGGATTACTAATCCATTCAGTTCAGTTCAGTTCAGTTAAAACATTCAGAGTCCAGTAATCAAAACAACCTCTCACATGAAGAATTGCCCACTCTATTTTCTTTTCTTTTAAATTCACATCCCGTGAGTTGGGAAGAAAATAAAAGAAATGTATTCCTCTTTATTTATATCACTTTTTTGGATTAGAAAAGAGATTGGATGAATTGAGAGAAATTCATTTCCCTCATAACCCTCATTTTGACTCCTTCCGCTTGGGAAAAAAAATCATGATCCCCCCCCCCCCCCTTTTTATGTAGTTACCAAAAAATACAGGATATTTCTTTACTTTTCTCTCCTATTTATTCAAACAACTTCTTTTCTTTTCTCTTCTAACTTATCTAATCAGTTCGTTTCTTTTCTTTTCTTTACTAAATTCCCAAACAGAGTGCCAGTTTTCTATGTAACCGAACAGAGAGAAAGAAAAGGCAAAAATTTGCTAGGGCTTTTGAGGTTTATACCAAGAAAAAATAGAAAGGTAGTAGAGAGAGAAATATGACCTGCAAAGCGACTCTAGTGAAGTTGCGGCATTGGATGAAGCTGGCAGTGCGGGAAATTTCGTAATTTGATTCCAATTCCATTACCGGAGAGACGAGAAACCTCTACTTTACAAGAAACAAACACTGCTCTGCACTGCACGCTTGGGGCAGACAGATATATGTATACGTATAAAGTTAATTTGGAAAAAGGAACCCCCCACCGCGCCCTAGTCTGTCAAATTTGGGTTCTTAGTGTGGTTATGGTGGCGGTGGGGTCAGTCATTCAACGGCGCTATGGCGGCGAACGGTGGTTTGAAGGCTATAGCCACCACTAGAGCAATAGACGAAGCTTAAAAGGCAGCAACGATGTTGGCTTGTGGCTTTTGTGTCGGGTTGAGGAAAGCTGGTAACGGGGATGAAAGGTGCAAGTCAAAACCCGACCCAGTTACAAAAAGACTATCTACATACATACAACCAAATCATCAAATTTTTCATTTTGGAGAATATACACGACTCGTTTGGAAAGTTAATTATTTTAATAGATTAAAATTTTTATGTTTAAGAATATAGTTAGATTTTTTATAATTAATATGATGTTTATAAAAAAAATAAAATGATTATAAGTTTGATGTTACATTTTGTTTTATTAATTATTTTAGCCTATTTTATCTTTTTATAAATTTTAGGGGGATTTGGTGATAGCCCCCTCACTATCTAATTTATCTTTCAAAATGACAAGAATTATGTAAGTACTTTCAAAACCCCCTGATATTTTAAAACTTGTTTCTTTTACTATATTACCCTCATATCTATCAGCTCTCCTATTAAGCCATCTTCACTATATATTTCAGAGTAAAATTTTACTCTGTATGAAAGTAAAATTTTACTCTCTTTAAAAGTAAAATTTTACTCTGAATAAGAGTAAAATGTTACACTCTGAAACTAAAGTAAAATTTTACTCTGTATAAAAGTAAAATTTTACTCTGAATGAGAGTAAAATTTTACTTTTAGTTTTTACACTCTGAAACAAAAAGTAAGATTTTACTCTGTATAAAAGTAAAATTTTACTCTGAAAAACAAGTAAACTGTGAGACTCTGAAGCTAAAAGTAAAATTTTACTCTGTATAAAAATAAAATTTTACTCTGGTTCTGTAAAATGAAAAAAACAGAGCAATAGAACCAGAGTAAAATTTTACTCTAGTTCTATCAAATGAAATTTGATGTTTACTCTGAAAAATCAATGGAACTTTGAGTTTTGAGCTTTGAATCAGGCCTATAATCCTTGAATCAATCGATATTTACTCTGAAAAATATTGAATCAGGCCTATAATCCTTGAATCAGGCCTATAATCTGAATATTTCAAAGAAATCTCAATTTTTCATACCCCGATTCTTCAGATTTTTCAGATTTTTGAAACTTTGAGCTTTCAAAAATCTTGAGATTTTTCATACACACAGATTTTTCAGATTTTAAAGGTTCAAAACACACATATATATAGATATATATAATATATATATTAGAGATCGGAATATGTAGATATATATATATATATATTCGAATTCAAATCTCAAAACACACATATATTCGAATTCAAATCTCAAAACACACAAACACACACATATATTAGATATATATATTATATATATATATATCAGTGCGATTTGCAGGAACTGTGCACAGATTTGAGTTGAAACCCTAAGAGAAGCTTGCGGAGGCTCTGGAGGATGATGAAGTCATGGAGAGGTAACGGTCGAGGACGGAGTCGACGGAGGGGTTGCCGAAGGCGAAGGTGTTGCCGGCGTTGGAGAAGGTGATGACGGCAGCTTCGGTGCCGCACAAGTTGCAGAGCTCGCCGGTCTTCTTGAAGAGGCCATCTGTGGAAAGGAAGAGAGTGGGGAAGAGAGTGGGCATAATAGTCATATAAAATATTTAAATAATAAATTTGTCCTTTATGCAACACTTTATAATTATGAGGGGGTTTAGAAAGTATAATTTTTTTCTTAGTTCTTTTAACAATAAAAGGAAGGTAAAGGGGGTTTATAGCCAAATTTCCCTAAATTGTAGCCTGAAAAAGCCAAAATACCATTTTCAAAAAAATGCAATCTTCTTAAAAACAATATTAGAAGCAATAATTCAAACCACCATAAACTATTTTTTCTGGATATTTTTCAATTTTTGATCCTAGCATTACTAATCACATAAAGACTTATTTTGAAAAGTAGTTAAAAATTGATATTTTTAATTTTTTTTGGCTTTTTTTTAAAAATGCATACAAAAAAAATAAAAAGATAATATAATTTTAAAAAAATCAAAAATTTAACTTTTAACCGTATTGTCAAAATAGGCCATAACAACAATTTGCTTAAGTATCTCCAAGGCCAGTAGAACAAATGACTGCTTTGATGTTATTGGTAAAATAAATTTTATGACAAGACAGTATATAATTGAATGGACTAAATATGAAACGGGTCAGATTCAAGCCTTGGGCCAGCCCAATCTACTAAACCCAAATCCAAGGGGGTCAGACGAATACATGAGCCAGCCAAATGAGCCCATCTCTATGATAAATAGTCCACCCAAGTCCTCAAGCACTTGGGCCCAACTTGCAGTGGAAAGATCAGTCCAGGCGCGATGTTGGGCTGGGCCGGGCCAAGCTGCAGAACTTAATCTGTGGATCGAACTAATAGGTCGAACCCATCATCAGAACCAAAGTGGGCCAAATCCACACAAAAATATCTGAATGGGCCAGCCCATCTTTACAAGCAATTTTATGAAAAGCCGAGCCGAGGCATAACGGTACCGAACTGAGGTAACCCCTCATGGAAGCATGAAAGCTGCCACCTTAGCTGATCCCTTCTCCCTAGAATCACGGAAATAGTTAACACAGAGAATGTGATCTGTTATATGCATGATTGCAGAGAGCACGTGCCTCCATTGTCAACTCCCTTGAGGTCCCTCACCTTGAGCAATGTTAAAGGGAGCCTTGTAGCCCCAAAATTCTATGAAACCATCTTGGGCAACAAGCAAAGTCTTCTATATATAGTTTCACTCTCTTCACATTGAAGGTAACTAAGTTAAGTTGAACTATACTCACTAAAATACAAATTTCTCTCTCTGCATCTAGGGAGTCTCCTATCTTTTCCATTCACTTACTCCCACACCGGAAGGGTTATCCGGCCAACCCCAGCCAGACAACTCTAACGGTGCTTTCTGTTGCAGGATCTTAATTCCTGGATAGTCCAATCGGATGCGGAGCTCCGGTCCATCATCATCTAGTGCAGTATTCGGTACACACAATAATCCACTGCTATGAGCAATTACACATTACTTTGGAAAAAATTAATTATCATTTTGGCAATGCTTTGTACCACTGGATTTCTTTTATCTCTTACGTATATTTATGTAATAATAGTGAAACTTACAGTGCTCCATGAGAAACCACATAGGAAGTGAAACATTCGAATGAAATGTAAGTCCTCTTTTTTTAAACAATTACTAGGTAAGGGAACAACAGCTGCAAAAATGCATTTTAATTTTAATCAGATATAGGTTTTAGCATTTACTATGAATCATGACATGGGTAGGCCCATAAAGGCTACAGCCCACTATGAACAACCCAAGCCCACCACTTAGGGCCCAATACATAACCCAATTAATGAAGCCCAGCACTGCTGAAGCCCCACATAGCAATAAAAACCAATAGCACCAAGACACATGGCAAGAGAAAGGCAAGCCACATCAGCAGACAAAAATCTACAAAATTATTGCCACTATACATCGCCATTAATGAAGCCCCTTACAGCATTTATTGCGACAAGCCCTCTCCGTCGGAACAGAACGCCCTCACCATGAACAAGGTAAGCTAGAGTATAGACTTTCGGCCAAGGCGGCAGGTCGGAAGGGACAACGAAATGATTACCAAAGAATATAAGCAGACGTCGAAGACAGAAAAAAAGTTAAGCTTCTCTATCTCTACTCCATCCTTACACTACACTCCTCCCTCTCTAACTTACTCGTCGGAGGGTTCGCTGGGGGACTCCCCGTTCCCCGTTGAACTCTTGTGCAGGTCCTCAGGTGGGCTGGATCATTCGGACATAGGCTTAAGGAGCGTGGATCAGTCCGACCCGTCCAACCATCACGAACTGTATCATCAGTTGGCGCCGTCTGTAGGAACTTTTCTTACTCTGTGCGCCAGTTGTGCTCATTGTCGCCGGAGGCCCTTTCCCAATAACCCTTTCCTCTCACCTGCGAAGGTGAATGGTCACGACTAGATCCATGGCTTCCCACCCCAATGTTCCCGACCACCAAGCCGACCCTCCTAATCCAAACAACCCACCACAATACTTTACCGAGCTCACCAACAGCATTAACCGCCTTGCGAGCAGAACCAAGCTCTAATCAATGCCCTGCTCCAAAGAGACCTTTCCATGCCTCCTCCACCACCTCCAGATATTCCACCTAACCAAGAACGAGCCCCGAGCCATACTATCCAGCAGTCTTTTCCACCCAACTTGGAAGGTTTGCAACCTCCTCCCCCAAATATAAATCCACCACCCCGACCCCCACATCCATCGGCCCTGGCACCAACCCCAGAAGGAGAAGCCAGTAGCGTCCAGCCCCCATCGCCCTCCGGTGGTGACAACATTCCTCTCTGGGACGCCGAACTCCGAGCCATGAAGCTCCAACTCCAAGGGGTCATGCAGAACATCCAGCATAAACCCTCTACCACAGCCAACTCGCCATTCGTTGCCTCCATCCGGGACAAACCCCTACCACCCAAGTTCAAAATGCCCACCATCAACTCTTTTGACGGCACGACGGACCCAGTCGACCACTTGGAGACCTACAGGACCCTCATGATCCTCCATGCTTTCCCTGATGAAATCATGTGCCGGGCTTTCCTCGTGACCCTCAAGGGGTCAGCTCGACTTTGGTTTAGTCAACTGCCAACAAACTCTGTCTCCACTTTCCAGCACCTCAGTGACTCTTTCCTCAGCCATTTCATTGGAGCCCAGCGCCAGCGGCGTCCGGCAACCCAACTTCTCAACATCTGTCAGACCGAGGGGGAGTCGCTACGCAGTTTCGTTACCCGCTTCAACACCGAAGCCTTGCAAGTAGCGGAAAAACGATGACAATGTCATCCTTACAACTTTCATGGCCGGTCTGCGGTCGTCTGACTTCCTTTTCTCCCTTTCTAAAAACTCCCCGACCTCCATGGCAGCCCTACTCTCCAAAGCCCAAAAATACATGAATGCGGAAGATTCCCTAGCGCCGGCAGTAAGATCCTATAACCAAAAACCCGACCCCCAGAGAAAAGAGAAAAGATTCAGAAACCAGAAATACCCAGTACAATAACCAAACATCTGTACACTGACCGACCCCCTAGAACCGACCAGTCGGCCCCAGCACGACCGCCTGGCCGGTTCGAGCGGTACACCCCCCTAAACTTCCCCATGGAACAAGTCCTCCATCAGATCCAGCAGGACTACCCCTAAAATGGCCCCAACCATCACGGACTCCTTCAAATCGGAAAGACCAGTCCAAATACTGCCATTTTCCACCAGGATCACGGCCATAATACCGAGGAGTGTGTTAACCTCAAAGATTAGGTCGAGGGCCTGATTCGTCAAGAACGCCTCAGCCGATTCACAGATACTCGTCCTCAGCAGAGGCAGCGGACTGAACCCATCAGAAACAACTGCCGGCGCACCCCTCCCCGACAGCCAGCACAACCTAACCAAGGTCATGAGCGCCCTCCACAGCAACCTCGGACACAAGGTAACCCCGCTCCACCTGTTGGAGAAATCAGAGTTATCTCCGGCGGGCTTGCTTGTGGAGGACCCTCCCGGTCGGCTCAGCGGGCAGAACTCAGAAAAATACGGCAAGGCTCAGACAAAGAAGTTGCCACGTTGGACCGACCATCCAAACACCCAGGCAGTCAACCGAGCCTATCACCTTTACGGACGCCGACTGCACAGGTATCCGTTATCCTCATGACGACCCTCTCGTCATTTCCGCCCTCCTCTCCAATTACAAGGTTAGACGAGTTCTCGTCGATAACGGCAGTTCTTTGGACATCATTTTCCTCAATTGCTTTCACCAGCTCAAGATTGGGGAAGAAAGTCTGTCTCCCCTCCAAACCCCTTTGGTCGGCTTCACTAGCGACCGGGTGACCTCCATCGGCTCCATCGATCTTCCTATCACAATTGGCGAGTTCCCGCGGCAGACCACAAAGTTGCTCACCTTCCTTATTGTTGACTGCCCCTCTGCCTACAACATCATCCTTGGCCGCACCGCCCTAAATGCTTTCCAAGCTGTCACATCTACTTACCACCTTGCCATCAAGTCCCCACCGATCTTGGGGTCGGAACAGTGAAGGGAGAGCAGACCGTGGCCAGAGAATGTTATGTCGCCTCACTTAAAGAAGTCAAGCTGAAGGAGTCTATGATCATCGAAGGACTCGATGTCAGAGATAAGGACGAGCTGGTCAGAGGGGAACCAGTGAAGGAGCTCGTAGAGGTCCTCGTCGACCCCACCAACCTGGCCAAAACCGCCAAGATCGGCAGCCAACTGTCCCCCCAAGCCAAAGCCGACCTCACCGCCCTCTTGGTTGAACACAACGACGTGTTTGCCTGGACTCACTCCGATATGCCGGGTATTGATCCCTCCTTCATCAGCCACTGTCTCAGTGTTGAGCCCCATTTTCGACCTATCCGCCAGAAGCAGCGCATTTTTCACCCGGAACGCAATAACCTTATTGCTTCTGAAGTAAACAAACTCCTTGAGGCACAGTTTATCACTAATGTGGACTACCCCAGATGGCTATCGAATGTGGTTCTGGTTCGCAAAAACAATGGTAAATGGCGACTATGTGTCGACTACTCTGACCTTAACCGAGCTTGCCCCAAGGACAGCTACCCTCTCCCTCGCATAGATCTGCTGGTCGACGCCACAGCCGGTCATCAAATGCTCAGTTTCATGGATGTCTTCTCTGGATACAACCCAATTTTGATGCACCCATCTGACCAAGAGCACACCTCCTTCATCACCGACCGAGGCAACTACCATTACTGCGTGATGCCATTTGGGTTGAAGAATGCCGGGGCCACTTACCAACGGTTGGTCAATGCCGTTTTCCATCATCAGATAGGCCGGAACATGGAAGTATATGTCAATGACATGCTGGTCAAGAGTAAGCTCTCCACCGACCATCTTGTCGACCTGCGAGAAACCTTCGCCACCCTACGAAAGTACCAGATGAAGCTCAATCTGGAAAAATGTGCCTTCGGCGTAGGATCTGGGAAGTTTTTGGGATTCATGGTCAGTCAGCGGGGCATCGAGGCTAACCCCGAAAAGATCAAGGCCTTAATCGAAATGCAATCAGCCAGAACGGTCAAGGAGGTTCAGAGGCTTACTGGCCGAGTGGTCGCCCTTAACCGCTTCATTTCTCGAGCAACGGATAAGTGCCTCCCCTTTTCAAAGTCCTTCGACAAACTTTTGAATAGACGGCAGAATCTGAAGAGGCCTTTCAACAGTTGAAACAGTGTATGGCTAACCCCCCTACTTTCTCAAGCCATCACGGGCGAACCCCTCTTCCTCTATCTAGCCGTGTCACACACTGCAGTCAGTGCAGCACTCGTCAGGGAAAACAGCTCTGTCCAGCGACCGGTCTATTACATCAGTCGGGCTCTTCGGGGGGCGGAACAGAACTACCCATTGTTAGAAAAAATGTCCTTGGCCTTGGTCACCGCCTCCAGACGACTCTGCCCTTACTTCCAAGCCCATTCCATAGTGGTCCTCACTGACCAACCGTTGAAGAAGATAATGCAACAACCAGAGCTTTCCGGCAGGCTTATGCAATGGTCTGTCGAACTCAGTCAGTTTGATATCTCTTACCGGCCGCGGACAGCAATTAAGGGACAGGCTGTTGCCGACTTCATCCTGGAATTCACTAACCTCACCCCAACCACAACTCCTCCACTGCCACCAACCCCTACCGAACCAGAAGACCCCCACTCTTGGACCCTCAACGTCGACGGATCATCCCGCAAAGAAGGCAGTGGGGCTGGTCTCATCCTCACCGCCCCTGACGGTGGTTATTTCAAATGCGCTCTCCGCTTCCTGTTCGATGCAAGCAATAATAAGGCCGAATATGAGGCATTGATAGCAGGTCTCCACCTAGCCAGAGACATCGGTGTCAGCCACATCCGGGTGTTCAGCGATTCCCAGCTTATCGTCGGGCAAATTACGAGGGAATTCGATACCAAGAGAAGGCACATGCGGCACATATTAGGGATATTGCTCTCCCCCTTGCTCGCCTCTTCAATACGTTCTACATCAAGCACATCCCTCGGGCTGAAAACTCCAAGGCAGATGAGATGGCCCAATTGGCTTCCGCAGAACAGTTAAACCTCAACCACGGTGTCCGCCTCGAATACCTGACCCACCCGGCCATCTCCCTCAACCTGCAGGAAGTCCACTTCCTCCAAGATGAACCTATCCCATGGACGGCAGACATCTTTCTGTATCTGACAACGGAGGAACTGGCAGCCGACAAACAACAGGCCGCCAAAGTTAGGGCTTGGTCGTCCAACTACATTCTTGTCGGCGACCTCTTATACAAACGTGGTTTTTCACGCCCATACCTCAGATGCCTCAATCCTGCTCAAGCAATCTACATGATGACGGAAATCCATGAGGGTATCTGTGGTAATCATTCGGGCGCCCGATCTCTAGCCCACAAAATACGTCGCACCGGTTATTTCTGGCCTACCCTTAATTAGGATGCAACAGACTTCGTGCTCAAATGTGATAAGTGCCAGCGTTTTGCCAACATCTCCCATGCTCCTCCTACAGAATTAATCACGCTTTGCAGTCCCTACCCATTCGCCAAGTGGGGGATTGACCTAGTCGGCCCATTACCCACTGGCCGAGGCCAAACCAAATTTGCCATTGTCGCCATTGATTACTTCACTAAATGGGTGGAGGTAGAACCCCTTGCCACAATTACCGAGCGGAACACTACCAGATTCATTTGGCAGTCGATTGTATGCAGATTTGGCCTCCCTCGAGCCCTCGTCTCCGTCAACGGCAAACAATTCGACAATGCCAAGTTCAGAAAATTCTGTGCGGAGCTTCAAATCCAGCCATGTTTCTCTTCCCCAGGTCATCCCCAAGCCAATGGTCAAGTTGAGGTAACCAACCGTTCTCTTCTGAAGATCATCAAAACCAAGTTGGAAGCTACTAAGGGACTCTGGGCTGAGGAACTACCGAATGTACTCTGGGCCTACCGCACTACCGCTCGAACCCCTACGGGGGAGACCCCCTTTCGCTTAACATACAGCGCTGAGGCGGTCATTCCAGTGGAAGTCGGTCTCCCTACCCCAAGGGTTCTATATCCGAATCCAGAACTGACCGAAGAGCTGCGTCGGGCAGACCTAGACCTAATTGAAGAGCTCCGAGAAACCACTGCTGTCCGACGGGCCTCATACCAACAGAAGATGAGAACACACTATAACCGCAAAGTCAGACCGAGGGAATTCGCCGTGGGGGAGCTCGTTTTGCGAGAAGTAACTCTTGCCACCAAAAATCCTACTAAGAACAAACTTGCAGCCAAGTAGGAGGGACCTTACATTGTGAAAGCCAGACTACGTCCGGGCACTTACCGACTCCAGGACATGGAGGGTCGAGATCTCCCCCATCCTTGGAACGTTGAGCATTTGAAGCGCTATTTTCAATAAAAGTTGTATTTTTGTATTGTCCAATTGCTGTATGTTCTTTTTGACAATCTGCACACTTGAATGTTCTCATTTTCTCCTCATATGGTGTAAATTTATGTTCCAATGGGCTACACTTTGTATGACAGCAAGCTTATATCTCAGTTATTTCTGGTATTCCAATAACGCTTTGATTGCAGCCTCAGCCAGACTGAGCACAAAAAGCCTCAACCAGACTGAGCATGAAGAACTCGGCCAGATCGAGTCACTTAAAGCCTCAGCCAAACTGAGCACGAAAAGCCTCAGCCAGATTGAGCATGAAGAGCTCGGCCAGATCAAGTCACTTAAAGCCTCAGCCAGACTGAGCACAAAAAGCCTCAGCCAGACTAAGCACAAAAAGCCTCAGCCAGACTGAGCATAAAGAGCTCGGCCAGACCAAGTCACTTACAGCCTCAGCTAGACTGAGCACAAAAAGCCTCAGCCAGACTAAGCCTGAAGAGCTCGGCCAGACCGAGTCACTCAAAAAGCCTCAGCCAGACTGAGCACAAAAGCCTCAACCAGACTGAGCATGAAGAGCTCGTCCAAACCAAGTTACTTCAGGCCTCAGCCAGGCCGAGCCACTATTTGTAACTTCATGATCGTAAGCATAGTGGTCATACTTAGTTGCATTCTAGTCCAACGTTTTCCAAATCAGACTGGTTCCTTGCTGGGTCGGGATTCACCAACTTCGCATCGTTAACACCCTTACAAGTTAAACTTCACTCTACATTGAGTTTTTCTCACATTCACTATGCATTGAGTTTTTCTCACGTTCACTCTGCATTGAGTTTTTCTCACATTCACTCTGCATTGAATTTTTCTTACAAGTTAAACTTCACTCTGCATTGAGTTTTTCTCACATTCACTCTGCATTGAGTTTTTCTCACATTCACTCTGCATTGAATTTTTCTTACAAGTTAAACTTCACTCTACATTGGGTTTTTCTCACATTCACTCTGCATTGAATCTTTCTTACAAGTTAAACTTCACTTTACTTTGAGTTTTCCGTACAGTCACTCTGCATTGAGGTTGTCTTACGTTTTAAACTTCACTTTACAGTGAGTTTTCCTTACAGTTTGCACTTCATAATGATTTATACACAAGCCTCATACAAGTCACCATTCTCATTCATTTCAGATGCACAAATAAAAGCAATAGCATAAAGACACGACTCAAAATTTTATTTATTCACAAACTTATACAAAAGTTTATTACAGCCAAACAAAAAAAAAAACAAACAAACAACCACAACTCTAAGTACATATTTTCTCCACTCCACTCACTCCTCTTCTTCACTTGAGGCGAGATCTTCCTCTTCAATGCCCTCATCTAGGGGGGTCTGAGCCACGTCGTCTTCGTCAATTCTAACACTGCTGAAGTCTATGTCTGGGAACAGCTCTTCTGCTTTACGCTTGAACATCTTCCAGCCACTGTCCCAGAATTCAGTCATTTCGTGTTTGTAGAAGTCCGACCGCTGAAAGCTCTAAATCACTTCGTCTTCGCTCCTGCTCCCAACGGTCGTCCCCGACGGACCAGCCCCCCCAGCCCCCTCTCTCGCCAAGTTACTAGCAATAGCAGCATCGATGGCCATCTGAAAGTCAGCAGACACCTTAAATTGCTCTACTGCTGCGACGTATAGATCGGGGTATGCTGCCTTTCAGAGGCTGCTCTGGTTTTTCCTCCTCCAACTCCTCTCCAACCTCGCCTTCTTCTCCATTGCCCTAGCACGCTCCTCTTCTAGCTCCTTCTGCAGCCCAGCAATCTTCAGGTCTGCTTCATCATTTTCTTTGATCTGCTGGGTGCGCAGCTCTCATTGTTGGTCATGGCCTCTCCAAAACGATCGTTGGCAACCGCGCAGGCATTTTTAGCATCTTCCAGCTTCTTCTGCTCACCAGCCAGTTGGAACTCGAGCGACACTACCTTGCGGTGTTCGTCCTCTAGCTCCAACTTGATCGCGAACAGCTCAGCATGGGCTCGAGTGGCAACATTGTGCTGCACGATCGCCAACACTTCCATTATCTTCGCCTTCTGAGCCTCCTCCAACCCCCTGGCACACGCACTCCGCGCAGCCCTCCTCCAGCCCACGCTCTCCCTCTTGAAATTTTCAAGTTGGGCCTCCACCTGCCCCAACTTCTCCCTCTCCCTTCTCAATTCACCCTTCACCACCGCCGCCTTATTCAACAGGGCTCCTACTAAGGCAGCCACCTCCATCTGGGCTGAGCACAACCCCTTCATCAGCTCAGCCTCAGTGTAACCAGCCACCGAGCGAACGGTTGCGTCTTCCACCACCCCCAAGAGGCAGTCTGCAGCCATTCTGGCCTCTTTCCCTTCTCCTTCTACTCGCCCAGACACCGCAGGGACATGGTAGAAGGCGTTCCTCAACCCAGGCTTTTCTCCCTCTCCTTTGGAATGCCAGACTCTCATGTGGTTGTGGCTCTTCCCTGGCTCAGCGCGAACCCCCCACTTGGCATTTGTTCTCCAAGGCCAGTCGCCCCACTCTCTGCCATTTTGGCCGCCCCCTCCTAACCCTCACACCCATTCAGGGCTCCCACCTGCCATCTGCCTCCCCCGCAGGGGGGTCTGCTCCATCGTCGCCTCCTTTCTCCTCTTCAAGGCAGGCTCCCTTCACTCCTCCATCTCACTCTCCTCTTCTTTTCACCACACCCTCCATCTCTTTTGAAGGCTCTCTCCTTAAAAGGATCAACTGGGGGCGGTCGCGGCTCAAATCCACCTAAGTCCTTTTCCTCCAGGGGCTTCGGGCGCGGTCGGATCCTCTCCCTCGTGATTGGCTTCGGAGGTCGGTCTGCCTGGGACTCTTTGAACTTACTGGCCTTGGTGAGGATGGTCATATCCTCAGCCTCTTGCGCTTTTCTTCTTGCCTCTAACTCCGCCGGTCCCAGGTCTCCACCGATCGGCTGAGGACCCAACCCTGCCGCAAACAAGGCTGACAGCTGAACAAGCTCGTCCCATCTGGCGCCCTCCTTCTCCCTCCATTCCTTCACCTTCTTCACTCTCGCCTCTGCTGCCGCCCCGAGTCTTGGCTCCACAGACTTGGTGGACACTTTGCAAACTGTATGCACTCTAACCCCTCCGTTGGCCGATACGTAGAACCACCACGGCCTCCATCCCTTTATCGATGACGGCAACCCCGCCACCAGCCCCTTCCCTGCTGCCGCCTGCAAAGTGACCCAAGTTTCTTGCTGCCCCGACGCCTTGTAGCGCACAAAAAACTCGTCCACCGTCATTTCAGCCCCGCCGTTCGCCTTTAGCCATGCGCTCGCACGGGCCAGCAAGATTTTCTACGCATTGGGCATCAGTTGGCCTGGGGCTACCTCCAACCGGTTCAACACGTCCACCACTATCCGGGGTAGCGGTAACCTCAAACCCCCCTTTAGCGCCTCCTCGTATAGGGCGAATTCCTCCGGGTCGAACATCGGATGCCCTCTCCTTTGATAGGATCTGTTTCAACTCTATCTCCGCGGGATCTTGGTTCGGATCTGGTACTTATCCCGCATACCTTCCAGCTCCTTTGCGGTTAGGATCGACTTATCAGCCTTTGTATGCCAATGATCTGGCTCCACCTGGCTTATTGGCGTCGGCGCCGCCATCATTGTCGACGAACGAGGTTGCCCCGACAGCTCCCCCCCCACTACCCACTCGCCTCTCCGTCCTGTATTGCTCCGCCAAATCCACCGCATCGTCTTCCCCCAACAGGTCAACCCTGGCGTTTGCAGCTTCTTCTTGGGCCATTTCTGTGGTGTGTCTACGAATAGCTTCAGATGCGGGTGTAAGGAAATTCAAAAAATGTTGCAAGGGTGTATCACTTGCAACGAAGGAGTCTACACTTGGAATGTTTTGATTTTTCGAAAAGGTAGGTAAAAAAGGTAGGTAAAACGTATAATACCAAAAGCCCAAGGCTTGCCTGTATTCCAGGGGTCACAATTAATTTTCGCCAGTTTAAAAAATTTTCAACCATCCGCCAAAACTGTCTTTTCAACATCCGTCATGACCTATCGTTTCACTTTTGGCCCAACGCCTAACCTTCCCCACCACGTGTTTTTGCCACATATACGGCCACGATTCACTGCCCCCTTCCCCTACCATGTCTTTTCCACTTCAAGTCACTACGTGACACGCCGCCTCTCGAGCCCCGCACCCCGCCACCTCCCCCTTCGCGGTCGACCCTCC
Source organism: Camellia japonica (assembly GCA_030407325.1). Classification (NCBI taxonomy): domain Eukaryota; kingdom Viridiplantae; phylum Streptophyta; class Magnoliopsida; order Ericales; family Theaceae; genus Camellia; species Camellia japonica. Next base: position 58,324,207 of record JAPPVO010000036.1, read on the forward strand.
TCGTGGTCGGTCCCTCTACTCGGCTACCCTTCGCGATCGGTCCCTCCACTTGGCCACCCTCCACGGTCGGCCCACCTCATGGTCGGTCCCTCCACTCGGCTACCCTTCTGCGGTCGGTCCCTCCACTCGGCCACCCTCCGCAGTCGGCCCACCTCATGGTCGGTCCCTCAACTCGGCCACCCTTCGCGGCCGGCCTCCTCATGGTCGGTCCATCCACTCAGTCACTCCTATCAGTTGGCCTCCGTCTTGCCGGCCTCTAACAACCCTCATTTTCTTCATTATTCCCTTCGTTGGACTAAAGCTGCACTTGGGAATGGGGGACTACTGACATTGGGTAGGCCCATAAAGGCTACAGCCCACTATGAACAACCCAAGCCCACCACTTAGGGCCCAATACATAACCCAATTAATGAAGCCCAGCACTGCTGAAACCCCACATAGCAATAAAACCAATGGCACCAAGACACATGGCAAGAGAAGGGCAAGCCACATCAGCAGACAAAGATCTGCAAAGTTATTGCCAC